>CP092875.1:47367864-47795252 GCA_030710605.1 Cordylochernes scorpioides | reverse complement strand
TGGAAAGCCAGTACCATGGCAATAGAAAAAAATATAATTCATAAGTGCTCAACTATGTGCCTAGATATCCCAGAATAATTATAAAGTTTCATTTTATACAAAAAATAATTAACTTAAAAATTATTTCTGGTCAAACCCCCTCAAGGTGTAGTCTACTCTCAAGTATCTTTGGCTGTAAAACTTCCTTTCACAATAGCCTAGGTCGTCACAAAGTTGGCGGCAATAGAATTGGTTTAAGCAGGAAGTGGCCCAAGTGATGTGAAGGGTCTACTGTGTCATCCAATGACATTCTTCCAGCAACAGATCTCTATATTAGGAGGACATTCATTTTGCAATTACTTTTTACTCCTCAAACTTATACAACATTTGTACAATTACTGAAAAGATGGGTCTGGTACATCTCAGTAAATAACCTTCCTAATCTACCATACGCTACAGCTATTATTTTACTCATCCTCTTCTATATATATTTCTGGATATGTTTACAAACCTACATATTCCTTTTAACAAACCATATTACAAAACTAGATTATTTAAGAACACAGTGTATTCTGCCAATATTGTCTGATTATACTTAATCGACAGGCAAGTTTATATATATATTCCTTTTTTGAGCTTATTGTAAAACATGTATGTCATAATTTGTATATAATTGTATGCCCCCCGACCCACTATGCATGTACAATGTATGATTTTCAAAGATTTAATAAAGAACAAGGTAACTGGAGGAAAGAAGTAGCAACCAAACATAGGAAATAGGTTTAAAGCGGGCACAATTATAAATAACTTGTACAGTCAATACTTCCTGACAGAAGGCCGGACGTATCTAGTGACCACAGAAGTTACATTAGTCGAGAAGCACTCAATACTTCCTGGCAAAGCAGGACGTATCTGGTGACCAGAAGTTATAAAAGTAGAGAGACACCCCATACTTCCGACCCAAGACCGGACGTATTTGATAACGCGGAAGTAAATAGAGTCGAAATAACACCCGACACTTCCTGACAAGATCGGCGGTATCTTTCACCAAAGAACGCCGCAGAACCAATCAGAAAGTATTCCCTAAATAGGTCAACCAATAGGAAAACGGGCACGTTCTATCCCTCGACCAATGGGAAAGAAGCCAACTCGTGGTGTTAAATCGAAAAGCAAGAATAGTCAGTTGTGATTCCGCTTCCAACAAGGTGACATCTACTCTCGAGACCTCTCTCCCTCTGCTCAGCTCATAGCTAAGTTCAATCACCGCCATGTGATCAGATAATTAACAATCCAAATCGCTCCGCTCTTCTCAAGCTTTCTTTCCTCCAACCCAGTTGCCTTTTATTTTCAAACCCCATCACGTGTCCTGATTATTCCTAACTGTGTGCTTCACTTGCCACTCAACGACTGCGTTTCAACCAATCCTCACCATTCAAATCGAACAACAAGAAATTCCGCAACGATATTGTCACAGAACGGTTAAGTCGACAGGATTCTACAACAGTGTAATACATCAAATATTGCAGTGTAATAACGTTGGATCATATATTACATGTATGTAGCTAGATAAAATGTAAGATATACATGAATCTGTGTAGAAATAAAGTCATAAAATATTTAGAATGATTGGTTTCAGATTTAACCTGTCTGTAACCATTTTATAAAGTAAAAATGACAACGGGGTGGGGAGTAATCTCTCCAAATGTTATTTTTTTAATATTTCTCTACAGATCACCATATATAATTCTCTCTCCAAACTCAAATTTAACCTGAGATGTTTTGCAGTCCAAGGATTTCATTGACCTCATGAATGAGGACCTAAGAAACACGTGCAAAGAAAACCTCCAACTAGCTTCCAAAGACCTTTTTTATGACTATGCAAAGTAAGTGCACATTGTTGAGTAAATGTACTCTCCACAAATATCTTGAGGGTTTTCACACCATTTCTGTGGGTTGCAGCGCTGTCAAAGAATACTTATCTAAAGAACCCTTCAGGGCATTTGAAAATAGCATGTACTTCCATAGATATCTCCAATGGAAATGGCTTGAAAAGTTAGTATACTTTGTTTGCTGCCTTGTGTTTATATGTATTGCATGTTTTTTCCAACTTAACCTACCACACAGACCTTATGTTGCTTTCCAATTCTACTAACATCGATTATTTTATAACAAAGTCATTAGAAATGCTGAAACTTTTGAACTTACTCTACTAAAGTAGATGAGAAACTTTTCAAATTTTAATCTATAATTTAGAGACAAGAGTTTTGAATTAGAAAGACAATAATCCTATTATCATAAAGATAGAGGTTGCCTGGCCAGCATTCATATTTCTAATTTTCATAGAAATAATCCTATTTTCACCAAGTAAGAAAAATGCCCTCTCTGGTCATTCATTAGATAGAGTGGCTTATTTTGATGGGAGAATTGATGGCTTCTTTGAAAGATTCACCATAATAATTCCTTCCTTGCATGTTATAAAGTAGAATAGAATTTTTAAAAATGTTCTCCAAAGGAAATTATTTATAAAATATGGATGTCAAAGTAGCTTCACCAAAGGAAGTATTGGGACAGGATGCTATTATAATTTTGGAGCAAAGAACCATAAGTTGGTGCTAGAAAATATTTGGAGCTCTATTTAGCCCAGTTTACCATGCCGGAGGCAACATAAATGTGGCTGATGTAGCAATGGAATGTGATGTTACAACCAATCCAACCATATTTGAGTGTGACACTTCATGCTACTGCTCCAATTATATATATAGTTTCTCTTAATGGTATTTGTTGGCACAAAATTTATGGCTTACCGCATATTTAAAAGATATAAATAATTCATAGTAGAGAGAACCTCCCTGTAAAGGACACCTAATTGCAGAGTCAAAGTGTCCTTAAGGGAGAGAGGTGTCCTCATACTCGAGAGTTGCTAAATAGTAAAAATGGTAATTTTGCAAATGAAAAATGACCTTTGTAGAGAGGTTACCTCTAGCACAGGTTTCCTCTAATAGAGGTTCTACTGTACCATATTTCAGCACATGACTTAATCAAGTCCATTTATAATTTTTAACATATTAGATGTATCAATAAACATTCAGATAAAGTTCAGCTAAAGAATGTTGAAAATGCCTGGCTAGAAGGTGTCAAGAAAGCTAACAGAAGATCAGATGGTCACCAACAGATCAGATTGGATTTGTCCATTTAGTCATCAAATATCTAAATCAACTTGATGGACTTGAATTACTTAGTCATTTCTCCTTAGCCTATAATATGGAGGATTAATACACTTCCTGGCAACATTTTGATCAAGTTGTTAAATTATTTCTTTTCCCCCTTAAGTCACTTTATTTAAATGTTTTTTTTTATAAACACAAGGTGAAAAGACCAAATCCAAATAAATAAATAGTGTGTGACGTTTCGGTAACAACGTTGTTACCGAAACATCACACACTATTTATTTATTTGGATTTGGTCTTATTACCTTGTTTATAATCTATAATCCAAATTGTACCTTATCATCAAATGTTTTTTTGTTGAAGCCAGGCATTAGGCCTACCTTAAAAAGAGTGGCTTAGATGATGGATGGGTGGTTTCTAGCCAGCCAGTGACCGGCAAGACCTTCCGGATGTACCGGGTGTTAGGTAAAGGTGGCTTTGGAGAGGTGTGTGCTTGCCAAGTCCGGGCCACAGGCAAGATGTACGCCTGCAAGAAGCTGGAGAAGAAGCGGATCAAGAAACGCAAGGGGGAGTCCATGGTGCTGATAGAGAAGACCATTCTACAGAAGGTGAACTCCAGATTTGTGGTAAGTTGTCTCTGGGCATTGCTAAGGCTGTTGACCTCAGTCCTGCTGCTGTAATCAGGTGAGCTTGGCCTATGCCTATGAGACCAAGGATGCCCTGTGTCTGGTGCTGACCATCATGAATGGGGGGGATCTAAAGTTCCACATGTACAACATGGGCGGAGATCCAGGCTTTGACCTTGACCGTGCCAAGTTCTACTCAGCAGAAGTGAGCCAAGGTCTAGAACATCTGCACCAGCTGGGCATCGTGTATAGGTTAGTGGTGGTTTCTCAGTGATCCAAAAGGTTCTCCATGGTGGTGGTGGTGTTGTAGAGACCTGAAGCCAGAGAATATCCTTCTAGATGATCATGGTGAGTAGACTGCCGTGGCGATCTGCCCTGGAGACTGACTGACTGAATGTTCAGGGCATGTGAGGATATCAGACCTGGGGCTGGCCGTGGAGATACCTGAAGGGGAGACTGTCCGGGGGAGAGTTGGCACTGTGGGCTATATGGGTGGGTTATACTTAATCATAAATCAAGTAATGTGTGTTATTATGGATTTTTATAGAAATTAAAAAAATAATATACAATAACCAAGTTTATATATTATTGTTATTTCAAAATATAATAACAAATAACACATTCTTTTAAAACTTGAAGAAAAAATCAGGGCTTTCTTGATTAACTATAACAATAAATATTTTCACTGCTATCCCTATTGTAGGATACCATGACAGTAATTCTTTCTTTTGAAATATCTACACCCTGCAAACTATTTATTCTAAATGCAAAAGTTTTATTATGTGCCAATTAAAAATTTAAAAAATATATATATATCATAAATCTCTCATATAAATTTTCCCAAGATATCTTTGAATTCTGATTTATATATTTGAAAAAAAAAAGGGACATATCCTGATTTTCTAACCCTCTTACCTTTTATCTTTTTTCCACATTCACAGTAAAACCCCCAGGATGTACTGAGCCTTTTTTTTTTTAATAATGAACCCAAGGTAATTCCTAATTCCATTCCATTGAAAATATAATTATTGTTTTTTTGCTGTTGTTTCTTATCCTCTTGAGCCAAGATTATACAATTTCCATAAGTCCATGCTCCTCGAGCCGTTTTATGATAAGCAGCGGCCTATCCCAAAGGTCTTGTTTAGGGCATCTGATGCAAGCTAAAATGTGTTCTGGAACTGCAGCCATCAAGCTACATCTTGGGAAAGTGAGGTAAATTTTGTTATTTTATTCAATTACTAACAAGATTTAGAACAGGCCATCTCAAGCCATTGAAGATAGAAAATAACAAAATCTACCCCATTTGCCCAAAATGTAGCTTGGCACCGGAAGCTCCAGAACACATTTTGGCTTGCATTAGATGCACTAAACGGGACCTTTGGGAGAGGCCGCTGCTTGTCATAAAATAGATCGAGGAGCATGAACTCCTGGAATCCATGTAATCTTTACACAAGGGGATAAGAAACAACAACATATTCCATCTTCAATTGCCTGAGATGGCCTGTTATAAATATTGTTAGTGTTGTTTGGTGCTGTCTATTTCTGAGGTTCAGAGCTCCTCCTGGGTCCACTCCACTGTACCAGCTGTGCTTAGGTGGGGTTCTCTAGTTCTTATTTATTTGTGATTTGGCTGCTGTATTTATTTAAAATTAAGTTTATTATCCCTTTGCCTTTTTTGCTAGCATGTCAGCTGCTTTATTGCCTTCAATGCTAATGTGTGAGGGTATCCATTGAAGATTAATTTTGAGAGTTTTTGGAGATAACCAATTATGTTCTCCTGTGTGATTCAAGTGTTGTATGGCACTTCTACTCTTAGTAAGAATTCAGATATCTTGATAATTAGTATTTCTGATGGATTTTATGGTTTCAGAGATGGCTATAAGTTCTGATCTGAAGGCCGAGCAAAAATCTGGGTTTCTTCTGCTTATTTTCCCAATTCCAATTGTAGTTTTAATGAAGCAGCCACTTCCACCGTGCCCCAATTCATCTCTGCTACCATCAGTGTAAATGGTTATTGTGTTTTTAGGAATGTTCTTTGGTCTGCTGGTTTTGCATATAGTTAAAAACTAATCATAGCATAAGGTTATAAAATAGCTAAGAATACAAATTTCACAGTAATAGAATTATATTATATATGTTTTTAAAATATGTAAAATATATATATCTAAACTTGTATTTGGATTCGGCATGTTATATTTGGCTTGAAGTAATACTTCTAGGTCTCCATGTTGAAGGGCATGTTAACCCAAAATCTTGAGAAATAAAACATTGTAAAAAGAAACCTAGCCCCAGGTTCTTTATTGATTTTGTAAAAAAAAAAAAAAAAATTTTTTTAAATTTATCTAAAAATTTTTTAAAACAGCTCGATTTTCATATGGCCCATTGGGCCATGCACTCTGAATTGACCGTCCTCAAAGTGTTAAATATGTAATTGGAAGTTCTGTGCTCATTTCCTTAACCTTTGATCTTGTTTATGTATTTTGGCAGTTCTTCTATTCTTTAAGGGCATAATGTCTGCCTCATAGAGTACAATATCATTAGGGCAGGTATCACGAAGACCTGTAATAATTCTAGCTGCACTTAGTTGTATCCTTTCCAGCGATTTTAGATTTGTTTCAGATGCTGTACCATAGATTTAATGTCCATACTCCAGGATAGATCTAATTAGAGATGTGCAAGTTAATTTTAGTGTTGTTGCATCAGCTCTCCACTCTCTTCCTGAAATATATTTTCAGGATTTTTAGTCTGTCTCTTTCTTTTCTAATAACTTCTTCAATATGCTTACTGGAGTTAATTTCTGGATCCAGGGTGTAGCCGAGATATTTAGGATGTTTATTATATTGAAATTGTTGTTCTTTAAGAATCACTTTTGGTCTTGTTTTGTATAGTTTTTCTTATTGGTGGTTAAAAGACAGGTTTCAGAGGAAACCTAATATATGAAAAATATTGGAAGGCTTGGCTCATCAGTGGTGAACCCTCCCAGCAGTTTCACCAATTTTATCTACCAGACCGCTTCTCTTAGAGCTCTAATACTGTATTGGATCATTTTGCTTTTATATGCTACACTGAAGGGTGGAATCATAGAAAGGTATTCAAGCAACTATGGACATAGGCTTTTAGGACAGTAGAATTGCATATAAATATTTGCATTGAGCAATGCTCAAACACAGACAAGGCCAGTTAGGCATAAATAAATTATAAGGCAATAAAATGCCCCATTTATTTGTGCTTTAATGCTTTCATTTCTTATATATAGATGCAGTGTTATTACCTTATATATATATTTAATATATTTATATCTTTTAAAAAATTCTGATTTATAAATGTTTGCTAATGAGAGACAATAATAATCTACCTAAAAACAGCCATTTTGTGATGTTTAAAATTTCCTAATAGCCCCACCTAGCACTCCTCTAGAGAGTTGTTTTATTTAAAGTGATCCACATTCCCCCCCCCACCAACACACACCTTTATTCAACTCCATTGGTTTGCATTTTTTGTCTTTGATTTGCTGCTGGTTCACTTTGTTAAATAATGTAGGCCTTGTCATATAATCATATAACCTGTGCAAACATGAAAAAGCACATTTTCAGATTTCTCAAAGTGAAGAATGCATGCTCAAAAAATTACTTTATAAAGTCAGAATTCATCTACATGTCTTTGTTTTTTTAGTTTATTCACATAAAATACCATTTGTACACATAGCTTGGAAGTTGTAACTTTTTGAATCAAAAAGGAACAGAGAAAAATGACCTCCACCATATCTCTCTACAAAATTGACTTCTGCACAATCTTCTATAAAGAATCTCTCTTCTTCTTCTTCTTTTTTTTTTTTTTTTTTACAGTGTGAAACTTGTTTATAACACTTTTGTGAAATGGATAGTATTTTACCTGGATAATTCCTGTCCAGGATAAATAAACGGAATAGCATTATAAGAAGGGGAACATTCCAGAGGGTCCAGTTGCCTGTGTTGCTTGGCACACTTGTGTCATATAGAGGTATTAATAACATTTAGCTTCAAATAATGTTGGAAGGTATCATTGTGAACGCACGTGTTGACAAAACTGTGTTGTGGCAGCCCCTGAGGTGATAGACAATGAACGGTACAGCTACAGCCCGGACTGGTTCAGCCTGGGGTGTCTGTCCTATGAGATGATTGAAGGCCAGGTGAGTCTCTGCCATCTACACAGTAGCAGCAGCAACAAGGAGGTGTGCAGGCTCCCTTCCGCTCCAGGAAGGAGAAAGTCAAGAGGGAGGAGGTGGAGAAGAGGGTGAAGGAGGACAAGGAAAGGTACTCCAGCAAGTTTACTGACGAGGCCAAGGAATTCTGCCAAGCTGTAAGTTGCCGCCATAACAATACCTTTGATTGATACTCCTTATCCCTAGTACACGTGGTACAGGCCATGATAATCATGGTGGGTAGTTA
Source organism: Cordylochernes scorpioides (assembly GCA_030710605.1). NCBI lineage: Eukaryota > Metazoa > Arthropoda > Arachnida > Pseudoscorpiones > Chernetidae > Cordylochernes > Cordylochernes scorpioides. The sequence goes on along the minus strand of CP092875.1, from coordinate 47,787,053 downwards.
GCGACTGCTTTTACTGTAAGCGCACCACATGTCTACACATGTGAAAAGCAGTTCGACGTTGCACGGGAACTTACCACGGGATGAGATGGGACTGAGCACGGGATGAGATGGGACTGACAGCGGGATGAGATGGGACTGACCACGAGATGAGATGGGACTGAGCACGGGATGAGATGGGACTGAGCACGGGATGAGATGGGACTGAGCACGGGATGGGATGGGACTGAGCACGGGATGAGATGGGACTGAGCACGGGATGAGATGAAACTGACCACGGGATGAGATGGGACTGAGCACGGGATGAGATGAAACTGACCACGGGATGAGATGGGACTGAGCACGGGATGAGATGGGTATGATCACGGGATGAGATGGGAATGATCACGGGATGAGATGGGACTGAACACGGGATGAGATGGGACTGAGCACGGGATGAGATGGGACTGAGCACGGGATGAGATGGGACTGACAGCGGGATGAGATGGGACTGACCACGGGATGAGATGGGACTGAGCGAGGGATGAGATGGGAATGATCACGGGATGAGATGGGACTGAGCACGGGATGAGATGGGACTGACAGCGGGATGAGATGGGACTGAGCACGGGATGAGATGGGACTGAGCACGGGATAAGATGGGACTGAGCACGGGATGAGATGGGAATGATCACGGGATGAGATGGGAATGTTCACGGGATGAGATAGGACTGAACACGGGATGAGATGGGACTGAACACGGGATGAGATGGGACTGAGCACGGGATGAGATGGGACTGAGCACGGGATGAGATGGGACTGAGCACGAGTGGGGTGGGACTGAGCACGGGATGAGATGAAACTGACCACGGGATGAGATGGGACTGAGCACGGGATGAGATGAAACTGACCACGGGATGAGATGGGACTGAGCACGGGTGAGATGGGAATGATCACGGGATGAGATGGGAATGATCACGGGATGAGATGGGACTGAACACGGGATGAGATGGGACTGAGCACGGGATGAGATGGGACTGAGCACGGGTGAGATGGGAATGATCACGGGATGAGATGGGAATGATCACGGGATGAGATGGGACTGAACACGGGATGAGATGGGACTGAGCACGGGATGAGATGGGACTGAGCACGGGATGAGATGGGAATGATCACGGGATGAGATGGGACTGAACACGGGATGAGATGGGACTGAGCACGGGATGAGATGGGACTGAGCACGGGATGAGATGGGACTGACAGCGGGATGAGATGGGACTGAGCACGGGATGAGATGGGACTGAGCAAGGGATGAGATGGGACTGAGCACGGGATGAGATGGGACTGACAGCGGGATGAGATGGGACTGAGCACGGGATGAGATGGGGCTTAGCACAGGATGAGATGGGACTGAGCACGGGATGAGATGGGAATGATCACGGGATGAGATGGGAATGATCACGGGATGAGATGGGACTGACAGCGGGATGAGATGGGACTGACCACGGGATGAGATGGGACTGAGCACGGGATGAGATAGGACTGAGCAAGGGATGAGATGGGACTGACAACGGGATGAGATGGGACTGACAGCGGGATGAGATGGGACTGAGCACGGGATGAGATGGGACTGAGCACGGGATAAGATGGGACTGAGCACGGGATGAGATGGGAATGTTCACGGGATGAGATGGGACTGAACACGGGATGAGATGGGACTGAACACGGGATGAGATGGGACTGAGCACGGGATGAGATGGGACTGAGCACGGGATGAGATGGGACTGAGCACGAGTGGGGTGGGACTGAGCACGGGATGAGATGAAACTGACCACGGGATGAGATAGGACTGAGCACGGGATGAGATGAAACTGACCACGGGATGAGATGGGACTGAGCACGGGTGAGATGGGAATGATCACGGGATGAGATGGGACTGAACACGGGATGAGATGGGACTGAGCACGGGATGAGATGGGACTGAGCACGGGATGAGATGGGACTGACAGCGGGATGAGATGGGACTGAGCACGGGATGAGATGGGACTGAGCACGGGATGAGATGGGACTGAGCACGGGATGAGATGAAACTGACCACGGGATGAGATGGGACTGAGCACGGGATGAGATGAAACTGACCACGGGATGAGATGGGACTGAGCACGGGATGGGATGGGACTGAGCACGGGATGAGATGGGACTGAGCACGGGATGAGATGAAACTGACCACTGGATGAGATGAGACTGAGCACGGGATGAGATGAAACTGACCACGGGATGAGATGGGACTGAGCACGGGATGAGATGGGTATGATCACGGGATGAGATGGGAATGATCACGGGATGAGATGGGACTGAGCAAGGGATGAGATGGGAATGATCACGGGATGAGATGGGACTGAGCACAGGATGAGATGGGACTGACAGCGGGATGAGATGGGACTGAGCACGGGATGAGATGGGACTGAGCACGGGATAAGATGGGACTGAGCACGGGATGAGATGGGAATGATCACGGGATGAGATGGGAATGTTCACGGGATGAGATGGGACTGAACACGGGATGAGATGGGACTGAACACGGGATGAGATGGGACTGAGCACGGGATGAGATGGGACTGAGCACGGGATGAGATGGGACTGAGCACGAGTGGGGTGGGACTGAGCACGGGATGAGATGAAACTGACCACGGGATGAGATGGGACTGAGCACGGGATGAGATGAAACTGACCACGGGATGAGATGGGACTGAGCACGGGTGAGATGGGAATGATCACGGGATGAGATGGGAATGATCACGGGATGGGATGGGACTGAACACGGGATGAGATGGGACTGAGCACGGGATGAGATGGGACTGAGCACGGGTGAGATGGGAATGATCACGGGATGAGATGGGAATGATCACGGGATGAGATGGGACTGAACACGGGATGAGATGGGACTGAGCACGGGATGAGATGGGACTGAGCACGGGATGAGATGGGAATGATCACGGGATGAGATGGGACTGAACACGGGATGAGATGGGACTGAGCACGGGATGAGATGGGACTGAGCAAGGGATGAGATGGGACTGAGCACGGGATGGGATGGGACTGACAGCGGGATGAGATGGGACTGAGCACGGGATGAGATGGGGCTTAGCACGGGATGAGATGGGACTGAGCACGGGATGAGATGGGAATGATCACGGGATGAGATGGAATGATCACGGGATGAGATGGGACTGACAGCGGGATGAGATGGGACTGACCACGGGATGAGATGGGACTGAGCACGGGATGAGATAGGACTGAGCAAGGGATGAGATGGGACTGACCACGGGATGAGATGAAACTGACCACGGGATGAGATGGGACTGAGCACGCGATGAGATGGGACTGATCACGGGATGAGATGGGAATGATCACGGGATGAGATGGGACTGAGCACGGGATGAGATGGGACTGAGCACGGGATGAGATGGGAATGATCACGGGATGAGATGGGACTGAACACGGGTGAGATGGGAATGATCACGGGATGAGATGGGAATGATCACGGGATGAGATGGGACTGACAGCGGGATGAGATGGGACCGAGCACGGGATGAGATGGGACCGAGCACGGGATGGGATGGGACTGAGCACGGGATGAGATGGGACTGAGCACGGGATGAGATGGGAATGATCACGGGATGAGATGGGACTGAGCACGGGATGAGATGGGACTGAGCACGGGATGAGATGGGACTGAGCACGGGATGAGATGGGACTGACCACGGGATGAGATGGGACTGAGCACGCGATGAGATGGGACTGATCACGGGATGAGATGGGAATGATCACGGGATGAGATGGGACTGAGCACGGGATGAGATGGGAATGATCACGGGATGAGATGGGACTGAAAACGGGATGAGATGGGACTGAGCACGGGATGAGATGGGACTGACAGCGGGATGAGATGGGACTGACAGCAGGATGAGATGGGACCGAGCACGGGATGAGATGGGACCGAGCACGGGATGGGATGGGACTGAGCACGGGATGAGATGGGACTGAGCACGGGATGAGATGGGAATGATCACGGGATGAGATGGGACTGAGCACGGGATGAGATGGGACTGAGCACGGAATGAGATGGGACTGAGCACGGGATGAGATGGGTCTGAGCACGGGATGAGATGGGACTGAGCACGGGATGAGATGGGACTGATCACGGGATGAGATGGGACTGACAGCGGGATGAGATGGGACTGACCACCGGATGAGATGGGACTGACAGCGGGATGAGATGGGACTGACAGCGGGATGAGATGAAACTGACCACGGGATGAGATGAAACTGACCACGGGATGAGATGGGACTGAGCACGGGATGAGATGAAACTGACCACGGGATGAGATGGGAATGATCACGGGATGAGATGGGAATGATCACGGGATGAGATGGGACTGACAGCGGGATGAGATGGGACCGAGCACGGGATGAGATGGGACCGAGCACGGGATGGGATGGGACTGAGCACGGGATGAGATGGGACTGAGCACGGGATGAGATGGGAATGATCACGGGATGAGATGGGACTGAGCACGGGATGAGATGGGACTGAGCACGGGATGAGATGGGACTGAGCACGGGATGAGATGGGACTGACCACGGGATGAGATGGGACTGAGCACGCGATGAGATGGGACTGATCACGGGATGAGATGGGACTGACAGCGGGATGAGATGGGACTGACCACCGGATGAGATGGGACTGACAGCGGGATGAGATGAAACTGACAGCGGGATGAGATGAAACTGACCACGGGATGAGATGAAACTGACCACGGGATGAGATGGGACTGAGCACGGGATGAGATGAAACTGACCACGGGATGAGATGGGAATGATCACGGGATGAGATGGGAATGATCACGGGATGAGATGGGACTGAACACGGGATGAGATGGGACTGAGCACGGGATGAGATGGGACTGACAGCGGGATGAGATGGGACTGACCACGGGATGAGATGGGACTGAGCACGGGATGAGATGGGACTGAGCAAGGGATGAGATGGGACTGACCACGGGATGAGATGGGACTGACCACGGGATGAGATGGGACTGACCACGGGATGAGATGGGACTGAGCACGGGATGAATTGGGACTGACTACGTGATGAGATGGGACTGAGCACGGGATAATAAAGCGTCTGTTCGTTGAAGCCGAATAGGATTGGTCCATTCTTTGTGACGTGGCGTGTGACGTGACGTCGGCAATTTATTCGGTGAAATTTGAGGAATAATATTTTTTAAATAATTTTATTTTTTAATTTAGCTTAATTATTTTATTTTTATAAACAATGTCTCCTAAAAGAGCCCTTTCTATTGTTGAGGCCATTGAAGGAAAGCAACGTCGTATTGAACAGCAGCGACAAAGACGTTTAAATTCACCCGTAAGAGAACGGCATAATGAACAACAACGGCAATACCGAATGAATATGAGCGAAAATCAAAGAGCCCTTCAAAGGGAAAACAGTAAGCTGAGGATGCAAAGAATTCGACAGGGAGATAATCTACCTTTGCCAACAGGGACATGTTTCGAGGAAGATCAAATTCCCCTGCACTTTTGTGGCCAACTTGATCAAGTTTGCCCAAAATGTAGAGCAAAGTATTTCGAATTGGAACAAACGACATACAGTAAAACTTTTCATAAATGCTGTTCCAAAGGAAAAGTCGAACTTGAACCGATTCAAACCTCTCAATCCACCTGCTCTAGCCGATCCCATCCTTGGACGGGCTTTTCTACTAGTAATTAATAAAGCATTTATAAATTAGACAGAAGTACATATAAGCTAATGACTATCACCAAAAGGGGTTGGTGGTAGGATGGTCTAAACCCTTGGTTTTCGACTGCTATGACCCAGGTTTAATTCCCACATTGGACACTTTTTTCTGATAAAAAAAAAAAAGGCTCCAATGGCCCCCAATTCTTGCAAAAGTCTAACCCCACCAGCGAGTGCAAGTAACCAAATGGAGCTCTGGCACATTTGTAAGTGCAAAGTCAAACTGCTTTTCACAGTTTCACAGTGCTTTTACAGTAAAAGTAGTCGCCTACATCTACCCACCATGATTATCATGGCCTGTACCACGTGTACTAGGGATAAGCAAAAAAAAAAAAGCTATTTTGTGTCAAATTTGATATTCAACATTGATGTATGGAAATAGATCAATTTATAAAATTAAAATAAAGTGATCATTATTAAAAGAATTAGCCTTTTTTTCTGGGTATGGCTGTCCTTTAATTATAATTCTAAAAATTTGAAACGTTAAAAAAAAAAAAAGGTCAAACAATGTCTATAGTGAGTCAAAAGTTGGTCCCATTGGGGTTCACTATAGAGGGGTTTACTATAATTTCCAACAAATTTTCATATACCTCATGAACTCGCCAATTTCTACTTCTCAGCTTGGAGAGTTTTTTTATTATAATATTCTACAAAGAAGAATCAACCCCAACTTTTGCTGTGATTGTACGTGTAAGCATGCCCTTTTAGAAGCGTTCTATATCTAGTTTAACTTGGGCTTAAAAAAATGCCCAAATAAATGGGCCAATGATGCAGCAAGAATTATTTTTTATGCCATGAGCTGGGTGATTTTAAAGCCAACAATGTTTTGCCTGACAGGTTGAAAGCAAAACAAAATGTAAACTTCAGAAGAATATGTGGAAATAGTAGAAAAACACTTATTAACTTTATTTGAAAGCGGCAACGCTTGAAGAGCTTTTCAGAGCCATTGTATTATATAATATGATAAAAATGTTTTAAAATAAATTTACATCTTTGAATATGTAATTAATAAAACCTTTCCAATTTTTAAATGAGACATAGATATTATGCTAATGATAAGAAGAACCTATCTTCAAATGATATATTTTTTAAATTTAGTATTAATGTAATGAAATTGGTCAATTTAGGAAATTAAAACAAAGTGACCACTATTAAGAGGCAGTCTTTTCCTATGTGTATTATGGCTTTCCTTTAAATATACAGTCTAACCATGGCTATAGTGAACCAAAAGTTCAGTCCCATTGGGGTTCACCGTATATTTACTGTATATGTGTGTGAAGGAAAAAAAAGGCCAGGTGTTTATATTAAAAATAAAAAGACATTCTGAATGCTTGATTTTCTTGATATATCAAGGTTTGGTCATATATTATGGAACAAATCAATCAACACTTAGTTAATTTTTGTTCCACCAGATGGTGCTCTACTATCTAAAATGCTTATGTGAGCGATATGCCTTTTTTTAATTTTAAATATATATATATATACATAGGGAGCAGCAGCTATTTAAGAACAAAATGATGTCCATAGGAAAAAATGAATAGACAAAGGAAAAAGAGCATTTATTACATATTAAAGTTTTATATAGATGAACACACATACCTAAAGGATGACATCATTGAATGAACCCGCCATCAGCGACAATAACAGCTTCTATACTCTGTCGAAACCAACTGCAGGCTGTAATGAGATGGGTCTTGGGAATGTTTGCCATGACTCTTTTAAAATGAAATTTTTTACCCATTAGAATCTGTATCGGTACTCTTGGTGATTTGTGGTCCAAGCTGAATATCAGAGAAGTGGCACCATTAATGAGAATGTGGTCTTGTTACTTTATTTATTCTTGTTTTAAATTGTAAAGAAAGAGCTTTAATCCACTCTGAAGTCATTTACTCCTATCTATTTAAATTGAGAGATGTAAACCAGTTTAGATAGACTTGTATACTGGATGAGGAGAACAACTTGGGTGTTACCAGCTGCTGGAGAAGGTGCCCCAGGAGAGGCTAGGCTGTGCCACAGGCCGCCATGGGGCCCGCAGTGTAAAGCTCCATCCCTTCTTCAAGTCCATCAACTGGAAGAGGCTAGAGGCCGGCTATCTGGATCCACCCTTTGTGCCAGATGTGAGTCTGCCATTTTAACCTTATGGATATTTGTTGTTTCTTGAATGAACATATCAACATGCAAAATTGCCACCCAAACAATTTCTTCAATTTGCTTTAAACTTCCATTCACATCATTTGTAAATTTAACAATTTGGGATTGTGTATTTTTTCAAAACAATGAATTTGATATATCACCTATATGGTAATCTAAACTCTTTGAAATGTTGGGGCAATTGTGGGATACACTAGGTTGATAAATACATGATTTACTGTAAGTTTTAAAAATAATAAATTTATATTAGGAACTTTCAGGTCTTTCCCTCTAACTCAAAATTTCAACAACAGCAATGTCCATATACTTGATACCCTGTGAATAATGTGTGCCCTTCCACTTACATAGTGGAAACATAAGAACACCAACATAAAAAATAAATATCAAAATTCACTTATTTTCCAACACATCACCACCCAGACTTTAAAAATACCAAAATCATCTCAATATTAAAAGAAATATTTTTCCTTTCCTGAATAACAACAAAAAATTCAAATTCTATTTCACTCTAATTCAACTCCCAAAGCAATATCTTCCCCTAATTGAAACCACAAAATCCATTCAATAATTTTAACTACATGTTGAGAAAGAGTAACACTCTAAAGCTCTCAATAAATTTATATAAAAAAAAAATTGCAGGAAGTAATTTATTCAAATTTAATCAACTCTCTCTATTCTTATTTATTTGACATCCATTCGTATTTATAGCTTTCATACTCTCCCTATTTTTGTTGCTGTTGAGCTCATTCCATTTATTTTTCACTGCAAAATGCTTAATTTTTGGAAGCTTCAAAGTTTGGAGTTTGTGTGAAGACTGTATTATTCTTATCGGGCAGAACCCTCTGCCTAAGTCCTGAAGGCACCCCTGTTTTTTCTGCGAGATGCAAATCATCTGATCTCATGGAATGGGGTGTAGAGGTGCAGCTTTCGTTGATCATGTCACCATGATCCAGGTAAACTTTGGTGAAAGTCTGACTTTGCCTGTAATTTAAGGCCGTTCCTAACATGGAAGCAGATGCCTTTGTTGCCGACTCTGACATGAGTACAGAAGCAGCTCCTATGTATCCCTGGTGAGGGAATCCTTGCTGAGGTCTATCAACTGGGTCATTTGAACTCAGGATTTTTGAAGAGGGCTTTCTCCTCTTCTAACAATGCTGCTGTTGGTCTGTGACTGCTTATTCGTCAGAGTTATTCTACTTTTTTCGCAGCTGGCCTTCATATCTGAAGGTTGTTCCCCTATCTGCTATCTGAGGACATGCCCTGTAGCAGTCAGCTCTGCTGAGGGACAAATTCAATTGAACCACCAATTAAACTTTTAATTTTATAGTACTGTGTGTTTTTTTATACTCTTACTAACAAAATTCTTTGCTTGTTTTGCATGATTTAGATATAAGAAGACTAATTTAAGAAACTACTTTGAAGTATAGGGTAACAATTTTGCTAACAGTGCTCAAGACACACAAATTTCATTAATTGGTTTTGGTCTTGTTAGCTTATTGTCTAATCTATGCCATATCATGTCAAGATGGGGCATTCCAGTATGGATTTTGTGTTGTCTAAATCTACTGACTCAGAAAGCCAGGCATGGTATGTAAGAGACCAAGGTGTGCAGCCCCACGCAGTTTACGCCAAGGATGTTCTGGACATTGAGCAGTTCTCCACAGTAAAAGGAGTGAATTTGGATGCCACAGACGACACCTTCTACAGCAGGTTTAACACCGGCTCAGTCTCCATACCCTGGCAGAATGAGGTGAGTGATTAGGTGTTGTCTGACCCTGCCAATGCTCTAACAGCCTCCACTGCTCCCAGATGCTAGAGACAGAGTGCTTCAAGGAGCTGAATGTCTTCGGCCCCAACAACAGCCCCAGCCCAGACCTAATGCTGGACCAGCCTCCCACTCCAGAGGCCTCGGGCTGTTTCCCCTTCCTAAAGCGACACAAGAACAGGTGGGACTGAAGTCTTGCGGTGGATTTCAGAGTTTGCATATGTCAACTGTAGAGCTTGGGTTCAAACAGCCAGGTGTAGTGTCCATCCACACAGCTGGTGTTTATTCCTGGTGTGCAGTAGACCACCCAGATGTAGTTCTGTCAACTGTAGAGCTTGGGTTCAAACAGCCAGGTGTAGTGTCCATCTACACAGCTGGTGTTTATTCCTGGTGTGCAGTAGACCACCCAGATGTAGTTCTGTCAACTGTAGAGCTTGGGTTCAAACAGCCAGGTGTAGTGTCCATCCACACAGCTGGTGTTTATTCCTGGTGTGCAGTAGACCACCCAGATGTAGTTCTGTCAACTGTAGAGCTTGAGTTCAAACAGCCAGGTGTAGTGTCCATCTACACAGCTGGTGTTTATTCCTGGTGTGCAGTAGACCACCCAGATGTAGTTCTGTCAACTGTAGAGCTTGGGTTCAAACAGCCAGGTGTAGTGTCCATCCACACAGCTGGTGTTTATTCCTGGTGTGCAGTAGACCACCCAGATGTACATCTGTCAACTGTAGAGCTTGGGTTCAAACAGCCAGGTGTAGTGTCCATCCACACAGCTGGTGTTTATTCCTGGTGTGCAGTAGACCACCCAGATGTAGTTCTGTCAACTGTAGAGCTTGGGTTCAAACAGCCAGGTGTAGTGTCCATCCACACAGCTGGTGTTTATTCCTGGTGTGCAGTAGACCACCCAGATGTACATCTGTCAACTGTAGAGCTTGGGTTCAAACAGCCAGGTGTAGTGTCCATCTACACAGCTGGTGTTTATTCCTGGTGTGCAGTAGACCACCCAGATGTACATCTGTCAACTGTAGAGCTTGGGTTCAAACAGCCAGGTGTAGTGTCCATCCACACAGCTGGTGTTTATTCCTGGTGTGCAGTAGACCACCCAGATGTAGTTCTGTCAACTGTAGAGCTTGGGTTCAAACAGCCAGGTGTAGTGTCCATCCACACAGCTGGTGTTTATTCCTGGTGTGCAGTAGACCACCCAGATGTACATCTGTCAACTGTAGAGCTTGGGTTCAAACAGCCAGGTGTAGTGTCCATCCACACAGCTGGTGTTTATTCCTGGTGTGCAGTAGACCACCCAGATGTAGTTCTGTCAACTGTAGAGCTTGGGTTCAAACAGCCAGGTGTAGTGTCCATCCACACAGCTGGTGTTTATTCCTGGTGTGCAGTAGACCACCCAGATGTACATATGTCAACTGTAGAGCTTGGGTTCAAACAGCCAGGTGTAGTGTCCATCCACACAGCTGGTGTTTATTCCTGGTGTGCAGTAGACCACCCAGATGTACATATGTCAACTGTAGAGCTTGGGTTCAAACAGCCAGGTGTAGTGTCCATCCACACAGCTGGTGTTTATTCCTGGTGTGCAGTAGACCACCCAGATGTACATATGTCAACTGTAGAGCTTGGGTTCAAACAGCCAGGTGTAGTGTCCATCCACACAGCTGGTGTTTATTCCTGGTGTGCAGTAGACCACCCAGATGTACATCTGTCAACTGTAGAGCTTGGGTTCAAACAGCCAGGTGTAGTGTCCATCCACACAGCTGGTGTTTATTCCTGGTGTGCAGTAGACCACCCAGATGTACATATGTCAACTGTAGAGCTTGGGTTCAAACAGCCAGGTGTAGTGTCCATCCACACAGCTGGTGTTTATTCCTGGTGTGCAGTAGACCACCCAGATGTACATATGTCAACTGTAGAGCTTGGGTTCAAACAGCCAGGTGTAGTGTCCATCCACACAGCTGGTGTTTATTCCTGGTGTGCAGTAGACCACCCAGATGTACATATGTCAACTGTAGAGCTTGGGTTCAAACAGCCAGGTGTAGTGTCCATCTACACAGCTGGTGTTTATTCCTGGTGTGCAGTAGACCACCCAGATGTACATCTGTCAACTGTAGAGCTTGGGTTCAAACAGCCAGATGTAGTGTCCATCTACACAGCTGGTGTTTATTCCTGGTGTGCAGTAGACCACCCAGATGTAGTTCTGTCAACTGTAGAGCTTGGGTTCAAACAGCCAGGTGTAGTGTCCATCTACACAGCTGGTGTTTATTCCTGGTGTGCAGTAGACCACCCAGATGTACATATGTCAACTGTAGAGCTTGGGTTCAAACAGCCAGGTGTAGTGTCCATCTACACAGCTGGTGTTTATTCCTGGTGTGCAGTAGACCACCCAGATGTAGTTCTGTCAACTGTAGAGCTTGGGTTCAAACAGCCAGGTGTAGTGTCCATCCACACAGCTGGTGTTTATTCCTGGTGTGCAGTAGACCACCCAGATGTACATATGTCAACTGTAGAGCTTGGGTTCAAACAGCCAGGTGTAGTGTCCATCCACACAGCTGGTGTTTATTCCTGGTGTGCAGTAGACCACCCAGATGTACATCTGTCAACTGTAGAGCTTGGGTTCAAACAGCCAGATGTAGTGTCCATCCACACAGCTGGTGTTTATTCCTGGTGTGCAGTAGACCACCCAGATGTACATATGTCAACTGTAGAGCTTGGGTTCAAACAGCCAGGTGTAGTGTCCATCCACACAGCTGGTGTTTATTCCTGGTGTGCAGTAGACCACCCAGATGTAGTTCTGTCAACTGTAGAGCTTGGGTTCAAACAGCCAGGTGTAGTGTCCATCTACACAGCTGGTGTTTATTCCTGGTGTGCAGTAGACCACCCAGATGTACATATGTCAACTGTAGAGCTTGGGTTCAAACAGCCAGGTGTAGTGTCCATCCACACAGCTGGTGTTTATTCCTGGTGTGCAGTAGACCACCCAGATGTACATATGTCAACTGTAGAGCTTGGGTTCAAACAGCCAGGTGTAGTGTCCATCTACACAGCTGGTGTTTATTCCTGGTGTGCAGTAGACCACCCAGATGTACATATGTCAACTGTAGAGCTTGGGTTCAAACAGCCAGGTGTAGTGTCCATCCACACAGCTGGTGTTTATTCCTGGTGTGCAGTAGACCACCCAGATGTACATATGTCAACTGTAGAGCTTGGGTTCAAACAGCCAGGTGTAGTGTCCATCCACACAGCTGGTGTTTATTCCTGGTGTGCAGTAGACCACCCAGATGTACATCTGTCAACTGTAGAGCTTGGGTTCAAACAGCCAGGTGTAGTGTCCATCCACACAGCTGGTGTTTATTCCTGGTGTGCAGTAGACCACCCAGATGTACATATGTCAACTGTAGAGCTTGGGTTCAAACAGCCAGGTGTAGTGTCCATCCACACAGCTGGTGTTTATTCCTGGTGTGCAGTAGACCACCCAGATGTACATATGTCAACTGTAGAGCTTGGGTTCAAACAGCCAGGTGTAGTGTCCATCCACACAGCTGGTGTTTATTCCTGGTGTGCAGTAGACCACCCAGATGTACATATGTCAACTGTAGAGCTTGGGTTCAAACAGCCAGGTGTAGTGTCCATCTACACAGCTGGTGTTTATTCCTGGTGTGCAGTAGACCACCCAGATGTACATATGTCAACTGTAGAGCTTGGGTTCAAACAGCCAGGTGTAGTGTCCATCCACACAGCTGGTGTTTATTCCTGGTGTGCAGTAGACCACCCAGATGTACATCTGTCAACTGTAGAGCTTGGGTTCAAACAGCCAGATGTAGTGTCCATCCACACAGCTGGTGTTTATTCCTGGTGTGCAGTAGACCACCCAGATGTACATATGTCAACTGTAGAGCTTGGGTTCAAACAGCCAGGTGTAGTGTCCATCCACACAGCTGGTGTTTATTCCTGGTGTGCAGTAGACCACCCAGATGTAGTTCTGTCAACTGTAGAGCTTGGGTTCAAACAGCCAGGTGTAGTGTCCATCTACACAGCTGGTGTTTATTCCTGGTGTGCAGTAGACCACCCAGATGTACATATGTCAACTGTAGAGCTTGGGTTCAAACAGCCAGGTGTAGTGTCCATCCACACAGCTGGTGTTTATTCCTGGTGTGCAGTAGACCACCCAGATGTACATATGTCAACTGTAGAGCTTGGGTTCAAACAGCCAGGTGTAGTGTCCATCTACACAGCTGGTGTTTATTCCTGGTGTGCAGTAGACCACCCAGATGTACATATGTCAACTGTAGAGCTTGGGTTCAAACAGCCAGGTGTAGTGTCCATCCACACAGCTGGTGTTTATTCCTGGTGTGCAGTAGACCACCCAGATGTACATATGTCAACTGTAGAGCTTGGGTTCAAACAGCCAGGTGTAGTGTCCATCTACACAGCTGGTGTTTATTCTTGGTGTGCAGTAGACCACCCAGATGTACATCTGTCAACTGTAGAGCTTGGGTTCAAACAGCCAGGTGTAGTGTCCATCTACACAGCTGGTGTTTATTCCTGGTGTGCAGTAGACCACCCAGATGTACATCTGTCAACTGTAGAGCTTGGGTTCAAACAGCCAGGTGTAGTGTCCATCCACACAGCTGGTGTTTATTCCTGGTGTGCAGTAGACCACCCAGATGTAGTTCTGTCAACTGTAGAGCTTGGGTTCAAACAGCCAGGTGTAGTGTCCATCTACACAGCTGGTGTTTATTCCTGGTGTGCAGTAGACCACCCAGATGTACATCTGTCAACTGTAGAGCTTGGGTTCAAACAGCCAGGTGTAGTGTCCATCTACACAGCTGGTGTTTATTCCTGGTGTGCAGTAGACCACCCAGATGTACATCTGTCAACTGTAGAGCTTGGGTTCAAACAGCCAGGTGTAGTGTCCATCCACACAGCTGGTGTTTATTCCTGGTGTGCAGTAGACCACCCAGATGTAGTTCTGTCAACTGTAGAGCTTGGGTTCAAACAGCCAGGTGTAGTGTCCATCTACACAGCTGGTGTTTATTCCTGGTGTGCAGTAGACCACCCAGATGTACATATGTCAACTGTAGAGCTTGGGTTCAAACAGCCAGGTGTAGTGTCCATCTACACAGCTGGTGTTTATTCCTGGTGTGCAGTAGACCACCCAGATGTAGTTCTGTCAACTGTAGAGCTTGGGTTCAAACAGCCAGGTGTAGTGTCCATCCACACAGCTGGTGTTTATTCCTGGTGTGCAGTAGACCACCCAGATGTAGTTCTGTCAACTGTAGAGCTTGGGTTCAAACAGCCAGGTGTAGTGTCCATCTACACAGCTGGTGTTTATTCCTGGTGTGCAGTAGACCACCCAGATGTACATCTGTCAACTGTAGAGCTTGGGTTCAAACAGCCAGGTGTAGTGTCCATCTACACAGCTGGTGTTTATTCCTGGTGTGCAGTAGACCACCCAGATGTACATCTGTCAACTGTAGAGCTTGGGTTCAAACAGCCAGGTGTAGTGTCCATCCACACAGCTGGTGTTTATTCCTGGTGTGCAGTAGACCACCCAGATGTACATATGTCAACTGTAGAGCTTGGGTTCAAACAGCCAGGTGTAGTGTCCATCTACACAGCTGGTGTTTATTCCTGGTGTGCAGTAGACCACCCAGATGTAGTTCTGTCAACTGTAGAGCTTGGGTTCAAACAGCCAGGTGTAGTGTCCATCCACACAGCTGGTGTTTATTCCTGGTGTGCAGTAGACCACCCAGATGTACATCTGTCAACTGTAGAGCTTGGGTTCAAACAGCCAGGTGTAGTGTCCATCCACACAGCTGGTGTTTATTCCTGGTGTGCAGTAGACCACCCAGATGTACATATGTCAACTGTAGTGCTTGGGTTCAAACAGCCAGGTGTAGTGTCCATCTACACAGCTGGTGTTTATTCCTGGTGTGCAGTAGACCACCCAGATGTACATCTGTCAACTGTAGAGCTTGGGTTCAAACAGCCAGGTGTAGTGTCCATCCACACAGCTGGTGTTTATTCCTGGTGTGCAGTAGACCACCCAGATGTACATATGTCAACTGTAGAGCTTGGGTTCAAACAGCCAGGTGTAGTGTCCATCTACACAGCTGGTGTTTATTCCTGGTGTGCAGTAGACCACCCAGATGTACATATGTCAACTGTAGAGCTTGGGTTCAAACAGCCAGGTGTAGTGTCCATCCACACAGCTGGTGTTTATTCCTGGTGTGCAGTAGACCACCCAGATGTACATATGTCAACTGTAGAGCTTGGGTTCAAACAGCCAGGTGTAGTGTCCATCCACACAGCTGGTGTTTATTCCTGGTGTGCAGTAGACCACCCAGATGTACATCTGTCAACTGTAGAGCTTGGGTTCAAACAGCCAGGTGTAGTGTCCATCCACACAGCTGGTGTTTATTCCTGGTGTGCAGTAGACCACCCAGATGTAGTTCTGTCAACTGTAGAGCTTGGGTTCAAACAGCCAGGTGTAGTGTCCATCTACACAGCTGGTGTTTATTCCTGGTGTGCAGTAGACCACCCAGATGTAGTTCTGTCAACTGTAGAGCTTGGGTTCAAACAGCCAGGTGTAGTGTCCATCTACACAGCTGGTGTTTATTCCTGGTGTGCAGTAGACCACCCAGATGTAGTTCTGTCAACTGTAGAGCTTGGGTTCAAACAGCCAGGTGTAGTGTCCATCTACACAGCTGGTGTTTATTCCTGGTGTGCAGTAGACCACCCAGATGTAGTTCTGTCAACTGTAGAGCTTGGGTTCAAACAGCCAGGTGTAGTGTCCATCCACACAGCTGGTGTTTATTCCTGGTGTGCAGTAGACCACCCAGATGTACATCTGTCAACTGTAGAGCTTGGGTTCAAACAGCCAGGTGTAGTGTCCATCTACACAGCTGGTGTTTATTCCTGGTGTGCAGTAGACCACCCAGATGTAGTTCTGTCAACTGTAGAGCTTGGGTTCAAACAGCCAGGTGTAGTGTCCATCTACACAGCTGGTGTTTATTCCTGGTGTGCAGTAGACCACCCAGATGTAGTTCTGTCAACTGTAGAGCTTGGGTTCAAACAGCCAGGTGTAGTGTCCATCTACACAGCTGGTGTTTATTCCTGGTGTGCAGTAGACCACCCAGATGTACATATGTCAACTGTAGAGCTTGGGTTCAAACAGCCAGGTGTAGTGTCCATCTACACAGCTGGTGTTTATTCCTGGTGTGCAGTAGACCACCCAGATGTAGTTCTGTCAACTGTAGAGCTTGGGTTCAAACAGCCAGGTGTAGTGTCCATCCACACAGCTGGTGTTTATTCCTGGTGTGCAGTAGACCACCCAGATGTAGTGTCCAAAGAGGTGGTGTATGTCCAGACGGAGGCACCAACACGGCAAGAGCCCCAGCAACAGTGGGGGCCAGCTGTCCTCCGCTGCCACCACAGGGCTGGATGACACCGCCCACCACAACACAGCTGCTGCCAGCTGAAGTTACTCTACACTAGCCCTACTGTGCCAAACCAGTACTTACGGGATTGTTGTTTCTCTCCTACTATAGGTCCCCTCTCATTTGTCTGCTGTGATCTTCTCCATTTATTTACATATTCAGTCCTCCTTGTACTGAAATATTATTTTCATCTTTAAAATAATTGTAAATTTTATAGAAAACTCTCACACTGGACTCTCTAAACAAAGAGATTTAAAAAATGTTCTCACTTTAATTTTGTATTCATTAAAGCAGTTGCTTTATTTTCATTTTAAATAGAGTTCTTCTCAACATTGAAAAATTATTGAAAATCATCTCTTGACATTTTTCACAAGTCATTTCACCCATTGCATTTAAGCTGTCGTCAGTCAGTCAGGACCTAAGTAAGTGATGTACTCTGTGGCCAAATGTTGTGTGGCTGCCTACCTTACTCCTATATTTGATTGTAACATGCTTCTCTAACTATTAAGTTTGTTCCTTTTTTTAACTACTAAAAAAAAATCAAATACTTTTTCTTACATTCCTTGTTTAAAGCCTAACAGTACATATCTTAATGCATTTGACACCTTTCTTTTGGTATTTTTGTTTAGTGCTTAAGTTATGTATAGACATTCCATTAATGCTAAGTTCCTAATTTATGCTTGGGGGAACCACCAGCAATAAGAAGATGTTCTTGGAGGCTTGCTCAACCCTTCCTTGTACATACAACCTCCTCCTCCTCCTACAATTGGAAGAACATGTTTGCTTGCCAAATTTGACATATCTGGATGAAAGCTAACTAATGGCACAAAAGTATTGACTCTTCTGCACTCGAAGGTTTACCATGCACCAATCCAACAACAAAGTGTCATTTTTATGTAAAGTATATTGGACCCAGCAATTGGACTTCTCTAATCTAATGCCCATTTCAGGCTTTCTATAGAAGATCAGCTAAATGTTGTATACAAAGCTGTTCCCAGCCACTGAATGAGTTCTATACCTCCTTTATTAAGGGAACTGAGGAGACTTTACTAGAAACTATAATAATGAGGAGGGGATCACTGGACCTCCTGACTTAGTAAAGAGAAGGATCTAGTACTACCACAACAATTTTCTTTCCCAACTTTTAAAACTTCTTCATAAAAGTGTTATTGTCAACTTTGTTAACTGAGGCATGCCAAATCTAGACTGTACAACAGGCCGCCATACTTGCCAGCCCAGCTCTGTTTCTTGTCCATGTCACACATGGAGTACATCTACTTTAGAGATTTGTTGTTGAAACTTTCTTTTTTGAGGGAGGAGTCAACAAAAATATTTCCATGTCAGAGATTCATTCTTCTTTCTTTACTTTGAATAGAGTTCCTGGGTGTTGGGATTGGTTAGCTGAAAATGATCGGTTTTCTAGTCTTGCAGTTGCTTGTCTCCGTCCTTTCTTGGCGTACAAACATATTTGAAGCCACACATCCTTTCTGTAAAGGTTAGGTGAGGCCTCTGCAGGGGTCATTGCTATAAGTGTGGTGTTTGAAAGAACCTTTTTGTAACTTTTTTTTTCCTCTCTAATTGTGGAAAAAGGCAGTTCTTCACACATCTTGTGACAAATATATCATGTTTGACTTGTTATTAACTGCATTTCTATAACAAACACTTATTTCTCCGCCTCTGTTAACTTTGTTGTTCCATATGAAAGATTGGCAAGCTGAGTAAATCCTACTTGAAGGAAGATTGCTCCCTGGAGATGTTTCAGTACTGTGTGTCTGTGTGTAGCTGTCTCAATCCATTGTTCTGGCTCAACATTCTTCTCTCTCTCTCTCGGCAGTATTATGGGATTGTTGTTCCCGGCTGTGTTATTGAGGTTGGATTTTCTGTTTTCTTTGTCCCCCACCTTTAGTGATGGTAGGCTAAATTCCATTCTTTCCGCTCCATTTATTTCCCCCTAACCGACCTCAGCAGCTGAAAGTACAAACTGTAAATTACCCCCCCTCTCTCTCTCTGTATATACCTACCCAACCTCCCCAATCTTGGTTTTATTATTATTTGTTATATACACACACAAGTAATCTTGATGCAATATTTTTAATCTCCCCCATATATATTTTATATAATTTTCCCTCTCTTTTTTGATTATTATTATATACTAACCAGCTTTTCTCTTAGGATTATTTAGACACTTGACAATTTCCAAATTAGTATATTATTGTGGAATACTGTTTTCTTTTTTTTTTGAATATATATATATTTTGTATTAATTTATATTGTGCGATATGTGGAGATTTAATTAGAAATTTTTATTTATTGAAATGTGAATGCTCTCACAGTGTGCCATTATTCTCTCTCTCTCTCATTTTATAATTTGAAACCAATTTAATTGGAGCATTTCTATGAAATGTGGTTTTTTTATTGTTGCAGCCACTCATTGAGTTGTGTTGAGGTAGGATTAGATGAGAATCATGAGGTCACAAAGACCCACTTGGTCCTATAATAACATCTTGGTTAGAGCTTCCTACCTTGGTCCCCCAACCTTGGTTGTATGGAACACATTTTGACCTTGGATTGGACAATACTTCCAAGTGATGTTGGTTGGTCTCCTGGTTTTGTTTGGCTTATAAATCTTGGCTTCAGTGAATATTGGGGACCAGAGAAATAAAGCAAGATGAGCATCATCTACTTTGGTCTTGTAACCTTGTGGTTCTCTTATAATATTTAGTGATTCCTATGTACTCTCTCTCTCTATTTCTCTCTATCTCTATCTCTCTGTGTAATATATTTTTTAACAACTCAATAAAAATATTTGCTAAAAAAAACTAAGAAAATTTCAATAAAATTCCCTTTTTTATAATATATATATATATAAATATACATATATAAACAATTTTAAGCTTTTTTATTATTATTTTTAAAAGATGAAATTATTTATTGACTGTGTATAAAATTGTAGCTTTTTTTAAGACGACATTTATTTTAGATTTCAAGATGGAAAAAAAAAAATAAAATTCATTCTATAAATGTAGATGTGGTTTGTCTGTGAGGCTGCCATAACACATGTAGCCTTGGTGCAGCTGACTGGTGTGGAGTTTACTAGATATACAGGTTGGATAACTTAGTCTCTAATATGCGCACCTTTTGGCATTACCAATGGCATTCCTCGTTGGCTTATTGAGCAATTATTAACCCGGAGAAAGCGGTTATTTTACAGTGCGGTTGTGGGAAGCGTACTGGCTGGGTTGTGCGAACTCGCGTCTGGACAGATGTGTGGAAAGTGCCCAGAACAGGGAGTAGAGGTTCAGCCTTTCCAGCGGAGGGGGTGATGGGTGCAGTGACCGCCACGGAGAGGTGGACGCTTCGTCCCTAAGTGTGGTCCCAGCGAGGTGGCCCGAGGGGACTGGCGAAAGATACCTGGTTGATCCTGCCAGTAGTCATATGCTTGTCTCAAAGATTAAGCCATGCATGTCTAAGTACATGCCCTAGCAAGGCGAAACCACGAATGGCTCATTAAACTTATTATTAAATTTACTTGGATAACTGTGGTAATTCTAATAGGAGGTTAGCACATTTGTTTTGATTCTACAAACTGTGCCCTTCTTCAACATTTCAAATCATCCTTACTTATATTACTCAATCTTATTATATACTGTTGTTTTATTATCCCTAGTACACGTGGTACATACAGGCCATCATCATGGTGGGTAGAAGTTGAGGAATGCTTTTACTGTGAAGTGCACCACATGTCTACGCATGTGAAAAGCAGTTCAACTCTTGCACTTATAAGTGTGCCTATGCCTCGTTTGGTTACTTGAACTCGCTGGTGGGGTTGGATTTTTGAAAGAATTGGGGGCCATCGGAGAATTTTTTTTTTTTTAATTAGAAAAAAAAGTGTCCAATGTGTGAGTGCAGGATTTGATCCTGGGTCATAGCAGTTGAAAACGAATGGTTAAGACCACTCTTCCACCGACACACACCTATTTATACAGTAAAATTAAACACTTACTTTAATTGAACCTTTTTTTTATTTCCGACCATTTCTCTTTCAAATCCTCAACCTACTCTTATTCTTCTATTTTTCAAATCCCATTAAACCAGCTATAATTCAATCCCTGAAGAGGGCCATTAACTCAAAGCTATGGACTCCAGGTTGTCCTCATTTAGCTGGTGTTGTGTGTCATTAACCTGTCTAGTTTGCTGAGATGGTCAAATTTCCAGCCCCCTTGCTGACAAAATGTCCACTAGTCGAGTGAATGTTGTGATGCTAATCATCTAAATCTAATTCAACACAGACTAATTTTTTCAACTGAGAATTCTGATCTTTTGGGGTGTTCAAGTAAAGAATTTGGATGGTTTACCTATAAATAGCTATTTTAATCCAGCAAGAATTAACAGGATTTTCACCTGTCTGGGGAGGCTAGATCTCAAGTGTCATCCAAGCCACAGGCCATCTGTGTATTTATTAATAACAGAGAAAATTGTTTAAACAACACAGACAGAATTATTTTCATGTTGTTGATGATACAAAAAAACACTTGTGTTTATATAATTTGTTAAATAAATTTGGGATGAATTCCTCAAACTTGTTGATTCAAGTGCTACATCTCAGTCAGTACAAGAGTGGAGAGGTTATGTGAGCCATGTTCTCTAACATCTTCCATTGCAGTAACAAACAAATATACTTTACAAATAAAATCTTCAAAATTTCTCTTTAAAGTTTGCAAGATGGCTTCTATGTTTTATTCCATATTACTATGCTCATAGACAAAATGTAAAGAACTCGTTCCTTTCACAGCATGTATATAAGGATTCAGACTATAACTCTGAAAGTGATATACAGTGACCTTTAATGATGACACACAAGATAACCCAGTGTGAACAAAATTGCCTTTCTCTTTTGTCCATGAGTTTATGACAATATTGGACACAAACATTTCCTGGGCAATCACCTAATTACCTCATGAAGGTAATGATAGAATCTTCTTACGAATCTATCAAGGCCATGGGTATTGTTGAGGAGTTCAGGCTTTTCCGCTCAAGTTAGGGCACAAGAGAACAGCATTACGGGGGAAGTTCTTGACATGGTAACATCCAATCCTCTGATGATAAATAGCCAATTAACTAAAATTCTAGGCAAAGTGACATTCACCATGAGAAAATGGTGCTTAAAATTCCATGGGGTGATTTTTGGAACCCAGTCCTGTCGATACCTTGGATGAAAATTGCAAGGGCAGATAAGTAATTTGCATGTGATGTACTATAAGTAGTAAATATATATTTGGTATTCTATTATGAGGATGTGTCAGCAATGATATCACAACCAAACATGGAAATTATTCTGGATTACTTCTTGAAAGGTATTGAAGCAGTTTAATAAGAAAAATATATTCATGGACAAAACTTGAGGAAGTGGAAAGTCTTTAATGTCACCATTCATCTATTTTTTGAAGGAGACAGAGACAATTTTGTTCACACTTGGTTATCTCATGTGTCTTCAATAAAAATCACTGTAATGTCTGAATCCCGATATACATGCTAAAAGGTACAACTTCCTTAAGCTTTGTCTATGAGTGTAAATTCCTCCAATGGCCCATGATTCTTCCACATTTCTACCCCACCAGTAACTTTTGGGTCATCCAGAAAGTTCTGCCATTTTTCAATTCCAATCACACATGGGTACAGTTATCTTTTTTCAAAGAAGACATTGATTTCTTGTCTGATAAGAAAGGTCAGGTTAATTTTCTGTTAATCTATTGTGTAGTTGTTTTGATTCTGTGCTAGGGTGGTGAACCAAAGGCAACATTTTCACAATATAGTGCTTTAGGCAAGAATGTGGTTGGGGCTGATGGCATGGTTTGGGAACATCCCTCCAATGTCAAAGAGGATCTACTGAAGAAGACTATTCCAGAGAAAACTCCCCTTTTTTCATTCTAAAAACTAGTAAAGAGATTAAATATTAAAAAAAAAAGCCTGGTACATGATCATCTAAAGCAGTTTGGCTACATAAGTCAAATGATGTTTGGGTACACCATTTTCTAAAAAAAGTAAACTTTTCTCACTATGTATCAGATTGCCTGTGTTTAAACATATCAATGTGCATTTAAAAAAAAAAAAGGATAATCATGGAAGATAAAAATGAATCCTTTACAGTAAATATTATCGTAAATTATTAGCAATTTTCTCAGCAATCAAAAATTTCAAATTTTTGTTGAATGGTTGCAATTGATGGTTCAATAAATAATATAAAGAAGAAATTGGCCATTTGAATTGATTTGCATTTTTTTAATACTTGATTCATATTTAATTTTTTACTTTGAAACAAAAAAAAAGGCTTTAGATTCAGATTTTAAAGTTATATATATCAAATTAAATCAATGACGTAAATAATGAATACATTCTTATTGTCATGAATAAAAAAGCTATTTTCACAGATTTAAATTTAATACAGTAGAACCTTCCTGTAAAGATCACCTAATTGCAGAGCTAAAGTGTCCTTTAGGGAGAGGTGTCCTCTTACCGGAGAATTGTTAAATAGTAAAAATGGTAATTTTGCAAATAAACTATCCTTTGTAGAGAGGTATCCATTGAATTTAGAATCCGGGATAGTATGCTCCAGCAATCTGGGTTACATCAAGAGTATTTTACATCTATAAATTGAATTCAAAGAAATTTATAAAAAACAATCCAACAATGGTGAGGAAGAATGTTTCACAACCAGTTTTGGAAAATTCAGTCAACCTTAGTTTTAGGTTATCAGTACACAGGGGTTACTTTAATTTCATAGTATCTCATGAGAGGAATTATGAAATCTGTTGAATATGCCAAAAAGATGTTTGAACTGATGAAGTACTGGCCTGAAAATCAGTCTTACCACTTTCACAGCTTAAACATCCTGTACCAGGTGTTTTTTTTTTTGCTTATCGCTAGTACACGTGGTACAGACCATGATAATCATGGTGGGTAGTTAGCAACTGCTTTTACTGTAAGTGCACCACATGTCTACACATGTGAAAAGCAGTTCGGCTTTGCACTTACAAGTGTGCCAGAGCCCCGTTTGGTTACTTGCACTCGCTGGTGAAGTTGTACTTTTGCAAGAATCGGGGGGCATTGGAGCATTTTTTTTTTAAACATAAAAAAAGTGCCCAATGCAGGAATCGAACCCGGGTCGTAGCAGTCGAAAACCAACGGTTTAGACCATCCTTCCACCGACCCCCCTATAATATATAAAATATATGACATTTCAACACAAAAATTAGTTAATATTTTATTTTCATGACGATATAAAAATATATAAAAAAACTGTACAGCTGTAGCAAGAAGTGATCAGAGGGTGGGGTAGACCAGCTGGTGGCCTCGCCGCAGGGGCTCCGTGCCACCGGCCAGGATGCACACCTTGGGGTAGTTCCATCCGACCAGCTGGGCTGCAAACTGCACCCTACTTGTGAGGCCACGTGTGTGCTAGGTGCCTTTGATAAATAAAACAACTTGGCTTAATGCATCTAGGGAAATGTGGAGCTCTATAGTAGAATGATGTTTGTAAGATTTACTATAAAATTTGCTGTTTTTTTTTCAAATGGAACAATTTATTACTGGCACTCTACTGCATCAAAAATAATATTGGGAGGGCCTGCCTCATCAATAATGAACCCTCCTAGCAGCTTAATCTACCAGACTGGGTTATTTAGAAAATAATCAATTGGCATCCAAAAGAGGCAGCCATAAAGATCATTTATATTATGATGCATTAGCGCGCCATCTCTGTTATGAAAATTCTAAACTATTATAGACGCGTAAGATTCTTTTGAAAATTAAACAATTTCTACTGCCCTTACTCCCATTAATTTTTCCATTGCAGCAGAAATTGTTTAATTTTCAAAAGAATAATATGCATCTATAATAGTTTTGAATCTTCATAAAGATCATTGACCCACCTTGGCAGAGTCATTGTTGGCCTGGGAGCCAACCACCACTACCAGGTCCCCGCGGTGGGCGGCCAGACAGCTGGCCTCAGGGCTGGGACTCAGGCCATCAGCCCCAGCAGCCTCCAGGGGTAGGTGGAGAGCAGAAGGGAGGGTGCCCTGCTGGTACCTGGGGTCTGGTGAAGGATATTCTACAGTATTGTGTGATAAATCACAATTTGGATTATAGATATAAGATAATAACACCTAATCTAAATAAATTGATAGTATGTGACGTTTTGGTACCGATCTTATTTTCTTGTATCTATCCTACAGTAATGTTTAGACAGTTTTATAGCAAGCCAAGATGAAAAACAATGAAAAAAGAAATTTGTATCTCATGTTTCAAATACTTGCTGCTTGATGACAACTTTGGATAACAAGTCAGAGTGTAAAAATACCCTTAACCAAGTTTCCAATGGTAACAAATGTAGGGATTTAAAATGGGTCTATTGGGACTTGAAGTAGGGGATGAAAAGAATTGAAAATATCTTTGACATATCATCATTTTTAAACATGTTTCTAGGTTCATCAAAAGAGAGGGGAAAATGAAGGGAGAGGTAGACCAAGGAGGTCTATCGGAGTGGTGAAATGGCATTCCATGATGGCTGATTGGTAGTGAATCCTTGCATGGTCCCAGCAATCCCCCACATCTAGAAGAAGGATACTGGGTGTAGGGCCGGACATCAATCACCAGCACCTTCTCCTTGGAGGAATTGGACAGGAGTTCTGTGAGGTCTGTGTAGGTGATCCTAGGACTGGTCTCCTTCTTGAGGTCAGCGATCGTTACCATCTCCTGCACACACCGAATCGCATGGATCATCACAACACCAGGGGGTAGTTGTTGTAAAAAAAAAAAAAGAAGATACTCATTGTGAGAATATAATTGTAATTTTAATACTTTTTCACAATTTTATCATGAATAGAATTGTTGCTTCTCTTAATCAGGTGAAATAAGATAATTTACCAAAAATCACATTTAAAATAACTATTGTTGAAAGTGAATGGCACACTTGTAGTATGTAAATATGTTTTCAACTCTTTATGAAAATCAAGAAAAATTTCTTCTCCTTATGTAAAGTTGGAATATATTGGTCTGTATTTCAAATTTATAATTATGTGTGGTGCACAGCAGAAAAAAAAGCATTGATTGCTTTGGACTTGATTCTTGTTATTGACATAGGCATCATTATTTGGTACTATCTTCAAAACCATTGTGAGAATCACTAACCCATGTTCCGTGCACAGTAACAAAGTAGAAAATTCATTCACAAAAAATGCCAAATTGAGCTTTTGAAATATGTTGAACAATTCAACATTTTAGGAGTTTAAACTAGAAATAAGGGGAAAGAATACAATGTAAATATAGGTCACAGTATTTTTATTTAGGTGAATCAGTTCTGGTGTGGTTTCTTTTTAGAGTTGGTCCATACAATCCTATTGATGCCTCCAATCAATCTTCCAAGTAGGGATAGCCATACATGTCTTTGGCATACAGCCCATTCAACTTCTAACGAGGCCTCTGTTCTCTAGTGAAAACATATGCAGCCAATGTCTCCAGCACCAATCTCCTAGCAATCTGACATCCTTGGCAGACAGCATTCATGTTTCACCCCGGATAATGGAATGCTCCACACTAATATCTTCAAAAGATGCCATTGTAAATATGAGGGGTTTTTCTAAAGGCAGTTTTTTTCATTATGACTTGTGTGTGGAGTGGTATTTCATTTTTGCACTAGCAGTTGTGCGTAATGAGCTACCCTAAGTAGCAAATTCTCTGTTTGATATTTTGTCAACCAAGAGCTATCAATTGTGGGATCTTTATATATACATGGGGGGGGGGCTCTTATTTTTTAAATATATTCATCTTCAATTCATATTAATTTCTGATTTTGTTTTTATTTTTTAATTAGCCAATTCTGGGCCTTCTGCCAATCTAGCCTGATCATCAATATGCATGAACTATAACATTCAATAATTCCTACCTTCCGTAGTTACTGATATAGCTACAGGTTGTGCTTTATCATAACTGATATATTTAAGGCTAGAGTACACTATAGAATTCTGTTGCCAGTGTTGTCCCACATTTCCTTTATTAGACTGTAGAGTTATTAAAGGGAAAAGTGTTAAATAGCTGTACTCCTATAGCTCAGTTCAAATATCAGCTGCTGAATTTCACGGTATCCTTCTGATGACTCCATTGTAGTTATTGTGTTGGCTAGATGTCATCTTCCAGTGGTCATGTAATCAGTCATACAATTTCCATTTCATGTGACTCCTACAATATAAAATAAAACCTAACCCAAATAAATTAATAGTTTGTGATGTTTTGGCAACAACGCTGTTACTGAAATGTCACACACTATTAATTTATTTGAATTAGGTCTTATTTTCTCGTAGCTATAATCTAAATTGTGCTTTATCATGTGACCCCTTGTCAGTAAATTCCATTATCTTATTGATAAGGTACAATTTGAATTATAGATTATAAACACAAGGTAATAAGACCAAATCTAAATAAATAGTGTGTGACGTTTCAGTAACAGGGTTGTTACCATCTTCACACAAATTCTCATTCAGCACTTTTGTTTGAAGATGGTAACAACGCTGTTACTGAAATGTCACACTATTTATTTATTTATTTGGATTTGGTCGTATTACCTTGTGTCCATTATCTTATTGTTTGTGTGTTCGCTAGTTTCAATCTTTTAGTTTTGAAATCAAGGCAGCATAGAGGATCAAAATTTCACAGTGCGACAATAGTTCAGAGTAATCCAAAGTATATATTAGCGATGAAATATATGGAATTGATTCTGTGTGTGAAAGCCTTTACCTCCTCAGGTCTCTGGGTGTTACCGGAGTAGGAGATGTTCTTGTTGGACTTGAGGGCACTGCGGCAGAAGGAGGCACTAGGAGGAGTGTTGTTGTAAAGAGTGATGGCGTCTTGGGTGCAGGTGCTGATGACAATGTCTGGACAGAGCAGGATGATCTTGAGACACACCCTTTATATAAAGAACTCCAAATATGAACCCCCCTTTTTTTAATTTGGGATAATACACATTTTAAAAGAAGAAAGAAAAGAAAAAATTAAAGGTCTTGTACTATACTAAGGAGAGCCAGACATGGTTGGTGGATATTTCAAGAAAAGAGTCAACAAGCCTCAAAAATATATAAAAACAAGAGATAATTGATATATTATTGATAGATGGCAGCAAGTTATCAGTAGCATTCAGTTGTACAAACAGGAGGTGTCATATCATCATGTTATAATGTGGCATACATGCACTGACTACAACAGCATTTCTACCGCAGCTTCATTTTTAGTAATAAAGTTATATTGTGAAACAACAGTTAACTTTGTGAACCTTGTTAAAATTTGATTTAAGAAATGGTCAAATTATTATCAATGTCAAATTATCGTTGAATGAATTAAAATAGACTGTATTTATATAATTTATAAATTATATAGAATATGTTATTTTTTATGAAAAAAGAAAAGCATAGCCCAACTTGGTGAGATAAAACCTATCCTACACACACTGCCAAAAATCTGAAATGTGAATGAGGGGTAAGTCAAGAAAAGTTATTTTCAGAAATAAATTGATAGATTCAGAAACAATGGGTAGCTGCAGGATCAGATGCTCTGACATTATGTAAAAAAGAACAAAAGAGTACTGGGGACTTACCTGGGAGGTCGGAGAACATCAAGATACAGTCGTTGAAGGAGAAAGAGAGGAGGTCGCTACGCAGCTGGCGCAGGATGGCCAGGCCGATGAAAAGTGGGAAGGAGGAGGAGCCCAGGAGCAGAGTGTCCCACAAGTGGTAGATCTTGTCCAGGGGGAAGACATCTGGAGGACAGGTCAGATAGCTCACAAGGGCCAGCAGGCAGCAGAGCTACTCACGGGTGTACATGGTGAGGAACCAGGGGATGGCATAGAGCTGCAGGGCACACCAGGTGGTCAGCACAGAGGTTAACTAACGCAGCCCTCAACCCACCTCGGGGAAGAATCCAATGTTGGCCAAGTGGTTGTAGAGCTCCACGTCATGGTAGGCTAGGAGGTGTGAGAACACTGCCAGGTACTCTGGGCCACACCATGTCTGTGGTTGGATGCTCCTCACATGGAATTCAAACAACACTTTTATCCTAA
Source organism: Cordylochernes scorpioides (assembly GCA_030710605.1). Taxonomy (NCBI): domain Eukaryota; kingdom Metazoa; phylum Arthropoda; class Arachnida; order Pseudoscorpiones; family Chernetidae; genus Cordylochernes; species Cordylochernes scorpioides. The sequence goes on along the minus strand of CP092875.1, from coordinate 47,757,795 downwards.
ATCAAAACAATTTCTGATGCCCCCACTGCAATGTGAAAAATATTGGTAGGACCAGGTTCCATCTGTAGGAATCCCTCAGTGGTTGTAGGTGGGCTAAGGCTGCCAGCCCTAGTTACCTCTAAATTCAGATATCGAGGAACGCATGTGGAGACAATTTCAAGTTTTGAAGGAGGTTCAGTAAGATGTCCGAGACCATTTCACTTCCACACAGTTTATCCTAACCTATTTTACATATATTTCATACATTGCACTCGAACAAAACAAAAATTTACATAATACCTACAATTTAGGTGCATTCGATACTAGCATACAAAAGAAAATAATTCTAGTACAGTGGTTTTGCCAGTTAAATACATCAGACCGTTCCACTATTATTTTGGAACATTCTGCTTATGTAGCTGTCTATTGGGAAGAACTCTAGTGGAATTACCTGAGGAAATATAGGAATAAGATTTTGGAGCCAGTAGAAACAAGTCGACTCATGATCTACAAGGTTGAAAAAGGTTTCAGCAACCATGGTGTATTGAATTCCATGATAAACCTACAAATTACTCCCCCAAATTATAAGTGTGCAATATTTTAGTGCTTGAATATGTTTTCAGTGATCCCTGAACAAAGAAATATTGAAGTTAATAACTGGGGTGTACATGGCAGCAGTTGAAGGTGAATAAGAAGCTTTCATCCTTGAAAATTTATTGTATATATAATTTATATATTTTATCCCCCACCAGCGAGTGCAAGTAACCAAACGGGCCTTTGGCACATTTGTAAGTGCAAAAGTCGAACTGCTTTTCACATGTGTAGAAAAGTGATGCACTTACAGTAAAAGCAGTCGCCTACCTCTACTCACCATGATTATCATGGCCTGTACCACATGTACTAGAGATGAATAAAAATATACTTTATCATTTTAATTTATACACAGTATAACTTCTATTCATTCACACATATAAATCTCATCATTATATATATATATATATATTAAAAAACGAAAGAAAAAAAAAAAAAGATAAAAAGATCAGGTGTTGAAATCAATATTAAAAATGGCATATCCTGACCAGGAGCACATGTGCTTTTCAGAAGGACGGGCGCCATCTGGTGGAACAGAAATCAACTAAACATTGATTTAGCCTGTTCCCTGATATTTGGCCAACCCAATTTCTTGATAAATCAAGAAAAGCCATCCACGAACGCGTTTCGCGCTTTTTGGCGCTCGTCAGCGTGGAGTAGGCTGAACCATTGCGACCAAAAAAGATTTTATCTTTTATTTTTTTTCTTTTGTTTTTTAATGTGCTAAGCGTATTTACACAAGTTTGGCCTTAAATACCCATTTCTGGTTTTTCGGGAAGCCATTGGGATCAAAAAATCTTTTTTGGTTGCAATGGTTCAGCCTACTCCACGCTGACGAGCGCCAAAAAGCGCGAAATGCGTTCGTGGATGGCTTTTCTTGATTTATCAAGAAATTGGGTTGGCCAAATATCAGGGAACAGGCTAAACCAATGTTTAGTTGATTTCTGTTCCACCAGATGGCGCTCTGCCTTCTGAAAAGCACATGTGCTCCTGGTCAGGATATGCCATTTTTAATATATATATATATATTCACCTCTATATATTTACCCCTGAAGACCTACAGGAACAAGTACAAATCAGCCAGTAACATCTGATAAACTGGATGCCCACCTATAGACATGAAGTTTAGAGACCAACCCAGATAGTTGGGTGGCAACTTCAGTAAATAGCTCCAGGAATCCAGGTTGTTACACCAAGAGAGATTCACTACTATATTATTTATAATTGAACTGAGATATTTTGATGTATTCAAACTATTAATATATATGAATATAGAAATTATTTAATTTGTATAGGTCCAGTAGTAAGTGTGTGGAGATGTCAATTTAATATTTGATTTACAGATAAATAAACTATGCACCCATTTACTACTATATCACCCTGGTAAAAAACCTTTACTAGTGATGTTAAAGAATGAGCCACAACACCAGTTTTGGAGAATTCAGACAAAGAGTCAACCTGTATACCTTGGTTTAGAGGTTTGGCCTTCATTGGTACAGGGATGGCTTCGATTTCATTACATTCAATGAGTGGGGTTATAAAATCGGTCAAATTTGCCAAACAAGTGTTTAAGCTGGTGAAAAGATCACTTTTGTCTGAATTTGCCAAAACTGATGTGTTGTGAATCATTCTTGTTGTTGTTGTTGTTTCTTATCCCCTTGTGTAAAGATTACATGAATTCCATGATCTCATGGAATGGGGGTATAGGGGTGCAGCTTTCGTTGATCATGGCACCATGATCCGGGCACACTTTGGTGAAAGTATGACTTTGCCTGTAGTTTGAGGCCGTTCCTAGGAAGCCTTTGCTGCCAACTCTAACATAAGTACAGACAAAGCTCCTCCGTATTCCTGAAGTACCCAGTCAGTTGAACTCAGGATTTTTAGAGATGGATCATTCTTTATCATCATTAGTAAGGTTTTGTTACTAGGGAGATGAACAGTGCAGAGTTCTGATGTATAATTAAAGGAAGAGGTGTCTCTTTGGTACAGGAATATCATCCTCCTGCAACTTTATGTTATATTAAGAAAAAGGCATCTCCTTATCGTGCAACTGAAAGTTGCTAATGGCTTGCGCCATCTATCGGAATAAATATCAACTATTCTCGTTGATTTTTAATTATTCCACCACGCTGATGAGTGCCAACAGCCCGATTATTAGCAACTTTCAGTTGCACGATAAGGAGATGCCTTTTTCTTAATTTATGCACCTTATCCCAGTACAATATTACATTTGTACTATTTTTTTATATTATATGTCATATATTTATATTTAAATTTATTTTTATTATCTGCTATCTTGTTTACACATTTGTGTGTGATAACAGTAACTATTTAAAAGATTTCAGCAAAAATAAACAAAGAAGGATGCTTTACCTTGGATCACAGCAGAGTTGTCCTTCAGGAAGAAGTTGTTGAGGTACTTGTCAATGAAGGCTTGCAAGCAGGCAAAGGCCAGAGCTGGAACACATTGTGTCAATCTGACAGATAGAATTGGCTGAAGCTGAGCAGACCAGGGATGATGCTATGAGGAGGTTTAACTTTGGAAACTATGCACATACATAATAACTACATACAAAGATGATAAGGTACATTGGATTATATATATTAGAAACATAATGTAACAAGACCAAATCTAAATAAATAGTGTGTGACTTTTAATAACAGCGATGTTACCATCATCAGACAAGGGTATTGAATCAATCGTTAAACACTATTTATTTATTTAAATTTGGTCTTGTTTTACCTTATGTTACATACAAAGATAATTTATAACTGTGTTTATTGGTATTTTTTTTTAGATATTAATGTTCTAATAAAGAGTAACAATGTTGTCTAATAATAAGATGAGTATTTTTCTTACATACAATATGTTTAAAAAAAAAACAGTCCAACTTCTTCAATTCAACATCCCAAGGGATCAACATTTTCGGGTGAATTTAAGTTAGTGTTGAATTAAAAAGGTTACATTGTATATAGGAATATGAAGCCAGTTTCTAAATAAGCCTGAAAAGATGCTAATAAAGTTTGTTGTTGTTGTTTCTTATCTCCTTGTGTAAATACTACATAAGAAAGTTTTTAGCTTTTTTTTTTGTAATCTAAGGATGGCTACAATGTGGTGTTATTTCACAGTCCTACACTCCCATCACTGAGTCTTTATCATAGATTGAATTAATAGAAACTATAAAACCACATATTTATCTACTGAAATCCACGTTTCTCCTTGGAAATAGTGACAGTAGTTTTTTTACTGAAACATTGGTGGATATTAGAGTTTAACAAGATAGATGTGGTTTCATCTTTAGCTAACAGAATAATATTTACCCCTATAATTTCTACACCATATATTATCTAGGTGAAATAGGCAAAACAAGACTAAAAAAAACATATAGCTGCAATATAAAAGAAAAATAGAGATACTCTATCTATAAATTTTTAATTTACAACTATGAGAAGAGAAACTGAAGTATTACCCTCGTTGTTGAAGTTGAGGCGGATGAAGGGGGCACTGAGAGAGTCGAGGCCCTGCCAGTACACGTAGCGGGGGTGGGTGTCCAGCCAGGCCTTGAGGACCCGCTTGAAGGTGGCATGGCCCTGTGGGGAGGACAGCAGCTCATCGTATTGGTGGCATCGCGGGATGTCCACCTCAATCTGCCCACAGTCCTTTATGTTTATACAACATATAATTGAATTATTATTATTTTTTTATTATCCTTAGTTCATGTGGTACAGGCCATGATAATCATGGTGGGTAGAAGTTGGCGACTGCTTTTACTGTAAGTGCACCACATGTCTATATATGTGAAAAGCAGTTCGACTTTATCTAATTATTGAATGGTCTGAATTGTTGAATTATCTAAATAATTTAAATCAAATTTACATAAAAAGGAAAATTTAGCATAGTTTAGCATTTCAGAGTTAAGAAACTGACCAAAACATAATGATTTTGAATTACTTCAATCCAAAAAGGTGTATGCTCAGTTCATGTGCCCAATTCACATCACATTAGAGGAACTCTGGCAGAAGCACAAACACAATGCAGAGTATGATGTGTGCTGCAGAGAGATTGGTCCAAATACAACCAGGTAAGAAGTTGTAGGTGACATTACTTCAGTCAGTAGACCGGGAGGTAACCCACCTGCCTGTCAGTGTCTGAGGGTGTGACCTTGTCAATCAGGTCGTAGTTCTCTTGGATGTCACCCTGACAACCACACGACTGTCACAGCAAGAGGAGGAGAAGGAGTGCAATAAGAACTTACAGAAACCTGGAGCAGGGCGGCCCAGATGTGAGCTCTGTACAGTGGAGGGATGTCCTGCTGGGCCTCCATCACCACCAGAGGCTGGGTGAAGGGATAGCTGCTGAGTAGCCGCTCAAACACCAGGAACCTGCCGAGCTGGGACACACAGAGAGTGTATGGTTGTTAAGGTACGCGAGGTCAGATTGAAGAAACCTCCTCTTAACAAGTAAAACTTTGACCTAAAGTCTTGATATTATTTGGACTGCTTCGGGTGATCAAGCGAGAAAGAAAATAACGAAGACAAAAAACCAGCGGCTACACACGCAAAAGCTCTCGCTCTACTAAGAAACTCTTTATTTCAACAACACGGCTCAGTTATATACAAAAGGGAAATTTACATAATAACAATTTATACATTCAATAGAAAAATCTACATTTCTAGTCATACATTCAAAAGATATATTTACATATTGTATGTTACGACTTTTAACATACCCCCACCTTTCTTTTTTGTAAATAGAAAAAAATCCGCTCCACCGTAATGGGGGGATCCAGGCAGGTGGGACACCGTTGCAGGGAGCCCAGGCTCTCATCCAGGAAAATCATCCTCTCCTCGGCACACTGCGGCACCCTCTCCATACACACCACCGGAGGTTACCCCATAAGCGTCCATCTTCCTCTTCCAAAGAAATCGGAGGTAGTCCCAATCATTTTCCCTGATGGCCATCACCTGGAAATATCTCCTCACGTCGGCCAAAATTCCGAATCAATTCTCCCGATATTTCATCCTTATTTCCGGGATTCTCCTAAGTAGAATGGGTCTCCTCTTCAAATACCATCTTAAGGCGCGTGTGCCGTGTCCTCGACAGGAAGCGCCGTCACATACTGGCCGTATAGGCGTCGTTTCGGACCCACACCCAAATACAGGGCGATCAGGAAACCAGTATCCTTTTCCCTCAGGTGGAATTTCATCAACTCCTTCGATGAACCCATCATTCAACCAATCCTTTGTATCAATAATCCCTTCCTCCATCCTTGATTCAGTAACTTGTTCTGCATCTGGGTTTTCTTCCACCCTTGAATCAGTACCTTGTTCTACATCTAGGTTTTCTTCCACCGCTGAATCAGTACCTTGTTCTACATCTAGCTTTTCTTCTTCCACCTTTGAATCAGTACCCTCAGCTACTGCTCTAGAATTGCTCACCGGTTTATAACCTTTAATTGCAGTCTCAGAATCCTTTACTCCGTCGCCCTTAGGCTTCGCTTCAGAATCTTCCTTATCCTTTAAATTTGCCTCTTCATATTTTTCATTGGCATTATTTCTACCAAATTGCCCCCACCTTGAGAGCCAATCCCCTGGGTTGCCCTTAAGTTTTTGTAGATCTCCCTTATTCTTTATTTTAGATTCCGTATCTCCAGTTGGTCTTGCTTCAGGATCATTTACTCCGTCGCCCTTAGGCTCATCTTTAGAATTCACTTTATCAGGTTTTGCTTCCGCTTCATTTGCTTTGTCTTTAGCCTCAGCTTCCTTCACACCTACATAGCTATCAACTGCAGTTTCAGAATCCTTCACTTCATTGCATTTAACTGCCTCGTTCAATTCCTCCTTTTTAACAGCATTCACAGCACCTTTTTTGCCCTCATATTCAATATCTATTATAGAGGGAGCTGAACAAGCTTCCTTTAGCATTCTAGCTTTAGCTAGAGCAGGCTTCACATCCGTAGCTCTAGCAGTTTTTACAGAATCCTCTTTTTCCACGCCTTCAATTTCATTTTTCATGGACTCTTCCAGGCTTTTCGATAGAGACGTAGAAATAGTCTGAAGTTTGATAACTTTCTGATTATCGGTTTCTGAATTCGGAGAGGCACTAGACGCCCCTGGTGGAATTTGAGAAGTCTTGACCTGAGCATCCCTATCCTGCTCACGCATTACGCGAATTCTAGCCTTCAAATAATATCTTTCCGTGATGTAGACTTCACAATCCTCAAATTCTTTATCAATTTCATCGTCAGTAGCCTCATCTTTGGCCAATAAAATTGCCTGGCATCGTTCATACAATGCCACCAGCTCCAAATGGAGAGATTCTAATCTATCAAATTTGGCATATATGCCACTTTTATCAATAAGAGGATCCCTTAACTCTGTATTCATATCATTTACCACCTCGGTAAAAACGCCTCTTATCGCCTTTCTACGCCTTCTGCTAACTTCCTCCATCTCACCTTGTAGTTATCCTTTCACCTTGTAGGTATCCTTTTTACCTTGTAGGTAGCCTTTCACCCTGTAGCTTCTTCAACTTCTTTGCCTTTGAGCTCCTTTAAACCTTGAGCTTCACTGAGCTCTTTTTAACCTTTAACAAAGGGCTTTTTGAGCTCCTTTAAACCTTGAGCTTCACTGAGCTCTTTTTAACCTTTAACAAAGGGCTTCTTGAGCTCCTTTAAACCTTTAACAAAGGGCTTCTTGAGCTCCTTTAAACCTTTAACAAAGGGCTTCTCAAGCTCCTTTAAACCTTTAACAAAGGGCTTCTTGAGCTCCTTTAAACCTTTAACAAAGGGCTTCTTGAGCTCCTTTAAACCTTTAACAAAGGGCTTCTTGAGCTCCTTTAAACCTTCAACAAAAGGCCTTTTGAGCTCCTTTAAACCTTGAGCTTCACTGAGCTCTTTTTAACCTTTAACAAAGGGCTTTTTGAGCTCCTTTATGCCTTGAGCTTCTTTTCCGTTGAGCTTCTTTAGCTTCTTTTCCCTTGAGCTTCTTTAGCTTCTTTTCCCTTGAGCTTCTTTAGCTTCTTTGCCTTGAGCTTCTTTAGCTTCTTTGCCTTTGAGCTTCTCTAGCTTCTTTGCCTTTGAGCTTCTTTAGCTTCTTTGCCTTGAGCTTCTTTAGCTTCTTTGCCTTTGAGCTTCTTTAGCTTCTTTGCCTTTGAGCTTCTTTAGCTTCTTTGCCTTGAGCTTCTTTAGCTTCTTTGCCTTTGAGCTTCTTTAGCTCCTTTGCCTTTGAGCTTCTTTAGCTTCTTTGCCTTGAGCTCCTGTTACTCGGAAGACAGAGCCTACAGGTCTTCCCGCCTTCTGTTCCTCGGGAGACAGCGCCTACAGGTCTTCCCGCCTTCTCTACTTGACCAGCCCACGCAGCCCACCCGGGGACGCCATTAAATGTTAAGGTACGCGAGGTCAGATTGAAGAAACCTCCTCTTAACAAGTAAAACTTTGACCTAAAGTCTTGATATTATTTGGACTGCTTCGGGTGATCAAGCGAGAAAGAAAATAACGAAGACAAAAAACCAGCGGCTACACACGCAAAAGCTCTCGCTCTACTAAGAAACTCTTTATTTCAACAACACGGCTCAGTTATATACAAAAGGGAAATTTACATAATAACAATTTATACATTCAATAGAAAAATCTACATTTCTAGTCATACATTCAAAAGATATATTTACATATTGTATGTTACGACTTTTAACAATGGTACTCTTATCTAGGGTCAACTGAGTCCATGTCATCCACTGTTAACAAGTCCAGGTATTCCCCATTGTTATCTGGGACTCATACATACAAGTCCAGGTATTCCCCATTGGTACCTGGGACTCAGATATACAAGCCCACACGACTCATGTTCCCCACTGTTAGCCGCAATAAACTAAAGTTTTATAACATGTGTATTGTCAGAATATTTTGACTGTGTTTTGTTGAATATTTATATTTTTGTAATTGTGTGGAGGTTTGTGAGAATAGTTGAAATTAGGATTTTTTTTTTCAAATTCTCACTTTCTCTAATTAAATGAAGAAAGAGTTTTTCTCAACTTGTACCTCAGTTTCTTCAATCAAAATTTAAAATATAAAAATTTTCAGACCATCTCAAAAAAGTAAAATATTATTTCAGCTTTATCTTCATATAGTTTAAACAAAATAAGCCTGACTAATGAAATATTTTCGACCATCAAAAGAAGCCCAGGTTATCATTTTTTTTGCTTATCCCTAGTACACGTGGTACAGGCCATGTCTACACATGTGAAAAGCAGTTCAACTTTGCACTTACAAATGTGCCAGAGCCCGGTTTGGTTACTTGCACTCGCTGGTGTGGTTGGACTTTTGCAAGAATCGGGGGCAATTGGAGCATTTTTTTTTTTTAAATCAGAAAAAAGTGCCCAATGCGGTAATCGAACCTGGGTCGTAGTGGTCAAAAACCAACACTTCCACTGACCCCCCCAGGTTATCATAAAAGAGCTAGATAAGGATGATGACCCCCCACAGTACCTGGTGATCCACGTTGTTCTCCAGGATCACCGGAGGCAAGTATTCCTTGATGTCCTTCAGTGGCAAGTCCAGCTTGCAGCCTCCCTCCTCATTCTCCATCACCCTGGACACCAAACTCAGGATTTATTGTTTACCTTTGAAGACATTTTTTTTTTTTTTGCTTATCCCTAGTACACATGGTACATGCCATGATAATCATGGTGGGTAGAATTTGGAGACTGCTTTTACTGTAAGTGCACCACATGTCTACACATGTGAAAAGCAGTTCGACTTGCACTTACACATCTGCCAGAGCCCTGTTTGGTTACTTTGCACTTGCTGGTGGGGTTGGACTTTTGCAAGAATTGGGGGTCATTGAAGCATTTTTTTTTTAAATCAGAAAAAATTGCCCAATGCGGGAATCGAACCCGGGTCGTAGCGGTCGAAAACCAACAGTTTAGACCATTTATTTTTTTATTGTTACAAAAGCACGAAGTCCAAAGGACTATTGTGCTGTGCTAGTATTATTTATATATATATGATTAATTATTTACACGATGGATTAGTATTGTTTTGTAAATTATTGTACAAATAGTTCTAAACTTAACAAAGTTCTCATAAGATAGAGTATATACACAAAGAGAATTTGGTAATGTTTCAAAGTATCTACATACAATTTGATTAGTCAGAGGGCAAGATAAAAGAAGATGCTCTGGTGATTCAACATCTAAGCGGCATTCACATGTTGGATCATTGATAGCATTCAGTTTGAATAGGAAACTTAAGAAGGGTCCTTTGCCAGTTAAGAATAATGTAGTGAATTTATCAGAGGAAATGAAATTTGGGACAGCAATTGGAAAGAATTTCTTGAACAGTTCATTAGATTGAGAAAGATAAAACTTAAATTTTAGATCCAGATATAGTTTGTTTAATTCTTTTTGAAGGGGTTTTTTGAGTGTTCGATCTGTGAGAGAATTTGTCATATTATACTTTGTTTGTAATAATTCAAGATAATCGGACAGTAAAGGGGTTTTCGCTAGTATATGTGTGATGTAAGAAGATGAAGTCCTATAAGCATGAATGCATCTAATAAGAATTTGATATTGTATAGAATTCAACTTGGATCTTTTTGCTGCAGTGATAAAAGGAAACCAAATATTTGATGCATAGCTTATTGTAGAGCGTATCATAGCTTTATATAAGATCAATCTACGTCGAGTATCAATGCCCCAAGTACGTGCACATAATGAGAATAATATATTCTTAAGTTTCGTAGCTTTCATAATTATATTGTCAACATGTGTTCCAAAATTAATCTTATTCCTTTGTCTATGATTTTTAAAAATAACTCCCAAAATTTTAACAGTTTCTGATGGTTGAATTATTTTTCCATCAAAATTAATGGGCAATTTTTCATAGTTATGTAGATAGAGTATACCTGTTTTGTTTGGACTTAGTGAAAGTTTTACCTTTTCACACCATGCTTTGATTTTTATTAAACATTTGGTAATATTATACTGAAGATCATAGATGTTTGAACTCCATACCACAAATGTCACATCGTCCGCGAAAGCAATCACTCTAGCAAAACTTTCGTTAAAAGATAAGTTGAAATCATTAAGTAATATATTCCAAAGAATAGGAGAAATAATACCACCCTGGGGACATCCCTTATTTATCTTTTTTATACACTTTACATTAGTATATTTAAACTCTACACTCCGGTCTTCAAAGTAAGAATTAATTATTTTTATAAGTACCGCTGGAAAATTTGCCTTGTCCAATTGTTGGAGAATTGCCGGATGCCATGCGTTGTCGAAAGCTCCGCTGATGTCCACTGTTACTATTGCCGTATTTTCTGTTTCTCTTTTCAAAAGACTTAATTTAGTTATTTCTTGTAAAGCAGAGATTGTTGATTTTTCTTGTGTAAATCCATGTTGAGCAGGATGCATAACATTATTACTATTAATATGATTTAAAAGTTCAATATGAATTAGACTTTCAAAAATTTTACCTAAATTAGAAGACAAGCTTATAGGGCGGTAGGCTTTCGGATCTTTATAATTTTCTTTATTAGGTTTTTTTATAATCATTACTGCTGACTTTCTCCAGGCCTCCGGATAATAATTAAGTCCCATACAAGCATTGAACAATTTTGTTAACACAGGAGATATATGATGAACTGCCGTTTTGATCATCTGATTGCTTATATGATCTATTCCTGGAGCCTTGCCATTTTTAAGTTTTTTAATTATTGAACAGATTTGAATATTATCAAAATAAATGATTTTATCATTAGAAAAAGTATAACTCTTGTCTCTGATTAATTTATGATAGTTTGTGTCAGAAGATTGACAGTCATTCGGAAATAGAGAAGATAAAAGATTTTTCATTTCTGATTCGAGCACATCTTGAGATACATCTAGAATTGGTAAATCAAAAGACCTAGGAGAAATTTTTTGTTTAAAAGTTTTGTAAGTATTACCAAAAGGAGATGTATTTTCAACTTCCTCCAGGAATACCCTCCAGCTTACATTTCTTGTTTTTTCAATAATATTCATATACTTATTTCGTATTTCCTTATACATTTTTTCATCAACTAGCTGTCTATTAGACCGTTTACCCCGATAATATAGATTTCGAACATATTTAAAATGATTTTTAAAAAGTTCCAGTTCATCCGTCCACCAATTAAATGGATTATTATTTAAATATTTTGGTTTTAATCGTAGAGATGCATATGCAGCTTCAATTAATATGTCAGTTATGTGAGAAACTACACAGTTTATATCGTTTATATTTACTATTTTACCTAATTTCATCATTGCCTCATTTATCCTAGACACATTGATTGCCTGCTCATATTTTTGCCAATTGGCTCTTTTTTCTTGAAAATACCATGTAGAATTATTTTCATGTAATAAACTTTCTGTTTCCAGACTAATGTCGAATGAGATTGCGTGATGGTCTGTGATTTGCGAAAGATTTAACGTTTTCCATCCATTAACAAGTACATGAGCATGACTATTAGTAATAGTAAGGTCTATTATACTTAATCCTCGACATGTTTTGTTTCGATTGTTATGTATGAGCATATTGTGAAAATCAATTATAGGTTGAAATCTTCTACCGTTTTGATTAATAATATTATCAAACCACATCTGACTTCGAGCGTTAAAATCTCCAGCTAAAATCAATGGATTTGTGTTAAAATTTTTAATTAATTTATCAAGGAATTGAACATGACAGGTATCCATTTTATTAGGGTGTATATAAATATTTGAAAGAATAATTTGCCGTTTAGTAGTTTGTACTGATATAGTGGTTGCAAATGAATTTGAAAACTCTTTAATTAATTTACATGATAAGAAAGGGTTTGTAACGATTGTTGCGGTATATATTGGAACTCCCGGTATATTTGCATAATATATTTTTGAACGCATATTAAAGATTACTTCATTATTTATACTATATGGTTCTTGAACTATAATCATATCATATTTTTCTTTAGAAATAAATTCCCTTATTTCATTATTAACCAAATTGCTTTTCCGCGTGTTTTGTTGTAGAATTTTTAATTTGAACATTGACCAAAAAACAAGAATAAATCTATTCTAATCCAAAGTAACAATATCATGATCTAAATCTGCATAACATGTTCTTTGTATCTCATATTTCATTTGTTGAAGGAACACAGGACATAATTTGTCATTAGAACGATGATTATTGCTATTCCTATATTTAGGATGCGTAGAGCAATTTATACACTTGGGCAAGGATTGACAGTTAACATGTTGGTCATTGTCTCCGCAATTTTTACATTTTATGATGTTACATGAATTTTTACTATGACCATAACTAAAACAGTTTTGACATTGACGTACAAGCACCTTATCCTTCATATATGTAACCTGTATGTCTGTATATATACGTTGTAATTTCTTCATAATTTGGTATGTTGCCGGGGAAATGCGGAGAACAACATCCTGTACATCAGTATTTGATCTCATAGCGAACAGAACCTTTATCTTCTTCTCTCGACCTTCTAACTCTGGGTTCATATTGCATAAAATCGAAGGCAATTCCTTAATATCTGTAGATTTAGTAATTGACTTAAGAACAATTGTAGGATCTAGTGGTTTTGGTGCATAAATTAATGCTTTTTGATTTACCTCATCAATCTTTTTAAACTCTTCAATCAATGTATTCAAATCTTCACCTGAATCAACTTTAAGTATTACGCCAGATTTTGATTTTATTATTTTATTTATTTTGACTTTAGATCTATCATTTCTCATCTTTTTAATACCATTATTTACTTCGCCTAATACTTCAGCCGGGGAAACATTTAACTTGGATTTAAATACTATTGTTTTATCCGTTACGTTTTGATTTTGCATAACTATTTTATCGTCTTCACTAGTAACTCTCGTAGCTTGAGCATATGACCTATTATAAAATTGACTTGAAGGAGATATTTTCTTTATTGATTCGTCCAGATTTCCAAGTCTATCACAAATAGAGCCATTGATTACAGCGATATCTCCCATTGTATCCATCAATATATTTAATTGCTTTAGCAAGCCCTGTACAATTGTAAGATCATTTTGATTTATGCTTTTATTTGTAGATGAGTACTTTGATTTTAATGTGTCGGCAATTTGTTCCGAGATGATCTTATGCTGAATCCTACATTCCTCAGTACGTTTTTCAATTTTATCGACCATATTGTTCTAACAAGCGGCAAGCGGTCGCGCCGCGCCGTCTGCTGATATGCAAATCAGCTGTATATAAAATGTTTAAGTATACTTAAGAGTTGGTTGTTATATGAATAATAATATAAAAAAGTAAGGTATAAAAGATTTTAAATTTCAAAAACAACTCTAAAAACAAATTAGAAGTAATATTTACCGGAATTCGCGGAGCGCTGCAAAAACACGTCCGCCCGACGATAAATATGCAAATATATATCTTCCACCAACCTCCTTTAAAGAGAGAGAGTGAACCAAAAGTTTTACAAATGTTGTCATTCCATAATGCATAAATTTGAATGATTTATACCTCAAAGTATAGGTGATCAAGTTTCACCATCACACATTAGCCATATTTCTGGCAGTTCTTCAAGCCTAAAATGATACTGGTTCTGATGCTTTGATGCAAAGAATTCCTTCAACCCAGCTTCCAACTCATCCTTGTCACTGAAGTGCCACCTGCTAAGGAAGTGGGTCAAGGAACAAGTAATAATCCAATGGTACATGACCCAGACTATATGCTGGATCGAGCAACAGTTTGATTGCTTCAAGGTATTATTTTTTCTTGTACCATTCGAGCAATATGTGGTTTGGTTATATTCTCGTGTAGAATAACATGCATTCAGTTCACCAAATTTCTGCTTTAAAACAGTATATAATTGCTCCAAAATACAGATTAGTGTTGATGGTTTTACCATTTGGAATGAATTTGTGGTGGATTATACAGTAGAACCTCCATGAGAGGAAGTTGAATGTCAATGACACTTACATGTGGAGGTAGGAAGGTATGCAAGGCTTGACGCTGGAGTTGAGCAGGTTCTGCCCACAGCCACTCAGTCAGTCAGTAGGTGGAGGGAGCCAACACACAGACCTGCTTCAGGAGGTGGAAGGTGAGGGGGACGTCCATGTCATGGTAGAGGGAGGTGCGGTCCTTCAACTTGGGGTAGTCCTCCCCGCCCTGGCAGATCAGACTGGAGCAACAGCAGTATAGAGCTGTCAGTGGATTGGTGGTTATATCTACTGTCAACTCTTGACTTCAGGTCTCTCCTGGAGGTGGTCCTTCATCAGAGGTTGGATATGCCAAAGATAGATGTGTTAAACATTTTTTATAAATATGAACAGTGCTTTAATCTACTATAATATACGTTTTAATGTTTAAATAGATATTAGATATTATCTGCTTTATTCGCAGCCTGATGAAGGTCATCTAACAATGACACCTAATTGGCTATTTTAACATTGTAACAATTTTATTAACATATTATAGATATTTATATTTTTCTACACAGGGAACCTCTCCCATTGCCTCTGGTATTTTATAAATTTTTTAATTGTTTTGGGTTAAAATAAATTGCCATTTTATTAAATGTGATTGTTATTTGCTTTATTTCACACTGATCTTCTTTTAATTAATATGAGGCATTTTGTGGAAATTATGTTTAAAATTAGAGGAAACAAATAGTTTCTTGGTTCCTCCATGCTGGAATGGACTCCATTACGGGGCCCATAAGCTAAGAACTTCCACCAAAAACAACAATCCATAACAACAAAAATAACTAATTTATATACTTCATTCTTGGAATTTGTGTAAAATTTACACAAGGGGATGAGAAACAACAACAACATACTTTATTCCTGAAGAAAAAAAGACATATTTAAACTCTTTGGAACAAACTATGAAGCTACAAATGGAATGCTTGAAAGAAACATCTCATAACCATGCCATGCCCTACCTAGCTATGGGTCACTGAGAAATAGTTTTAAATTTGTAAGAAAAGTTGTGTAAAACAAAGAGATAAGTGAAGTGAGTTTTCAAACTGAATTAATTTTGTGTTATGTTTCTAAAGAAGACTGGGTCAAATACTTTGACATTCTATCTATGACCTTGAAACTGGCACACAGAGTTGGTCAACCTAGGTTTGGAACCTGACTGGTATTTAGTTCTCCATGTCAGTGAGAGTCCTGTGTGAATCTGCTTGAGTTGAGAACAACTATTCCCAGTTCCATCACAAGGTTCTTATCTCAAAGACAGACCAGGAAATACACTACACTAGCAGTTTAACTCTTGCACTTCCAAGGTGTCCCACTTGATTACTTGCACTAAATTCTGGGGTTGGACTTGGGCAAGAGTCAATGGTCATTACTAAAAAATGTAAAAATTCTTCTAAATATTGATAATGGGACCCAGATCAAGACTTACACATCCATGACATGGCATGTTGAAAGAAATGAATTCTATGAATAGCTCACCTCCCGCAGATCCTACAAGGCCCAAGTATGGAAAAGCAGCTGCTAACACAGCTAGATGGTTAACTTTCATCATCCTCGGGTCTTCTCCAGAATGGCACAATGTAAATTACAGAGAAATAGAGTAAACCTCCCCTTCATTCTACAATATACTTAATATATCCTATTAGGATGACACCAGTGAATACTAGGCATAAACTTATTTAATTTTATACTTTTTGGTGGGATCAGAGACACTATCTAGAATTGAGGTGGATTATTTGATGGAACATTAATTTTGATGTTTCACCCAGCAGCTTTTTTTTTATTTGGCTCCTCATTGGAAGACGATTTTATCTCTTGATTAAAAAAAAAAAAGGAAAGGCAACCTAGGAGGCAGACAATAAAATAGTCCAATTATGATCCCAATTGAGATCCAAAGAGTCAGAGAACTGAGGAGAAAGATCGCACCTGGGCACAGTGATGATGGGAGGGTTGTAGGTCATGAGGCCATGGCGCTGCAGGTCTGTCTTCAGGTCGTGGCTGGTGATCCTCCACAGGTAGTAGATCTCGTGCAGGTTGCGCAGCGCCAGATCATTGCCTGCTCCACAGAGGAACACAATGAGGACAAGTTTTCCACAACAACAAAAACCTACATCAATTACAAACCATCACGAATGGCCTCAGAGCATCAGTGCATTTAATTTGTTTGATGTTGCTTTTCATTGTGGAAAATAGAGGGAAACAACCTCCATGAGAGGGTATCTCTCGACAAGGAGGACACCTCTCGCTGAAAGAAATTTTGGCGCTTGGTGTAACTAGGGGTTCTTTACAGAGAGATTCTACTGTATACACTCTTTTTAAAACTTTTAGAAACTCTGATGACCTCTTCTTGTAAGTTAAACTAGGGAACACATTGTCAACTTTTCTGAGTATTTGAAAAATGATAAATGTTTCTAATAGAATACCCAGGGTCATTTTAACACAGTGGTATTTCCAACTCTATCCCATCTGAAAATTCAACAATGAAATGCCTGAAACAACAATTTTTTCTAATAAATCTAGAAGTAATTTATCAAATTATAAACAACTAGTTATGAAAGCAGAATCATTAAAATACTGGTTTGGTGAAAATTTAATGGCTGATTTTCCAATGCATTATTTTACTTCAAACAAAACTAGGGGGGTCGGTGGAAGGCTGGTTAAACCGTTTGGTTTACGACCACTACGACCCGGGTTCAATCCCCGCATTGGACACTTTTTTTCTGTTTAAAGAAAAAAAAAATGCTCCAATGGCCCCCCGATTCTTGCAAAAGTCCAAACCCACCAGCGAGTGCAAGTAACCAAACGGGGCTCTGGCACATTTGTAAGTGCAAAGTCGAACTGCTTTCACATGTGTAGACATGTGGTGCGCTTACAGTAAAAAAGCAGTCGCTAACTACCCACCATGATTATCATGGCCTGTACCACATGTACTAGGGATAAGCAAAAAAAAAAAAAAAAAAACTTTCTTAATTGACAAAGAAACCATTAGATTTTCTATAGTTTTGCTGATGAAAACTACGTTGGTTTATTGTGGTTACATATATAAAGAGTTCATATATAGAGTTCTTGAAGTGATGAAACCATTGAAGGCCATTGTCACCAAGTGTTTCTCACACTGGAAGTGGTGTTTGAAAAAGTGGCAGTTGAGAGGTCGAGCAAGTATGGAGAGTGAGTTTCATAGCCCAACTTTAGCTGTGTCATCATGGTTGTGGTGGAGAACCTTCTGTTGGTCAATATTGGGTAGATTAAATGAAGGATTTGGGGGCTTTCTTCAATTTGCTGATAATGTCCTTCTCAAACACTGCGATGGTTGGAGTGAGAAAGCTGTGATGGATGAGACCACCAAACAATCACTATTACTTTTTTCTGGTTCAGTTTTGGCTTTGACAAATGTTTTGGAGCTACCTCATGGTCCAATCATTGGACTGAACATCGTCAATTATCTTGGAGACTTTTCATCTCAAGTTACAATACATTAAAGTTGTTCTTGTGGCATAGAGCTCTGACATTTCCAAAATGGAATTTTTGGATATTTATTAATTTCCATTCAATTCATGTAGCATCCATTTGTCAAGCTTTTTCAGCTTTCTCCACTTGGACTCAGAACCACTGTAGAGTGGTCGACGTTGAGTTTTTTTTCTTAGCCTCAGTTTGGTGTTTGCTTTGATTATCATCTTCATTGATGGACCCATCAACCTCCAATTCTACTTGATTAAGTGATAATATTTTAAAAGTAAAATATTTAAATATTTTAAAAGATTAAGCAACAAATTTTAGTTTAAGCAATTAATGGTCAGTTACTGGTCAAAATTGACCAAAATTTAAAGGTGATTTCATTATTAGTTCCCCCCCCCCCCCCCTAGATGGACATGGGCTGCAGGTTTTATTTGTTCCTTATGGTGGTTTAAAGAGTACTGTGTGATATTGGAAACATTCCCGGGACTTACCGAGGGACTTAGGATTGGGGGTGAGCTCCAGGAAGAGGGACCGGAGTTGAGTGGATAGGAAGCCGGTGTCCATCTGGAGGTCCATCTTACAGCCGGCCAGGAAAGGATGGTGAAGGAGGTCCGCTGGGTCGGGTCTGACACAACCTGCCGTGGAGAGTCCGACAGCTGGGGGGAGCCACTCACCTGTTGGACGGAGTCAGACACTGGTCCAGGAACTGGAGGAGATCCCCTGGTAGGCTCTGGTTGGCACACACTCCTGTGGTCCCTTTTATTGTACCTAGGTCACTGCTTGTTTGGATTCTGTTTGTTGCTTAGAATTGAATTCAAACTGATTGGGCTAGAATAAGAAAGATCAAATTAAATATCTACTTGGTAGAGGGAATAGAAATGGTTATTGTTTGTAAAAATGATATATTTTGTGAACCGCCCCTAAATGAAATATATTAGAAACAAACTAGTAAGTAAATGCTGTTTTATATCTTGAAGAAATTCAACTATTCTTTTAAATTATCCCAATATTAAGAGACTTTTGATCATTAAATGTTTTTAGATGACATTCCACAAAGAGGTCACTTTTATAGAACACAGTGAAGGGGAGAAGGTTCTATTCCAGTGAAAGGATAAATACCTTCAGTCTGTCAGACACCTTGGCCTGGTCTGCCAGAGACTCCATGACCTGGGTGCCGGTATCTGTGTGTGGAGAGGTGAGGAAGGTGGAAGACAGTACTGGAGTCACTTACCTAGCAATGCCAGCTTCAGGATGGATTCCAAGGTTTCCTCTAGAGAACACTCGGAGAAGAAGTAGGTCATCTAGACACAACACACACACAGTTATCCAGATTGACCTGTGACCACTCCACACTACAAGGCTACATGTATATATGGCCCCAGACTCACCAAAGCCACTTCCAGCAGGATAACTCCCAATGACCAGACATCCGAGGAGAAACCTAGTGGAGCATTCCCATTGGCTGGACCAGCAGCCAATACCTCTGGAGCCATGTAAGGTGGATCCCTGGACAACAGTTATTTGACAGATGAGAGATCCCAATGGAAAGTCAGGTTATTAAATGAGGTTTAAAATGTTTCCAGACATCTCCAATAAAGGAAGTTACTTAGTGTATTGGGATAGGTACTACCACCCACAGACACTCCATCCTCCTGTAGATATACTCCAGTACAGGGTTGATCAATCAAGGAATGTCATTTCACACTGTTCTATCCAATCCTCCTCATCTCTCTGTAGCTCTCAATTCCAGACAACTCTATAAGATTATCCTTTCTTGGACTTCATTCTGTAAGGTGTCTTCCTCCACTATGGCCTGGCCGTTCTCTCAATGTTCTTCACAGTTTGTGTATCCTTCCTTTTGTTTGCTCCATTTAGAAGACTTATATCTTTTTCTTAAACTTATTTGTTGGTCTGTGTGCCCAATTGATCCAAGAATTATTAAAAAGTTATAGAAAAGTAAAACCATTTATATAAAACAGCTATAAATCTCTCACACAAAATGGATTTAGTCACACACACACAAAAGCCTTTATTAAGACACACTGGTCTTATAGAGGATTCTCCCCGAGTTTACAAGAGAGATAGGCCTGTGAAAGTGGGGAATATACAGAAGAAGAAAAAGAAAGATTATGTAAGTATGATATATACATACACATACACATATACAACATAACAACAAAAGCCCCCATTAAGACCCAAAGTCTTACAAAAGACTCGACTGCAGGATCCAAGAAGCGAAGTAAGAAAGAGATAAAGAAGTGAACAAAAAAAAAATATATATATATATATACACATATATACATATTCACTCAATTCAAAGCAATAGTAACGAGATCTTTTTATTCACTGCCTTGTAAAACCCACATAGATCCAGTGAAAACTTTCTATCTGTTATGTAGTTTGTTAAGATATCCTCAACTGTGTCCGGGAATCTATTATCCTGTTTCGAAATAAATGTTTTTATATTATACAGAGTTAAAGCTACTTTAGGCAACACCTGGGTAGTTTTACACATGGCTCCAGGAATCTGTGTTATATCAAGAGAGAGACTTTAGGCAACACCTGGGTAGTTTTACACATGGCTCCAGGAATCTGGGTTATATCAAGAGAGAGACTTTAGGCAACACCTGGGTAGTTTTACACATGGCTCCAGGAATCTGGGTTATATCAAGAGAGAGACTTTAGGCAACACCTGGGTAGTTTTACACATGGCTCCAGGAATCTGGGTTATATCAAGAGAGAGACTTTAGGCAACACCTGGGTAGTTTTACACATGGCTCCAGGAATCTGGGTTAAATCAAGAGAGACTTTAGGCAACAAAAGATAGAGAATTTGGCATGAATTGAAAGATTGTTAAAAAAGGAAAGGTAACTTACCCTATTGGGAAGCAGACATAGGAACCACTGTTGGTCATGTGATAGAGTCCGTAGTTGGAAATCTTCAAGTTGCTCTGAGAAACAACAAGAGACACCATGAAGTGCCCGTTACAATGGTAGGTACTTATCCCAGCATTACACACTGTGTAGTCTACACAGTAAACAACCAGTTGAATCCCATATAGAGTACTTTTTTTTACAGAAAATAAAATTTCCCCGGAGATTCTTATACATGTTCAATTCCTCCAGTGAAGGCAAGTACCCAAACAGGGTTCTGGTACCTTGTAAGTGCAAAATTTAAACTGATTTTTACATGTAAAGACATGTCCCTATCAGAAAAAAAAAAGCAGCCACCATCATGGCTCTGTACTATGTGTATTTAAGAATAAGTGAAAAAAAAAAAGTTGTTCCATGCAGGTAAAGTATTTGATTCACATCTAGTGATCTGATTTGACAGTTTCACACCTTATCACATACTCTAGTTGAGTGTAAAATGTCAACTCCACATCCTCTCTATCATTGTTCAAATTACAGGTCATATATTAATTGGATGACATAGAACGCTTCACGATTTTACGTGTCATCCTTGCGCAGGGGCCGTGCTAATCTTCTCTGTATCGTCCCAATTTTAGTATATGTACCGCTGAACAAGCGTGTGTTGGTTGACATGGAGACTCCCTAAATCACAAGTGAGAGAGAAGTAAAGCCAAGTTCGGGGTTTCCAGACCAAGTTGGATGATGCTTAGTGTAGCCATAGTTTACCATTTATCTTATTACAACAGTAACAAGATTTGTCATTTTGCATATAATCCAATGTATTTAATAAAAAACATCATATTTAAATATGGTGGCCCAGCTGATAGTACCCTGTAAGGGCTCCTAATCCAGGGATACAGGATGAGCAGCGTTTGTACTCCATGTTAGGAGCGGCTGCACATGGCGTCTGTTCCTCATCTCAGAGGTGGCCATTTCTTTTGGAGCTAAGTCGGCCTGCCACTGAGTAGTGCTCCCAGTCTTATTGACAAAGGCAGACACATTCTACTTCACCCAGTCATGATCTCAAGCTTGATACCCTAATATGATTGAGTGGAGATAAGAAAGAAGAAGATATTTACATATGGTGATGCTGACTAGAGAACCACTAAACATCCCTGGTGTGTGAGGGAGAAGGAATGGCTCCTGAGCAGAATATTTTGTTGTACTGTGACACCCCCACATGGGTAAAAGAAATTTCTACAGCTGTCTCCTTTAAAACATTCTCTCTCTCACCTCTGAAGATTTAGCAGAATGTACCGCGACCACTAGATCTGATACTCATAAATAAAATATAAGCCCCAATAATGATAAGTTTGGATTCTAGGTTAGAAATTAACAAGACACATAATTTATTGATTTGGTTTGTTACCTCACATGCCCCAATAGAATAAGACTATTTTTTAGATTGGATGCCATCGTAAAACTTCTAAAATATTTTCTCTATAGAGAAGAGCATATATCAAAAGATTAAGATTAAAAAAAAAAACAATAATAATTATTTAAAAAAGGAATAAATTTCCCTCTCATCAACTTACATTTTTGGTAATTTTGAAGGAGCTGGGGTTGATGCAGCGGTGGACCATGCCTTGGGTGTTGAGGTAAGTCAGAGCATGCAGGGCTTGGAAGGCCAACCATTTCATCTTGGAGGGGCTGTACACCAGGCATCACATATACACATTCTGGGGCATTGTGTCTTCTGCTACCCACCTCTTAAAAATGTGTCTGATGTCCTCATCTGCCAGACTTTGGATGTAGTGTTCACTCACCACAATCACCTTCTCTGGAACCACAATGAATCATCTACTTTGGCTGCAGGAGAACCTGAGGCCTCTCAACACACTATACTAACTGGGATTACCAACCACCCACATACACCTAAGACAGGGTTTGGTATCATGAACATCCACATTTGGATTCGAGATAAAAATAATAGAAATGGGCGGAGGGCCTTTATATGTAATGTACTTTGTAAATAAGACCCTGGTCATCAACACCAATCTATTACTCCAAGTTATGTTTGAAGTCAGTAAAGAGAATAATTCCTCCAAATACTACTGTGATAAAGCTTTATGATTTCCTTAAACACGAGGATATTTTACGTAAGTGGGAGTGTAGCTTTAACAAGTGTGATGCTGGGAGGGTAGCCAATCACAAGTGTGATGCTGGGAGGGAAGCCAATCACAAGTGTGATGCTGGGAGGGTAGCCAATCACAAGTGTGATGCTGGGAGGGTAGCCAATCACAAGTGTGATGCTGGGAGGGTAGCCAATCACAAGTGTGATGCTGGGAGGGTAGCCAATCACAAGTGTGATGCTGTGAGGGTAGCCAATCACAAGTGTGATGCTGGGAGGGTAGCCAATCGCAAGTGTGATGCTGGGAGGGTAACCAATCACAAGTGTGATGCTGGGAGGGTAACCAATCACAGGTGTGATGCTGGGAGGGTAACCAATCACAAGTGTGATGCTGGGAGGGTAACCAATCACAGGTGTGATGCTGGGAGGGTAACCAATCACAGGTGTGATGCTGGGAGGGTAACCAATCACAGGTGTGATGCTGGGAGGGTAACCAATCACAAGTGTAATGCTGGGAAGGTAGCCAATCACAGGTGTGATGCTGGGAGGGTAACCAATCACAAGTGTAATGCTGGGAAGGTAGCCAATCACAAGTCCTGAAGATCAAGAGCTCAGTCTAACTGGACAATACATGTCAGCAAGGGTGAAGACAAAGTAGTAGGTAGAAAATATAAAAGGCTTGTCATATAAAATGCAAGTTGGCATCAAGAAAATCTACATCACAGCTATCAACACCACAACCTGATATGTGGAATATAACCACCCACCACTCTTTCTTCTCTGTCCATCAAGGTAAGCACACAAGTTGGGGTGGGAGAGGGCCTTGAGCCGCTGGAAGAGGCCGATGATCTTGATAGAGTTGTGGGTGAGGGGCAGCCCAGTGATGGTGCATTCATTGAATGGCAGGGGGGCAGCATTGAAGGTCCTGGCTCCAAACTGGATGTCATCCAGGTTGTCAAGGATAAGGGAGATCTGGAGCCCAACCACATCTTCCTGGTGCATTGTGTTGTGCTTACAGCTTTCTAGAAGGTTATATAGTTGAACCTGAGTGGTGCACTTTTGTTTAGTCCATTTGGTTCTTATTATTAATTCATTTTATTGCATTTGTTGTAGTCTGTGCACATTACTTAGCACTAATCCCTAGCAAACCACTTGTCAACAGTACCAATTGAGGAATGTAATATAAGGTACAACTTAGATAATAGATTAGAAATAAAAGGTAATGAGACTAAATCTTCAAATAAATTGTGTGTGATGTTTCAGTAACAGCATTGTTATCGTAACATCACACACTATTTATATAATTAAATTTGGCCTTATTACCTTTTAATTGAGGAAGGTGTATTTAACATGAGCTTTTAACCTGCTGAAAAATCCATATATTAAAAAAAAAACATGTGTTAATTGTGACCACCTACCTCTATATATAATTGTTAAGTTTCCTGATAAGGCACAATTTGGATTATAGATTATAAACACAAGGTAATAAGACCAAATCCAAATAAATAAATAGTGTGTGACATTTGCCATGCCAGCGTTGTTACTGAAACGTTACACACTATTTATTTATTTGGATTGGATCTTATTACCTTGTGTTAAGTTTCCTATCTCTCCCAAGTTTCAATTAAGGAAGTTTGACAGCACACCTTGCCTCACTGTGAAATTTAGACAAAACTTGGTGATATGAGGGACAATGTACAGATTCCTTCCAATAACTTCTTGTACAACACCACACCAAACAAGCAGCCCCATAAAAAATAAAGTTGGAAAACTAGAACTATGATCAATCATGGAAGTTCATCATTTCCTCATCACTGAATGACCAGTCAATCCCTGGTTGAAGCTCTTCTACAAGACAAATGATTGATCTGAACCCAGATAAAATTGTGATAACTGGTCACAAATAATCCCATGTAAGACTAAATCCTTAATTTTCAATTGATCATATTTAACCCTTTGGTTGTGGAGACCCATTATAATTGGCCTAGCACTGCGAGCTGGTCAGTGAGGAAGGCCAATATGTTTGGCTCTTGAAGGAGAGGGAATATCCACATTGGGATCCAATAGCATACCATCTTGCTATTGGCCATCTGTCATGGGAACCATAAATTACTCTTGATAGGATCCATTGTTGCCATTTTACCAACTTTTCTTTCAAAACGACACAACTTGCTGACAGTTCTTTCTCTCTCTCTTCAACCACATAATTTTATGAGCTCTTTTCTTTTTTCAAAATATACTGATGTGTGACTTCATATGAAGAAGTTGAATAACAAATTGCTTAGTGGATTCTGATTTTTCCTTCACAAGGTGAGATAATTTCTCCTTGATTTCCACTACAGCTACACAGGAATTGACATCCTGTAGTTCCTGTGCAGGTCAGCCACTCTGCCTGGGCCACCCAAGCTGTGACTCAATTCTTAATGGACTGAGAACTATTATTTCCTTATGGTCAGATAGATTTTAAAGTAAATTATCTCAACATCTCCTCTTGGAAATCATACTACCTCCAAGCACACTTGTTTTTTTTTTGCTTATCCCTAGTACACGTGGTACAGGCCATGATAATCATGGTGGGTAGTTAGCGACTGCTTTTTACTGTAAGCGCACCACATGTCTACAATGTGTAAAGCAGTTCGACTTTGCACTTACAAATATGCCAGAGCCCCGTTTGGTTACTTGCACTCGCTGGTGGGGTTGGACTTTTGCAAGAATCGGGGGCCATTGGAGCATTTTTTTTTAAACAGAAAAAAAGTGTCCAATGCGGGAATCGAACCCGGGTCATAGTGGTCGAAAACCAAACGGTTTACCAGCCTTCCACCGACGGGCATCTTCCAAAGACAATAAGTGAAAAGGTTTCCATTTACCTTGTTTATAATCATTGGATGTAATAATTTTAGCATGTCATGTTTCTTTAAAATACTTTCTATCTTTTTAAAATGCCTATGGATATGTGAGAGTGACCTTTTTGAAAAAAAAAAAATATTATTAAAATAAAAACAAACTACATTGCTAAACAAAATTCAAAAAGGCATTTTAAAAAGATAGAAAGTATTTTAAATCATTGGATGTCTATAGGAAAATCAATTTGGTTGGAATAGTAGGATAAATGCATGTATGATATATACAGTATAACCTCGTTAATTCGACACACCCCAATTCGACACTCGGCGATAATTCGACCATGTTCCGATGTCCCGACCTCCGGCCTATCAAATAACAAACCGTAATTCGACAGTATCGATAATACGACAGTTCCGATAGTTCGACCATTTTAAAATTCGAATTTCGACAGTTGAATGTTATTTTACATGCAACTTTACCGCTAAACGGTATTACGGCGGCGACGATCGGCATCGGCGGGCGGCGACGATCGGCAACAGCGGGCGCCGATACGATCGCGCCTGCGCACTTTTGGTTTCTGGTTAGTTTAAGTTTCACTTTGCAGTGCCGTTGCGCAATTTCGCGGATGTTATTGTTGTTTTTTTTACGCGGGAATTTCGGCATCATGCGCTAACTAATAATAATTTTTATTTTTTTATTTTTAACATTGAAATATTTTAGCTATTTTTAAATTTATAAATAATTTCTTTTTAAATAAATAAATCTTTATAAAATGATCCAACAATGATTATGATAACATTTTATTTCAATATTCCATTTCTGTGTTATTATAAAAGATTTAACCCTTAATTACTCGCGCCTATATTTGTGACGTAAGTACTCGCGTTGAGATCCAGGTCTCACTTTTAAAAAACCGAAATATATGTTAAATTTTAATATTTGGATTGAAAATTAGGCTGCATTATATTCGTAATTGTGTGTAGTTTATGACACATGTGAATTAAGGCAAAAAATATTTTTATATTTATTTATTTTTATTGAAACAATGACTATAGTAAAAACAATGAATGTTTGACATAGTTTTACAAATAGGCTACTATTAAAAGTTGCAGACGGATATTATTCGCAATCTTTGCAAATATTCGAAGAATGACGTTGACAGATGTGTCTCCTGCATTTGTAGCAAATAATTTGTGTCATACTACCTTTGGTACTTGGGCAAACATAGCACCGTTTTCGCTTCTTAGGTTCTGACTCTACACTCATTTCGGTCTGTGGTAAACAAAAGATTGTTATGTTTATCATTTTAAATAATTTTATGAAATATATATAACTTACCTCTGGACTTTCAGCTTTCTTGCAATGCAATATTATCAGGCCACGGAGACTTCTTGGCAAGTTTTTCAATTGGGATCGAATTTTTAAATGATCCTGGAATAATTGTAGGGAAATATTTTTCAAAAAGATTCTTCTTGGAACTCGAGGTGAATTTATATTTAAAGACTTGAAAATTATTTCTGAATTTATGCCTGCAACATTTAGTAGGTCGAAAAATAGGCATAGAGGCCATCTGTTGGTTCGACGGCCAACAGAATAAGTTCCACACATTTGGTTCACCATGTCAACCCCGCCTTTTTATTCAAATTATAAAATGTTACAATTTCAGGTTTTAATTTGATTCCACCTTCTTCGTCAATTGTGGGAGTTGAGTGCATTGTTGAGAGCAATAGAACAGCCTTGCTCTTTTTTGGGACATAAGATACAAGGGTGGTATTCTGAGTGAAGCCAAATATACAATTATATTTTGGTCTATTCCTATTGGGCAGATATATTTTAGGGATTTACTTTTTATTTATTTTTTCAAAGTGCCAACTAAAGTGAGTTTATGTTCTGTAAGAAGATCTTGGGATAATTTATAACTAGTGTACCAATTGTCTGTTGTTATGTTTCGGCTTGTCCCATATATTGGAGTTATCAATCTTTTTACGATATCATCGGGTGAATTACTTTTTTTATATGGACCATGGGGTTGTTTTCCACAATATATTTCAAAATTAAAGGTATAAAATGTTCTTGCATCACTAATGGTATAAATTTTGAGCCCATATTTTGCAGGTTTGTTGGGCATATACTGTCTAAAGCCACACCTGCCACGAAATGGAATGAGCTTCTCATCAATTGTATTATATTCACCTGGAGTATAGAGCTTTTTACAGTTATATACAAAGGCTACTACAAATTCTCTAATTGGAGCAAGTATGTCAAGCTTTTTTCGTTCTTTCCTTGTTGTAATATCATCAAATCTCAGGCAACGTAGAAGAAAAAAAAACGTTCTTGTGACATAATTGCTCTCACAATTTCTACTCCTGAGCCATCCACCGCCCATAGCTCTTTATAAGTTGAATGAGCAGCTCTTTTGATACCTGACATTATCAAAAGTCCAAATAAGGCTAGGATTTCTGTTACAGTAGTTAATTTGGCATCTCTTTTCTAGAGAAATGTTCTTTGATATTGCTTATATAAGCATTCGTACAATCTACAATTTTTTGTACCATATCATTCATTATCAATTATTTTTGTAAATGCATCCGATTCAGATTCTATCGATTTTGCTTCAAATTTAGGCCCTGGCAATTGATAAATTATATTTACACTTCTTGTACGAATCGGGGTTTTGCCTTTTTCCATTTTGTGACACCATCCCCCCCACTTTCCAAAATAAAATTCAGAATCATCATTTGGTAATTCTTCATCCGCCTCTGAATTCTGTTCAGAGTCTGTGTCATGATAACTATAAATTTCGGTATCAGAAGTATCGGATAAATCACAAATTATTTCATCGCAATCCATGTCGGATTCACTCTGATTCCTCTCAGAAGTACTAGCCATTTTTTTATAATATAATATATATTTTAGGAAATATTTAGTATAAAAATATTGAATAAAAATAAATAAATTCTAAATACCTACGAGAGACAGCGAGAGAGAATTTAGGATATTTAGGAACAAAAAAATATACTTAGAAGAAGAACAATAACTTACTGTTTTACGAAGATAGAGCCAGCCGGAAAATGAAACCTAAACCAAAATTATTACGCAAGTACTCGCGTCGAGACGTTTGTCTCGGCGGTGGCTTTTTTTGTTGTATTTTTCTTCTTTCTAGGGGCCAAGCGATAGAACAAATGGTCTAAAATATTTATTTCGATGCTATCTTAA
This sequence comes from Cordylochernes scorpioides, assembly GCA_030710605.1. Classification (NCBI taxonomy): domain Eukaryota; kingdom Metazoa; phylum Arthropoda; class Arachnida; order Pseudoscorpiones; family Chernetidae; genus Cordylochernes; species Cordylochernes scorpioides. The sequence continues at coordinate 47,728,739 of CP092875.1, read as the reverse complement.
GCTACAAAAACTTACAAATTATTTGGACTCGAAAATCGTATTTATTTTTTCGATTAAAATTTTAGGTGAGACCTGTGTCTCGACGCGAGTAATTAAGGGTTAAACACAAAATCAATAACACCTGCAGCAGCAGTGGATGCCTTTAATACATTAAAATTTATTTATTAAAAGACATTTCAGAGAAAGAAAGGCATGCATGTTTTTTTCAAAATGCCATCTGGAATACATCCTGAATAGGATTTCAGTGCAAAAACAGATATCTATAAAGGAATTTTTTAAAAGATCTCTTCATGATTATTTTAAAATAATATTTTAAAATTTTATTTTTATATATTTACCATATTTATTTCCTTTCAACTGCTATATTTTTCAATTAGAATAAAATATTATTTAATATATTATATTTAATATTTTAATGTCTGTAGAGTTAATATTTGATTATATTACTGAAAAGAAACACATTGCCAATAAATTTATTTGTTACAATTATTTATATTTCTAAAATATGTATTAATGCCATTTTGTCACTGATACTAAAAGTTAATCATGAAAATAATATAAAAACACACAATGGTTTCAATTAATATCATTAATTTATATTACAAAGCTATTTTTAAAAAAATATTATTTTAGCGAGTTAGATGATTACCTAATCATATAACCTTAATTCAACACTTCCTTTAATTCAACCGAAAGCTCTGATCCCTTGGGGTGTTGAATTAAAGAGGTTCGACTGTAAGTGAGTAATGGTACCACCTGCTGGTGTCCAATGGGCAGAGCACTATCAGCTGTGTGGGTGATGGGAAGTTTCTATAGTTGTGCAGATAGAATATAATGAGATGTGTGCTAGCTTGATGGAAACCTCTTATAGTTCCTAATATTGGGGCTCATCACCCTCACCAGTTTAATCTACTAGACCAGGGGTCGGCAACCTGTAGCTTGTGGGCTCTTTGCATGTGAAGCTGCACTTTACAAAATTTCAGTTTTTAAAGAGCTACAAATTTTTTCTTGCATAAATAAAAACTTGTAAAACTAAAAATTTGTAGCTCTTTAAAAACTTAAATTTTATAAATAGTAATTTTTTACTCTTCTGACTCAAAAGGTTGCTGACCCCCTGTACTAGACTATACTATTGTATTCTGTGTGGCTGATATAGAAGGCAATTCTTGGTGAAGGCACACTATAACCTCCACTGAAGTTAATACTTGTTATAGTAGGCTATTTTAAATATCCCGACTAATTCGCTTTCAAGTGAACATCATTAACTCAACCTTTGGTGGAATGGTTAAATGAACTTTGGTTGAATGGTTAAATGAATATTGGTTGAATGGTTAAATGAATATTGGTTGAATGGTTAAATGAATATTGGTTGAATGGTTAAATGAATATTGGTGGAATGGTTAAATGAACTTTGGTTGAATGGTTAAATGAATATTGGTTGAATGGTTAAATGAATATTGGTTGAATGGTTAAATGAATATTGGTTGAATGGTTAAATGAATATTGGTTGAATGGTTAAATGAATATTGGTTGAATGGTTAAATGAATATTGGTTGAATGGTTAAATGAATATTGGTTGAATGGTTAAATAAACTTTGGTTGAATGGTTAAATGAATATTGGTTGAATGGTTAAATGAATATTGGTTGAATGGTAAAATTAACTTTGGTTGAATGGTTAAATGAACTTTGGTTGAATGGTAAAATGAACTTTGGTTCAATGGTAAAATGAACTTTGGTTCAATGGTAAAATGAACTTTGGTTGAATGGTTAAATGAACTTTGGTTGAATGATAAAATGAACTTTGGTTCAATGGTTAAATGAACTTTGGTTCAATGGTTAAATGAACTTTGGTTCAATGGTTAAATTAACTTTGGTTCAATGGTTAAATGAACTTTGGTTGAATGGTAAAATGAACTTGGGTAGAATGGTTAAATGAACTTTGGTTGAATTAGAAGGTGGGAATTTGAAAGAGAATAGAGGATCAGGATGGATAGCTTATATGGTACCAAGAACCTCTTTAAATTGATGGCTTTACAAACTGAACCAGATACAAAATCATGATTAATTAATGTTTAAATTAAAATAAATTTAAAATTATAGTATAGGTAGAATTAGAAAGTTAGTTATGGATTTACTGTGTTGAAGTGTAGAAATCTATATTTATAAATGAAGGCACCCTGGCACCCACATATAAATTATTTGTTTAGATAGAGCTATCCCCATCTATCATCATGTTCAGGATGTCTGGCTAGCTTTTTTAAACTGCCGGTCTCACATGTCAGAAAGTTTTGTTCTTTTAGGCTATTGAAGCTGGAGAGTAAGAAGTGTATTCTAGGGTTTCAACACCATATTTACTGATTTCTATCTCTAAACAAATATTTACTACATGACAGAACCTTGTATGGAAGACATCACTGCGCCAGTTGGTGGTCTCTCATTGGAGTTTGTCCAGGTTAAGTCATTTCAGATTCTACAAAGGCACATGGAAGCAGGTGGTCATGTCACTCTCGGAAGAAGGTTTACTGAAGTGGGAGTTTACCTATTTGTGCTCTCTCCAATGATTAAAATATTTCCATCAAATTGTGTATTCATTATCGGTCAAATTTGATCCCAAAGCAAGTATAGTAGCCTATAAGATTGCATTTTAACAGAAAAGCAGTTGTTTTTTTTTACATTTGGTTACATTGAGGTTAGTAGAGATTTTGTCTTCTGTACATGCTGCATCTAAGAGACTCAATTGTCTAACTTGGTCTATTATTGTTTGAACCACCTATTAGGAGGTATCAATAATATTTTAATCTAATGTAGAGTAACATTGAGAATGAGTAAAATCGGTAACAATTAAATCGGCAGATAAATACAATAATTTATATATAAATCTCAATGCTATTAGACATTTTTCAAGAGCAATAACCTTGTTATTGTCGCGTATACAGGCGTATTAATTTACTATTACTATTTTTTTTTCAATAAGAGAATTAAGTTTAATATAATTTTATTAAAAAATAAATAAATAGTCTCTCGTTATGATATTTGCGTGTTATTATTATATTTTTTTTGTGATATCCGAAAGGTGAATGGCTTTTTGAATAATATGTAATATTGAATAATTAGGCATTGAAGCAGCATTAATTACCATTTAGATCTTCTTTTCTACTGTACGAAAGAAATAAATTGTGAGTGGTAAATAAACTATATCGAGCCCCAATTTAAAATTTACCATTAAATAGCTTATTTGTAGTGAAACCCGGGAGGGTGTAAATAAACAAACGATGTTGCTGGACTTTTTTTATCTATTGTATTTTTCTTAATTAAATACGCATTATTATAGGACAATGTATTTTAAGATTTAAAAGAAATATTATATATATTTGAAGGGAATCGTCGCGCGCGCGTTTTTCTGGGTTATATAATTTTTTTAATATTATAAATTAAAAAGAACACACACAAATATGAAGTCAGGGAAACAAGAAATTGTGGTAAATCATTCTTAATATATCGCCCTTTAACGGTGAAAAATACAAATAGAGGTAGCCACTTGAAATTTTTTGAAGATAAATTGTTACTCAGATTGAACTAGGGACTTGTGACTAGTCCTGCTTGGGGTAAAATAGAACAATATGGAAACACTTGCGCAAAAGATAATTTGACATGGTCTCTTCATTTCTCCCTCCTTCAATGCCTTCCTCTACTGAGGGTAGGCCACATGGTCTCTTCATTTCTCTCTCCTTCAAAATTGAATTTTTCACATTCAATAGTTTGCAGTTGTAGGGACGATATGTTGATCTCTATTTCACAAAATTCGCCACAAAGTACCGAAATGCTAGAGTTATTCCAAATAATCAGCTTGTTGAGCGCCCGAGTGCTTGGAGAAAGCCTTTGCTTTATCAAGTTCCGTCTATATCTGTTGCTGTTGGGGCACGTTTTTGTAACCATACCCCAACAGAAGGCGTATGTATAATCAAATCAAATGGATACATGGCTTCCCTCCCACATAGACTTACAGACCATTTTTTTTTTTTGCCCAGAAACTTAGACACTAGGTGACACCAGACTTCCATGCCGAAAGCTGATGCCTGGTAAAGAAGAAGACATCCAGAGACATCCGAGCTGGAAACTGTTGTTTCATATGTACATATATTCCCCTCACCAAAAATTTAGGTAAAGGTGACCAGAAAAAAAAAAAGAGAAAAATGGAGAAGGAAGATCTCTAAAGACTGAACCTTATAAAATATCCTTCCCGAGAAAGGAAAGCATCACATTACAGTCCAGGTAAAAAGGGCCTGGGTCAATTTTAGCCAAGACGGGGGGGGGGGGGGGGGGGGGGCGATATGTTTTTAAAAAAAAATGGTCTGTAAGTCTATGTGGGAGGGAAGCCATGTATCCATTTGATTTGATTATACATACGCCTTCTGTTGGGGTATGGTTACAAAAACGTGCCCCAACATATCCGCGACAGTACCACCTCTTCACATCTCTGCTGTCATTATGCCTCCTAACGAAATTAAGCAGAATCAAAAGTATGAAGGTCTTATTTATCCTCCATTTTAAGAACCTATTGTGTCCCAAAAGTTTCCTCCATCCCAGGAAAAGCGCAATTTAACACAGACCTAGATGGAAACACTCTTCAAGATGAAACGTCAGAGGCGTTGTCCGAAGTTGAACTTTAGGTTAGGAGAGAGATAGGCTCCTTATGGTCTTTACATACAATGTCAAATGAGTACGCTCCTCGTCAAATCAAATAACAATCAGAAGAAAGAAATCAATCATAGTTGTCTGAACAGAATCTTACTTCCAATAGATTTTTAGAAGTGTTACCTTATAGAAAAATTTAGAATACATCTACATAGACCTTCATGTCATCCTGATCCTATTGGGAGAGCCAGCTCCTAAAAGCTTCCTTACATTTTCCAACTACTACAGTCAGACCAGTTCATCGATCAAATGAGACATTGATGAAATATTGGAATAACTAGCAAATCTTTCACCTCTGATGCTATGGGGACATTGGATCAAGGCAGATCTGGTCGCGGAGATTCGGTTGATTCTGCCTGCTTTTGCCACGAACGGCGGCAGACATATGAAGTAGCCAGTCATTTTCTGAGGTAGAGACTGGAGAAAGACATTAACTGGTTCTACTATCCTGCCTTGTTGGACCTTGGGCGTTACTTCCGAGATAGACTCACTCTCCCCCACCTACACCAACGATGATGGCAATACCATCTCTGGGAGTGTATTAAGGGGTTTACTGCTGGAGTGCTTTAGCTACTCACAGGCGCCAAGCTCGAGTGAATAGATCGCCGAATTCCTTACAGAAGTGACCCGGTATAGATCGATGAGTAGTACCAGCTCTTCTTCGCCGACATTTCTCGCGACTAGATAGCGGCTTCAATAAACAGACTGCCAAACGGCCGTTCCTCGGGATGGGATGAATTAACTTGCGAATTTATTTAGAAAGCACTCAAGACTTCTTATCTCCAAATGGCCTTGCCTCAATCTTTGAGTAGCAGCAAGATCATCTTGCTGCTCATGTCGCACGGCGGTCTGGGTCTACAGGCACTCTGAATCAGCATCGCGACAATGGAATCCTCAGCAACATGCTCATAGCTCTCTGCGCCATCATCTGCCAGATATCACTCAAGTGTAATATGTACACTGTTTCAGGATGGTCTACCACTTGACACATCGCGCGAGTGTCTGAGAAATAGCGTCGGCAACAAGACACACACCCTTCTGCCTAATCTTGCTGAGTCTGAAGTCAGCATTTGACATCCTAACTAGGAAATACCAGCTCGCCTTGTTGAAGAGCTTGAGCCTGCCATCTGCCTTCTTGGATGTTTTGCTGTCCTCTAAGGAGAAAATGTCGCTATCCGAGTCGGAGATTTCCTCATTAGGGCGTCCCCACTTCTAGAAGGGCGAGGAAGGGTTGCGCCCTTAGTTCAGCATTGAAGTAACAATATCTTGGAGCGCAGATGTGTGCTCAGCTATGTGGAATGACGCTTTGTATGAGTTTGTTTCCCTGATCTTCGAAGAGCTCTGCATGGCTTCTGGTGTGTTTCCTGGAAGCTCCTCTGGATGTCAGTCGCTGATCATCTTGCGCTTCATGATCACCGCCAGTAACGCCGTTACCTCTCAAGCCTTCCTGGGGGTTGCTGGAGAAAGCCATCGTGAGGTATCCCTTTACTTGCGGCCTGTATTTGGTGGGCCAGGGCCGCACGACCAATAACCTAATTCTGTTATTCATCCTGCATCACCTCCACTGATACATTCCACCTGAAACAACCATTGGCTGGCTGCAAGTGCCCTTTGTGTGGGAAATGAGCTGAGTCTAGCAGCTACCTAAAGCCATCTTTGGTCGGCAAGTTTCAAAGAGTGGCGTCGGCCTGCTTGACATCGTGAGCCAGCTTTGGCTCCCCACCTGAAGGTCCAAGCCTCATTGCATGGGGCCCTCAACAGCTATTCCTGACTAATCTGTAGTCAGGCTTAGCAGAAATCGACGGCTTCCGAGGTCTGGATCTCTCAGAGAAGAGACTGCTCTGGAAGGCAACATTCTTGAGCTGGACCACATGGTTCTTCATCCATCCAGAAGGTGAGATTTTCACCTTCAAACAAACAAGTTTCAACTGCTGCTAGATCTTCTGGCTGCAGGCGACCATTGGAGAGGTATCAGAAGGTTCCCTTACCTTAGTGTGTTCAACATGTGCTGCGCTCCTGAATGTGCGGTACCTGGGAACCATCTGCCAGTGTTGTAGTGCAGGAAAATACTAGCTCCAGCTATTAGACAGAGCGTGAAGTGTAGACCATCGTCCTGCGGGAGTTAACGATGCCCTTGACTTGGACTGCCTTACCCTGCCTCTCTAGCTACAGGGCACTGGACTCAGCATGGCTGCAAGCACATTTTGTAGACTAGTTGGTAGCGTGCTGAGCCATATCTTGATCTGTATCACAACTTCTCTGGGCACAGTGCAGAAATCGCACCCTTCATGCCCTACCCTGACACTTTTGTTTTTGGGTGCGTCAACTGCCCCCTGTGGGTCAAGCAAGAGATACTGGAGTTGCCGAGCTATGCGATCCCTGGTGAGAAAAGATTACTTACTGTGATGAGATACTAAATCTGCAGGCTTTGCTATTCTGTATTAACCTCCATCTTAGGGTAATGAAGTGGCTAAGGGTACCATCTACAAATACCAGCTTGTACTTGAGTTGGGCAATGTCAGCCACCATATTGACTTACCCCACTTTAGGAAAGATTCTGGTGGACCACAATTAGTAGAATCTTCCCCAAGGTGGAAGACTTTAAAGAAGACTAGGCATATAACTAATATTATAATATATAAGGTTTGCTATTTAATCAAGATATTTTACATATTTTGCTGATCAGCTGATATTTGGCCAACCCATTTTATTGATAAATCAAGAAAAGCCAAACATGAACGCATTTAAGGCTGTTGGCTCTCGTCAGCGTGGTGCAGGCTGTACCTCTACAACCAAAATTGATGTTAAAATACAATCACCTTAAATCTATGGCTTATAAGAATCCAAGAGTTCATGAGTGATTCATGCCACAGTCATCTACAACATTTTACTTTCTATTGTAAGCTTTGGACTCATTTATCATGAATTTTATATACATTACTATGATTCTACCAAGATTGAAAGTTACGATTATTTCGCAAGGCAGTTTTCTAAACACGTACAAAAAAGAAAAATTGTACTGACTCAGTTGAATTTAATCAGTTCCACTTTATGCGTGGGCATCACCATATATATGAAAACCATTATTATCACATATATGTGAAAACTCAAGACAGACTTCATTCTCAATTAAAATCTGAAGCAAAAGGAGTCAAGATCATTTAATCATATTTCTGATATTAGTTATCATACTAGATTTGTCGTATATCTTAAAAGTAATTTTAACCTAGATGCAGGTCCTTAACCTATAATCAATTGTTACAAGGCAATAACGCGCCATCTATATATAGCAAATGAAAACATTAAGACGCAAATGTTTCTTTTCACAAATAAATAGAACTTCTACTGTCCTTACTGCAATGAAAAAATATTGGGAGGGCTTGGCTTATCAGTGGTTAACCCTTCCAGCGGTTTCGCCAATTTAATCTACCAGACCACTTCTTTAGATATCTAATACTGTATTGAAGTCATTCTGCTTTTTTTATGCTACACTGAAGGGTGGAATCTTACAAATAGTACTCAAGCAAACTGTGGACATAAGCTTTTAGGACGGTAGAATTGCATTTAAATATTTGCATCGAACAATGTTCTTCCATAAACACTTAAAGCCCTCCCAATATTTTTTTATTGCAGTAAGGACTGAAAATGTTTGATTTATTGGTGAAAAGAAACATTTGCGTCTTAATGTTTTCATTTGTTATATAATCAATTGTATTGATTTTAACAAAGATAAAAGTGAATATAGATAAAACAAACAACATAAAAATTGTTTATTTAAACTTTAAAACAAAAAAATATACAAATTGAGCTACTTACAAAAAAAAAAACAACAAAACCCATCACATTTTATGGATATAGCATTTTTTTCCTAGAGATGTTAAGAATGAATGAAAAATATTATAGTTGAGAATATATATCAAGGTCAAAGGAAGGAAGCATGATTGAAGAAAGTTCAAAAGTTTAGTAAAATTTATATTTGAGGAGAGAGAGTAAAGGTATATTTACAGAAGAAATAAAGATGCCTAGCAAAAATAATTCTTTTTATGTCCAATGTTTTTTTAAAAAGAACAATATTTCAGTCTTTGAAATGATATTAAAAATAAAAGTTTGAAAGAAACAATTTAAAAAATGTTAAATGAGAATTAATTCAATATATACACAGTTTTTAATTCTATTGACATTTTTTAAAAATAGGGGTATGGAGATTCTTATATATATATATACATTTAAAAAATAATATTTTACAGGTCAAGTATTTTAGGGAATTGTAAGCTGTTGGAAAAATATTATTCAAGTTCTCTTTCTCTCTACTTGATTCTGAGCTTTATATTTTTCACACCTTCTTGGTGAGAATTGACCTCAAAATAACACTTTTGATATACACTATGTTGGGTTAGTTCATTCCAGGGAAAGATCCCTTGCAACGTATCAAGGTTGGCACAGATATATATACCATAAAGGGATCGAGACATGATCCCATTTACAGTCTTTGGATTTCTGAAAAATGAAACAAAGTCCTTGAAATTGATATCTTTAGGAATACAGAGACATATCAAAATATCATTTTCACATCCCTGAAAATTTTCTATGAGATCAACTTTGATATTAAATTTGTTATTCTGTTGGAGGTGTTTAGATGTGATTTCATTTAGGAGTGAACTTTTTTGTGTATGGTTAGGAATGACTATGCCTATTGATATTGGTTTCTGAACCACCAGATTGTGTATATCTTTACATAAATGTGAAACAAACTTGAGTGCATCAGAAGGAGATAATCTTTTCAAGTTGAAAAGGGCAAAAGGTCTTAATGGGTACCTATTAATTTTGCGGTAATTAGGTTGAGGCAACTTAACATTGTTGTAAAATAGTCTGTGTAGTAATGAATAGTTTTCTGGATGCATTCGGTACTGTTCACAAAGAGTGAAGATTAAGTGTTGCTTCTTCATGTCAGTATAGTATTTCTTCAGCCTTTCAAAAAGGGAGGTATCAAAGTGGTGCTTATAGCAGGTTTGAGAGGTGAGGATCACTGGCAGCTGGCCCAGGTCCCCAAACATCACCAGGGTGCTGACTCCATATTGTAGGGCAACCAATAGGTCGGGTTCAGAGACCTGTGTGGCATTGTCAACAAAGCAGGTTGAGAAAAGAGAGTCCCAATTTTGAAATTTGCTTAAATTTCCATTGCTTAATTCACTAAATGTTGTAAGAATGATATCAGCCTTTTTTATCACATCATTTTCTACTTGTCTCTTCAAGATTTGGTTAGCCTCAGAATTTTCATCATTGAGTCTTGCTACTTCTTTTTGAAGAGCATTAATTTGAGAGATTAAATGATTCTGTTTGTCCATAACATTGTACAACTGCCCATCACTTGCCCCACGGTCTTTCTTTGACCTAAATGCATGGTCAAGGGAATTCATCTTTGCTTTGCAATTATTCAGTTCTGTCTTGAGTTGTTCAAGATTGTCATTCTTTTTAAAAATTGTGTTTCTTTTGGCGAGTTCCTGAAAGGATAAGTTCCAAACACTGGGAGGGCACATTTGTTGAGAGCCACCAAGTCGGATTATCCTCAGCTTCCTCTTCCTCTCACCAATTTTGAGTTTTTCTCTAATTGCAATCAACCTCAGAGCTATGTCATCTATGACAGAATTATATGTGGAAATCACAAGGATTGTTGTGTGGTCTTTTTTTAGCCTGTTGTGAAAAGCAAGAACCTGTTGAAGACTTCCTACCAGCGTATTAGTTTTTCCCGATCCCGGAGGCCCTTCAATCAGAACCATTTTGGTTTCGGAAGGCTTTTGTGTAACAATATTATAAGCTAAAGCATTAATAAGTGCAGTTTGATCTTTGTCAAACTTTCCATATGATTCAAAGTGGCAAGATGGATGGTCAAAATTTATCTTGGAAAAATTATCATCTGGGCTGAAGATATTTCTTGACATTTTAGAATTATAAAAATTGATGAGGGAGACACACTTATTGATAAAGGGTTTAAGCACAAAAATGGAGTTAATAAAAATAGAATTATTCTTTAAAATATCACCGGAATGAGAGCTTATAGTTTTAGCTTTAATACTTTTCTTATCACTACTTTCCTGGTGTACATAGGCAAATACTTGCTTATTTTTGTTTAAATGCATGATGATAAGATAGCCATCAAGACTGAATGGGTTGGCATTTTCAAGCAGGCAATTTAAGTTTAATAAGTTTTCTTTTACTTCATAGTCTGTTATGATTACTCTAAAAGGATTATCTCTTGCTTTCAACCTCCAAGAAGTCAGGATGTTTTCCCAAATTTCTACTAGAAGCAAAGGATAATAGGTATTAATATAATCATTGATGTCTTTATAAGATGTTTTAATATTTTCAAGTTTGGGATTGATGTTATTTGGAAATATTTTATTTGATGACTTGAGTTGCTGAAGCCAGTCAACTTTCCAGCATAATATATTTGCTATAAGTACATTTTCCTCGTGCAACCTTGTTATATTTAGGGGAAACATAGCAGGCAGGAAACCACCCTGAGGCTGCTGCTTTGGCATCTTTCCCATACGTGGATCTCTTGGAACAAAATTGGAAGAATTTAAATTGGGTTTGGGGTCCTCTTTAATGCTTTGTCCTTGACTAGATTCCCCATCAGAGATGTCCATGTCTGATTGGTTACAGTTGCTATCTGGAAGGTTATTTAATGGAAGTTTATTTGTTTCTGTCTTATTTCTCTCATTTACTGGCATAACATTATCTTTTTCCCCAGTCTCAACAAATCTCAATACCTCTTGATAGATTTCTTCATCTTCCTGTGTGTTTATTACAGAAGTGTTATTTGAAACCCTCTCAGTTGGTGTTCTTATCTTTGAATCTATGTCTGATACTTCTGGTTTAGAGTTGTTAGAAGGAATGATGGAAGTTGAATTAATAGGAGCATGCATACTAGGTTCAGTTTTATTGGCATCATTTGAAGTTGACTCAAAGTTTGATTCTTTAGTTTCGATATATTGACAATTTGGTATATCATCTAGTGACAAAGTGTAGGTGTCACATTTCCTGGGGTGGTACTCATCCGATCCTACATCTTCGCTTAAAACTGAATTTTCTTCATCAGATTTGCATAAATCTGGTGAAACTGCCTGGGGGTTAACTTCTGGCATATCATCAATAGCCTTGGCCATTGCTGCTGGTTCTTCTTCCTCACTATCTGCTGTTTGGAAAGTGTTTTCTGCTTCTATCTCATCTTCCTGTGTATCATCACCTTCATTTGTGGGAACATTTTTTTCTTTCTCATTAACAGATTCTTGGTTAAGCTCATTTCCTACGTCATTCAATGGAACTTGTATGCAATTTTTATCAGTTCCAGTCTGTGTAAAAGTTTGCTTGCCTTCATATATAATTTCAATATCACTAGAGTCCTCTTCCATGTTATCAAGTTTGGCTTCATCCCCAGGTTTACATCCTTCAAAATTGCTTTCTTTAACAGTTTCCTTGTCTATGTTGTCAAACCAAGAGAGGCCAGTTGTTTCACTTTTTTCAGTGGGTTTTCCTAGATCTTTTAAATTTTTTTTAATATCCTGGATTTTTTGTTGAAGGTATTTTTCAAAACTGTTCAATTCAGGCAAAGGTGCTGAAATACATGGGGAGGAAATGCAGGAGTCATTTGTAGAGGATGGGCTATCCATGGGGCTACTAGCTTCACTGCATCTCGGACTGACTATTTCAGAAGTTGTATTTGGAGTATTTTTGCCATTGTCTTTGGAGGATACTTCATTATTACTTTTTATTTTTGACAATACCGTTTTCATTTTTTTAATGTCAATACCATTTAATTTCTTTCCATTTCTTTGAGATTTAAGAGAAGTAGAGTGTTCTGATTTTGCTAGCGTGCTGCTCTGTTTTTGATTCTGATCAAGCTTCCTTTCTTCCTGAGAATTGTTGGGCAATGCTGCATCGGATACTTTTACATGAGATATTTTTTTCCTTTTAATATTTCTGGAATCTGGACTATTTGAGTTTGGCCTTTTTTGGTTGTTCCTGACTGTGTCTTCTTCATCCTCAGAGGAGCTGCTTATCACGATAACTTCCTGAGGCTCTGCGGACGCTTGAGGAGTATAGGGGCAGTGGGAGGGCTCATGGCACACTAAAAATTCATGTTCAGCTGAAGTAATTTCTAAAGGAGGACCAAGACAAAGGATATCTCCTGAATTGAGCATGCACTCCCCATTTGATTCAATTCTGTTTTTGTTGACATAAACACCATTTATGCTGCCAAGATCTTTAACAAATAGCTTGCAATTTGGCCTCTTTGTAATCTTGGCATGGTTGCGAGAGATATGAAGGGACGAAAGCCTTAGTGTATTCCGACCCAAGATGAATTCTGGCTCATCCAGAATTATTGTCAATTGTTCAGAGCCTACTAACCTCTTCAGGCTCCACCTACAAGTGTCTGTAGTTGAATGCATCACAATCCATCCTAAAACAAAACAGAATTCAAAATTAGTGTATAATTATTAAAGGGATAAAGATATGAATAAATAAGGTACATGTGTGAACAGTTCTGAGAATATGAGGTCTAAAGGAAAATGAACATTTTTAAAACGTTAGAGCATAAAAACATGTACAGTAGTAGTTACAACACTATTGAATCCATGTGTTGCCCAAGTTCCATTTTTGTGAAATATGAAGCACTAAGCCCCCAACTGTTGCCGGCTACCAGAATAGGGAACATGTGAAAAAAAAACCCTGCTTTTGTCCCCCATCAGAAAATACCTCATTAACTAACCATCTGTGTGGTTAGGAGACTTTATATCACTGTGTGAGATTTGTAAGGTTTCTTTCTGAGAAGAACTTTCACAGGATTCTTCTGATACAAATCTTTATATTTTAAACAGAAAAAGAAAGCAAAAAAGGGTCACAAATTGAAAAAAGGTATAGGTATAGTCGCGGTAAAAAATTAATAGTGTGTGGTGTGACATTCCGGCAACAGCATTGTCACCCTTATCAGACAAAAGATGATGGTGACAATGCTGTTGCCGAAACGTCACACACTATTAAATTATTTGGATTAGGTCTTATTTTCTTGTATTATAAGCTATAATCCAAATTATGCTTTATAACTCTTTAATATGTATTTCAGGTGACCACAAAAAAAAATGCATTACTGGATATTTGTATTAAAAAAAGCTGAAATGATTTTTAAAATTTTGACTGAAAACTAATTTAGTTTACATTTAAATGAAAATAAAAATATACTTTATATTTTAGTGGATTAATCTTTCAAAATATATAATTTCGAAAATTTTAAATAAAAATACACAACTTTTTTAAACATTCTTTTGAAATACTGTGCATATAATTTAATTTTAAAATAGCATATAAATAAGCAATAATATATTACAGTAAAACCCCCCTATAGTGAACCCCAATAGGACAGAGCTTTTGGTTCACTATAGCCACGGTTTGGCCATTTTTTTTAACTTTTCTAAATTTTTAGACCGTATAATTAAAAAACAGCCATACAAACAGGAAAAGGCAGCCACTTAATAACGGTCACTTTGTTTTAATTCCCTAAATTGACCTATTTCTTTACAGTAATGCTGAATATCAAAAGAAGTCATTTGATAATAGGTTCTTCTTATCATTACCATACATGTTTATATATAAACCTCTATGTATAATTTAAAAATTAAGCCAAATCCCCTAGGCAAAACATGATTAATTATATATACAAAAGGTATAAGAGTATTTTAGAACATCTTTCTCAAATACAGTATAACCTCGTTAATTCGACACCCCAATTCGACACTCGGCGATAATTCGACCATGTTCTGATGTCCGGCCTATCAAATAACAAACCGTAATTCGACATATCGATAATACGACACTTCCGATAGTTCGACCATTTTAAAATTCGAATTTCGACAGTTGAATGTTTTTTACATACAACTTTCCGATAAAATGGTATTACGACGGAGATCGGCGGGCGCCAATAGGATCGCGCGCGCGCGCACTTTTGGTTCCTGGTTAGTTAAGTTTCACTTTGCAGTGCCGTTGCGCAATGTCACGAGTGATATTGTTTTTTTTTTTTTTTTTATGCTGGGATTTAGGCTTCATGTGCTAATGAACAATAATATTTTATTTTTAAATTTCAGCATCAAAATATTTTAGTTATTTTAAAATTTACAAATAATTTCCTTTTAAATAAATTAATCTTTATAAAATGTAGCCACAATGATTATGATAACATGTTATTTCAATATTCCATTTCCATGTTATTATAAAATATTTAAACACAAAATCAAAAACACCTGCAGCAGCAGTGGATGGCTTTAATACAATAAAATCTTTTTGTTATTTAAAAGACATTTTAGAGGAAGAAAGACATGAATGTCTTTTAAAAATAGACCATTTGGAGTACATCCTGAATAGGATTTCAGTGCAAAAACAGACATCTATAAAGGAATTTTTAAAAAGATCTTCATGATTATTTTAAAAAAATATTTTAAAATTTTCTTTTTATATTTACCATATTTATTTCCTTTCAACTGCTATATTTTTCAATTAGAATAAAATATTATTTAATATATTATATTTAATATTTTAATGTCTGTAGAGTTAATATTTGATTATATTACTGAAAAGAAACACATTGCCAGTAAATTTATTTGTTACAATTATTTATGTTTCTAAAATATGTATTAATGCCATTTTGTCACTGATACTAAAAGTTAATCATGAAAATAAAATGAAAACACACAATGGTTTCAATTAATATCATTTATTGATATTAAATGGCTATTTAAAAAAATATTATTTTAGCGAGTTAGATGATTACCTCATCATCTGACTTTAATTCAATCGAAAGCTCTGATCCCTTGGGGTGTTGAATTAAAGAGGTTCGACTGTAATATAATACTATATTTATTTGAAATTTTGTCTCTAATACCTTGTTGTTTGAAAGTGAAAAGTAAAATTTAAAAATCAGAATTGTCTTAAAATATCGTTATTTCCATCAATGGAATAAAGCTCCATGTATTCTGAATCAATTGAGGATGAATCAAAAGTATCCAATTCAGAAAAATCGGACGCGAAACATGTTGTTACGATAGCGCAATCGGTAAAATTGCAAATAAAAACGCCAATTTGCAAACACAAAATCGGTGGTAAAACGGCCGGCCAGGGGGAATATCCGCAAACACTGAATGAGTCATATACCTAACAAGAATTCCATTCTAAAAATAGAACTGTAGTGGTAGTTTTTGAGAATTTATAAGTCGATTTGTTTGTGGCTCATGTGAAACGGGGAACTGTTTTTTTTTTTTCCTTCTTCTTCCAATTCTAGTTTCCACATATTCTTCTGAAGTATATATTAAATTTTGTTTTTTAACCTGTTATTCAAACCATTTCTGGCTTTAAAATTATTTGGAATTATTATTTAGCCTAGGTTAAACTTGATATAGAACGCTTCTAAAAGGGCATGTTGCCACTGTTTTCTTTTTTTAGAACGCCATTCTTTGTTTCTTTTCTTTATTTTGGAAGCCATTTGTATTTTTCTTCTATTTCAAAATTGTCGAATGCAAAGATATTCTATTAAATAAAAGTATAATGTGTAAAAATTTATACAACATACAGCAAAAATAGAATGGAAATGAAAACAATTTTTTGTTTTGAAATCGCGATACGTGAGCTGCAACATGCTCAAAATTTTGTTGTTTTAAAAATTTTTAAATTACAATTTTAAGTTCGCGTTATAAGCCTAGTATTTTTATTAGATTTTATCATTTTGGTACCAAAAATGGGTTCGTTATAGGGGTAGTTTGTTATTTTAAAAATCGCAAAGTTCGTTATAGCGATGGTATTTTCAATGGAATGGAATTGGGAATCGCCGTGGGTTCATTATAAGGGAAGGTTCGCTATATCCAGGGTTCTTATTAGCGGGGTTTTACTGTATATATAAGATAAAATATATATAAATAAGTTATATATATATATATATACAGGGCCATCGGGGTAAATCCGGAATTTGTTTATTTACTTTTCTCTAGCGGTTGTTGAGTGTATACTTGCGAATATAGAGCTTATCTAACATGTAGTTCATACCGTCACGAGGTGCAGGCATATAGATACATTTAAACAAACAAAAACATGAGCCAGGAACAAGACAGAAGGGCAGCGATCCTTCAGTCCTTTCATGCCGGAAAATAACCAAGGAAATAATTGACTTTTTCATTCACAAGTGTGCCAGAGCCCCATTTGGTTACTTGCATTCACTGGTGCGGTTGGACTTTTACAAGAATCGGGGGCAATTTTTTATTCAAAAAATATATTAATTTTTATTTAGGTTCAAAAATGCAGCTGGCTTAATTTATTATTTATGACTAGAGTATCAGAAGAGCTTGTTACACGTAAAAAAGAAAATTTTGATAATAATAAAAATGTGCCAATCTATATATATATAAAATTGAATGTCTGTCTGTGTGTACTCTATAGATTCAAAAACCATACATCCAATCGCCGTGAAATTTTGGGATATTATTAGGTATATCCCCGGGAAGGTTTTTGAAAAATAATTTCTTGAATATCTTGAATATCCTTAGAGTTATTTGCAGATTTGTAGATTTAACTCGCAAGCAGCGCCACCATTGCGACGATGATAACAAGTTTTTTTTATCTATAAGTTTTATTATCACTAAATTTATTATCTTAAAGATTATTTATCAAAAGTAAGATTATCTCAGAATGACACGGCAATTTATTTGAGACAAGAATAATGATACAATTCCAAGGCGAAGATACTATTCCTTTAACTTCCAATCACCGAGGGAACCAATTAATATTGATTTTATTCAACTTATCGAGTATTTTTCATGGGACCGGGAAAAAATGTTCACTAGATAAAACGATGATTTTGTAATGTAGAAAATTAGGAAAGACAAAATTCAGGATGACACGGCACACAGGGACCGGGAAAAAATGTTCACTTTATCGAGAGATTCAAATTTACGAGTTTCAAATTATCAAAATATATCTTTTTTTTTTTTATAAGTTTATAGAGAATTGTTTTAATAAATGTTCATTAGACAAACTTTTACTCGGGTAAAATCCCGGGCGAAGCCGGGTACATCCGCTAGTGTAATATAAAATGAAATTATTTTCACACCATTCTCACCTTACCATTCCAAAATAATATTTTTAAAAAATACCATTGTAATATATAATGTGAATTGCATAATACCATTGGGACATTTTATATAAATACAGTTAAACCTGTCTATAGCGCACCCTCTAAGTAGCGCCGTTGTTAAGAATGGTTGGGAAAATCGGCTCTAGATGGCGTGCGCCACGGGATACGCTGAGGAGTACACCACAGAGTGCACCCACGTGACCTTTTTTCAAATATAAGGGAACGGGCGAGAAGGTATAGTGAGCAGGGCGAAGAGAAAGTAGATCGGCGTAAGGAGAGGAGAAGAAGGTATAGTCGCGGAGTGGAGAAGGTATTAGAACTGAGTAAGGTGTGTGGCTGAAGAAAAATTTAAAGTCAAAGAAGTCAAGGTAAAGAAGATAAAGTTGAAGAAGTCAAAGTTAAAGAAGATAAAAGTTAAGGAAGATGTACATATGTAAATAAAGCCTTTTAAGATTTAAGATTTGCATATAAGAAAATAAAAGTTCAATATTATTAGAAAGGCTGAGAGTGATCTTTCTCTAGGATTTTAATGACTGGTAGTCATTCTTGGAAACAGCACAAAGACTTAACAGCCTTTCTCTCTATAGCGTCCCATTTTAAATACGTAATACGATGCGATTTACATTAAAAGTGAACTGTCTATAGCACCCCCTCTCTATAGTAGCCTATTTTGGTGAGTCCCAAGAGGGGGAGCTATAGACAGCTTTAACTATATACAGTCAAACTTCTTTAATTCAACACCCCAAGGAATCAGAGCTTTCGGTTGAATTAAAGTTAGATGATTAGCTTTTTTTTTTCATGATTAACTTTTAGTATCAGGGACAAAATAGCATTTATACATATTTTTAAAACATAAATAATTACAAATAATATTTTATTCTAATTGAAGAAGAGCAGTTGAAAGGAAATAAATATGGAAATAAAAAGAAAATTTAAAAATATTATTTAAAAAGAATCATGATCTTTTAAAAATTCCTTTATAGATGTCTGTTTTTGCTCTGAAATTCTTTTCAGGATGTATTCCAAATGGTCTATTTATAAAAGACATGCATGTCTTTCTTCCTCTAAAATGTCTTTTATAATAACATGGAAATGGAATATTGAAATAAAATGTTATCATAATCATTGTGGCTACATTTTATAAATATGTATTTATTTAAAAGGTAATTATTTGTAAATTTTAAAATAATATAATATTTCAATGCTGAAACTTAAAAATAAAATAATATCAATTAGCGCACGATGCCTAAATTCCCGTGTAAAACACTCGCGACATTGCGCAACGGCACTGCAAAGTGAAACTTAAACTAACCAAAAATGCGCAAGCGCGATCTTATCGGCGCCCGCCGATCGTCGCCGCTTGCCACCGCCATAATATCTTTTTTTGTGGTAAAGTTGTATATAAAAAACATTCAACTGTTGAAATTAGAATTATAAAATGGTCGAACTATCGGAAGTGTCGCATTATCGGTATATACGTCGCATATACAGTATAACCTCGTTAATTAGACACACACCAATTCGACACTCTGCGATAATTCAACCATATTCTGATGTCCCGACCTCCGGCCTATCAAATAACAAACCGTAATTCGACAGTATCGATAATACGACAGTTCCGATAGTTCGACCATTTTAAAATTCGAATTTCGACAGTTGAATGTTATTTTACATGCAACTTTACCGCTAAACGGTATTACGGCGGGCGCCGATCGGATCGCGCCTGCGCACTTTTGGTTTCTGGTTAGTTTAAGTTTCACTTTGCAGTGCCGTTGCGCAATTTCGCGGATGTTATTGTTGTTTTTTTACGCGGGAATTTCGGCCTCATGCGCTAACTAATAATAATTTTTATTTTTTATTTTTAACATTGAAATATTTTAGCTATTTTTAAATTTATGAATAATTTCTTTTTAAATAAATAAATCTTTATAAAATGTAGCCACAATGATTATGATAACATTTTATTTCAATATTCCATTTCTGTGTTATTATAAAAGATTTAAACACAAAATCAATAATACCTGCAGCAGCAGTGGATGACTTTAATACATTAAAATTTATTTATTAAAAAAACATTTTAGAAGAAGAAAGACATGCATGTTTTTTCAAAATGACCGTCTGGAATACATCCTGAATAGGATTTCAGTGCAAAAACAGACATCTATAAAGGAATTTTTTAAAAGATCTTCATGATAATTTTTAAATAATATTTAAAAATTTTCTTTTTTTTTACCATATTTATTTCCTTTCAACTGCTATATTTTTCAATTAGAATAAAATATTATTTAATATATTATATTTAATATTTTAATGTCTGTAGAGTTAATATTTGATTATATTACTGAAAAGAAACACATTGCCAGTAAATTTATTTGTTACAATTATTTTTGTTTCTAGGGGGGTCGGTGGAAGGCTGGTTAAACCGTTTGGTTTTCGACAACTACGACCCAGGTCCAATTCCCGCATTGGACACTTTTTTCTGTTTAAAAAAAAAAAAATCTCCAATGGCCCCCGATTCTTGCAAAAGTCCAACCCCACCAGTGAGTGCAAGTAACCAAACGGGGCTCTGGCACATTTGTAAGTGCAAAGTCGAACTGCTTTTCACATGTATAGACATGTGGTGCGCTTACAGTAAAAGCAGTCGCTAACTACCCACCATGATTATCATGGCCTGTACCACGTGTACTAGGGGTAAGCAAAAAAAAAAAAAAAGAAAAAATTTTTGTTTCTAAAATATGTATTAATGCCATTTTGTCCCTGATACTAAAAGTTAATCATGAAAATAAAATAAAAACACACAATGGTTTCAATTAATATCATTAATTTATATTACAAGGCTATTTTAAAAAAATATTATTTTAGCGAGTTAGATGATTACCTAATCATCTCAGCTTAATTCAACACTTCCTTTAATTCAACCGAAAGCTCTGATCCCTTGGGGTGTTGAATTAAAGAGGTTCGACTGTATATATTTTATGAATACTTCATGATTAACTTTATTTTTTAAATTTTTTTATTATCCCATTATATAATTATACATGGTATTGGAGACTGAATTCATGGATTAAATTTATAATCTTGGAAGGGTTGGAGTATAGGTCCTGTCTTGAGGCTCCCATGCATTCCAATCATGAAGACTAACTTTTAGTGATAAATAAAACTTTATTATAATACATTTTTGAACAAAGAAAAAACTAAATATTATTTAAATCTAAACACAAGATAATAAGACAAAATTCAAATAAATAAATAGTGTGTGACGTTTCAGTAACAGCATTGTTACCATCTTCAGACAAAAAGTACATTCAGTACACTTTTGTATTATTATTTCAATCTAAGTGAATAAATTCAATGGGAAGAAAACATAAATTAGAAATTAAGAAATGGCTACAATTTTTATTTAAAAAAATATTATCTTTTAAAGAAACCACTTATGGCTGTTTATTTGATGCTAGAAACCTCTTTATTGTGCATTCTAGCTGATCAATCCACAATGTCTTCTGTAGTTATTTCAAATAGCAGAACATTACTCTCTCAGTAAAGAGCTTTAAGTAATTCTGGCCGAGTTTCATGTTTGTGGGGATTGGCTGGGAGATGAGGGATACAGGTGAGTTTGTTGCGACGCCTGTGTGATAAAGTTCTGTGTTTAGGATTAATTAAGATGTCTAAAAGATTAGAGTTGTGAGCATGTTGAAAGGAATGGGGCGTTTTAGTCTTTGATTTGGGACCCAATTTCTAATAAATTTTCCTGTAAGATGTTCTTTTGAAGAGTTAATCTTTTTGGATATGAATTTTGAGAAGCAGATTTTTCTCCTTAGGTGCAGGGGAAGAAGGTTGGATTCATGAGGAAGTATTCTTGAACTTATTAATGATCATGGACTTGAAAAATTCTGCACAAAATGAGTGCCAAAATTTCTAAAATGAGAAATGATGCAAATTTGGAAAGAGATTTGTTTAGACCTCATGGAGACTTTTTCTGGAGAACCTTCTCAGGTGTTTAAAGGTGTGATAATGTTATTAGACTGGTACTTGATAAGGCACAATTTGGATTATAGATTATAAACACAAGGTAATAAGACCAAATCTAAATAAATAAATAATGTGTGACGGTTGTGACAAAAGTGCTTTTTTCTGAAGATGGTAACAATGCTGTTACCGAAACATCACACACTATTTATTTATTTGGATTTGGTCTTATTACCTTGTGTTAGACTTGTACTTATTATTATGATACTTCTACAAAGCACCAATCAATGCATTGACTTATAAAACATCGCTAGTAATATCGCCAGGCTTTTTCTTTACAAGCACAAAATCATGACTTGTCTTTTAGGACTAAGAAGGCTTGATATTCATGGACACTCTTGAAATAAATTATTATATTAATAAGGAAAGGTATTGTAATTCATTAAAAAAGCTAATAAGAGCAATTGAAACAAAAAGACCCAACTTAAAAAACACCAAAATCAACTTTCATCAGGATAATGCTGGACCTCACATGGGGCACCTGACTTTGGTGAAGATTGCAGGTATGGTGGACAACTTTGATGCTTCACCCTGCCTACAGCTCTTAACTTGTACAACATTAGACAGGGTAAAACATTTGAAAGTGATGAAATTTTACTCCAAACTGTAAGAGGGTAGTTCAGAGGGTTGAATAAGGCATTTTACCAAAGTGCTTTTGCAAGTTGGTAACAACACTGGATCAAATGTGTACAGAAGGAAGGTGGATATATTGAATGATTCTATTATATAGAGGACTGTTGGAAGTTCCTATTTACAGAATTTCAGTTTTCTAGTTTGCCAATAAAAAAAAACTAATATTGATTGTACATTATTTATTGATCAAACCTTTGATTAACCCTTAATTACTCGCGCTGGGTGTATTACACCCAGTAAGAAACTAAACTGTAAAAATAAACTGTAAATAATAAATATAGCAGCTTGAGTGTCTCGGTAGCTTAATTATTTGTGGTGAAGCATAGATTGGCCTAATTAATTCCAAAAATATACATTTAACTTTTTGGTAATCAGATAAGCTGGGTGGTTTACACCCAGCGCGAGTGTTTAAGTAACACTTTTGGCAGGCCGTGAATGACAGCTCGCCTATATTTTTTAGGTTTCAGATTCAGATGAATGTATTTCCTTTGGCTTTGTTCACATATTCTTTGTTTGCTCTTTATTCCTAGCTCTCCAAAAACTATCGTTTGCTATTAATTTTTAAAAATATTTCATGGATACTTAAACTCTCTCCAATTCTGAATCCAAAATGAAGTTGTTGGTGGCACATCGGATATATCTTCTGATGAAAATACTGAAATATATAGCTACCATGATTCTGAATCCGAGTTGGAATCTGAAAACGAAGAATTTGGTTAATCTTCAACTTCTAGTTTCTATATGGGGAGAAACCAGACAACGCGGTGGAAGACCAGTGAATGGCAAAGTACAAAGGTAAGAATTCGCTCTTACAACATAATTTCTCACCTTCCTGGTCCGAAAAGAGATGGAAAGAACATCACAACAGCTGTTGGAGCTTACAGAAAATTTATCACAATAAAAATAGTTGAAAAAATAGTATGTAACATCAATCAATATGTCTCAAGGATTCGAGGAAATTTTTCTCGAGAAAGGGATGCAAAAGATAGTAATGATGTAGAGATTTGGGCTCTTATTGGACTTTTGTTACTTTCTGGGACAAGAAAGGCTTGCCATCTTTCCTTTCAAGAAATATGGGAGAATGATGGAACTCGATTCGAAATTTTCTAGTCCGTAATGAATCGCGAGCGATTTTTCTTTTTACTCAGGTGTCTGCGTTTCGATGATTTGCCCAACATTGGATTTGGTCTTATTACCTTGTGTTTATAATCTACAATCCAAATTGTGCCTCATCAATGAAATAAGAAAAGAAAATTGACTAACTAGCACTAATTAGAGAAATATTTGAAGAATTCGTTACAAACTGCAAAACTATGTATCATCCTGGAGAATATTTGACAGTGGATGAGAATATTATTCCATTCAAAGGCCGATGTAGTTTCAAGCAGTACCTTCCCAATAAACCCGCAAAATATGACATAAAGACTTATGTGTTATGTTGTTCCCGCAAAAGCTATGTGGTGAATCTTGAAATATACGCTGGCAACCTGAAGGCCCTTATCAAATAAGTAACTCTCCCAACAATGTAGTTGAAAGACTTGTACTTCCAATCTCCGGGTCAAAACACAACATAACAACTGAAAATTGGTATACCAGCTATCCTCTTGCAGTAGCTCTTTTGAATGAGCATAAATTGACCTTAGTAGTAACACTCAAAAAGAACAAAAAAGAAATACCACCTGAATTTATGACAAATCGCGCACGGCAAGTGTTTAGCTCAATTTTTGGTTTTAAAAAAATGACTCCCTTGTATCATATGTTCCTAAAAGGGGCAAAAGTGTCATTCTTTTATCTACAATGCACTCAACAGCAACAATTGATGAAGAGACAAATGAAAAGAAGAAGCCAGAAATGATTACTTTTTACAACATGACAAAAGGAGGGGTGGACCTATTGGATTAAAAGAGGTCACTCTATTCCGTGGGAAGACGTACCAAAAGATGCCCCTGTGTATCTTTTTTGAACTTTTAAATATTTCTAGAGTTAATTACAAACTTCTTTTTGATGGGAATCAACCCCAAAACTTTTACAAAAGAAGAAAGGATTTCCTAAAAGCTCTATCACTTGAATTGGTAACAGAGTATCATCATATCAGGTCTACTACCAAATCCTTTCATAACCACTTTGAAGTATTGTCCGAAAACATGCTGGTCAATTACCAGAAACAATGGTGAGTTTTATGTCAAAATATAATTGGAAATTTATCTCTAATTGTTTTATATTTTAGGAAGAAGACATTCCAGAACCTCTTTCAAAGGCCCAGAAAAGATGCCATCTTTGTTCTTATAAAAAAGATCGTAAGACCAAAACACTATGCCAGAAGTGCCAAAAGAATGTTTGTGAAGACCATTCTATTATAATGAGTAGGCATTGTATGTAAATATTTCGAAAATTGTATCCCAAATTTTAAAAAATTGATTTGGTGTGTAAATTAGCATTTTAGTTTTTAAAATATTTTAAATATAAACATTACTCTATTTTTGATTAAAATATCTTAATTGTTAATAAAATTGTATCATACAAAAATTTTTCAAAAATTATTTTAAGTGATATTTCACCAGGTTAAAACACCGGGTGTATTACACCCAGCGCGAGTAGTTACGTCTCAAAAGTGAGCGCGAGTAACTATGGGTTAAACATTGATCTCAAGATTTGTGGACAGAGACATGGGAGCAAGTTAAATGAAAGCTTTTAAATATATATATATATATATATATAAAATAGAACCTTCCTCTAAAGGACACCTAGCTTCAGTGCCAAAGTGTTCTTTAAAGAGAGGTGTCCTCTTACCAGAGAGCAGCTAAATAGTAAAAATGATAGATAAGGCACAATTTGGATTATAGATTATAAACACAAGGTAATAAGACCAAATCCAAATAAAAAAATAGTGTGTGACGTTTCGGTAACAGCGTTGTTACCATCTTCAGACAAAAGTACTGAAAAATACTCATTCAGTACTTTTGTCTGAAGATGATAACAACGCTGTTACCGAAACGTCACACACTATTTTTTTTATTTGGATTTGGTCTTATTACCTTGTGTTTAGTAAAAATAATAATTTTAACAATGAAAACTGTCTTTGTATAGAGGTGACCTCTAGTGGGAGTGTCCTCTCATGGAGGTTCTACAGAATAAAAAAGGAGGGAATGAAAATTATTTTAAATATTAGAGACAACTTCTGAGTATCGAACCCATGATCTCATATTTAAAATTTTGATTGATGCAACCAATATGCTAAAATACAGTGCATGTGGTTGGCTAATGAACTCAATACAAAATGGTTGATTGAGGTCCCATGATAGTTGAGAACCAATCAGTGAGCCAATAAAACAGTACCATATATATATATATGCAAAAACATTAAGGCGTATATTATGGTGGATGAAAATGGTAAGATAATAAAACCTAAGGTAACAAGACCAAGTCTAAATTGTGCATGACATTTTGGTAACGGCATTTGAAGATGATGACAACACTGTTACTGAAACATCATGCACAATTTATTTAGTTTTGGTCTTGTTACTTTATGTTTTTAATCTGTAATCCAAATTGCATGTTATAGATAGGATAATTTAAAAAATACAAAAAGTAATGCTAAACATTTTGAAATTTTGTAATACAGTAATACTATTTTTTGGCAATGTGAAACACAATTATGATATTTATTAAATATCATCTCTACACACAGAGAGACCTTACTGCAATGTTAAAAATTATTAGATGAGAAGGCTTGGCTCATCAATAATAAACCCTCTTTGTGGTTTTGCCAAATTAATCCCCAGATCACTCTACTATTGTATTGGATTGTTTCTCTTGTGTACATTTACCATGGAAGGGATAATGTCCAAAGGTTCCATAACTAACCCTAAGCTGCCTTACATAGTAAATGCACAGTGTATAAGAAAAAACAATTCAATACAATAGTAGAACAGTCTGGAGATTTAATTTGGCAAAACCACTGAGAGGGTTTTGCCACTGATGAACCAACTCTCATCTAACAATTTTTAACATTGCAGTAAGATTTGTGTGTGTATAAATAATATTTAATAAATAAATGTCATAAAAACACATTGGGAGTGATGAATAAAAGAGGTTAGACTATCACTTTTTAAGACCCTTTCCTCCTTTAATCACAAATTGGTAAAATAAATACACCCATACCTCGCTTTGCGTCAGGGTTACATTCCAAAAAAACACGACGCAAATTGAAACGACGCAAAGTGAAAATATGTGAAGGCGCAATCAAAAACAAAGGTGTTGCCATATTTTAGGAAAAAAAAAAAAAAAAATTAAAGACTCAAATCCAAAACAACGCAACTTCGAAAATCTAACGACGCACAGTGAAAATCAGTAAAAATTAAGCAGCGACGCAACTTCGAAAAAAATGCAAAACGAAACGACGCAAAGCGAGGTATTGGTGTATTAAAAAGTTATATGAAAATCTTATAAATAGAAAGGCAATTATTTATGTTAACTTACTAAAAATATGCTATTTGCTCAAAATAATGTAGGAAGCATTATCTATCAAAAATGCCAATAAATTTGTCCATCTGGATAACAAAGGTTACCTTAAATATTTGTCAATTGCAAAAAAGTTTGTAAAACTATAACATTCCATGCAATATAAAGGTCTAGAGCTGCTCTTTCCCAATGTGGCCTGCCTATAAACAACAAGTTGGCCTTGCAGAAGAGCTTACACTCCAAAGCTAGCCTGTGTATTGCATGGATAACTGCCCAATCCAAATAACTGCCCATTGCATGGAATTTTATCCTATAATTTCACACAGGGGTAATCTTGTTGAAAATACAAACTCTGTCTTTTGTACAGTTCATAATAGAAAATGACAAATTTTTTGGTCCTTGTGGAAAGTGGATTAACCCTCAGGCGCGCGCGCTAGAAATGTAACGTACTTGCGCGCGCTGGGTGAAATTTACCTGATATTAAAATTACATATTTTGAATATAAATATTATCTGAGGAAAAACAAAACCTTTTCTATTTCAAAGTAATAACATTTTAATTTTCAAAAAAGGCAATTATTAATAAAATATTTGTATTTTTTACACAGATTAAACATTTTAAAAACTATTCTTGAATAATCCTCAAAATTGGTAATGGCATATAAAATATGAAACTATTGCTCCTTTTCAATATTAAATTTATAAAATTCCATGAGGATATTTTAGACAAATCATTGTAAACTGCAATTGTATGTCCTTTATAAATTGGCTTTGCACATTTATGGCACAAAGTCGAGGTCTTCCTGTCCTTACTGGAGGGACACACTACATCTGGTAGGAAGCTTTATCTTGCGGTTCCTGACCTTCTTTATGGCTTGAAGTGCCTTCTAAAAATAATTGAAATAAATATTTAGAGTATTCATTTATGATTTAAATTAACTTAACTGTAAAAAAAGGAAATTTTTAATAGTCTTTTAGGCAGTGAAGAAATGATTTTTCTTTGATTTAGTTGCTCTTTGATGAGTTCAAGGGCCAAAACTTTCAAGAATTTTCTTCAAAAGAGCTTCTAAAGGTGTATTTTAATTTTTTGCTTCTTCACCTTTCAAGCCTAGTAAATGTGTAATGACATTAGGCGTTCTCAGCTTTACTGTTTGTGAAGGACAATTTTTGAACCATTTGATTTTCGAGGCTCTCCCTATATAAAAATGTGTTTGTGGGATAATTCCCTTATTTCACAAAATTCCTATATCTGAATATATTCCAGTGTCACTTCCATAAAAATGTTCATTTAGATGATCTTCTTCAATATCACCTTCTACAATAATCTCTTCTTGATCTAATAAATATGACCTTCTTCCCTCCATTTTATATAGAATTATAGGCGGATAAATATATCAACCTATTATAGTTATTTTTTAAATTATTAATTCGAATTATTTATCTCACTTTAAAAAATGTTAGAAAAAAAATGCAACAAAAAAATTACGTGAGTGCGCGCGCCGGGTAATTTTTACCCGACAGTGACAATAGATGGAATTTCAGTGGGAGCTGTCAAAATGTGAAACCAAAACTTTAGACTAATTGATGAGTCAGGAAGCTAAACGAAACCACATCTCCGCCAACCGATTTTTTATTGGTTAATTCTCCATTCAAATGTTGCCATGGGTAATTTTCACCCGGCGCGCGCAATGCCGGGTTAAGAGCATTTTGCCACCTTATAGGATCAAGTGGAGATAAACAAAACCATCCAAACATTATATTTGACTAGCGGACGTACCCGGCTTCGCCCGAGGTTTGACCCGAGTAAATGTTTGTCTAACGAACATTTGTTAAAACAATTCTCTATAAACTTATAAAAAGAAAAGATATATTTTGATAATTTGAAACTCGTAAATTTGAATCTCTCGATAAAGTGAACATTTTTTCCCGGTCCCTGTGTGCCGTGTCATCCTGAATTTTGTCTTTCATAATTTTCTACATTACAAAACCATCGTTTTATCTAGTGAACATATTTTCCCGGTGCCTTGAAAAATACTCGATAAGTTGAATAAAATCATGGTCGTGAATCTCTCGATAAAGTGATTATTTTTTCCCGGTCCCTGTGTGCCGTGTCATCCTGAATTTTGTCTTTCCTAATTTTCTACATTACAAAATCATCGTTTTATCTACATATTTTCCCGGAGGTCACCCGCTCCCCGCGCGCCAGGTGGGGGGCAGACCTAAGCCTATCTGCTTGCGAGTTAAAGCTACAAATCTGCAAATAACTCTAAGGATATTTAAGATATTCAAGATATTATTTTTCCTAAACCTTTCCGGGGATTCACCTAATAATATCCCAAAATTTCACGGCGATTGGATGTATGGTTTTTGAATCCATAGAGGACACACACACACACACACAGACAGACAGACAGACAGACAGACAGACATTCAATTTTATATATATAGATTGAGTTGTACATCTCTGGCCATGGTAATGCTACAGGATTCACTTGTTACAGGATGACAATAAGAACCTACAACATTGTTGTATAAAACTTCATTTGGTTTCAGTGTCAACCATTATCATCTTCTCCATTCCTGCCAGCATCACTTGGTTCTACGGAGCTCCATGTATCTCTTAAATTTACCTTATTTTAAAATTATAATGATGGGGAGGGGGCTCTCTTTCCTCTCGCAACAAACATAAACAAACAAGAGTATTATAATGTTCCAGTATTTATAATACAATATTTAATTCAACCAACTAGAATTTTTTTCAAATCCCAGCCAAAGTATATTTTTACATAGTTGACTATAAATTAATTTCCTACATACAGAGATGGTTTAATTTAATTCTAACTGGCCTTTTAGGATTTATTTGCTGAAGAAAATTGCTTAATGCAAAAATTCTACTGTCCTCCAGGCCTATGTTTGGTTAAATATCATAACCATGATGCAGTGTATCAGTTATATACGTAGAATCATCCAATAATAGAGCTCTAAAAGTGTTATGGTAGATCAAAGTGGCAAAGGAAACCACTGACTCCCAATAATTATCGCAGTAAGGATGAAAGAAAATAAAAGAAAATCTTTGTCTGAAGAAATTCTTTTGTCTGATGATGGTGACAATGTTGTTGCCGAAACGTCACACACTAATAAATTATTTGGATTAGGTCTTATTTTCTTTTATTATAATATATTATCCAAATTGTGCTTTATCGCAGTAAGGATGGTTTATTTTATTTGAAAGAGAAAATTTCATGCTTAATAGTTTAATTTATAGTAAAAAAAATCTGTTTATGGAACTAAAATTGCTGATGGCTTGACCATCTTTTGAACTAAATATCAATTGTTAATTATTCCAGGATATTGGATGAATACCCTTTCCCCATAAATAAAGAAAAGCCATTTCAGGCTGTTGACTGTATCTCAGGCTGTACCTCAACCACCAAAAAAACCTGATCCTAGAAGTCTCCTAACAAATCAAGCAATGGGCATATAAGACCAAAAAATGCATGAAAATGTAAAAAGTAGAATAATTTAAAATCAAGAATGGGGGGTCGGTGGAAGGCTGGTTAAACCGTTTGGTTTACGACCACTACGACCCGGGTTCGATCCCCGCATTGGACACTTTTTTTCTGTTTAAAAAAAAAATGCTCCAATGGCCCCCCGATTCTTGCAAAAGTCCAACCCCACCAGCGAGTGCAAGTAGCCAAACGGGGCTCTGGCACATTTGTAAGTGCAAAGTCGAACTGCTTTCACATGTGTAGACATGTGGTGCGCTTACAGTAAAAAGCAGTCGCTAACTACCCACCATGATTATCATGGCCTGTACCACGTGTACTAGGGATAAGCAAAAAAAAAAAATCAAGAATTAGTCAATAATTATTCCAACAGATGGCATCAGTAACTTTCAGTTGCGTGATCAGGAGATGTTTTTCAACCATCTGATCTCTCGGTACATTTTTACTTTTATACTATAAATATAAGGTAATATATGACCAAATTAATGAAATGTTTGTTACATTTTGGTAAATACGTTGTTACCATCATCAGACAAATTGTGAGAGAGCTTCAGATCTTGAGAACTTACTTTAAAATAAAATCCTCAAATGACGGCTTAATCAACCTTGATATTCACTTTGGAATTCATTCAGCTCATAAGAAGAATAACATCAAAGGTCCATTGAAGTCTATCAAAAATGATATTATACAATTTGGATTATAGATTGGAAACATAAGGTAACAAGATTAAATACAAATTAATGAAATGTTTGAGATGTTTTGGTAACAACTATATTATTGAAACATTTCATTTATTTAGATTTGGTCTTGTTACCTTATGTTTCTAATCTATAATACAAATTGTACCATATCACTTTTTTTACTATCTTTCATTAGAAAAAAAAAAATTGTTTGTCAATTCTTCATACAGGTACAGACCATGACAGACAAAGTGGGTAGAGCTTAAAGACAGCCATGTGTGTAAAGTGCACTGTATGTTCCTGCAACCAATGTAAAAGCAGCTAGATTTTGCACTTAAAAAGGAGCTAAAGCCTTTTGATTGTTTATTTGCATTTATTGGAGGGTTGGAATTCTGGAGGAATGAGGGGGCTGTAGAATCAATTTCTTGTAAAAATTGTTTGAATATAAAATTCAATAGTATGAGAGGACACTCATGCTAGAGGACACACCTCTCTACAAAGGACAGTTCTTATTGTTGAAATTAATATTTTTACTATTTTGTAAAAAACTCTCCGGTAAGAGGACACCTCTCTCTAAAGAAAACTTTGGCTCTGCAACTAGGTGTCGTCGACAGAGAGGTAGTTCTACTGTATTTGATTTCACAAGGTCATACTGACTCTGACTTTAGATGGTCAGGATTGACACCACCACAAGAGAATAATGGGACATCGAATTTCAAAATTGTAGATACCATTTAAACCTATACAAGGGGAAAAAAAGGGCATCTCCCTATTGTACAACTGAAAGTTGTTGATGGCTTGCAACTTTCTTGTCAAGAATGGGAATTTGGCCAATTCTGGAATAATTAAAAATCAACGAGAATAGTTGATATTTATTCCGATAGATGGCACAAGCCATCAACAACTTTCAGTTGCCGGATAAGGAGATGCCCTTTTTTTTCTCAATTTATACACCTCATTCCAGTATAATTTCAAATTTGTACTATTTTCACATATTTTAAGGTTGTATATAAAAAATTATTTGAAGGTATATTCCGCTATGGAATTTTCTAACAAATGTGTGATTATACCTGGGTGAACTAGGATAAAATCTTGCCTCTGGCTGTTGCATCTGCTCTTACAGTACTTCTCCCCCAGGTAACTACTACAGAAGGCATGTATACCAACATGGATAGGAAACACAAGGTTATAAGACTGAGTCCAAATAAATAAATAATGCTCTTATTGAAACATCACAAACATTTCATTAATTTGGATTTGGCTTTATTACCTTGTATTTCGAGGGTCAGTGAAAGGGTGGTCTAAACTGTTGGTTTTCAACTGATATGACCCAGTATCGAATCTTGCATTGGGCACTTTTTTATAATTTAAAATAATAAATGTTCCGATGGCCCCCGATTCTTGAAAAAGTACAATCCCACCAGTGAGTGCAAGTAACCAAACAGGGCTCTGGCACATTTGTAAGTGCAAAAGTCAAACTACTTTTCACATGTGTAGATATTTGGTGCGCTTACAGTAAAAGTAGTCGCCAACTATCTACCATAAAAAAAAAAAAAAACATTGTATTTTTAATCTATAATCCAAATTGTATCTAATCAGCATGAATAAAAACTATATAAAGAATTTATTACAAGTTTATTTTTAATAATATATTGGGAGCTCTTTCTCAACCTGTACCTAGAATATACATTTAAACTACAGGGTGAGCAAGACACAGAAGCTCCCCCCTCACACACAAAACTTGAGGTAAGTAATGTTTATAATTTGTATCCAACATAGTAAGTCCAAAAAGAACAACCAAAAATCACGCAGAATCTATTTATTTGGAGTTTGGGTGTGATTGCCTTGTGAAACAACAATGAAGAGTACATTATCAATACTTCTATTTTCGATATTAACATATTAATATTCGATCATTTATTCCATCAAATACTATCATATTTAATTTGCTAACTGGTACATGTGGATTACAATAAGTTTTTACAAATTATTCAAATATCTGCAATGTTTTAAAAATATATATTTATTATGAGTTTTCAGGTCTTGCTGAGTTATAAAAGTTGGCAGGTGCAATGGTTAATCCAAATAAATAAATAGTGTGTGACAGTAAGAAGACTGTTACTGAAACCGTCCCACACTATTTATTTATTTAGATTTGGTCTTATTACCTCATGTTTCTAATCTATAATCCAAATTGTAAGAGAGATACTGAAACTTATTGAATCCTTCAGTTTTTGCAACTTCAGATTGAAAACTGAAAGCTCCAACTTAGTATTTTGATCAACTTTTATTTAGTATTCTGTTTTGTCCATTGATATAAGCATTAGGCAGACTTAAGATGTTGATGTTTCTTATCCCTTTGTGTAAAGATTACACAAATTCCATGAGTTCATGCTCCTCAAGCTAGACTTAACCTCTTCTTCTTTCTTATTATCTCCACTCAATCATATTAGGGTATCAAGCTTGTAGAGCTTGAGAATTTTGATGGTGTCTGCCGGGGATGAGTAAAGCTCATCAATGGATGAGTCAATACAGTCAATAATGTGTTTTGGGGTTGCAGGTTGAGAATTGAACTTAGTACATAGTGGGAAAATCTTGTAACCATTCTGGAAAGTCCATTGGTGAGGTCTGGAAATCAAGACTGTTGTACTCTTGGGAGGACAGAACCAGTGTTTGTTCCTCCTGTACTGTACCAGTCGTGTGCAGCATCAGATTTCTATTGGGTTAGACTCAACCTTGTGATCCATAGCGACACTACAGCTGATGACGGCAGTAAGTGAGAAGACAATATGGTGGCAGGCACTCTCCATTCACATTTATACAACATAAGATGTTTGTTGAACCACGTGACAACAGACATTTGGAATATCAAACCCATCCAAATGTGCTCCTAGAAAGTTCTACTACTGTAGGAGACAGAAGAAAAGAGTTTGGGGAACTATTTACAAAGTAAGGTGGTGCAAACATTTTTTTTTTTAAAAAGGTAATTTTGAACATGAAAACTGTCTTTTGTATTGAGATTTCACTATCTTGTTTATCATAATGAAGCTCCCACAGCTAGCTATTTATACCAGTTTTTATATTTCTCTACTATGATAAAGCACAATTTGGATTATAGATTATAATAAAAGAAAATAAGGACCTAATCCAAATAATTTATTAGTGTGTGACGTTTCGGCAACAACATTGTCACCATCATCAGACAAAAGAATAAAAAAAAATTTTTTTACCATGGTGACAATGTTGTTGCCGAAACGTCACACACTAATAAATTATTTTGATTAGGTCTTATTTTCTTTTATTATTTCTCTACTAGTATTTTAAAATAAACTTATGCTGGGTTTGTTTACACATAATTATTTGGTCTCCCTCTGGACAATTCTACATAGATATAGAGTCATCTCTCCTCACCATCATAACAAAAATAAAAACAATCTTTTTTTTTTTTTTCAATTTCAGAATTTTCTAAAATATGAAAATGTCAAGAAACTTCCAATATTTCAATATGTTGTCCACAAGATGTTTCAATATGTTCATCAAATGGATGTGTAATATATCGCGCTATAAATGTACCGATTAAAAATAAAAATAAAAAGCGGGAATATGATTTAACTATACACACGTGAAAACTTTGAGAAAATATGGAAAGGTTATATTTGTTGAATATTATGCTTAGTTTTTTGTGTCTGATATTATCACTTTCATTTATTCATTTGTAGCTCACGTCTTTATAAGATCGTCGCAATCGTTGGAAGAGGTTTTGATTTATAATCGAAACCTAATGGCATTGAAGGGTGTAGTATTTATTCTTGAAACTTACCTTTGTTAGCTTTAAACAAAAACAATTCATAATTTTTATTTAAATATATATACAACACCTTAAATTAATTTAATATTTTTCGAAATATATATAACAAAAAGAACTTAAACACCATATAAATATAAACAACCGATAACCATAATAAAAAGACTTCCTTTAAGGGCCCGGGAGCTCTTGTTTAAACTTTTTTTTTTTTTCTAATCAAGTAAATTACTATTTTCGAATTATTTTTGTTTTAAAAATATTTTTGAACACAAATTTATTTTACTTTAATGGAAGTTTTTAACATATTATAATAAAATTAAGAAATTTTGCTTTTATAAATGGTTTATATTTTTTATAAATCTTTATGAGAATTATAAATTTAAAAACAATATTTAAAATAGAATATAGCACAAAAGTGAAATTGTACGGGATCAGGTTAATAAATTAAGAGAAAAGCATCTTCTGATCCTGCAGCTAAAAAATGCTAATTGCTTGCGTAATCTGTCTGAAATAAATATCAATTCATCGTTGATTTTAATTATTCCAGACTTGGCCAAATACCCTTTCTTGGTTAATCAGGCCAACAGCCTGAAACGCTGGTCAGCTTTTCTCGATAAATCAAGAAAGGGTCAATTTTGGAATAATTAATAATCAACTATTATAGTTTATATTCATTCAGACAGATGGCGTTACTTTTAGTTGCATGATCAGGAGATGCGCTTCTCTTAATATTCTAGAGATTGAAACAAATATAAGATATACCACTAAGCTTTAAAAATGATATTTTTATAACAAAGTTTTTTTTTTACCATACCTAGTCATCAACTCTCTCTTCGGCCGTGCGGCCACGCGGCGCGCGAGCTCCGCGTTATTTGAGTCTGGAATGGAGGACATGGAGATGAAAACCCCTTTGAGGTATTGATTGAAAGCCAAGAGAATGGGCTGTGAGACCACACAGACTCCACTCAAAACGATAAAGTCTCAGCCGAAAAATATGGCAAAAGAATCAAGAATACCTGAAAGCTCACCTGAAAACAATGTATAAAATGAAAATTTTGAGCCGGCGGCGGACGGCAAACATACTAATTCTTGCCTCGTATGGGATGATCTGATTGCCTGGAGCAGGAAGACCAGATTCCCAAGAGTGAAATAAACCATTTATAAAAGCAAAATTTCTTAATTTTATTATAATATGTTAAAAACTTCCATTAAAGTAAAATAAATTTGTGTTCAAAGTGGGTGGCTCAAGGAAGAGGCCGCATGACCCTGATCACGCCAACTCGTGGACAAAAAAGGGTTGCGTCCAGTCTCCGGGAATCCCCCAAACAGCAGCAGGATACAAGACACGCTAAGTTCCAACATGGTACACGAGTGCCAGACCACCAGGCATAAGCAGGAAACCTTCCGAGCCAGGTTGGCAGCGGGGCAGGCGGACCAGTGCTCACCCCAGACTTCCTATAGGATCAGTATTTACTAGCATTGGAAGCCAATCTGGGCAAGGGCACCGTCTACCAGCTGACGAAGATAGAGGGGGTAAATCCTGTCCGGCCTCTAGGTATCCAGCTAGCCGTTAAGCTCATGGAGGAAGGACTGGAGATCGAGGACGCCATCCTGCGAACAACACCACTGAGAAAGCGGGCAGAGCGGATCGGTAACGTTCCATTTTTCGTGAAAAACTATAAATTAGTGGCAGCCCTACTGACAGATAACCTCCATCATCTAGAAAATGCTGAAGTTGGGCGACTCATATTGGGGCGACGCACGTAGTGAGGCGTTTATCACTCTTCGAGATGGTGTGAAGCTCTCCCACAAACCAGTCGTCTTGAAATAAAAGCCAAGAGGGTGACCAGCAACGTGTGCATGACCTTGTTGCATCAAGTGCTCCCTATGTAATAAGAACGGGCACAATCGCGCCAACTACTTCAGAAGACTGGGGGACAAGAGGCTAATCAGCTTCTACCCATGAATTACTCGTCTGGTTCAAATAGCGCCGGAGACCTCCAACACTTTCGTGGCCTTTGTACAATAAAATTCCACGATTAACCTAAAACCTTACCTAACTTAATCATGTACAACCTTTCTCCCTTGAAGCCAGAGTTGCGTCTACGAGCGGCCGCTAATAACGGTGTTAAAGCATGAGACGAGGAGTCCGAGTCACTAGGGTGATCAGAATCCTCTGGACCCGTGGCTTAAGTCTATCTGAGGCCTTTAGGAACTCCAGGCAGGCTCGCCAAGTGCTCCTGTTGAAAATAAAGTTTTGAGTGACCGCGGAGTGTATTCCAATTCTACTGAAAAGGTGGAAAGGAGGCGGAATCTAAGGGTATCAAGGCAGTTGCACCCTAACACAATATGCGACAGAGTTTCTTCCCTGTCAGCATCGCAGTAAGGGCAGGAAGGATCGTCAATGACGCCTATTCTTTGGTCGAAACTGTCCGTTCACGTGTGTCACGATAACTGGCCAACCACGATGTGCTCTCTAGGGACGATGTACGCATACCTTTTGTCTAAAAGATTCATTGGAGTGTAAGGCCAAAACGGGTGTGGATAGAAGGAGCTAGAGACAGGAATCTGCTCTCCCATGCTTCACGCGTCCGCACGTAGATTGCCGATTTTACAAATGACAAAGGAGCGAGTTTGCAACAATTTAGGGTAGCAGACTCCGCATCCCGCTTTGTGAATGTGTCCGCAATGTCATTACCCACGATCCCACTGTAGCCCTTGATTCATTGTATGGTGCACCTGTTCCCATTGCGAATCAATCGCGAAATCAGTAGCAGAGCTCTGTTTATAAGGTGATTACCAGTCTTAGAGTTCAGAACTGACTTTACGACTGAGGGGTTGTTCAGGAGGAATCCTAAAGTTAGATGACCTGGTAAAGTGGTTGCGTTTTCAAGTACCTTAACCAATCCAAGGGCTTCCGCCTGAAAGACAGAACAATGAGTGGACAGGACATGAGATCCACGCATTTCAGATGCACAATCGATACCAGAGAATCTGTACACGACGGCGCCAATTCCATCTCTGATTTTAGAACCATCTGTATAATATGCCACGTGAAAGGAAAGAGCAGGAATATTCCTGGGAGCGAAGTAATAGGGGAGGTAAGGGAGAGGATGTGAAAAGAAAGGAGGCTGGAGTGGAATTTCAGCGTCGCCCAATCCATACTTTTGCGAGTATAGCTCAGTTTTAGCCGCGATTTCCAGATCGAGAGGAAGAACTCTAGAAAGGGAGATAAGAGCAGTGTTGCTGGTTGAACTGAAAGCTCTACAAGCTCTCACTAGGAAAGGCCTTTGAGCTCTCGGTAGAACATTTAAGGATCGTTTAGAAAGATTAGGAAACCATATATTATCTCTGAGGAGGATCTTTCTTTCCATTATATCACCCGGGATGGATGTGAGGGCTATGGGTCGGTAGCTTCCGAGTTGGTCTTCTGGTTTGTTTGAATTGAGTATTGGAATGATAGGTTTTCCTTGCTTCAGGCTTGAATTGTAGAGATGTAGTATCCATTCTAGAGCTGAGGAAGGTACGTTTTTTTATCATTGCACCATGAATATCATTTTGTGCCTCTTGGGTTGATGTTGAACAATCCGGATTTATGGTTT
Organism: Cordylochernes scorpioides; assembly: GCA_030710605.1. Taxonomy (NCBI): domain Eukaryota; kingdom Metazoa; phylum Arthropoda; class Arachnida; order Pseudoscorpiones; family Chernetidae; genus Cordylochernes; species Cordylochernes scorpioides. Next base: position 47,690,159 of record CP092875.1, on the reverse strand, counting down.
GAAGGTTAGGGGAAACGACGGTAATATCAAGGGCATAATTTGTCCCATATGACTGTGACAGGTATGTGGTCTCTCCTGTATATTTCAGAATTAAGTTGGTTTCATAAAAAAATTCAGATAGTATTTCTCATTTTTGTTTTTTTTTCAGTGGATTACTAGATGAGGTGCTTGCATTTAGGTCTCCTAGAAGTATTGAAGGGCCATCTAGTAGGTGAGAGATACATGAGAGTGTAGAGCCAAGCTTATTGGGGGGGGGGGGGGGGAGGGGGGTGATAGCAGTTGAAGATATTAAGTGGTCTTTTATTGTATTCTAATATCTGTATACCTTGGATGTCTGTGTGTCCAGTGTGATCTCCAATGTGTATATATGGCAATTTAAACCAACAACCTCATATTGTATATAATATAGCAAGATTTTCATGTTGTATTATAATAGAAACATATCTATAAATAATTATACGCATGATTGGCATGTGTCATTACATCATAATATGTATGTACTTTGTACAAACTGAGAATAAATGAATAAAAATCTAATAGATTAAGAGTTGAACTAAAGCAAGAGAGATTAAGATAGAAGTCCAACGAGGCCTAGAAGATGTCAGGGCGTTGCCAGAGTGTACAATATCTCTTCCTATCCACGCCCTTATAGTATCCACTGAAATCCAATACTTCCTCTCGGCAAAGATATATAAAGCTGTCAATTCACAGAAATAAATAGTCACTTCATCATCAGCGGGAGCCCATGTCAGATGTCCCCAAGGTCCGCACCATCAACCATGTAGACCAGTAAGATTCTTCTCAAATCTCCATCTTGCTCCTAGCTCGACCTTTATCTGTTCACGGAACTATCCTAGTACAACTGTGTTTTCGTTTTTGTGTATGGACATTCCCAAGTCTTCCACTCTTCCTCGACCACGACTGCCTTTACTCTGTGAGAACTGATAAAGGTTTTCCAAGGTGCAGAGAGGTACTGGAAAACTCTCCACATCCTGACTGTTCCTCTCGGTTACACAGTATAGCGAGAGTCGACAGGATCTCACACCATAGATTAAGTCGACAAGATTCCACAGCGACAGGATTCCACAAGAGTCTACAGGATTCGACATATATCTTCGAAAGAGAGGTTTCTGATCAAAGTTCGAATACCTCCTCCACTATGGTTATCGGGTCTATCCAGGCAATGAAAACTTGATGTCCAGTTTAAACTTGGTTTCTTGAATGCAGATTATAATAACTTAGTCCCTATTTCTGCTCCGCGCTTATGGAATTGAAGACTTGGGGCGATGGCGTCGACCTTTCATATTAATTTTTACTTTTCCTTATATTACTAATAATTGTATATAGTTTCGGGACTACTGGTTTCCTGTGCTGCTCTTTTCCTGATATTGCACCTTGTACGGAGAATCTGTATAAGACTAATGTCTTAATAAAGGCTTTGTGTGTGTGTGTGAATGCAGATTATATCTGCTTTATGCTTGTCAGCTTGAAGAAGGAGTTCATTTAATTTATATCAAATACCTCTAGTGGTTATTCCATTTAAATTACAATGAATGATTTTGAAGATTCTGGTGATTGTTGGGACTATCCACTTCTCGATTCTGTCATTCCAGTAACAGCGTCGGCTTATCTGGATGTGGCAGCATTAGGATATTCATTGTTGTTGTTGCTTATTCCTCAAGTCGTTTAAACTATCTCCATTATGTTCCATTGTCTCAGCTTTTCTATTAGGGTTCTGGGGTTTTCCTAGAGGTCTTGGATATTCATTGTAAAGGGTCTCTATGAAGGGTTTTGGTAATTGCTGCTGTTTTTTTGGCTACCCAGGGGACATCTGGCCTTAGGCCTTCTAGAAGGTGGCAGTCAGATTTGGAGGGCACCCCATATAAAATGTTAAAGTAACTATATAATAGACTATATGGCCTGATACTACATGTGTAGACATGTGGTGTTCTTACAGCACAAGCAGCCAACCCATCATGGCCTGGTACTACATGTGTAGACATGTGGTGTTCTTACAGCACAAGCAGCCAACCCATCATGGCCTGGTACTACATGTGTAGACATGTGGTGTTCTTACAGCACAAGCAGCCAACCCATCATGGGCTGGTACTACATGTGTAGACATGTGGTGTGCTTATAGTACAAGCAGCCAACCCATCATGGCCTGGTACTACATGTGTAGACATGTGGTGTGTTTATAGTACAAGCAATCAAACCAACCATGGCCTGGTACTTCATGAGTAGACATGTGTTGTACTTACAGTACTAGCACAGTCATATCCGGCGGTATTCTCGCTACATGAAAGGTTGTAGATAGTGCGTGGTAAAGAATGACATGTGTAGAGTTTGCATGGAAGAATGCCGCAGGCGCTAAAATTAAAATAATTCAGGCTCATTAGCAATGACAGCATTTTAGACACGACATTTTAGATACAATTTATATGTGTATCATTTACAATACACTCCTATATATATTATCCAATATATGCCTTTTTAATTAAATATTTATTTATGGATGGCTTTATTTAAATACATATATGTATATTAAAAATATTTTCTGCTGTTTTTTGAATATTATTATTTCTAGAATTATTACTTTATGATTGATATAGAGAATTGTTTAGAATTTGCTTGAAGTTGGTATATAGGTTTTTAACTTCTAATTAGACATTTCAAATTCATATTTTGATATTTTTCATTTTAATTTAGACACATGGACTTTTTTATAAAAAGTTATATAAGTAAAAATGTCTAAATATAAATTAAAATTGTCTAATTAAAAGTTAACCCTATACATGAGTATTTAAATTGATATTGCAGTCTGGTAATAATGATAAAAATAGTTAAGATCAGAAATAGCTTTAATTAAGCTTATGGAAAATAAATACATAATTTGATAAAAGTACTACCTATTTTAAGGCGAATAGACTAAAGAAAATAAACGACTTATTTACATAATTACAAAAGGTTTGAGCTGAGCCGGCCAACGGGAAACAACAGTAATGGATTACATAAATGGAAAGCACGACCTCTGGCGGACGATTTAACAGAGTAATTTTTCTATAAAAATAGTTTTAAAATAAAATAACATTTTTTATAATATATAAATATATATGATGCCCGCTTTATATATTTGCGCTGATCTGGTTGGCTAATTAAGTTCACATGACACTGAAAGGATTGGCTCTAAATAGTTTCTCACTGTTGCGCGAAAGCGCCACTATAAATAAAGGCTAACGCGCCTAGCAGGTACCTCCGGGGTGGGGTAAAAACCCTTTGCGAAAATATTCATAGCCTAGTTTGGCGATGCATGGATTTCTTGAAATGAAAAAGAATATATAAATTTAATACACATATAGATGAGAGATCGCATCTCAACCACAAACTTCGAAAAATGGTGTTCTGATATCATATTCTGCGAAATTATATTAAAAGGTTGAATAAATATTTCATTTACTAAAGAATATAAAGCTATTTGACCTCGCGTCTACACAGCTCGAGAGACGAAATGAGATATCATGGCTACCAGGAGCGCCTCACGCCAACTACCCGAGCTGTCTAGTAGTCTATTATAATGTTCTAGTCACGGTCTGAGCGGGTTAGAGAGCTGAACCACTTGACTAGGAAGTTCTAAGCTAGAAGATTGCCTTGAAAGCGGGCCAATGATTCAGGATAAAATGGAACAAGTTCAAGCATTAAATCTTCTTACATCCCGTGTCTTAGGAAAACAGGAAGATAGTAGTAGTAGCAATTGTGACGATAGTAAATCATTATCATTTTTGTAAATTTAATATATGATAATTTGTTTGTTTTGGGGCTAATTTTTATAAGCCTTGAATAGCCAAGATGTTAATCTATACGTTGAGCTACCTACATGTAATTTTTTTTAAATATTTATTCAGTAAATTTTAGTGGAGAAAAGTAAAAACCTCAATTTATAGCCTAGCATTTATATACAAAGGATTTGGATAAAATATATTGTGCTAAATACCATTGAAAATCATTTTAAATTGGTGTTTGAAACAAAAATATCAGCATCAAAAACATAATGAAGAAATTCGAGTCCCACGCTAAAAACCCGAACCATGGAAGACCTCCCTGCACCAGAAGTCCCCAACACTAATTTTACCAACCCCAAATACCCGGTAGGTACCCGTAAATATTCAATTTGGAAACTTCCAGAATGCCCAGAATTAAAAAATGAAGAAGATTTTCAAGCTTTGAAAAAAATACTCCGGCGCGGTCGAAACCACCTTTGCCGAGCTAATAAATTTTATTGACTTTTACGAAAGGGAACTGTGCGAACTGCGCTCAAACTACCTAGAACACAATACTACAAAAGCTCCCGCAAAGCGCCCAAGAGAAAAATCACCAGTAGCCGCAAAAGAAACAACAACGCAAAAAACAACCTGGTGCTCCAATCAAAGTTCACAAGGTAATCCTGAACCAAAATTACAAAAGAAACAGCCTGAAAAACCTCATGAAGCATAAACAGTCGAAATGGAAATCGAAGTGACACCAAACAAAATGCCAAATCATGAACAAAACCATAAAAACTCTAACCCATCAAAGAAACCTAACGAAACATTGAATAATAAACCTAACAATCCCACCCCTAACCCAAAGATCAGAATACCACCAATTAAAATAAGCGGAGTAAAGGAATGGTCAGGCCTTAGAGATGGTCTTATCAAGTGTACCAAACAAAAGCCAGAATTTTACACATCAGGCCGATACATCAACGTTCAGACTCACACAACATCAGACTACCGGATAGCTACCAAGTGGTTGGAAGATCGCCACTACACCTTCCACTTCAAGATCCTAGACAACGAAAAGAGCCTTAGAGTGGTCGTCAGAGGTCTCGAACCGCTGCATCACCATCTCCGAAATACAAGAGGATCTGGAAAACAAGGGATTCGAGATGTCCAAACTTGCAAGACTACGAAATTCAAGAACACAGGAGGAGCTCCCACTAATCCAGGTAACCCTTCCTAAGAACGCAAGGAATAAAGAAATTTACAATATCACAGATCTCTGCGACAAGAAGTGCAACGTCGAGGCTTACAGGGCTCCCAAAGGCCCCGGACAATGCCATAGGTGCCAAAACTTTGGGCACTCTCAGTTTGAATGCAGGGAAACTCCCAAATGTGTAAAATGTGGAGAAAATCATTTCACATCCGAATGCGCCAAAGAAAAAGAAGTCCCATCTAAATGTGCAAACTGCCAGGGTCAGCATACAGCAAGTTGGCGTGGTTGCCCACTATACAGAAAAATAAATAGAGCGCCCCAAAACCAAATTAATAAGAAACCAAACCCCAATACAGAAAAAGAAAAATCCAACCCTACAGGTCCAAACCCTTCTGAAATTCCCCAACCCAATCAAAACAAGAATAAAACTCCATATGTCAATAAAGAACGTCCCAATCCTCCTTCAGCCACTAAGGTAAACCAACTAGAGAGCGCTATCAAAAAGGCTCTCAGTGACCCCGCAATAATAGCCAACATCATGAAGAACGTTGTAGACACCTTTAGATTTAAATGAATCACAAAAATATGTATAAAAATAGCCTTCGAATCGTTCACTGGAACGCGTGGTTTCCGAAACAAAAAAACAACAATTTTCAGAATTCCTGAACGACCACGACATCGACATCGCATTAGTTTCAGAAACCTGGCTTAAGCCGTGCCATAAAATGAGGATTCAAAACTTCATCACCCTCCGCAACGACAGACTAACCGGACAAGGTGGTGGAACTGCCATATTCATCCACAAGAAGTACAGCCATGCACCTATTCATGCCACCACCTCAAGCCTGGAAACAACAGGAATTTCAATCAAAAACAAAAACGGGTCAAATATGAACCTGTATTCGTGCTACAAACCACCAAACACCAATCTAGATCAAACCGATATCTATAACATTTTTTTCAACAGACACACCGACCATCATAGCAGGGGACCTAAACTGCAAACATCCTGCCTGGGGTTCCACCACCACTAACCCAAGCGGGAGAAGGCTCCAAAACGCAATCAACGTTATGGACCTAGATGTGAGCTACCCCAATGAACCTACAAATGACTAACCTCCAGGCATCATTGATATCGCCGTGCACAAAAACATCTCCCAAAGCGCATACTCTAAAGTCCTGCACGAACTAACCTCTGATCATCTCCCAGTACACTACTTGTGCTACAGGATTTCAAAATCTCCTACTCAAATACAATAATCAAAATTACAGATTGGGCCCTATTCAAGTACAAAATGGAAATCGCTGAACCTCCTGAACTGAGCCTAGACACATCTTCAAAAATAGACGAGGCCATTACACACATTGAAGAACAAATGGTGCAAAATTTGAAAGATTCAACAAAATATAAGGACCCGGAACTAGAACGAAGATATCCACCTCACATTAAAAAAAAAAATACAATCCACCAACAGACTAAGAAAAAAAAAAAGAAAAAAACCTGCGACCCCCGAGATAAATCAGCCTACATGACGGCTCGGAGAGAATCACAGAAACTTACAAGAGAGCACGATAACACCAGCTGGGACCACTTTATCGAAAACTTGAAAGTCACGGACCAAACCATATGGAAAGCCATCAAACGATTATCCAACTCTGAAAAACAAGAAATAACACTGAAGACAAACAATGGGCAGACACTAACCACAGAAGAAGTAGCTGAATCATTTGCCAACAACTATGAAAAACAGTTCACCCCCAATCCCTATACATCCCACTCCAAACCTACTCGTACATATATCAAGCGTGTGAATTCATATATGAAAAAAATAAAGAAACAGGACTAGAACCAACAAACATTGGTGAAATAAAAGCGATTATTGAATATCTACCAAATAAAAAAGCTCCCGGAATCGACGAATTGCCTAATGAAGCTCTCAAACTGCTCCCTAATCACATACTAGCATCAATAACCGAAATCTTTAACGCCTCACTGCAGCTTGCCCACTTTCCTGACAGATGGAAAACGTCCATTATCTGTCCCATACTTAAAAAAGGAAAATCCATGCATGAACCAACAAGCTACAGGCCCATTTCGCTGTTACCTGCCATCTCAAAACTATTCGAAAGAATTGTTTTAAGAAGACTCAGAAAATCCCTCGAAGAAAAGAATCCACTCAGACCTGAACAATTTGGCTACCAAGCCAAGCACTCAACATTGCACCAGCTAAGTGTTGTCACTGAAAAAATAAGAAAAGCCATGGACCTAGGCCAAATAACAGGAGACGTATTCTTCGATATTGCCAAAGCATTCGATAAAGTCTGGCACGAAGCCCTTCTCTACAAAATGTGCAAAAAGCACCTTCCTGGAGACATCATAAAAATAACGCAAAACTTCTTAACAAATAGAACATTCAAGTTACGAGTCAAAGACGAACTTTCAACAGCTAGGAATATCCTTGCCGGGGTCCCCCAAGGATCAGTCACAGGACCAACCTTATTTGACATATATATAGACGACTTCCCCTTTATTGAAGACACTTATTTACACCTATTTGCCGATGATACCGCCATTTTAGCCTCGACATACGACTTCGACAGACTCCACATGAAACTCCAAGAGGCCTACAACTTTTCCACGCTCTGGTGTAAAGAATGGCGAGTCACAATGAACCCCCAAAAAAGTGAAGCAATAATTTTCTCCAGAAAAAAAAATCAAAATTAAGAAACCTTTAAACGAACTCTTTGTCTTCGAAGACAATATTAAATGGAAAGAGAACATCTGATACCTAGGGATGACCCTAGACGAGCACCTAACCTTCAAAAAACACATCGAAAACAGAATTAATTTGGCGGAAGCTGCCTAACACCGATTATCCCTACTTCTAGGACCAAAAAGCAAATTATCCCTTCACTGCAAAAGAACCATTTACACGTCAATAATAAGACCAATACTCATATACGGCCACCCCATTTTTATGACAGCACGTAAGAACATCCTTAAAAAGCTAGAAGTCTTCGAAAATAAAATGATCAGAAAAATCATGTTTCCACCCTGGTTCGTTCGGAACACAATCCTCAGGAACGATCTAAATATCGAAAACATCAATGACTACATTATTAGACAATCATTTAAATTCTACGAAAAATCCGAAAAATTAGAAAATCCCACCTTTAAGGAAGCCACAAACTACAAATGCGGAAAAAGGAAAATAAGAAATTTAAAACCTAGACAAATTCTCCATCAATTAAGCCAGAATGAGGAAAAGTGGAAAAAAAGGAAAAACAAACCCACCTTGAATATCAAACAAGCCAGAAAAAAACCTTCTCAAGAAAAATATCCCCAAGGACCTGAGAATCCGGATCCAACGACATCATTATAAATTAAAATTGTAAATGAACCCCTGTACATAACCATCCCCCCAGTATATTGTAAATATGATGATCTAGGTTGCTCTTTTTGAGCGGCACCTAATAAAGTTATTTTGAACTGGAACTGGATCAAAAACATAATAAAATAATAAGTCGGTGGATGAGAGGGTAACACGCTCGATTCCCGACAAAAGGTCGGTGGATGAGAGGGTAACACGCTCGATTCCCGACAAAAGGTCGGTGGATGAGAGGGTAACACGCTCGATTCCCGACAGTCATGAACTGGGATTGGATCCCGCGTTAAAATTTGTTTAATATGTGAATAATCTTCACATATTACTCACTGTTTCAATTATCATGAACTAGGTTGCTCTTGTTGAGCGGTACCTATTAATGTGATTTGAACCGGTGATCAAACATAATGTATCGAAATTATCGTAAACATTTTAACGACTCCAAAATAAACAAATTATTCTTTGGTTTGGAATGCCTCTGGTTGAATCTGATAAAAAAAACCTTTAACCCTTTTTGAATTTCATTCAGATTGGTCAAATATCGAAGTGTATGAGATTAATATATTTCTCCCGCGCCTACACCGTTTGTTTAATGCGAAACTCCACACGCCAAAAAAAAAAAAAATAATAATAAAAAATAAAAAAACGTATAAAGCACATACACAAGCATATATATTTTAATAAGTTACATTTTTATATATAGAGATTATTAAAAAAAACCGCATATATATAATAAACATAGCGAAGAATTATGATGTCAATACTTTAAGTTTCAAGATTTCTTATTTTGAAAAATAAAAGTTCAAAATATATAATCATATGTATATATAAAGTATATACGGAAAGTCTACATCTTGTTTAAAGTGCATTAAAATATTGCATATTACAGTTTGGCGTTTTGTCAGAAAATGCCAAAAGCATTTAAGAGCGGCGTTAAGAGATAATTTAGTGATTTGTGTAATTTTCACAGAAAATATTTTTGAAAGGCTTCTTTTTCATAAACAAGAGATGTACTCTTTCCTACATGAATTTATTCGTCCAAATTTGTACGTTAAACGAAGCGCTAGAATATTATACCTAGCTAAAACACTCCGAGACGGAATTATATCTTTATAATGTATGAAAGTGGTTCAGGAGGAAAACTCGGATGGACTAGAGAGACGTCCACTTTATTTACAGACAGAGCTCCATAGCTAAAAATATTTGTGTTTATGTGGTCAGGATCTGTTCCATGGAACCCGTGCCTGGAATTGTTTACGTAGCAGGAAATATATTTTATCTTGATAATGGGAAAAATATTTATTCATATATATACAGTAGAACCTCCCTATAAAGGACACCTAATTGTAGAGCCAAAGTGTCTTTTAGAGAGGTGTCCTCTTACCGGAAGAGTTGCTAAATAGTAAAAATAGTAATTTTGCAGATGAAAACTGTCCTTTATAGATAGGTGTCCTTTAGCGAGAGTGTCCTTTCAAGGACGTTTTACTGTATAAAGAGAGTGGAAGTGAGTTTGAAAAGCCATTGAAAACATAATTACATATTGAATATCTTTCCAAAGTTCACAGATTAAATTCATGATATTTGTGCTTGATATATATAGCATATGAAGCTGCCAAATCTATATATTTATAAATTTCATACCAGATAGATTTTCATTAGTTGAAATAAAATAATTCAAATATATAATATCCAGGTTTACACTACATGGGAACAAAGAATGCTGAGTAAATTTAAAGTAAGTTTCAGACACCTGGAGCAAACCATGCTGCAAAACCTTCAGATTGGTTTAGTATACCTGAGTACAAGACCTGCTGCGACATTTCCAGGTAGATTTAGATCACCCTTTAGTAGTAGATATTTAAAAACCTTCAGGTAAGTTTGAAACCCCCTAGGACAGAATATGCTACAGAGACTTCAGATAAGCTTTGAACACCTTATGACAGGAAATGTTGCAAAACCTTTAGGCAAGTTTAGAACATCCTAAGACAGGGGATTTGCTGCAAAACTTTCAGGTAAATATAGAACACCCTTGGACAGGATATGCTACAGAGACTTCAGGTAAGCTTAGAACATCCTAGGGAAGGATATGCTTCAGAGCCTCCAGGTAAGCTTAGAACATCCTAGGGAAGGATATGCTTCAGAGCCTCCAGGTAAGCTTAGAACATCCTAGGACAGTATATGCTTCAGAGCCTCCAGGTAAGCTTAGAACATCCTAGGGAAGGATATGCTTCAGAGCCTCCAGGTAAGCTTAGAACATCCTAGGGAAGGATATGCTTCAGAGCCTACAGGTAAGCTTAGAACATCCTAGGACAGTATATGCTTTAGAGCCTCCAGATAAGCTTAGAACATCCTAGGGAAGGATATGCTTCAGAGCCTCCAGGTAAGCTTAGAACATCCTAGGGAAGGATATGCTTCAGAGCCTCCAGGTAAGCTTAGAACATCCTAGGGAAGGATATGCTTCAGAGCCTACAGGTAAGCTTAGAACATCCTAGGACAGTATATGCTTCAGAGCCTCCAGGTAAGCTTAGTACATCCTAGGACAGTATATGCTTTAGAGCCTCCAGATAAGCTTAGAACATCCTAGGACAGTATATTCTTTAGAGCCTCCAGATAAGCTTAGAACATCCTAGGACAGTATATGCTTTAGAGCTTCCAGATAAGCTTAGAACATCCTAGGGAAGGATATGCTTCAGAGCCTCCAGGTAAGCTTAGAACATCCTAGGACAGTATATGCTTCAGAGCCTCCAGGTAAGCTTAGAACATCCTAGGGAAGGATATGCTTCAGAGCCTCCAGGTAAGCTTAGAACATCCTAGGGAAGGATATGCTTCAGAGCCTACAGGTAAGCTTAGAACATCCTAGGACAGTATATGCTTTAGAGCCTCCAGATAAGCTTAGAACATCCTAGGGAAGGATATGCTTCAGAGCCTCCAGGTAAGCTTAGAACATCCTAGGGAAGGATATGCTTCAGAGCCTCCAGGTAAGCTTAGAACATCCTAGGGAAGGATATGCTTCAGAGCCTACAGGTAAGCTTAGAACATCCTAGGACAGTATATGCTTCAGAGCCTCCAGGTAAGCTTAGTACATCCTAGGACAGTATATGCTTTAGAGCCTCCAGATAAGCTTAGAACATCCTAGGACAGTATATTCTTTAGAGCCTCCAGATAAGCTTAGAACATCCTAGGACAGTATATGCTTTAGAGCTTCCAGATAAGCTTAGAACATCCTAGGACAGTATATTCTTTAGAGCCTCCAGATAAGCTTAGAACACCCTAGGACAGTATATTCTTTAGAGCCTCCAGATAAGCTTAGAACATCCTAGGACATTATATGCTTTAGAGCCTCCAGAGAAGCTTAGAACATCCTAGGGAAGGATATGCTTCAGAGCCTCCAGATAAGTTTAGAACATCCTAGGACAGTATATGCTTCAGAGCCTCCAGGTAAGCTTAGAACATCCTAGGACAGGATATGCTTTAGAGCCTCCAGATAAGCTTAGAACATCCTAGGACAGGATATGCTTCAGAGCCTCCAGGTAAATTCGGATCATCCTAGGGCAGGATATGCTGGAGGGTCTTCAGGTAAGTTTAGAACATCCTAGGGCAGGATATGCTACAGACACTTCAGGTAAGCTTAGACTACCCTAAGGAAGGATATGCTGGAGAGCCTCCAGTTAAGTTTAGAACACCTTTGGACACGATATGCTGCAGAGACTTCAGGTAAATTTAAAACACCCTAGGACAGGATATGCTGCAAAAGGTATGTTTAGGAAACTTGAGAACAAAGAATTTTGAGATTTTAAGACAAGAACACCTGACTCAGTGCATACTGCGTAGCTCTATAGTAAGTATTATGACATTTTAGTCTATGATAAAACCTTTCACAATATAAGTTTGTTTATTTTATGTCGTAATTTTCTAGGCTTATTATATCCTTTTTAATGAATATTGCAAAGCATTCAAGTATGTTTATACACTATTCAGTAATTACTACAAATATTTAAAGTAAGCTTAAGGCACTAGAAGCCAAAGGAGACTGAAAGTAGTTTCAGGTAAGTTCAGGCTACCTGAACATGCTGAGGGTAGTTTCCAGATATGTCTAGGTCATTTAAGTATGCTGAGAGTAGCTTCCTGATTAGTTTAGGCCATATAGGTATGCTGAAGGCAGTTTCCTGGTAAATTTAGGTCCTCTAAGTATACTGAAGGTAGTTTCCAGGTATGTTTAGGTCATCTAAGTGTGCTGAGGGCAGTATCCAGGTATGTTTAGGTCATCTAGGTATACTGAAGGCAGTTTCCTGGTAAATTTAGACTCTTTGAGTATACTGAGGGTAGTTTCCAGGTATGTTTAGGTCATCTAAGTATGCTGAGGGTAGCTTCCTGGTAAGTTTAGGCCATATAGGTATGCTGAAGGCAATTTCCTGGTAAATTTAGGCCCGTTGAGTATACTGAGGGTAGTTTCCAGGTATGTTTAGGTCATATGAGTATGCTGAGGGTAGTTTTCTGATATGTTAAGGCCATCTGACCATGCTAAGGCCAGTTCCCTAGTATATTTAGGCCATCTGAGTATGCGAAGTGCAGTTTCCTAGTATTTTAGGTCACCTGAGCTTGCTCGGGGCAGTTTCATGGTGTGTTTAGGCCATCTGAGCATGCTGAGGGCAGTTTCGGACTACTGAGAGCACTGCTGAATACAAATATACCGGGTAAACCACTTAGAAAAATAATGCTGACCTCGAATTTCAAACATATCTAAGACAAATGACTACAGTGTATTCCAATAAAGAATATTTACAAATCAACTTTCAACAACTGCAGAATAAAAGACCACCTTAATAAGGGCAATAGAGAGACCCTAAAACTTTGGAAAATATAATATTTGACTGATGTGAGGATATTCATCATACGTATGCATTTCCCCCCGACAAATATAACTATTTTCTCGCGAAGTTTACATTATGATACGTTGTACCATAATTCAGAGAGTTGTCAAAATCTACTGGATTTGGGACACACCAAAAAGAGAAAAAGAACCTTATTATATTCCCAACCGTAGGTAGTTAGAGACGAGTTAAAACGACTATTGAAACATTCAAGACATTAAACTATTAAAGCATTAATTTTTCTTTCAAATGAAACATACTTCCTACTGTCCTTTACTGTGATGAAACAATATTGGGAGGCCCTCGCTCATTAGTGATGAACTCTCCCAGTAATTTCGCTAGTTTTATCGAATATATAGCTTTTTAGAGTTTCTTTATTATAATAATAGCCGAATCTGCTTTAATATATTAGACAATGTAGGGTTGATTCTTGGTTAGGGTGCTTAATCTTAATCAAACTATGGACGCCAGGAGAGTTCGCTACTGATAAGCCAAATTTTCCCTCAGTATCTTTCATCGCAGTTAAATACAACGGGTGCTTTATTTGACAAAAAAAAAATCATTCTTTAATAGTTTCATTTCTTGAAAATAGATGTAGCGAGTGTTATTTCCTTAAATTGAAACATCCATAAAAATGATATATGAATATCGCCACAGACGTACACCCCAACTTCTTTAATATTATTAATAGAATATATATGAAAATTTAGGATACATATGAAAAATATTGTGAATTTTTGCTTTCAAAATATTTTTCAGGTGAGAAAGAATCTCTTTGAACTTGAGTGAAGGAGCCACATGGGTCGTCAAGTGGAAGTGGACACGGGGATGGCAACAAGAGGAGGAAGCAGTTGTCCCGCCGTACAGTATTTAAGCCGAGACGAGGAAGTCCACTCACCACCTGAGGACATCAATCACAGGTACATCTGTCACCGCTCCGTCTACTTTCTGGAACAGCGTGTGTTATCCTTCTTTCTTAATATCTTCCTCAGGTAATCTGTTACCTCTCCGTCTACTTTGTTGGAACAACGTGTGTTATCCTTCTTTCTTAATATCTTCCTCAGGTAAATATCTCACCACTCGGTCTACTTTGCTGGAACAACTTTTGTTATTATTCTCTCTTCAAATCTTCCTCAGGTAATCTGTTACCTCTCCGTCTACTTTGTTGGAACAACGTGTGTTATCCTTCTTTCTTAATATCTTCCTCAGGTAAATATCTCACCACTCGGTCTACTTTGCTGGAACAACTTTTGTTATTATTCTCTCTTCAAATCTTCCTCAGGTAATCTGTTACCGCTCCGTCTACTTTGTTGGAACAACGTGTGTTATCCTTCTTTCTTAATATCTTCCTCAGGTAAATATCTCACCACTCGGTCTACTTTGCTGGAACAACTTTTGTTATTATTCTCTCTTCAAATCTTCCTCAGGTAATCTGTTACCGCTCCGTCTACTTTGTTGGAACAACGTGTGTTATCCTTCTTTCTTCAAATATTCCTCAGGTACATCTTTCACCGCTCCGTCTACCTTGATGGAACAACTTTTGTTATCCTTCTCTCTTCAAATCTTCCTCAGGTAATCTGTTACCGCTCCGTCTACTTTGTTGGAACAACGTGTGTTATCCTTCTTTCTTAATATCTTCCTCAGGTACATCTGTCACCGCTCCGTCTACTTTGCTGGAACAGCGTGTGTTATCCTTCTTTCTTAATATCTTCCTCAGGTAATCTGTTACCTCTCCGTCTACTTTGTTGGAACAACGTGTGTTATCCTTCTTTCTTAATATCCTTCTCAGGTAAATCTCTCACCACTCGGTCTACTTTGCTGGAACAACTTTTGTTATTATTCTCTCTTCAAATCTTCCTCAGGTAATCTGTTACCGCTCCGTCTACTTTGTTGGAACAACGTGTGTTATCCTTCTTTCTTAATATCTTCCTCAGGTAAATATCTCACCACTCGGTCTACTTTGCTGGAACAACTTTTGTTATTATTCTCTCTTCAAATCTTCCTCAGGTAATCTGTTACCGCTCCGTCTACTTTGCTGGAACAGCGTGTGTTATCCTTCTTTCTTCAAATATTCCTCAGGTACATCTTTCACCGCTCCGTCTACCTTGATGGAACAACTTTTGTTATCTTTCTCTCTTCAAATCTTCCTAAGGTAATCTGTTACCGCTCCGTCTACTTTGTTGGAACAACGTGTGTTATCCTTCTTTCTTCATATCTTCCTCAGGTACATCTCTCACCACTCCGTCTACTTTGCTGGAACAACTTTTGTTATCCTTCTCTCTTCAAATCTTCCTCAGGTAATCTGTTACCGCTCTGTCTACCTTGCTGGAACAATGTTTGTTATCCTTCTTTCTTCATATCTTCCTCAGGTACATCTGTCACCACTCCGTCTACCTCGCTGGAACAACGTTTATTATCCTTCTTTCTTCATATCTTCCTCAGGTAATCTGTCACCACTCCGTCTACTTTGCTGGAACAACATTTATTATCCTTCTTTCTTCAAATCTTTCTCAGGTACATCAGTCACCGCTCCGTCTACCTAGCTGGAACAACGTTTATTATCCTTCTTTCTTCATATCTTCCTCAGGTAATCTGTTACCGCTCTGTCTACTTTGCTGGAACAGCGTGTGGTATCCTTCTTTCTTCAAATCTTTCTCAGGTACATCAGTCACCGCGCAGTCTACTTTGCTGGAACAACATTTATTATCCTTCTTTCTTCAAATCTTCCTCAGGTACATCAGTCACCGCTCCGTCTACCTCGCTGGAACAACATTTATTATCCTTCTTTCTTCAAATCTTTCTCAGGTACATCTGTCACCGCTCCGTCTACTTTGCTGGAACAACATTTATTATCCTTCTTTCTTCAAATCTTTCTCAGGTACATCAGTCACCGCTCCGTCTACTTTGCTGGAACAGCGTTTGTTATCCTTCTTTCTTCAAATCCTTCTCAGGTACATCTGTCACCGCTGTCTACGGAAAGACAAGCGATATTTGATTTTCGCATGTTTTCTTAAAATACTATAACATCACAGAGACATTGCTAAACCTAACTGTCTACTCCAGGGATGTCGGAGTTCTGGGCGATGCTACTGCTGGTGCTCGTGGCCACGGCCTCAGAAGCCCACGGCTACACGGCGGGCGTGCTCGAACACGTGCTGTACGAGAGTCGCTCCGTCCAAGACAACTACCGCCTCAACTTGGATAGGTACTGGGAGGCCGCGCAGGTTGCCAGCAGGAAGGTCGGTTGTGTTTGATAGATACCTTGGCTGATGAAGTCTACTCTCCCTGTACGCATAGAGGTTCCATGAAAACCAGAATGATTGTTGTATTACATAAACCCTGACCGCTGGAGTCCAGTTCCTCGACATGAAATTCTATGCTGATAATGAATGTTTCCCTATGTCACCAAGTGTAACGCCGAAACTATCTCAATAATACGATCGATTTAAGCATAAGTCTTCGGACCATATAATTTATCGATCTTAACTTGTTTCCCACAAACATTTATTGTTTAGCACGTGTTGTGGAACAAGCTACTCATTTGTTTACATAGCTACGCAAAGTAAAAGCAAACACTTTTGTCTTGAATGCGATAAATCAAAGATATTATTTTGAGTTTGGAGGACTTTAAAATATAATAGTCTGAAAAAATATATTTGGTCTTAAATATGATGAAGTTCGATTTGTCGACATACCAGAGTTGTATTCGGAGCTCGGAACAGAAAAAGTCCTGGTCTTAAATATGTTTTAGTCTTGGGTAGATCTTACATCGACAACTAGTGTGAACATGTAAAAACTATAGGTTTTTATGTCATCTCTTTGTACACTTGATCTAACATATCATACGAACATTTGATCTTAAAATATTCCACGTTTCATACAAAAGTATATTTAATTATATCTAAAAACAACTAAAAAATAGAACCGAAGCTTTCGAATGGGGACACTTTTACACGGAAAGTATTTGAAAATATACAGTGGGTGTGTTTGTTCCATTTTTAAAACGGTTTTGGTGCGTTATAAAAATTTAATTTCAAATGTTTGTACAACTTATTGTTTTCTATGTGTTCTGACGTTTGGAAGCAACCCCCCATCGGTATTTCGAAAACTTAAACACTACAGCATTGCAAATTCGTTTTTTAAATGAAACATCCTCTCTGCGGAACTATAGAGTCCCCACGATAACCTAAGCATATAAATAAAGCCAGCCAACCATAATCAGATCCAAGTTGTGGTTTACCGAGGGTATAGAGGGCCGCGAGAAATGTACAAGTTTTACCATTCGAAAGCGAAGTTAATGATTGGTAATGGAACTGGGTTCTTTGGTAACCTCACGGCGGTGTTCATTTACAGCTTCATTTAGAGTTGAATTATCAACAATACTGTAGTAAACGCATATTCAAAACCTCAAAGATCACTATCCAAATAAATATAAGCTTATTCGAATATAAAATAAATGTATGGACACTCATTGGAAAGGAATATCTTCAACAAAAAGTAGCTTAACGAATCGTGGTTGCAGGGCGTGGACCTGATGGTATTCCCCGAGATTGGCCTTCAGAGTATGACAGTACCCAAAAAGGACTATGATGTGGTACCGGAAGTCAACAGCAATCCCTGCCTCGAAGGAAATCAGTCGGGAATTGTCGCCGAATTGAGCTGCATGGCACGTAACACAAGCATGGTTATTGTGGTCAACGCCTACCTGCGGTTCGGCTCCTTGGCGCACAACACCAACCTGGTGTTTGCCCGCAATGGCACTGTTCTCGCCCGCTACTTCAAGATCCACCTCTTTCTTGAGGAAAACTCTGTCGATCCTCCAAAAGAGAAGAAAATCGTCACTTTTGAGACAGATTTTGGCAAATTTGGAACATTTATCTGCTTTGATGTATTGTTCGAGGAAGCCGCAAAGCTGATGGAATCCTATCCAATCGAAGCTGTGGTATTTACTTACACGTGGAATGACAATCTTCCAATGAACAACATCGTTCAGATGCAGGCTTCCATGGCCCATCGCTTCAACAAGACAATAATTGGGTCGGGCATCCATCACCCATATTTCACCAAGCTGGGGAGTGGGATCTTCAACGGGCGAGATTCGCATGCAGTTACATGGGAACAAGATGGCAAGTCCAGGCTCCTCATTGCCAAAATAGAAAATGGAATCCTGATGAGTAACGAATCGATTGTCTTAAAGGATTACACCAACGATCCCAGTTTCACAAAGTACAGGCATTACAACCTCGACTACTCCAACTACACAATGGTGCGTCTGAATAAGTCTTCCGATGATTTGAAAGCGTGCAATAATGGACTTTGCTGCTTTCTAAAGTACAGATCTCCTAAGTTGGAAGGTACCTTCTACCTGGGTGTATTCAAGGGAACACGCAGCATTATCAAGCGCTACTTTGTTTACGAAGAAAACTGTTTCATCGCCGAGTGCAAGGGCGATTCGACCTGCGAGACGTTTGTGACAGAGGGTAGCACGACATTCAGCGAGCTGTCCCTCCAGGGCAGCTTCAGCACGCCGCATGTCTACCCCAGCCTGACTACCAGCTCCTTGGCTCCCGTCCCGCCCCGGCTTTGGAACTACCAACTCGGCAGCGGCTCGGGCATCTTCTCCCACAACCTCTCCCAGCCCATCATCAGCGCTGTCCTGTACGGCCGCAAGTACGAGTTGGACGGACCTCCACGATCCTCGTGAAACCTTTTCTGACATGGACACTTATAGTCCTTGCACACACAATCTAATAAAAATATTAAAGCGGCATTTTGTCTTTCAATCTATTCTCACCTGCTCAGTTATAACGACACGATTAGGGAAGATATAACTTTGCTTTATAGTGTGTCCGTTGAAGCCGTAACACCACATAGGCCTATATTTAGAGCTGTTCGGGCAGTTCCCATCAAATATTTCTCGCGAATTGTTTGCGTTTCTATTGGATGCTATTTAGTATGAAATATATTTACAACTCTTCAACACACACAAAATTTCTTTACAAAATCATAAAAAAAGAGGGCAAGCTTTCGAGTATTTAAAACTCGTCTATGGATTTATTTGAAGAAAACTAGTGGAGTAAAAAATATATTCACACAATGGTTAATAGCTGATTCAATGGCACTTGTAGTTTTAAAATTATCGCCCTTTGCCGGCATCTTATAATTCAACTCTTTGTTTAATAATTCTATTTGTTGTACGGTAAGAGGTTGACTGGGATATATTCAAAATTGGATTATTATTCTGTTCGATCGGAAAACCATATTTGCGCTGCCAGATTTCTGCAATTTCCAACGCGATGGAATACTTACATAAGTTTTAAAAAGCGAGAATTAAGAGATTCAATCATTGCATGACTGAGGCAAATCACACACACACAACTTTATTAAGACCTCCGGTCTTATACAGATTTACCGCAGGAAGGAAGCATAGATGGAGCTCCTATACACCAGGCAGCGTAGAACCCAACAGCCTCCAGGTCCGATACATGTCCAGGTGGCCACAGAATCCACCGTGCATAGGTTAGCGAATCACTGAAAAACTAAGGCAAATCTACACTTATTTATACTTTAAACTGAAAAAAAAAATTCAGTTTAATAAAAGTGGATTTTCCCCAGCCATGTAATGATGGAATTTCTCTCGTGTCTAGTCTCACGTTTTAAAAATTGTGTAAATATGTTTTTTCACGTTGCTAGTTTTCTTTAAATAGGCCCGCAGAAGAGTTTTAAATTCACGAAAGCTTGCCATCTTGTTTTTATGATTTAAGAAAAAAACTTTATATACTGCCGAGTTGTGAAATATTTCATATAGAAAGTCTGAAATTTACCGAGATAGCTTTTGTAATGCTATTTAGTATGTTCATTGAAATATATATTGTATTCTCGAATTTTGGCGGAAAGCCTTCGCGCCGATCGGGACTGAAAATGAAATAAACGTAAACAGGAATAACCCAAAGAACTGAAGCTGTCTTCTCACGCAAGTTCTAAATTCTCGAAATAACTAATTTACCAATACAAATACGTAGAAGTGTGATTGGTGTGTAAAATAAACATTCGCGCCATAATGTTTTCATTTGCTACACACACAAAAAAAAAACTTCTATGAACAATATTATTAATAAAACTAGCAAATATCTTAGTATAGTTTTAAATTGTACAACAATTAATATCGCTGTGAACTATTGCAAACATTTCCAAAACATATTTGCCCCTCATATAAGTTCCTAACATAATAATTTTAAAGTATTGAAAAATATTCTTATAGAATGTTCTTGAGGAATTATACTTATTGCTCTAATTTCTGATTTGTTCGCGATACCCAAACTTCTAAAATTTACCTTTCTTTTCTAAAATTTTACCAATATATGGAAAAATCATCATACCAGGCTGGTTCATGTTTCCTGGCGTAAATTACGTGTGCTCCAGTTTTGCTACTTCCACTTCAATCTCTGTGACGTGCCGTGTGTGTGGTCAAAATATAAAATATCCGTAATATAATACACTGCGGCCTGTGATTGTAAAACGACACTTGAAGTTACACCGCAGGAGTTTCTTTTCAACGAAAAATCAAATTTGTATTTTAAGGTGAAATATCGACTATTTCTAACCTTTTTGGATCAGGTATGAAAGGATGAAATATGAAAAGTAATGATGAGTGTGATGGGTGATAGGGGAGTGTCCCGGATGTAAAATATTTTAAATTTGGCCCGGCTGCTGAAAAGATTGCTCTCCCCCGGTCTAGAAAGTGTCTAAGCTATATAACAGCAGTATCAACAAAGGAAATTTCCAAATCTACGGACGTTACTTTTATTGCAACACCTGCTACCTCACCGTTTATATCTTTCTCTACTAGTAGCTTCGTACAGCAGCTCCCTGAGCCTAACAAGTTAGTTTATTCCTTCTGTGTATTCAAAACCTCGCACAAGCTTATGGAGCAGTTGCTTTTTTATCATCATTTTTATTTTGAAATATTTAAAATAATGAATGTGTGCGCTATATTTTGAACTGGATCAATTTATGTGAAGGAACTATCTCATGAACCTCCCTTTGAATGAATATCTTTTAGCTTTAGGCATTTTGTAAAATAGAATTTCCCTCACTTATATATCGGTAATTGCTCTCAGGCTGACCTACCATTTACTACCTCTATCAGACAATTGGACTTTAGTATAATGTCAATTTGTAATTCTAAAAATTTAAAACATTTCGACTATTTTAAATTATGATTAAAAAAGTCGTTTCCTTCAGAATTCATTTTTTAAACATTTTTTTCTCTCACAATCTCCTTTAATATTTAAGTTTTTATGTTATTTTTAATGTTTTTATATGTGTGTAAATGAGCTAGGCTTCGTAAGTATATTCAAGCTGTATATACTTACCCAGACTACTCCAAATATATTAAACTTGCCGGGCAAAGCCCGGGTTTTACCCGAAAGCATTTCCCCCAGAGTGCGTATATATTTTAAAATGTTTTTATTCAAATACTATTCGTTACATACAACAATTCATAATACATACAAAAGGTGGAAAATAATTCTAAAAACATATTCAATAAAGCATAATGTTGGTTATCAAAGAAGATTTGATGGTAAATAAAAATATGTCAGAAAACAAACCTAGGCCTAAATATTCTTCTACGGAGGGAAGGATACAAATTGAGCCGATCAAGTAGAGGAATGTGTAATGGGGTTTGTCTTCGTAGAGGTGACGACTATCCTGATGGATTTAAGAGAAAATATGAAAACTCCAAACCGATTAATATTCCGAAGGCTGACACTACCGCAGCAAGGCCGTCTCAACCACCAAGGAGGGCGACAAGCGACTCTGGGACACAATTGAAGAAAATCGACAGCTGGGGCAGGCCTTAATTAAATCAATGTAGGCATAATCATCTTTTGATCTAGAATTCTACATCGAGTGATGCTCGGAGTTTGGTCCAGCGCAGTACATCATGGCACTGGAGGAGACACTTCATCCTCGTCTTAGAAGATCCAGGTCGAGGCTGACTCAACCATTCAGTCTAATATCCCTTAGGTCCAGTTGAAAAAAGTCTTCTCACACCACTCAGGAGGAGGACACATTATCCAAGGAAATACCAACGAAAACTCCTAAAAATACCAACATCTCGATAAGTTATTCATTAGAAACCGCGTGGAATGAAATCCACGGGAGCCAAATAAAACGCGCAATTGTATCTCTGAAATGGTGAAACTGCTCATTCGTCTATCACTCCAAAGAAGTCTGAATTGTTTTGCTATTACGAATGTCGAGAACAAGCGGCTTGTAACAGCTGATACGATCCAGCCGTCTCTTTATTGGGATATATTATTTTAGTGTATTTATTTTAAATGTACTTATGTTTGAATGTACAAATTTAGTTTGAGTTGTCAATAAAAGTTCTTGTCTTTCTCTCACGCAGCGCTCCGCGGCGATGGAGAGCAATGACAATCAAACGTCCTTATCTCCGGAACATTGTGTCAGAGTTACAGCATTTAAGTAAGAGACACATCCTGCGTCTTTTACGAGGTCGTCATATCTCAAGAAGGCGATATTAAATTTAAAAAGCGTCGCCTTGGTATATAAATATAGAGAAAATTATTTGATGCAATCATCAGAGCTATCGTTCACCCGAATGCAATTTCTTGTTGAAATAAGCAAAATGACTTTAATTGAAGAAAAACAGTTATTTTACTTAATTTGATTCTAAACTATAAATCTCTTTCTCTTCAAAATATTTAATGAGAAAATAATCATATTTTGTTTTTTGAGTGCGTTTATAATTTTCTAAGAGCACAGTGTTATTGATGTACAGAAGTATAAATAAAGACAGTTCAAAAGTTGTGATTTATAACTGCTAAATTAGAATATCTTATAGCACTGATTTCATCATTCAGAAATATTATGAAAAGTTAGTGATTGACGCTTCCTTGCAGCACTTCTGATCCTATCTTGATAAATTCAGTGAGTGAGCTATACCATGTCACACTGTAGATATCTGTTCATAGCAGTTCTTGATCTTGTTGATTGAACGCCGAATCAGATCGAGATTCAAAGGTGACTTCAATAAGAATTGAAAAACTGTATCAGAAATATCAGTCTGAATCATAATAACATATTTTATATTCTATGTTTCATAAAAAATATAACATATAAAATGGGAATATATAATATTTTGAGAGAGAGAGAGAGTAATTTTAGAAAACAAAATAGTTTAGATTTTTTTGAATCTCAAATATTATAATTTTCTAAACAATGGGGGGGGGGGTTTATAAAATCTCTAACTTTGAAATTTGCAAGAATTGTAGCTATTATATATTCTCTCTGACCTTGAAAAATACGCGAGAAATATAAAACATCTATTCTAGACCTATAAATATGTTCAACCATCTACGAATTGTCCTCTAAACGCTCCGAGGCTTTCAAATGGATATTGAAATGAAGAATCTAGATCTTTAAAAAAAGAAAAGATCAAATATCGGATCAGTATATTTTTTAATTCCTTTTTTCAGCGCTATTCTGTGTATTTGTTGAATCCGATATTTCTGAAGAAACAGTTTATAATTGGCTTGATGAGGCGCCGCATAACGCTGGCAAGTAAGTTTCGCTCATATTACCTGAGATATAAAATGTATCCAGCTAGATATTAAATAGGCACACATACAGCTTTATTAAGACCACCGGTCTTATACAGATTCACCACAGGAAGGAAGCATAGATGGAACTCCTATACTCCAGGTAGCGCAGAGCCCAACACCCTCCAGGTTCGACGCATGTCCAGTGACCACAGAATCCACCGTGCTTAGGTTAGCGTATCACTGAAAGTGTGTGATCATAAAAGGACATATGTTTATATTCATGATAAGTTTCAGAAATACTAATGGTGATTCTCTATTTTAATATTGAGAAAACTTGAGAAGTCATTTAATTATAATTATTTTAAATTTATGTTCGCAGTGATATTTCATCGATGATTGAAAATATACCTACTTGAAATATTGCTCAGGATATTACACTTTTAGTCCTTGTAATAATATTGATTTCTTATCAAACCACAAAGCTATTTTCCAAAGGCTGTCCAGTGTAATCGGTCTCTTTATTCTTATGCTTTGTTTCAGTAGTGTAAATGCAAAGAAATCCGATGTCCGTAGATGGCAGTCTTGTTTATTTTACCGCGCGAGATTATACAAATACTCTATCCCATAGCAGAACACAAGCTGTATATCGTATTGTTAACGGGCAATGGAATTCAGGGTCGAGGGCTGATCATTGTGGATCGTTTGCCCAGAGTACTTTTGTACAAATTAGGATTTTTCTGCTTCCAAAATTGGCTAGTACTTTTCTCTGGAAATATCCTGAAATTATTTAAACATTATTTTCAGCTTTGCCTACTTCTAATTTCTTTCTGAGTAAAAATAAGCGACACAACCATTAATCCTTTAAAATCCTATCCTTTTATTGGGGAACCCAGACTTTCAAGCCCTCTTTAAAGTCTTTTATGACTTAATAAATAGCCCAATTGAACGGTTAAATTATTTTAAGTAAACTTCACTTAATGTAACAATAGTAGTGTTATCCATATCTACTAGATAAATGGTTCTTATAGAGTTAGGAATTTTATTTTCCCTTCATGGATATGGTTTTGTGAGGAAGTGTGAACTTTGGCAGTTTTTATTTATTGTTAGATTCACCTCTCACTTTATAATTCTACAGACAGTAAGTAGTTTGTGAAATGTTCCTTTGTGCCGGTGTTGTATAGTTATTGTTGTATAGTTATTATTTAATTAAACATTACTCACCAGATGAAATTATTTAATTATAATTGTTTATTACACTTTATATTTATATTTTTACATCAACACGTTGTTTACATTATACATCGTATTTTATTATTGTTTATAATGATGATCTCTTATATATTTTTTAAACACAGAATACTACATTCCCTCCTTCCTTTAGATGAAAGGAATCATGTCTTTATATCTTGATGATGGCTTGACGACTCTTCCACTCCTGGTGATCACGGGTTCCTTGGTAGTCGGCAAGGGTGGAGAAACCTCTGGTGACAACTGGTGAAGAGCCTCGGCATCAAGTCTATCTGAAACAACTGGGTTAAATGTAGACCCTGTTCTACTTGAACTTGGTCGGTTTAAAGAAGTGTCCTTGTCTTGGTTTGAGGAATTATCATCTGGTATTTGTACATCAGAAGAGTTGAGGTGTTCAATTCTTGTCGAATCTGAACTAAGATTTTCCTGGCTCTCTTCTGGAATCAAGTCAGAAATGCCTTGATTGGTCTCTTGAGTAGGAACATGTTTCAAATGTTTAGCATTTCTATGAATTATTTTCCCATTTTTAGTGTTGACTAATTTAAAAGAATTTATTGAAGTGTTTTCAAGAATGACATGATGTTCTGATCTGAAATTTGAATCAAGTTTTCCATTATTTGGATTTGCCACATAAACTAAATTTCCAATTTCAAAATTATGAGGACTAGCTTTCCGAATTATATCATTATATGTTTTCATTTTTTCTTTGTAGACCATATTGAATTCTTTGATGTTGGATTCATCTTCTTCTGCATCATTAACAAGTGAGCTTAATTTAGTTTTGATTTCTCTTGAAAATAATAGGAATGCTGGAGTCTTTCCTGTAGATCTGTTTGGAGTAGTTC
The DNA here is from genome assembly GCA_030710605.1 of Cordylochernes scorpioides. Lineage (NCBI taxonomy): Eukaryota > Metazoa > Arthropoda > Arachnida > Pseudoscorpiones > Chernetidae > Cordylochernes > Cordylochernes scorpioides. Next base: position 47,664,267 of record CP092875.1, on the reverse strand, counting down.
GGTAAGACATTAAAATTCTGGATAAATCTTCTTTCCAATCTTTCCCTTCTTCAGAACTTGAATTGAATTGTTTCTTTAGAAATCTATGGAATCTTTCTATCTTCCCATTACTTTTTGGGTAATAGGGTGAGGCTTTGATGTGCCTGATTCCACATTCTTTTAAAAATCTTTCCATTGATGTACTTACAAACTGTAAGCCATTATCTGTTACAACTTCATGTGGATAACCATGTCTTGCAAAAATCTCCATCAATTTTTTAATAATTGTCTTGCTGGAAATGTCTTCTATTATCATTGCTTCAGGATATGAAGAATAGTAGTCGATCACTGTTAAAACATAATGATGGCCAATTGGACCAACTATGTCAATACCAAGTTTCATCCAAGGTTTTGATGGTAACGGAACTATTTGCAATGGTTGATCATTTATCAATGGTTGATTCCTTACACAAATTGGACAGTTTCTAATCAAATTTTCAATGTCAAAGTCCATGTTTATCCAAAAATATTTTTCTCTTAACAGTTGTTTGGTTCTTGTCATTCCTTGATGTGTTTCATGTGCAATTCTCAAGACTCTCTTTATTAGTTTTGAAGGTAGAAAAATTCTACTTCCTTTTAAGATAAGATTATCAAAAATTGAGAGTTCATCTTTAAACTTATAAAAACATTTGAATTCTTCATTCAAAGGATATGGCCAAACTCCCTTTTGAACCATCTCTTTTAGTTTTTGAAACAAAGGATCTTGCTCTGTACAAACTTTTATCTCTTTCAAAGACAGTGCTTGAAGCTCTTCAGAAGTGATGGATAAGACTTTATGAACATAGTCCTCCAGCCATTTTTCATCACTTGTGTTAGAAAGAGGTTGTCTTGAAAATATATCTGCAATATTTTGCTTTCCTTGAATGAATTCAATTTCAAAGTCATATGGTTGTAATCTCCAAATCTTTGAATTCTTGGAGGCAAAACAGCTCCATTTTTAGGATTCAGTATATAGATTAGAGGTTTGTGATCTGTTTTTAACACAAATTTCCTTCCCCAAATATAGGTGTTAAAATGTTCAATTGCCCATACACATCCCAATGTCTCTTTTTCTATTTGTGAATATCTTTTTTCAGTATCAGTTAAGGATCTGCTGGCATATGCAATGGGTCTTTTAATGCCATTTTGTTGTGTTTGTATTAATACTGCTCCAAGACCAATGGGGCTTGCATCTGTGATTAATTCAGTTGGTGAGTTCAAGTTGTAATATGCCAAGCATGGCTCTTTTGTTAGTGACTCTTTAAGATCCTGAAATGCTTTATTTGTTTTCAAATCCCAATTCCACCTAACACTTTTTCTAGTCAAATTATTTAGAGGTTCTGCCAATTTAGAAAAATTAGGTATGAATTTTCTTAAAAACCCACAAGTTCCTAAGAATGACCTTAACATCTCAATATTTTTTGGTATTGGAAAATTTAAGACTGCTTCTATTTTCCTATTATCAGGTTTAATACCTTCACTACTAACAATGTGACCTAAAATATCCAATTCTTCCATTGCAAATTTGCACTTATTCCTGTTGAGCCTAATGCCTACTTTATCAAATCTTTGTAAGACTTTTCTAAGCCTTTCTTCTAGTTCTTGTCTAACTTTGGCGTAAACTACGACATCGTCCAAATAACAAATTACACCTTTCAAATCAAGCAAAATTGAATCCATTCCTTTCTGATATGCCTCTGGAGCACTTGATAGACCAAAAGGAACTTTGCAAAATCTGTAACAACCACGGTGCGTGATGAAAGTTGTAAGGGGTCTTGATTGAGGGTCTAAGTCAACCTGCCAAAACCCTTTTTTTTGCATCCAGCTTTGCAAATACTTTAGCACCTTTAAGGGCATGTAACATATTGTCAATTGTAGGAATTGGATGTCTTTCTCTCAATATTGCTTTATTCACTTCCCGAAGGTCTATGCATAGTCTAATTTCCTCACTATCCCTTTTTGGAACAACTATTATGTTAGAAACCCATTCAGAACCTTGATGCACTTCTTCAATGATTCCATTCTCTAGCATCTTATCAAGCTCTTGATTTACTGCTTCTACCAATGCATAAGGTATACGACGGCATCTCTGGGCAATGGGCCTATAGTTGTCTTTCAATGTCACTTTATGACTATAGCCTTTTATAGTTCCAAGTCCATGGAAAAGATGTTCATGTTCTTGAACAAGAGTTTCTATATTAGTAGACATTGATTCATTTACATGATTTACCCTTTTAATTATACCTAGTTCAAAACTAGCCTTGCCTCCCAACAAAGATTCAACTTTTTTATCAATCACATAAATTTCTTCTGAAACTGAATTTTATTTCCAAGAAATCACAGCATTGAAATAACCATAACATGGAAGAGGTCTATCTTGACCATAGGCAAAAAAAGTTCGGGTGGTGTCATGTAATTTTGACATAATTTTATGGCCATATAATTCAAGCATCTTATTATAGCTTATGAAAGTTCTATCACTCCCTGTATCAATTATCATATTTATTTCACTACCATCTATTTGCACTTTTTCTTTATTTTCAGCACCTGTATAGTAGGTATATTCATCTGAACTTTCACCTACTTCAGTCTTATTTTCTTCTTGTATGGTCTTAACTTTAGTTTGATTGAAACTTTTGTGGTTTCTATTATTATTTTGATTTGGGCGGTTCCTGCAAGCTCTAAAAAGATGTCCTAATTTATTGCAATATGAACAAGTCATTTTTTTAGCACCACATTCTTGTGCTGAATGTGTATCTAATCCACAGCGATAACATTTAGGCTTTGAGGCACCTGAAAATGATGGGGTACCTTGATTAGTGAATCTACCTTTGTTGAAATTATTAGCATTATAGTGATTTTTAGGTTTATTTTGAACTCTATTTAGTGTTTGATCATTTTGAGGTTCAAGAAGTCTAATTTCTTTTCTAGAAATTTCTAACATTCTAGCAATATCAATGGTTTTTGACAGTGTCAAATTTTCTTGTTGCAACAATTTTTCTTTAAGTTTTTTGTTGTTACATTTTTCAATTATTTGGTCTCTTATCATATCAGCTTCTAAATTCCCAAATTCACAAGATTTAGAAAGCTCTCTTAAAGAAATTAGGTAGTTGTCGATCGATTCATCATCTTTCTGGACTCTTTGTCTAAATTTAAATCTCTCAGTGACCACATTTTTATGAGGTGTGAAATATTTATCTAAAGCCATTTTAGTTTGTTCATAATTTTCCTTTTCATCTGGCAAGTTGAAAAATATACGCTGTACATTTGGCCCTAAACAATGCAATAGAGTTGCTCTCTTAATTTCATCCGATTTTTTTGAAATTCCAGATGCTATTTCAAAAATGGCATAGTATTCCATCCATTGCTTATATTCCGCAAATAAATTGCTTGCATTTATATTCATGGGTAACGGTGGCGTCAGGTTGGCTGCCATACTTGTTTTTTTTTAGGGCTACAGTTATATTTTCAAATTCTCGTCGCCAATTTATGTTGTATAGTTATTGTCGTATAGTTATTATTTAATTAAACATTACTCACCAGATGAAATTATTTAATTATAATTGTTTATTACACTTTATATTTATATTTTTACATCAACACGTTGTTTACATTATACATCGTATTTTATTATTGTTTATAATGATGATCTCTTATATATTTTTTAAACACAGAATACTACAGCCGGGATTTGCAATAAAATGTTTTCTCTGGTGACGTATCATTTGTTGAACAGTAGTTGCCAAATGATTCTCAGGATTTATTTCATTAGGAAAGAATTTACTGCACTATCGAATTTGTATATTTCCCCCATTATATGGTTTGTTGTGAATTTGTAGACGCTAATATTAAAAGAAAATTTGATCACATGAGATTAATAAAATTCTTCCTCGGTAAAATTAAATATTTAACCTTTTAGCAAATCTCTCTCCTATTTTTTCTGTATATATTTTTATTTTAATATTAAAGCTATCTAGCTTTGAAAGGTGGCGTTTAAATAATAATAATATCATTATTACTGCCCACGCGCGAATAGTTCATGTTTTACAGCATTCGAATAACAATTTTTAAGGTGAATCACATTTGTAGCTTTGAAAGAAATAATTCAGGATTTAAAAAGCATTATCAATCTCTATGTATGGATGAATGTATAAATGTAAGAAGATGAATTTTATTATTTTCATGTAATTAAATTTTCTTTTAATATTAGCGTCTACAAATTCACAACAAACCATATAATGGGGGAAATATACAATTTCAATTATGCAGTAAATTCTTTCTTAATGAAATAAATCCTGAGAAGCATTTGGCAACTACTGTTCAACAAATGATACGTCACCAGAGAAAACATTTTATAGCAAATCCCGGCACAAAGGAACATTTCACAAACTACTTACTGTCTGTAGAATTATAAAGTGAGAGGTGAATCTAACAATAAATAAAAACTGCCAAAGTTCACGGCGCTTCCTCACAAAACCATATCCATGAAGGGAAAATAAAATTCCTAACTCTATAAGAACCATTTATCTAGTAGATATGGATAACACAACACACCTATTGTTACATTAAGTGAAGTTTACTTAAAGTAATTTAACCGCCCACTTGTGCTATTTATTCGGCTATAAAGGACTTTAAAGAGGGCTTGAAAGTCTGGGTTCACCAATAAAAGGAAAGGTTTTTAGAGGATTAATAGTTGTGTCGCTTATTTTTACTCAGAAAGAAGTTAAAAGTAGGCAAAGTTTAAAATAATGTTGAAATAATGTCAGAAATTTCCAGAGAAAAGTACTAGCCAATTTAGGAAGCAGAAAAATCCTAATTTGTACAGAAGTACTCTGGGCAGAAGATCCACCATGATCAGACCTCTCGACCCTGAATTCCACGGCCCGTAAACAAGAGTAGAGTATTTGTATAATCTCGCGCGGTAGGTAACATACTACTCTGATCAAAAAGTTTCGACACTTTGCTCATAAGTTAAAAAAAAAAACTTTATTATTCTACCTACTTCAGCCACCTTTTTTTCCAGTCGGCAAAACACCTCTGGTAGTCTGTTTTCGGGATCGCCTTCATGGCCTTCTTCGATTCCACTTTGATCTCTTCTAGGCTCTGAAATTTCCGACCCTTTAACTTTTTTGGAGCTTTCCAAAAAGGAAGAAGTCGCAAGGGGGCCAAATCGGGACTGTAGGGGGTTGGGGGAACACAGAGGTTGAGTGGTCCTGCAGAAACTTCGAGATTTTGAGGGCTGTGTGCGCCGGCGCGTTATCATGGTGGAGGATCCACGACTTGCTCCTCCACAGCTCCGGCCGTTTCTGCCTGATCGCTTCCCTCAATCGCCTCAAAACTCCCAGGCAGGAGTCAGCAGTTATTGTAGAGCCTTGTTGTTGAAATTAATGATGAACGATGACCTGGTAATCGAAGAACACCGTCAACATGACCTTGACTTTGCTGGGAGCCTTCCTCGCTTTCTTTGGTCTCGGCTCATTTTTGAAGCGCCACTCCGATGCCTGTTGGGTAGTTTCCGAATCAAAGCCGTAAATCCATGTTTCGTCTCCAGTAATGATCCTCTTCAGCAATTCGAGGTCGTCGGTTGTCGCTTCGAGATTGAGACTGGCCGTTTCTTTCCAGACGTTCTTTTGATCAAAAGTCAAATCTTTGGGAACGAGAACGGCCTTGAATCCTCTCACTCCCAAAATGTCCTTCATTATCGATTGAGTCGACCCGAATGATATCCCTACTTCTTCGGCGACCTCCCTGACAGTTATTCGTCGGTCTTCACGCACCAGTTCCAACACCTTGTTCACTTTTTCAGGCGTGGTTGATGTGGACGGTCTCCCGGAACGCTCGTTGTCGGCGGTCTCTTCCCACCCTCTTTGAAGCTCTTGTACCACTCGAAAACTCGTCTTCGTCTCATGACGGCATCCCCGTAAGCTATTTGCAACATCCAAAAAATTTCGGCACCCTTGAATCCGTTTTTTACACAGAACTTGATGCAAATTCGTTGATCCTACATTTCGGTGACTAACGAAATCGAAGCACGGGCAAATTGGCTTCACTTCGAGCAGCCGCTGCTCGCGCTGTTGTGGCGCGTGATTTTTGAAAATTGGCAGGTCTCCAAGCCAAGGGCGACGCTTGAGTTTGCCACAAACCGGGAGAAAATATATTGAGTTTTCAGGATTTTATGAGCAAAGTGTCGAAACCTTTTGATCAGAGTAGTAAACAGGCCTGCCATCTACGGACATCAGATTTCTTTATATTTATATTGTTGCATCAATTTTGATGGCCCTACATTTATCCAAAATATTCTATGATATTTAATATTTATTTCACAAACAGATTGTATACTATGGTATCAATCCTTTTTATAAATTCATTCATTTTGTAATATTGTTATTGTATATATCTTGATCCCACCATCCCATATGCCTCAACTCACTCTCGTGGGTGGAATCCACCTGCAACAATGAAAGACTTACTGCTTTCCTGGGTGCATCGCTCAACGAAGCAGCTGAAAAACTTGCCGCAGCATCCACGTCAGAAGACATCGACGGAGTAGTGACCCTTCTAACCACAATTCACCAAGGAGCCTGCGACTACTCAATGCGCAGAAGAAGGCCTTCCAACAAACCTTCCAAACCCTGGTGGACGCCTGAGCTACAAAAACTTCGCGACACTGTCACATATTTACGAAAATGCGCTCAAAGCACCTCTATGCATATAAGCTAATTTTTAGAGGCCTCCACCGCGCCTGCCACAACAAACTCAAATGGGCAACAAGACGTTCCAAACACACCTCCTGGTTGAAGGTCTGCGAAGAAGTATCAACAGCCGTCTGGACCGCCATCCACAGATACATCGCAACGGCGCGCAGAGCTCCAAGAGACCGGCCACTGCTAAAGCACAAGAATGGCTCGCCCTACACTCTAAAAGAAACATGCAAAGCAGTGCTCGGATACTTCTGTCCTCATAATAATAAAGCAACCACAGAAATCTATAATAAATCCACAAACCACGATGAACCGCACTTCACCACTAATGAAATATACAGGGCAATCAGAAAATGCGGTCGTTGGAAAGCACCAGGACCAGATGGGCCTGGACCACTATGCCTCCTGCATGGGGGACCACCCTTTCATTCCTTCTTGGCAAACTATTCACTAAATGTCTCCTAACAAATTACTTCCCCAAATCCTGGAAATACGGCCGCCTCATTCTCATTCCAGAACCAAACAGCACAGCAGAAAATCCACTGGACCGATTTCGCCCTATCACTCTACTCAATACTATGTCAAAGGTTTTTGAACGCTGTATCCTGGCCCGTCTCCAATGGCTAGCAGATAAGCACCAATGGTTCTCTTAAGAGCAATTTGACTTCGTACCAGGCAGATCAGCCGAGAATTCCCTAGAAGCCATTAACGGATTAATAGAAAATGGTCTGTCACACTGGAGGAAAACCCTTGCGATAAGCTTAGATATCAACCATGCCTTTGACAACATACAAAGAAGAACGATCATCCAACACCTGAAAAATCTCCAATGCCCCGAAGACCTCATACTCATCTTACAAAGTTTCATGTCAGACAGAAAAGTAATATTCAGAGCCTGGAATACAATTGCCATAGGTCCATCTGTACTGGGGATCCCGCAAGGGGCGGCACTCAGCCCATTTTGCTTCAACATCGCAACAACAACCGTCTTCACCATTTCCCGACCAATCAGAAGTAAACTTGTGTGCTTCGCCGACGACTTCACCCTACTGACCCGAGCCCGACCAACCATGCGCAGTATTAATGCATTTCTGCAAGGTTTTGAAGACTGGACATCTGCTCACGGACTAACACTCAAGCCCAAGAAAACACAAGCTTGCCAGTTCCATTGGAGGAAAAAACGACAGAGGAACGACCCAGGGATAACAATTAAAGGACAGTCTATATCTCTCAGCAAAACCATAAAAATACTAGGCATCACATTTGACCAAACAAGAAACTTTGTAACCCACCTAAACAACATCCACAAAAGGTGCCGCTGGATTTTCCCCAGATCGACGAGCTCTATCCAAAGAAAATTTGGCTTGAGTTTCGCCTCTGGGCAAAAAATCTTTAACACACAGTGACTCTACCTGCCCTACTGTACGGAGCGAACATATGGAGAAAACGATCGTCCGATGCGAATGGCACACGCCTTCTCAGAAGCCTCCATTACAAGTTTGCGAAACAAACAACCAGAGGAAGATCCCGTTTGTCAACAATCCCAGCCATCTCACTCACCGTATGCTCTCCCTTAGATGTAGAAATTAAAGCCCACCTCAAATACCACAGAATTCTAAAAGAAGAAAAATTCTAAATGAAGCCCGGACTATCATCTGTACCATACCCTCCGCACAGAAGGGTACTAAACTACAGTTTGAACTTACCAGACCATACAACAATCATCTTTACAGATGGATCACAGTCCTAAAAAGGCGTCGGAGCAGCTGCAATCCTACCAGCACCCCATCCACCTATTATGGTCAAACTACACCCAGAATACACGTCCTTCCAGGCGGAACTTGTAGGCATCCTCCATGGAATGGAAGAGAGCGAGAGCCTCAAAAATTCAGAAATATATATAGCCTCCGACTGCCAGGCAGCCCTGGCAGCCATATGTAACCCAGACATCCCACGTTATCATCTCATAGCCCAAATTATAAACGGCCTTTCAAATACTAAAAACGTCCAACTCTGCTGGGTACCAGGCCACAAAGGAATTGAAGGAAATAAAAGTGCGGACCAAGCTGCCAAAATGGCCGCTAAATCAGACATTCCTCCTTATTTTATAGAACTCCCAAAGAAGCTGGCGAGAAAACGGAGCAAACAATTTTCACATCAATTATGGACCGATATATTCGTCTCTGACCCATCAACTCGACACCTGAGAAAATTCTCATCCATTAAAAAAGAACCGCAAAAAAATACATCTAGGAACATCAACCACGACCATACTATCAGGACATGGATATATTCAAGCCGATATGGCCAGAATTAAACAAGTCCCTGATCCAACATGTCCACACTGCCAAGAGGAAGATCAAACCGTAGAGCATGTGCTCTTCAGCTGCCCAGCATTTGAACTACAGCGATTCCAAACGGCTACACTTATTGGACTGCCCTCATTCAATGACACTACCCTATTGAATCTACCAACAAACAAACCGGTCAGAAAACACTTGGTGAACTGGTTCACTAAGACTCCTAAACCGCAGGACACCCCGGGTAGTTGGCGATTTAAGGATACGCTTCAGGAGCCTGGGTTACCTTTATATTACCACTACTACTTACTATATGCCTCAGTTGCGGCGAAGGAAGCAAAGCCTGTCCTACCAAAGAAAAAAGGTGAGGCCTCTTTCATTAACCTGGCCCCATCCTTTGAATCCCACGTCGTTGTAAAATCAATTGACCCTAGGCCAACCCGAGGGAAATCCTTTACATCTTTAGTAGACATCATTGATGGTTCAGCGTTCTGGACTTCCTTAAGGATTCCATCAAAACAAGCGGCAAGGTGGTCCTCCATACCAAAACTTCTCAGGGGGCAAAACTTCTCCCCACCAAGTTATCCACGCTGCCTAAAGGACTAAGTTGCCATGAACGTCCTAAGATCCTCCCAAGATTCTGCCTGTTCAGGGTTGACAAAGACGTCCAAAATGAATAAATTTGGGACAGCATCGGCTCCAACCACTCAGTACAAACATTCCCAGGCAAACAACCATTCAAGGTAGTCCATCGCTCCAGGACCGCAACGCAGAGCACAGAAACTGTGTTTGTGGAGGTGGGAGACAAAGTTGCTGAGATCCTGGGACAACATGGTCGTATTCCCATAGCTGAGCTTATGCACAGGTACGAGCGCAGCCACTCATTGAAGCAGTGTTTTCGATGCTGTGGCTTCGGACACCGCGCTTCGTCCTGCTCAGCAGCTAATCCCACTTGCTATCACTGCGGTTCTGCGGAGCATGAAGGGAATCAATGCTCGGTTGACACAAAGCAAATACGTTGCTGTCGCTGTAGTAAAATGGAAGAAGCTCCCACTGATCATCTGGCAACCCCCTTATCCTGCCCCTTGTGAAGGTTAGAATAATCGGATCCCAAAACAATGTCTAGGCCCTTACGTATCATGCAGGCTAACACTCGGAAATCTCCATCTGCCGTTCTTGAGATTTCCAATTTGACAAACTCCACACAGGCCGACATCATTCTCCCACAAAAACTTCCAGCAAACTTCTACCGGCCCACCCCAGGTTTTCATGTCGTCTCCGACTCAAGCTCTTACAAACCCTTGGACATTGTTGTACGGAGCAATCTTCATCCCACCTCTCTAGTCACGTGGGACACCGCTATCACCTCTATTGCCATCTACCTGAATCATCGAGTAGTTGCAGTTTTCTCAGCCTACTGGCATGGTCAGAAGAGGATTTCCTTCCTCAGCTGGAAGAGCTTATAAACAGGATCTTATTTCCTATAATCCTAGGTATGGATGCCAATGCCCACTCTCCCACTTGGGACATCGGTGCAAAATTAGACACCCGTAGAGCAAACCTTGAAGACTTCGCCCGCTGCAACGACCTTCATTTTCTGGGTCATCCTGTGCACTTTACATGGTCAAATGGACATATTTCCTCATCCATTGATATTACATTGTCACCCAACTCATTAGCGATACATGCTTCTTGGAGCTTCCTTGAGGAATTGACCTTCACCGACCATATCCCGATTTTGACAATCTTTTCAGACAGGGTTACCACTGAGGAAACTACCACATGGGTGGAATCCTCATGCAAGCAAGACTGTTTCCAATCGTTCCTCAACTCATCTCTCCACCAAGTTACTGCCCTCCTAAATATGGATTCTACACCAGAATACATCAACAAAACATCTCTCCTACTTACTTCAATCCTCAGGCAGCCTGTGAGTCCTCCATGCGCAGACGTTCCAACACTTCTAGACCATCTAAAATATGGTGGAACCCCGAGCTAAGTCGGCTTAGAAAACTGGTAGTAACTCTCCGCCGAAGCAGCCAGAAAACCCAGAGCTCTATTAGGAACTTTTTCCATGGATTATATCGAGCGTGTCACAAAAGCTCAAGGCACCTATCCGGAAAGCTAAACGCCACTCCTGGCTCAACCTCTACGAGGAGGTTTCAACGGCTGCGTGGAGTGCCATTCACCGTTTTATCGCCCGAGGACGTAGCTCCCCAAGAGGTTCGCCTCTTCTCAAACATGATTATGGCTCTTCTTTTTCTCCCGAAGAGACCTACCTCGCTGTGATGGATCACTTTTCCCTCAGGACATCAGACCTCATCCTCGGAAATTTGCTCATGCAATGTTTCCAGATTAACCCGACTTTACATCGTGGGATGTCACAAGAGCCATACAGCGCTGTGGTAGAAAGAAAGCTTCAGGACCAGATGGCCTCGGTTCCCTTGAAGGCTTGAAGGCTCTGATCTACACTCCCTGCTAGCTGGTATGCTCACCAAATGTCTCAGAATGGGTCACTTCCCTCGCCCATGGAAGGAAGGATGCCTCATACTCCTGCCAAAGGCGTCCAACTGTGCCAGCAGTCAGTTGGCGAGGTATAGGCCAATCACTCTTCTGAACACCCTGACTACGGGTTTAAGCAATGTATCCTGGCCAGACTGCAATGGCTCGCCAATCGCCATGGATGGCTCTCGGACAACCAATTTGGATTTGTTTAATGGCAGGTCAGCAGAAGAATAACTCGCCAAAATTACCCAGTTTATCGATGAAAGGCAGTTTGATTGGAGAAAAACTTTGGCCATCAGCTTAGACATAAGCAAAGCATTTGACAACGTCTGGAGAATGACCATCATACAAGGTCTCGAACGCCTGGATTGTCCCCATTCGCTGATTTGCATAGTGCAAAGTTTTCTGGAAGACAGAAATGTGTCTTTCTCCGCGTGGACCGCTACCGCCTTCACATTCTTTCAGCTTGACACCCTCCAAGGTTCTGTACTAAGCCCATTCCTGTGTAATATCATCTCCCGGTTCCTCTTCATCATACCTCCCATTAGAGAAGGTTTACTAGTAGCTTATGCAGACGACTTCACCCTGTTGAATCAAGTTCGGGGCCGACTGCCGACCAAAGCTTTTAACACATTTCTGGATCAAATCCTTTATGGAGCACCGAGAACGGACTCGAGCTGAACCCCAGAAAGACTCAAGCCAGTGGCGAAGAGTCCGCCCCAACCCTGACCCTGGAATCATAATCCTTGGCCAACCCATCCCTATTAGAAAGACTATAATCATCTTGGGGGTGGAATTCGACCAGACACGAGGTTTCGTCTCTCACCTATTCAAACTCATTCGCAGGTGTCGCATGGGGTCGTCGCGCTTCATCCAACGAGGGTGCCCGTCATCTCCGGAGCCTCCAATACACGTTTGCAAACATATATTGAGAAGGGGCCCTTGTACGCCAACCATACCAGCCATATCCCTGACAGGCAGCCCTCCTCTTGACATCACCATCCAGGCCTGGCTGTCTTTCCTAAAGGAGATCAAGGAGGGGAACTACGAATCGAAGCCAGGACCTGCTGCGCTGCCATAACCCCCATTCAGACGACCCCTTTCCTTCAGTTTGAACCTAGAAGAGGTAAAAACGCCACTAATTTTCACAGATGGGTCGAAAAGTGATTCAGGCGTTGGTGCTGCGATCATTTTCCCTTCCCAAGAACATCAGCCAGTTCTCCTACCGCTTCACTCAAACTGCACTGCCTTTCAAGCGGAATTCTTAGCAATTTTCTGGGCAGCTCAAATCGTGGAGACTAGTCCAACCAAAACAGCAGTGACCATTGTCTCGGACTATAGATCCGCTTTAGCCGATATCTGCTCCTCAGGACCAACACGAACATCACTAGTGGAAAATATAATAAAAAACCTTAACAGAGCTCCTTACATCAGGCTGTGTTGAGTACCCGGACACACTGGAATCAATGGCAATGAACTAGCAGATAGTGCAGAAAAAAATTGCCGTTACTTCTGTCCTACCACACTCATACTCCACCCTGCCTCGAACTCATGCTCGAAACCTAACACGTAAGGCTGCTCTATCATCATGGACTGTATTATATTCCCAAGACCATTCGACCAGATCCCTCAGGAGAATTGCTGCCACTCCAAGCCTTCTCTTCATTTTTTTCTAAAAATCCGCCATGGAGAGGCCTCTACCACCATCCTCACGGGCCATGTACTGGCAGACATTACACGTGTGCATCCCGAAATAGACCCTACCTGCATCCACTGTTCAGAAAAGCCACAGACAGTCGATCATATTCTTTTCAGCTGTCCAGTATTCCTAAGAAATAGGATGCAAACAGCTATCCTGCTTGGACTGACCCACCTCAATCCTAGATCTATGGCCAACCTCCCAGACTGAACCTCAGCATGGAAATTTCTGGTCAACTGGTTCAACTCAACAATCAGAACAGGACGCGAGTAAAAGCGCTCAACACTAGTCCATACTAGTGAGCTGGACTCACCGGATAGTTGGCACTCTGCGCTCCAGGAACCTGGGTCATAAATATCTCTCTCTCACTCTCTCTTGATTGTTTATTGGAGAGAGGACCTACACGAAGACTCAGGATCACGAAATACGAGGAAGACAACGAATAAATAAACACAATAACTTTAAAAGGTAATTTACTTTTATTTGCTTTTCTTTATTTGCTTCAAGTATGGAAACCCGCTCGGAAAACGTGTATAACACCAAGAAGAAGGAAACCAATGTCGATGACCCTGCAAAGCTGCAACATTGTGCAACAATTGGTGGAGATGCTAGTTCCGACCCAGTTGCTTTGAACCCCAATATAGAAATTCCGAAGTATGACGGGACTGAAGACCCTCGCCCATAGATAGAATCCCTCGAAGAGATTGGTTTCCTCTACCATTGAGCAGACTACATAATTGCCCGTTGTGCCGCCATGTACATGGCGGGAAGCGCCAAGACCTGGCTGAATTTGCACAAAACCAGTTTCACGAGTTGGGAAAACATAAATTCGCCTCATTCAGGATTTTTCTTTGAAGAAAAATTAAGAATGAAGATAAACAGAGTGTAACTCTGGAAAAAACCCGCAATCAGGTTCGCGGAAGACATCCTATTGTTGTGCAACAAGGTTGACCTCTCAATGGAAGAAGAAACGAAAATAGAATATATTATTGGAGGACTGAAAAAGAATATTAGTTTGCACTCTACCTAAACCCTCTCTCTCTCCTAAAACGACCAACGAACTTCTTGTCGTGTGCAAGAAAATGGATTATTTTGAGAAGAAGTATCGGGAACATGTGGAGAAATCCAGAAGTCTATATAACGGCCCACGCTATTCTAGACCCCAACAACAATCGAGGTACGTGCCGCCGACTGTCACACGAAACTACCAGACCACTTCAAGGCCCCAGGCCCCTGTTTCCAAATATTACCAGAACGACTCCCCTCCTACTCACAGGCTGTATCGAAACAACTCCTTGCCTCAGCCTTCTACCCCTAGACGTCCTTATAATCCAAACTTTGTGCCGAAACCAAACTTTCAGTAAAAAACCCTATAATAAAAGCCAAGAAGTGAGCAAAAATAGGACGGAAGATGGAAGACCAATCTGCTTCAAGTATAACAAGCCAGGGCACGTGGCCCGTTATTGTAGAATCAACTTTATAAGATTCTATAAGAGGATCCTACGGCTACACAAGAGAAGGCCGAAGATAAATTTCAAATGAATGACATCAGATAAATCAGGACCTCGGCTCTATGCTTATGTATGTCATAGCACACAAACAAATATCCCTACCCGGAATAGATATTCCGTGTTGGAAGATTTAAACTAAGCGTCGCGTCTGTTTATCAAAGCAAGTCGACCATAAAATGGAATCAAGAAGTTAGACCTTAAGTACAAATTAAATATTCATGCGGACAAGATAGGGACTTTTGAAGCTTTGATTGATACAGGCGTACCTATTAGTGGTCGACCTCAAAAACAGCCCTCGATACAGGCCATGGTATAAGTAAACTCGCAAGAACTTGTGCAGGACCCGATGGAAAACAATTAGATATAGACGGAAGTATAACTTCAAATATAAAAACTGACGACAAAGCATTATCACACAAATTTGAGATAATGAAAACGCATTTACAGACATTAATTCTTGGAGAAGAGTTCCTTAAGAAAATGAACGCGAAAATTGATTGTAAGCAAGAAATAACGAGATACGATTTTACGAATAATCATGACGAAATCAATTTTGAACTGTTGAAAATAAAGAGTGCCAAGAATACCGTTGTACCGGAATTTTCCATTGAATTGATCAAGACATTGGTAGAAACAGGATGGGGAATATATCATTGAGAACAGCAAAATGTTTCAAACAGTTGGACTTCGCTAGCATAAAGCCTGATCAATTATATAAATGGAGGGGAGCACATATTTAGATAACTAATCCTTATCCTCAAACGTTAAGAATATTGAAAACCAAACATTGGCTTTTGGAAGTAGTCCAGCGAAAATAAATGGAAATCGAGAAAGTGAGGTAGAAGAGAACGAGGGACCTAGATTCCAAATAAACGAAAATCTTTCCTCAAAGCTTTCTTTGAAGAAGGAGTTAAAACAAGTTTTAGAAAAGTATGGAGATCTGTTTTCTTGGGGATTAAGGAAAATCAATTTGGCAAAACATCGGATTGATACAGAAGATTCGAAGCCAATTAAACACAAGCCTTACAGGGTAAGCGCTAAAGAACGAGATATTTTAGAGGAGCAAATTGCAGAAGGCATAATTAGACCATCTTCAAGTCCCTGGTCTTTCCCAGTAATATTGGTCAAGAAAAGAGATGGTAAATACAGATTTTGTGTGGACTACAGAAAACTGAATAATGTACAGTAAAAGATGTCTACCCAATCCCTAGAATAGACGATGTAATGGAGATACTTTCTAAGGATCTACATACTTCTAAGCAATAGACCTCAGATCTGGAGACTGGAAAGTTAGAGTCGAAGAAAAGGACAAAGAGAAGACAGCTCTCACTACAGCGCATGGATTATATGAATTCAAAATGATGCTTTTTGGACTTTGCAACGGGCCTGCTACCTTTGAGAGAAACATGGAAAATATGCTTGGAAATCTGAGATGGCAAATTTGTCTCTGTTATCTAAATGATGTAATCATATATAACCCAGATTTTCCAACGTATCTCAAAAGAATCGTAGCTGTTTTTAGATGTTTTCGCGAATCTAATTTAAGGTTAAACGACAAAAAATACCGATTTGCTTTTGAATAATTGGATATTCTCGGCTATATAACGAGAAAACCTGGTATAAAACACGCGGAACATAACATCAAAGCTGTCAGGAATTTTACTCCGGCCACAAAAGTCAAAGAATTACAATTCCTTTCAGGAATGTGCTCATATTATAGAAAATTTATCAAAGATTTCTCAAAATTTGATGACCTTTTCACCAGCCTTATTTTTAAAAAATGTATCATTTATCTGGACGAAAATCAAAAAGAAGCGTTTCAAACCCTGAAAACAGCACTATTAAGTCCATCAATTACGGGCCACTTTAATCCAAATGCGCCTACTTACATCCATACTGATGTGTCCAACATTGGCATAGGTGCAACACTTGTCCGAGAAATCGGTGGTATAGAGAAGGCGATCTCATATTTGAGTTGTACTCTACGTAAAGCTGAGCAAAATTATTCAACCACTGAGAAAGAATGTCTTGCTGTTGTCTGGTCAATGTAAAAAATACGGCCCTACCTTTATGGAAGACACTTTAAAATAGTAGCAGATCATCACGCCTTGTGCTGGCTCAAAAACTTGAAGGTCAAAGAATATGACTTCGACATAATATATAAATCAGGAAAGAAGCATCTGGACGTTGATGGCTTGTCTAGGGGACCCTTACCAGAAACTGATTAGGATGAGGATTTCGAAATACTATTTTCAAATTAAATGACAGATGAAGAGGATAAGTTTATCAAAAGTGTTAAGAAAAACCTTAATGGAAGTAAGCGATCAATTGCGGACACTTTGAGGAAGAAAATGGAGGCCTATTTAAGAAAAACCCGAACCCTGAAGGCAGGGCGTGGTTGCTTGTGGTTCCAGAGAAGAAAACGAGAGAAACTTTGAAAGAATATCACAATCATATGTCAAATGGCCATCTGGTGTCGCCAGAACCATGTACCGAATAAAAAATGAATACTTTTGGCCATCCATGATAAAAAAGATGTCTCGGAATTCGTTAAGACATGTCACCTTTGCCAAAGTAGAAAAGGCTCAAACCAATTACCTTCTGGACTACTGCTGCCCATTCCTCCAACTAACTTTCCTTTCGAAATAATTGGAATTTACTTTATTGGTCCTCTGCCATCTACGAAAAACAGGAAGAAATGGATAATCATGTTGACGGAGTACTGCACTAGATATCAGAAACAAGAGCAGTCACGGAAGCAACAGTTGTTGTTGTTGTCGTGTCCAATGAAGAGCCTCAGATGGAAGCAACAGTAAAAGAAGTTCCTAAATTTATAGTAGAGGATATTTTTCTACGGCACGGAGCCCCACAATATTTTATCAGTGACAGGGGCTCTCAATTTACAAGAAATTCGATGAAAGAGGTGATGAAATTGTGCAAGATTAAACACTGCTTCATAACGAGTTATCATCTCCAGACTAATGAATTGACAGAGCGGTTAAATTGGGTTGAAATACTCTCATTCATAACCCAAGCTTACATTCAGGAAACCACAGAATACTCTCCATTTTTCTGTTGTTTGTGAGAGATCCCATGTCCCATTTGGACGACAGGAATATCTCAGTGGAAATTGACAATGATGATTATGATGAATACATAAAACATCACTTAGGCAAAATAAACAGGACAAGAAAATTAGTTATTAACAACACAATAAAGATTCAAGAAAGAATAAAAAATAACTATGACAAGAAACACATGGAAAGAAGCTAAGAAACAGGAGAATTAGTGACAGTTTGGATACCAATTAGGAATATTGGAAAGTGTGAGAAACTTTTGATAAAATATTTTGGTCTATATAGAATATTAAAATAGATATCTAGCGTCAATTATCTAATAGAACCGAAAGATAATGAGAGAATTGATGAGGTCATTCACGAAGATGTGACAACCTTTGGAGAGGGGGAAGTGTTGCATCAATTTTGATGCGCCCTACATTTATTCAAAATATTCAACGATATTTAATTTTATTTCACAAACAGATTATATACTATGGTTTTATTTCTTTTATAGATTCATTCATTTTTATATTGATATTGTATATATCTTGATTATTTATTGGAGAGAGAGAGAAGACCTACACGAAGACTCAGGATCACGAACTACGAGGAAGACAATGAATAAATAAACACAATAACTTTAAAAGGTAATTTACTTTTATTTGCTTTTCTTTATTTGCTTTAAGTATGGAAACCCGCTCGGGAAACGTGTATAACACCAAGTAGGAGGAAACCAAGGTCGATGACCTTGCAAAGCTGCAACTTGGTGCAACAATATTAATCATTAGAGAAATTTTGTATTCAGAAAAAAAGTGCTCGATGCGGGATTCGATCCCGGGTCGTGGTTGTAGGAGATCGACGGTATATACCACTCCTCCACCGAGTTAAAGGAATGTAAAACAAAACAAAATTATATGTGTGGTGACTTAGATATAAAATAATTAGGTATATGTGGTAACCGAGGGTCAAACCAGTAGTAATCGATAGGGACAGTCAGGGCGTGGAGAGTTTTCCAGTATCTCTCTGCACCTTGGAGGACCTTTAACAGTTCTCATAGAGTACAGGCAGTCGTGGTCGAGGCAGAGTGGAAAGCTTGGGAATGTCCACACACAAAAAACGAAGAAACACAGTTGTAGTAGGAAAGTTCCGTGAACAGATAGGAGTCGAGCTAAGAGCAAGATGGAGTTAGAA
This sequence comes from Cordylochernes scorpioides, assembly GCA_030710605.1. Taxonomy (NCBI): domain Eukaryota; kingdom Metazoa; phylum Arthropoda; class Arachnida; order Pseudoscorpiones; family Chernetidae; genus Cordylochernes; species Cordylochernes scorpioides. Next base: position 47,645,283 of record CP092875.1, on the reverse strand, counting down.
GAGTCTTACTGTTTTACATGGTCGATGAGGTGGTCCTGGCTACAACCGACAAGGGCTCACGCCGATGGTAAAGTGACTGTCTAAGTTCGGCTAGAACCGAGGTTTTATATCTTTACCGAGGGGGGGGGGGGGGGGAGACATGTGAGAATTTGGACTTTGAACGTCTGCGGCATTCTGCACCCTTTGACCTTGATGGCAACGGGCTGCCAAATTCATTTTTAAGGTTGTTGGATTTCTCTCTCGATTTTAGACGTTTTTGAACTTCTCAATCTTGCTTTAACTCAGCTCTTAATCTATTACATAGTTTTATTTATTTATCCTCAGTTTGTACAAAGTACATTACATATGGTGATGCAATGACTCATGCCAATCATGCGTATAATTATTTATAGATGTGTTTCTATATACAACATGACAATCTTGTTATAAGTATTATACAATATAGGGTTGTTGGTTTAAATTACCATATATATATGTTTTGCTTAGAAGACATCAAAAGTAGAAGTGATGAGACAAACCCATTATTACCCATATTATACAGAATTTACCCGGACATTTTTCTCTTTTACCGCAGAACTTGAGTAACATAATACTATTCCATTTCTAAACATCCTTATCACCAGATTTATATCCAGATACAACTACACAGTTTATTATATAAAAAAAAACACACACACCGCCCCCGCATACACCCACTCAACCTCAAGTTTCCCTATCAGTCCCAAAATAAATACATCAAAAACACTGACAAAACGCCTATTCACACATTTTTATCTCCCCATTTTTAAATATATTTAAAAAAACAATAGATAAAACCATTTAATGGTCATGGGTTATACTAATCCCCACCGCCCCCATACATATACAGATCTACCTGCTCAATTCCATACTGCTCTACCAACATTACAATAGCTAAAACTCTCAAAAACCATAGCATAGCAGTATTGTTACGTCGTACCCAGACGCTGTTCGTGTTTTTGTTTAATCAGGATGCCACAAAGATACACATGTGAATTCGAAGGGTGCAGCAGCAGTTATCGCTTTATTATACGTGGCACTAAACAGAAGGAATACATTAAGTGGGACTTGCCTTCAACCTCCCCGTCAGAAGGATCCTTGGCGTCGTGGATGTCACTCTTGTGAAACCTTCCGCTCCACACTCAACATGTCCAGCCTGGACGACACTTCCTTGTAGGCCGCTCCGATATCAGGCTCTCTTTGCAGGATCATCCATACGCCCGGAGGCATGTCGCCGCGTCTTCCACTCGCCGCAAATGTGTTCAGACTCCCGTTGTCCTCCCCCCACGCTGCAATACCGTTTTTGACGCCTCATACATGGCAGATGGAACAGCTGGAGTCCACACCTCTTTTACCAACTTTACTCTGGAATCTTGGCCTTGTAATCCTTTTTACCCTGCTCTCTTCCCAATCCTTTTCGTCCCGAAAAGGACTGATTTAACCAGCGGCGCACATCGGCGGCCCTTTGATCTCCCTAACATTTCTGGCCACATGAGGCTTCCGGAAGCGTAACGGCAGGATTAGCGCCAACCCTTGTTTGCAGAACCACATCCCAACTCGGTTTTTTTCCCACTCTTAATTAGTGCCGACGCCATTTATTGATCTTGCTGTCTAGAGCAGGGTGGTGGTTCTCCACACGATGGCGGCCGTGCTTCACTGCCTTCGATGCTTTCAGGGGAGGTTTTGGTTTCTACTTCAAAACACCCTGTGGCCGTTATGTCCATTTCCATATTTTCCGCATTTCATTGGGATCCTTTGTATTGCGCTTTCGCCGTTTCCTTCCAAGCCGGGCATGTAGATAGTCGATCTCTGCAGTGGATGCGTCCACCTGATCCACGCTGACTATATCGTGGCCTTCCAGACCGTATTCGTCCTTGTTAGACTTCCAGAGGTGGTCGGGAAAGTTCCTTTCTTCTATCGGTTTCACATTCACTTGCTTTAGAAGCTCTCACTCTTTCCGAACCCTTCAGTCCTGAGCTTCTTCGTGCCGATCCCGCACTGGGCTGTGAATTTCTTAAACCTGCTGGAGGTGTCGGACCCCGTGATAGTGTCAACGTTGGTAGAACTTTTTCTAGGCGATGGCTGTTGGATATGATTCTTGTCGGGCGAAGGAAAGAAAACGATGGGTACACATTATTGGCACCTCTTTTCAGCATGTATTGCAGACGGCGGCGCTGACACATTGCGCGCGACTCCCGTGTCACAGACATTGTCTTCGGAATTATACAGGGCCTCAAATGCTCTATCCCGTTCAGTCGGTTTGCCGGCTCCAACTTCGAGGTGCTTCGACCATCTAGCCTTGTCTCACTTCCACGGAGCACCCAGCTCTGTCCCGTCCAGTTGGATCGCTGTTGTATTCCCTGACAGTCTGTCACTGTCGCAGAAGTCAGCTACACCATCGCACTGCAGCTCGCCAAGATCGTTGTTGTTTTTTTATCGAGTATTCCAGTAAGAATCCCAGGGGTTAAATTTCCGCACTGTATATCACCTGGAGGGCACTCTCTTTCCGCGCGTTTTATTTGGTTCAAAACACTCGTGCCGCTACCGTTGTCGGAGGCGATCAACTCGCCCTCCTCCGTTACACAAACAGTCTGGATCTTTTCCTGCTGTCGACACTCTGTGAACTTCTGATCACGGGAGAATCTTCTAGCGTAGATTATGACAGTCGACTTACGACGTCTCCCGTCGTGATGGTCTTTGTTGTGATGGTCTTTCCGGGATCTTCATCACCTGGATTCGTCTTTTGTTCCCTAAGATTTTGAGTACTCGGGCTATTAGTTGCTGTGATTGTTTTTGAAAAGCCATCAGGATTTTCTGGCTACGGTACATCGACCTTAACTTCGCAAGGCATGGGTGTGGCAGACATTCCGATTATGCTCGAGTCGGCTCATTCGAGATTCCGATGGAATAATCACTTCTTTAATCGATCTAACCTGGCCAAACGACGTCTTTTCTGAACGTATCTATTTTCTGGTTCATCAGAATGATTAATTTATTGCATTCTTCAATTTCGAGGTCGGTTAATTTTTCTATTTTTCGTTTTAAATTAGCGCAAAATAAATTATTTGATTAAAATTAACTAAGCTGCAACCCACTTCTGGCATCAAATGTTACGTCGTACCCAGACGCTTTTCGTGTTCTTTGTCTGATCATGATACCACAAATATATCCACATGAGTTCGAGGTGATGCAGCAAAAGTTATCGCTTTATTATACGTGGAAGGAGTACAATAAATGGGACTTGCCTTTAACTTCCTAGTCAGAAGGATCCTTGGTCCCGTGGATGTCACTCTCGCGAAACCTTCCGCTCCACACTGTACATGTCCAGCCTGGACTGAACTGCCTTGTAGGCCGCTCCGATGTCAGGATCTCTTGGCACCGTCTTGCAGGATCATCCACACGCCCGGAGGCAAGTCGCCGCATCTTCCAATCGCCGCAGACTCCCGTTGTCCTCCCCCCACGCTGGAATGCCGTTTTTGGCGCCTCACACATGGCAGCTGGAATCTACCCCTCTTTCCCCAACTTTACTCTATAATCTCGGCCATGTCATCCATTTTACAGTAAATTTTAATAACCCCAAAACCTGGACCACAGACTTTTATAAACAGACTTATAAACCTCTTATTACTAAGAATAGCCCTCCTGATCCACTCCTCAAACTGATTCCATATACTCAATTAAATTGAATAAATATAATACTTCATATGTTGGGGGGGGGGGGCGAAACTGGTCTCTCTCTCCCATCTCCTTCCGTCTAACAGAACACCAAAGATGTAGCAACAATAAAGGCACAAAATTCCAAATTCACTAGAATATCCTCAGTACAGGCCACACATTTAACCTGCACCAAGCCATAGCACATTATACTAATATAAAAAGACAACAGCGTCTCTTCTTCGAAGCCTTGACCTCAATCCAGCTCAATAGAATCAACCTCAAAATTGACCTCCCTTCACAGTACCTGCGCATCTTTAATCAGAACAGCACCCAATCTGTTTCCCACCCGTAGACATTTCACCACCCAATCCTGAAATTCCCCTTTTCTTTCTTCTATATTTGGAAAACTCTCATAATTTCTTTCTTTCTCTAAATTCCATTTACAAATTATTTTTCACTAAAATTAAAATAACCATCGATTATCTTGTATAATCTAAATATAATTCCACTTATGCAAATTACTACATGTATATATGTTGTCATATAGGGGGGGGGGGAGGATCAGGGGCACGTGGACAAGCTCCAGGAGGGTGTAATCTACATGAGAGGGAGAGATGATCTGTCATCATCCGCCCTTTTGTCGGTGTCTAGTGGCGGTCGTAAAACTTTCTGGAAGTTTCCTGGGAGGAAATGAAATATATTTTCCCTCAATAGAACATCTGCCCTTCTCTGTATTATAACTACTATACCTCTCTCTATAAAATATCTGCGCCTCGCTGTCTTATAATTACTTTACTTTGTCAATGAAAAATCTGCGCTTTGCTTCTTGTAATTACTGTACCTCTATCGATGCAATATCTGCTTTTCGCTGTTTAGTAACCACTGTACCACTTTCAATTAAATATCTTCGAATTAAGAAGTCTTGTAACCAATGTACTTCTGTTATTATATCTTCGCTTCGCTTTTTTTTTTACTACTGTAAATCAGCAATCACAATATTGACGCCTCAGTTCCTTGTCATTACTATACATATGTCAATAAAATATTGCTGCTTTGCCTTATTGTAACTACTGCACCTCTGTCAATAAAACATCTAGGCCTTTCAGACTTGTAATTGCAAGAACCTTTATCAAAAAATATCTGCGCCTCGCTGTCTTAAGGGGGCCCAGGCCTGACCGCTCTCGCGCCACACACCCGGCCTAAAGAGGCTCCACCCGGACGACGGTGGGGCTGCTCCTTAAAATCTTGTAAATACTCTACCTCTGTCATTAAAATATTTGCGTATCGCTGTTTGCTAACTAATGAACGTTTCTCACTAAAATATTCACTCCTCGCTGTTTTGTAACTACTGTACCTCTTTCAATAAAATATCTGCGCCTAGCCTTTTTGTAACCACTGTTCTTTTATCAATACACGACGCTTGACGCAATACTTGACGCTTCGCATTCTTGCAACTACCTTACTTCTATCAATAAAATATCTGAGCCTCGCTTTCTTGTAACTACTTCAGGTTTGTCAATAAAATATCTAGGCATCGTCTTCTTTCAACCACTGTTACTCATTCAATTTTATCCTCGCCCTCTTGTATCTTCTGTACCTCTTCTTAGGCTACTGTACCTCAGTCAACAAAATATCCGCGCCTAGTCTTTTTGTAACCACTGTACTTCAGCCAATAAAATTTCTTCGCAAAGAGGTCTTATAACTACTGTAACTTTTGCAATAAGATATCTGCGCCTCGCCTTCTTATATCTACTGTATCTCTGTCAATGAAATATCTGCTCCTCGCCTTTTTGTAACTACTGTACTACTGGAAAAAAAAAATCTATGCCCCTCGCCTTCTTTCACATACTGTAGCTCAGTCAAAACAATATTGGCGCCTCGCTGTATTGTAATCTCTTTATTTTGCCGAAAAAATATCTGCGCCTCGCCTTCTTGTAACTACTGTATCTCTTATGAAAAAGGCATATCCTTATCGTGCAACTGAAAGTTGCTGATGGCTTGCGCCATCTATCGGAATAAATATCAACTATTCTCGTTGATTTTTTTTCTGGAATAATTAAAATCAACGAGAATAGTTGATATTTATTCCGATAGACAATTGACAATTTAAACAATTTTAATGATTCTTTTAATCAAATTTTACAAATGTGAAAAAATAAAATAGTAGAAGGGTATATAAAGTGTAGGGGAATATATATACAAATGTCTTCAGCAAGGAAGGCTTCCCCACCTTGAGAGAGTCCTCCTCCAGACAAGGTCTTCACTCCTCAGTTCCGCGCCGAGGAAGTACCTATAGATGCGTGTCTTGGCAGACACCAGGATGGCCAAGGCGTCATCGTCTAGGCCAGGGGTCTCCAAACTACGGCCCGAGGGCCACATCCGGCCCGCAGACAGATTTTGTCCGGCCCGCGGAGACATACTTGAAAACTCCTTTTAGAGAACAAATATTTTTTATAGCAAATAAAATGTTTGTGATAAGTTGGATAAAGAAACACAGAATGGTAATGAGTAAAGACATGTATAATTTATGCAGTAAATTTAACTTCAGCATATAATAACTAACAAATTATTGAAATGAATCCAACTTACATTTTATACATTGTAAGTAATGAACAACACATACCTTATAACATGACATATGAAATGCTAATGAGATGTATGTAATTGAGATTTTCCACCGACAATAGTTTGTAGTTGTGGACTAATTTTACTTGTACCAATTATTAAAAGAGATTTAAGATGCTCGTCAGTTAATTTAGATCTGTATACATTTTTGTGTACTTCATTTTGGAGAAGGTTTTCTCACACAAATAAGTAGTACCAAAAACGGAAAACAGCCCACGAGCAAATTTATGCAAATTATCAAATTGTGTCAGTGGAAGACTCTTATAAAATTCCAACAAAGATGAGTTTTCATATTTGTTCTTAATTATATCACTGCACTGAAGATCAATCATTTCCATTTGAAGTTCCGGGGCTAGGGTTTCAATGTCAGCATCAAAAGGATTCTGAAAAATCTTAATTTGATTCGCAATGGCATCAAAGTCCGAGAAACGAGTATCAAAATTTATCTTCAAAGCACTCAAAGTTTCGATTGCAAAATCGATAGGAAACTCAGTCTCAGTAGTGTGGCTGAATATTTCACATGTTTTAAAATGTGAAAAACATTTACTTCGTAGTTGTGATTGAAACAGTATCAATTTCATCCGGAATGACTTGATATTAGTGTATAAATCAGGAAGATGCTGGTTTTCTCCTTGCAATCTCAAATTCAGTTCGTTCACATGTTTTGTCAAATCAACATAGAATGCTAACTTCCATAGCCATGCGTTGTTTTGTAATTCAGTAAGAGGGCGGTGCTTTTAATTCAAAAAAATTTCGATCACTGCTCGAAGTTCAAAAAAGCGCTGAAGGACTTTCCCACAACTAAGCCAGCGTACGGCAGTATGATAAGGTAAGTCTGTTTCTCCAATCTCTGCAATAAATTGTCGGAATTGTCGGTGATTCAGCCCAAAAGATCTGATGAAATTAACAGTTGATATGACTGGTTTCAGAACATCAGAGACATATCCAAACATTTTCCGCACAAAGACTGTTGATGAATGATACAATGTAAGACTAATGGTTTTGAGCCGCCGTCATTTTCTACAGCCTTTGACACAAGAGCGACCACTCCTTTATCTTTCCCACTCATGTTTTTGCCTCCATCAGTTGTAATACATTTCAAGTTTTTCCATCGAAGGTTCTTTTTATTAATGGCCATTTCAACTCCTTTAAAAATATCGGTACCAGTAGTTGTGCCATGAATATTATACATATCAAGAAGTTCTTCGTGCACTTCATAGCTTTTATCTACTCCTCTAATATAAATCAACACCTGAGCAGTATCTGACACATCCGTTGACTCATCCAAGGCCAAAGAAAACCACTCAACATGTCCATTTTTGTCGAACAGTTGAGAGGATATATTTTCAGCGATGTTTTCTACCCTTCGAGCCACAGTGTTTGCTGACATACTGACAGTTTTTAATAAATTTACCTTTTCAGGGCACATTTCTTCGACTACTGCAATTATGCATTCCTTGATCATTTCTCCATCGGTGAATGGTTTTCCACGTTTTGCAATTTCAAGAGCCACACGAAAGCTGGCACGAGTTGCCGCCTCTTGTTCAGTTTTGACTTTTGTAAATAAAGATTGCTGCGATTTCAATCCGCGCTTCAAAGCTTCGAATTTTTCTGTCCGCACAATTCCTGTATATTTTGAGTAATTTTGAGAATGTTTTGTTTCATAATGACGTTTCATGTTATATTCTTTGAGAACGGCTATGCTTTCATTGCAAATCAAACATAGCGCCTTGTTACTGGACTCAATTACGAAATACTGAATGTTCCACTGATCTTTGAATTTTCTGCATTCACTATCAATTTTTCGCTTCTTTTCCATTCTGCTAAATCACACACAAAAGCAACAATTAATAATAACATTTAATAACAAATAAACATAACAATTAATACAGGAAAATTAATAATATGCAGTGTTGCCATCTTGGCCCTCGGAACTTACTGGAGTAATCAGTATGGCCCTAAGGCTGGAAAGACCCCATCAGTATGGCCCTAAGGCTGGAAAGTTTGGAGACCCCTGGTCTAGGCCATGTCCGAAGACCCAGCCCTGCAGGTCAGGGGGCCGTCCACTGATGGTAAATGCCTCCCGGATGAGAGGCCTGATGTAGCGGCAGGACCAGTACCGGTGAACCAGCGACAGGTCGCCGGACCCACAGGCGATGCAAGACTGTTGTGCCGATGCTGGATGGGCTGGATGGGGCAGGGCGTGCAGAGCTAGCCTCACTGCCACGTCCGCGTTGTGCACGGAGAAGACGCAGCGCCGGAGCGACGACCAGCCGATGTTGATGGGTAGGTTTATATTTTCCTCCCACCTTCTAGTAAACTGGACGATGGGCAGGGCAGTCAGGCGTGGGCGCTCTAAGATGCGACGGGCAGTTCGGGTGATGACTCGCAAGAACAGCTTAGTCGTCCCGCGAAGCACTACGGCCTGGCCGATGGTGTTTACGCGGTAGGACCCGCGTAGATTTTCGTCGATAAGACGACGGCAGAAGCTGGTCAGCGACGCGGTGTCAGCCAGGGCGCAGCGCGTAGGCTGAGTCAGGGGAGGGGCAGGGCCAGCGAAGTCCCCAATGCAGGCACTGACCCACCGGGTAGGAGCGAGAAGGTCGGGTGGCCGGAGAAGGCGGCAGCCACCTATGATGGGGAGGTTCAGGAGTTGATGTGGTGTAAGCACAGAGTGGTCTAGCGTGAAGATGTCAGCGACCGCCTCCCAGATCTCAAGAAGCCGGAGACGTCGTGGCGAGAGCCAAGACCCGGATGGAGGTGGATATAGCCACGTATCACTCTCGACCAGCCAAGAGTAGGCATTACGGCTTCCACGTAGTGCGGCCTGCACGCCTTTGAAGCACGACAACTGCAGCTGGGTCTCGATGTCGATGAGGCCAAATCCTCCAAGAGAGACAGGTCTCGCCAGGACGCTACCAGGAAACAAGGCGGTGCGCTCCGGCCCCCAGATGAACCGCGCAAGACATGCCTGGATCTTGTGGATAGTACGGTCGGTAGGCAGGTAGCCGTGGATGTGATGGACCACCGAGGAGAGAACCAAGGAGTTGGCGGCTCTGGCCCGGCCGACGAGAGAGAGGCCGCGGGTGTAGGGAGACCATCTCGTTATAGCAGCTTCGAGCAGGACCAGGATATGTCTTTCTTGGGCTGAGTTTTGATTTCCTGGCGTCACATTGCAGCCCAACACCTTCAGTTCGACCGACGACCAGGAGATACCGAGTGGAGCGTCGTTGCGGGCACGCCATGCGCCGCACCATAGACCTTTGCTCTTGGTGAAATTTCCCTTTAGGCCGGAGGCGCGCCAGAAGTTCTCGAAGATGGAGGTCACCACGCCGAACTGTTCCTCACTGCGGATGAGCAGGACGATGTCGTCGGCGTAGGCGAGGACATTACCGGGGCCGAGCGCTTGCTCAAGGCGACGTAGGAGAGGGCTTGTGGCGAGGCTGAACATTGCGGCGCTGATGGCGCAGCCCTGTCTCACACCGTTCAGAAGCTGGAAGGGTTTGGTGTGGAGGCCTCCGGCTCGGACTGTCGCGGCATAGAGGAGGAGAAACCACCCGATGAAGACCTGTGGCAGCCGCAGCGAGACCATCAGGGACACCAAGAAGCCGCGGTCTAGGGTGTCGAAGGCAGACTCGAGGTCGGTGGAAATGACGGCCAGCGGCGAGCCGGTCCTCACAGCCGCGTCGACCTCGTCGCACACACGCGCGATGTTCCAAGAAGGGGATATACCGGGAACGGCGTAGGTCTGGCACTGAGGTACCAGAACCGGAAGATGAGGCCGCAGACGCCGGAGGAGGATATTGCCCAGGATCCGGTAGTCCGCCGTAGGGAGCGAGATAGGCCTGTAGCCGCAAAGTCCAGGGCCGCCGTGAGACTTGGGGACCAGGCAGATGGTGCTGCGCCGCGTCGATGTAGGCAAAACCTCGCCGAGTTGGGAGGCCTCTTAGACGCGCTTGAGAGCGTTGACGAAGAAGTTCTCGTAGGCCATGTAGAACTCGCAGGGCAAGTCGTCCTATCCGGGGGCCCTTCCGAGCGGCAGGCGGCGGATGGCGGTGGCGATCTCTGTCGCGGAGATCTCGGAGCGGAGCAGGGGATCGTCATCTTCGAGGATGAGGGGGGTCGTCGTCACCCGAATGAATTCTGTAGCGGCGTTGGAGTCGCACGACTGGCTGGCGAAGCGGCGATGTAGGATAGAGTAGACCCTGCGTCGTAACTCCGTGCCCTAGATGATGTTTCCTTCTTCATAGCGGAAGTTTGTCCTTGCAGGCCGGCACACACGAAGCGCGTGCCCAAAGTTGGGCAGTGATGGATAGTCTGCTTCCGTCGACGCAGCTTCGAGCCTGGCCTGCAGGAACCGGCTGGCCCGGACAATGTGGTCGTCGTCAGCGACGCGAGGGACGTTGAGGGATCTCACCTCTGCCAGCAGCTCAGCCTTGATTGAAGACCATCTTCTCCACAGATCTTCGCCGGTCATATCCGCGATTGCTGTTGAGGTTCTTTCGATGATCGTTGCCAGATGTTTGACAACGAGCCCCGAGCGTAGCATTGCAGCCACGCAGGGTTTTCGAGGTGAAGGAGGCACTCCGAGCTGAAGAAGGACAGCTCGATGGTCCGATAGCCTGTAGTGGATGGTACTGTACTGGGCGACACGATCCGCGAAGCTCGAAGGGAGAAGGATCCTGTCCAGACGAGAGGCGTCAACACGGCTCCCGTAGCTGGCCACTCTGGTTGGAATATGAGTGGCGTCGAAGAGGGTGGCCACATCGACGAGGGCTGTCTGATCCAGTAGCTCGGAGAGGGCCTTTACCGAGCCGGATGTTGTGTCGTTCGTGCTTTCCTCGTTGATGTTGAGGTCGCCCAACACCCACGAGTTCTCCTGGACCGCGGTGGCTGCGATGATCTGCAGCTGCTGGTGCAGCTCGCGAGGAATATGAGAGAGGTGGCAGTTTGATAACTCTCACTTCCTGGCAGTGGACGTCGAGGGAGACGATGGAGATGTGGCCGGGCCACAGGATGCGCTGCCCCAGGACAGCGACTCCGGCGTGAAGACTCAGGCGAGGCCCGAACCCCTGATGGCTGTAGGAGGCACGACCGCGGCGAGGTAGCCTAGGCAGAGGTCTTGAATAATGTCCAGGGACGAGGCGTTGGTCTCCTGTAGCTATATAAATAAAATATATACCCCTCGCCTTCTTTTACCTACTGTACATCATTCAATAGAAATGAAAGCTACGCAGTTTTCAAAATACTGAACGTCTGTCAATAAAATATTTGCACCTCGCTTTATTGTAACTACTGTATCTCTGTCAATAAAATACCTCTGCCTTTCGCCACGTGTCCAGACTTAAATAATTCACACACACACACAAAAGCCTTTATTAAGACACACAGGTCTTACAGAGGATTCTCCTTGGGGTTACAAAACGGAGAAACCTATGAAAGTGGGAAATAAAAAATGGAGAAAGATTATATACATTTGGTAAATATATACAGATTATAAGAAAGAATAAAAAATAAGAAGAATAAAAAAAAATCAAAAAAAGAGAAAAAAAAAATTTTGGAAATATGGATGGGAGAAGTGGAGAGCGAAAAGAGGAAAGAAAACAGGTATTTACATATGGAACAAGACCATTTAAGCTCTCACACAGCACAGGTGGGCCATGTATTTTTTAAGAAATCTTTAAGAGATTTCCCAGGAAATCCTCGTGTTCAGGGTTGTAAGGTAAACACCGTTTTATCATTGTTAACTTATCGTATCTGCCTAAACAAATAATTGGATGTTGGTTCTGTCTTTCTCATCAAACAGAAATTTTTGGTATGTTTGAATGTTCGGTTAAGTCTTTCTTTTTTACAGCATTTTTATGGAAGTTATATAGATTTAGAGCTACTGAACTATTGTCTATAAAGTTGGATAATAAAGAATATAATGTGAAGTGTGTATGGCCTATCTTAGAGAAGAGTATTTTTCTTTCCGTGTCAAGAGGCATGCATTCAAATATATAATGTTCTAATTCATTTTCGGTTCTATTTTTGCATAGTTGGCAATACAAGTCTTCTGTCCTTAGATATTTTATATGGTCTTCTCGATATAAAACAAATAGAATTCTCAATTGCGCAATGAGGCGTTTAGCCGGCAGTGGGAGTTCACTTAGTAGATAGTTCTCTGCTGCGAATGTTTTATGTAAATATTTGTAGTGTGTGTGTAGCTTCGAATTGGTTATTCTTGATTGGTCGGTTTGGATAGACTGTTCTATAGTGATTCTGATAATTTGAGGTATTGCTTTCTGTAGAATATTGGGGTCTGAACAATTCTTTAACCACATGAATCCAGTTGAGTTTAGGATATTCATTAAATTTTCTGTAAAACCTATAAAGGCATTCGTCAGAGTGGACGTTTCCCATAATTGGGCTAGACAGATTGCGGGCAATCTGGATTTTTCCATTTTTAATATTCTTAACCAGAACTTTAGAATTAGTTTGGTTGCTGTGACTCCTAGTGAGAAGCGTCCGGTTTCCATGCGTAGTATGTAGCCTGGTGTGTTACTCGGCAAGTTCAATAGTCGTCGGAGATAGTTATTCTGAATTTGGTCCAAGATTTTGTACTTTTCGTTTGCCCAAATTGGAGCAGAATACAGCAGAGTTGACAGGATAATCGAGTCTAATAGTTTCATTGATGAACCAAATGAATTCAACCTGGATTTCTCCATAATTTTCCATACTTCGCCGGTAGCTGCAAGCGCTTTGCCTTTAAAGTATGAAGCCACTTGACTAAACGAGATTGTTGTTGTGAGGGGATAGCCAAGATAGAGATATTTCGATGTCACTGTCAACAGTTGGTCTCCCCAGAACCATTTGTCCGATTTTGCAGGGCGGCCACCATTTCGGAAAACCATTATCTTGGATTTTGATTCGTTCAGGGTTAGATGATTTGTTTCGAAGTATTTTTTCAACATGTTGATTTTTATTTGTAGATTGATTTTTGATTCTGACTTAAATAATTCATAGAGAGAGATAACGGCGACTCGAGGGACCGAGCCTGAGATAAGATGGGTGGTGTTGTGTGTCAACAAGTAGCCAGCCGGATGGGGCACGTGATCGGAAAAACTATTATATTTTTGTTGTTAATAATTTTATTTTTTTGTTTATTTTTTTTTCTTTATTATTATTCATTTTTTATATTAATTAGAAACGGCATCACAGAGATGACGGGTATTATTGTATTTGACCGTTGATCACCATTTTCGCGGCAACGAGTTAGAGATAAAACGCCAGTTATCTTTAGCCCCTCGATTGGGATACACCGTGACAAGATTATTTAACATTATCTGTCTCAGCTACAACCAGCCTGACGAGACCCAGAACTCAACGACCATCCTAGACCGGACCACGAACCCAGCATTGGACCGGGCCTTGGTGACCATAGCCCACCAGGATAGAACACTTCTCCAAATAAACCCACTTAGCCTTACATCCCCGCCTCTGTCTCATCAAAAATTTCAAAAAATTGACATCAAATATATATATTTTTTAAATAAAATTTTAGTTTTGATATCATTTTTAAAGTGGTTTTAAAGTATTTTGTAATTAAAATACATCGATTCATTAAAAATATTTGTTTTGAAATAATTATTTTTAAATGGTAAATCCTATTATTTGGAAGTATATTTCAATGAAATCGAAATGCATTTATAATATGAATTTCCAAATTACTCCAAAATTTTATTTTATTGGAGAGAAAGGCGAAATTTTTTTTTTTCTGCAATCATAGATCGCTATAGTAACAACAATGGATACATTTTTAAATCCACTTTTTAAAAACTCTCATTTCCAGTTAGGCATATATTTGAACTTTTCGCATTTCAAAGAATAATAAAAGTATTTCAATCAAGTTGATGAGAAGCATTGTCTCAAGATCTACATTTGAATTTGCCGCGCGAAGGCTTTTAAAAATAAATAACCTCGCTTTTGATTCAATTTGTAGCTGTTGGCCAAATTTTGGGACGCCGACTGAATTGAAACACTCTGTTTCAAATCTAATGACTTTGTTGCTCTAACACCATCACAGTGACTCAAATTTTCTAAATAATTATTAGACGAAAATCATATCAACAGAGATAAAGTGATTTGAATAAGTTTTTTTTTTTTTGTTTTTGTTTAAGGATGCTGTCAAAATATCAGCGAAGATGCGCAATCCTGCGTTGATTTTGAAATGAATGAACTTTTTTTTTCCGTAATTTTAAAAGACAACCGATATAGGCACCAATCAATATCAGCAAGATGAACTGAATTATATGATGATGCATTAGCGCGCATTCTTCTGTTTCAAATTTTCATTAAATGAGTTGGAGACCAAATTATTTTACGATATCGCTATCAAAGTATTAGCGCTGCTGGAAAACGCCAATCAGTATTTGCTCAATTATTATTGGCGGCTATATTACCCCAGTCATCCCATTTATAACTCAAAAAATTTCCGAAAAATGATTAAACTATATGATGTTAACCCTTTCTCTCTCAAAGTATCAGCGCTAATTGGAAATGAGGGTAGAGTGAATTTCGACATCTGAGAAGCTAATATTTACTTCCTTTCTGTGCTGATACGTGCAGCCCGATATGCGGAAAAAATCTTTTGAAAGTTTATGACATCCAAGCAAAAACTTTTTACTATCGAGCCATACTACATATTACGATGGGATTATAATATTCAAATATTAAACCTTTGATAAACAAATGAAATTAACATGAAAGTCAATATAGTGAAATAGTTTGCCCAATCTTTTCGCGAAGTCCTATATGTAACTGCCTACAATACAAGCACTAATTATAATATTTATTTTTTCATATTTTGATGATATAGATGGGATGAAAGGATTTTGTTTAAAGGCAATAATGAAGTGTTCGCGTCTAAAGATATTCATGTTGGTCAGATTATAAAAATGATAACAAGCGAAGAACCTGATTGTCGCCGAGAAACAGCCGGTATTTGCTGGCGAGTAAAGGAATAGGGAACAAACAGGCGGCTACATCTTTTATTTCCACTTCAATGAAACCGCGGTGGAGATGGGTTTCGGTTTTGGCAGGAAGCTTGCTGCAAGCCTCTCGTCTCCAGCAGAATGACGCAACACTAACGGACTCTCGCCGGTGATCTCGCGGCGTCAGCACCCTGTAAGTTTGCCTATCTATTTTCTTATATATTTTGTACTTTAAACATATGCTTAACCCGTAATTACTGGCGTTCGGCTTGAAAGGCCGTGTGAAAATTAAAAATGTTTGCGAAATTTTCAAAATGCAATATTTTTCATCAAAATTTTAGGTAGCTTAATAAAATGCATTTATTTGAAGAACTTTTCATTTTAGGAGAAATCTATTTTGTATATCCCGAGTTATTAAATCAAACGGCCTTTAACCCTTAGTTACTGGCGCCTATTTTCCTTACACAATTACTGGCGTTCGGCCTCTCAGGCCGTCTTTTAAAATCAATAATAAACCATGTTATTTATAAAATAAAAAGAAATTAAACGTATACACATAATTTCCAAATAATAAATATTTTGTTTTTTCGAATAAACAGAGCTCTAAACAAAATTAAATGAAAATGTACAAGAAACTCTTTCTATCTAAAATATTCTATATATATTCTAAAAAATTCTATCTAAAATATTTTATTCAAGATTAGGTGCACAATTCAAGCATATTTCAATAGAATGATCTTTGCAGATTGGTTCTTTGCATTTTTTGAATTGCAATTGAGTTCGACGATCTTTTTTACATAGGTAGCATCTTTTGCGTTTTTTGGACCAAGGACTGCCGCTTGTGGATTCCTAGATAACACATATTATTGATATTTCGTTTGAATATCAAATATATATATATGCCTACCTCAAGTGATGAAGTTCCAGCATGCTTCTGAATTAATACTTGCAGATCTCTTGACAAATTTTTGGCTTGATTTCTCATATTCAAGGCATCTCTCATTAGTTGTAGAGCAAGCTGCTTTATAAAATCTTTTCGAGCCATTCCACCGTCTTGCTTGACAGCCTTATAAATTACTGCTGAATTTATTGCAACCACATCCAAAAAGTTGAAAAATAAACACAGGGGCCATCTTTTGGTTCTTCTTCCAACTGAATACATGTCTGATCAACTACATCTACACCACCTTTAGTCATATTATAAAATGTGATTATCTCGGGCTTTTATTGTTCAGCAGTTTCTTGATCAATTGTTGTGGTCGAATGCATTGTGGAGACTAATATAACAGATTTTCCAATTTTAGGGACATAGGATACCAAATTTTTGTTTTTTGAAAAACCAAAAGTGGAACCGAACTTCTATTATATTATACAAAATTACAATCACAAAACACAATTTAGAATGCAGATAATTGAAGCAAGAGTAATAAAAAAACGAATGCTCAACTTATTTGTTGCGTTTGAAAGTCTATAAAACCAAAAGTGAAACGGCCAATAATAGGAGCGCTAAAATTCCCAGTGACGTAATTACTGGCGCTCGGCTTTAAAGGCCGTTTGATTTAATAACTCGGGATATACACAATAGATTTCTCTTAAAATGAAAAGTTCTTCAAATAAATGCATTTTATTAAGATACCTAAAATTTTGATGAAAAATATTGCATTTTGAAAATTTCGCAAACATTTTTATTTTCACACGGCCTTTCAAGCCGAACGCCAGTAATTACGGGTTAAAGCCGAGCGCCAGTAATTACGTCACTGGGAATTTTAGCGCTCCTATTATTGGCCGTTTCACTTTTGGTTTTATAAACGTTCAAACGCAACAAATAAGTTGAGCATTCTTTTTTTTATTACTCTTGCTTCAATTATATGCATTTTAAATTGTGTTTTGTGATTGTAATTTTGTATAATATAATAGAAGTTCGGTTCCACTTTTGGTTTTTCAAAAAACAAAAATTTGGTATCCTATGTCCCTAAAATTGGAAAATCTGTTATATTACTCTCCACAATGCATTCGACCACAACAATTGATCAAGAAACTGCTGAACAATAAAAGCCCGAGATAATCACATTTTATAATATGACCAAAGGTGGTATAGATGTAGTTGATCAGACATGTATTCAGTTGGAAGAAGAACCAAAAGATGGCCCCTGTGTTTATTTTTTAACTTTTTGGATGTGGTTGCAATAAATTCAGCAGTAATTTATAAGGCTGTCAAGCAAGACGGTGGAATGGCTCGAAAATATTTTATAAAGCAGCTTGCTCTACAACTAATGAGAGATGCCTTGAATATGAGAAATCAAGCCAAAAATTTGTCAAGAGATCTGCAAGTATTAATTCAGAAGCATGCTGGAACTTCATCACTTGAGGTAGGCAAACATTTATTTGATATTCAAACGAAATATCAATAATATGTGTTATCTAGGAATCCACAAGCGTCAGTCCTTGGTCCAAAAAACGCAAAAGATGCTACCTATGTAAAAAAGATCGTCGAACTCAAATGCAATTCAAAAAATGCAAAGAACCAATCTGCAAAGATCATTCTATTGAAATATGCTTGAATTGTGCACCTAATCTTGAATAAAATATTTTAGATAGAATTTTTTTGAATATATATAGAATATTTTAGATAGAAAGAGTTTCTTGTACATTTTCATTTAATTTTGTTTAGAGTTCTGTTTATTCGAAAAAACAAAATATTTATTCTTTGGAAATTATGTGTATACGTTTAATTTCTTTTTATTTTATAAATAACATGGTTTATTATTGATTTTAAAAGACGGCCTGAGAGGCCGAACGCCAGTAATTGTGTAAGGAAAATAGGCGCCAGTAACTAAGGGTTAATAAAAGTATTTTCATTTGAAAGAGATTGTTCTCGTAACCCCTTTAGACACAACACCACGCTCAACGGCAGTTCTGCTCGTTGACACTGATATTCTTTTTTATCTTCAATTTGAATGGAATTATTTGATTAACAGTTCATGAAGAACATGTCGCATGGAGTAAAATAAAGGCGCAAGGGCTGCAAAATCTGGCCCTCAGAAATGGACGCATAGAAACCTCTAACAGGTCAGGAGCTGCAAAATAAGGTTTTGGGATAACCCTCGTTGAATCATCTCGAGCGGCACAAGGGCTGCAACATAGGAACATTGATCCCTCGCGCAGCGATATGGAGGCGATAAAGTCTGGCCCTTGGCATAGGGCAATTGGAACCCTTTTGGAATTGATCAGGTCTGAAAAATATTGCCCTTGTCAGTCCACGTGGATATCTATATAAAGGTCTAAAGCTGCTAATTATCGATTTTTGTTACACTGCCTATAAATATTAAAAATCAAAATATGTGTTCAAACAGTCCTAAATATAAGTATTTTCAAAACTCTTTTCATATATTGTTAGCGTAATTATCAAAGAAACATTTATATGTAAACTTTAGTTTTAATAGGATATAAAAAGAACAAAAAAGATTTGACATCATCATCCAGGATTGGCTGGCTTTCCTAAAGGAGATTAAGGAGGGAAACTACGAATCAAAGCCAGGACCTGCTGCACTGCCTTCCTTCAGTGGGAACCTTTAAGATGTAACAAGGCCACTAAATTTTAACAGATGGATCAAAAACTGAATGAGGCGTTGGGGCTCAAATCATCTTCCCTTCCCAAGAGCATCAACCAGTTCTTCTACGGCTTTACCCAAAATGCACTGCCTTTCAAGATGAACTCATAGCAATTCCCTGGGCAGCTCAACTCGCGGAGATAAGTCCAACCGAAGCAGGAATGACCATTGCCTAGGACTGTAGATCCGCTTTAGCACCTATCTGCTCCTCTGAACCAATACAAAATCGTTTGTGGCGAAAATAATAAAAGTCCTTAACAGAGATCCTCACATTAGGTTGTGTTGTGTAGTACGCGGAAACACTGGGATCAATGGCAATGAACTAGCAGATAGTGCAGCAAAAATTGCTGCTTCTGTCCTACCACATTTGTACTCCACTCCTTGCCACGGACTCATGCTCAAAACCTTACACGTAAGGCTGCAATATCATCATGGATTGTATTATATGCATAGCAATAACGCGCCATCTATATAACACAAATAAAAGCACCAAATCGCGAATGTTTCTTTTCACAAACAAATCAAAGCTCTACTGTCATTACTGCGGTGAAAAATATCGGCAGGGATTGGCTCATCAGTGGTGAACCCTCCCAGCGGTTTCGCCAATTTAATCTACCAGGCTGATTCTTTAAAGATATTAATAAAACGGTCTGGAAGATTAAATCGGCGAAACCGCTGGGAGGGTCACCACTGATGAAGCCCTCCCGATATTTTTTCATCGGAGTAAGGACATTAGAGGTTTGATTTGTTTGTGAAAAGAAACATTCGCGATTTGGTGCTTTTATTTGTGCTATATTGATGGCGCGTTATTGCTATGTATTAATGTAAGCCTAACTGGCCTTGTCCTTATTGTTTGCGGAAGAGCATTGCTCGATGCAAATATTTAAATGTAATTCTACTGTCCTAAAAGCTTATGACCATAGTTTTCTGAAATACCATTTCTAAGATTCCACCCTTCAGTGTTGCATATAAAAGCAGAATGATCCAATACAGTATTAGAGCTCTAAAAGAAGCGGTCTGGTAGATTAAATTGGCGAAACCGCTGGGAAGGTTCACCACTGATGGGCCAAGCCCTCCCGATATTTTTTCATCGCAGTAAGGACTGTAGAGGTTTGATTTGTTTGTGAAAAGAAACATTCGCGTTTTGGTGCTTTCATTTGTGATTGTATTATATGCCCAAGACTACTCGACGAGATCCCTCAGGAGAATTGCTTCCACTCCAAGTCATCTACTCAAATTTCTACCAAAAATAAGCCATGGATAGGCCACAACCACCATCCTAACGGGCCATGGCCATATAATGGTAGACATTACACGTATGCATCCCAAAACAGACCCTACTTGCTCTCACTGTTCAGAAGAGCAACAGACAGTTGATCATCTCATCTTTAAACTGTCCAGCATTTTTGAGATATAGAAATCAAACTGCTATCCTGCTTGGACTGACCCACCTCAATCCTACATCTATGGCCAAGCCTTCCAGACTCACCTCAGCATGGAACTTCCTGGTCAACTGGTTCAACTCAGCAATATTAAAACAGGACGCGAGTAAAATCCATTTTCACTTGTCCATACTAGTGAGCTGGATTTCTCGGGTAGTTGGCGTTAAGCGCTCCAGGAACCTGGGTTATATATATAAACATAGAGCGCCTCTCCTGTCAAAATAAACGTCAAAATTAAACCCCATCTATTGACTGTCACCGCAAACTAGCGGCCTCGGGTCGATGACAAAGCCACAACACCAGCTTTGGCAAACTGAGAAGCGTCCATCTATATATAGACCTTAAAAGAGAGATTCAATCAGCACAAGGCAGCCTTCAAAAATAATAGCACATTATCACTACTAGTAGACCATGCAATAAAACAAGGACACATACCAGATTTTGAAAATTCCAAGATATTATACAAAAACATACAGGATAAACATGCAAGATTATTTCTAGAGACCTGGGCATCTATAGAAGATAAAAATAGTATCAATAGAAGAATAGATATACCCCAATTATACCTACAGATAAGGCAGAAACAGTAATTATGGAATATATACAATATTATTTTAATAATATAAAACTTAAGAAGTAATAATATTTTCATTGAACAGTCTGGCCACACCGGTCTGCTTTATTCAAAACTTCGCCACTACTGTATCACGTGGATGATTTGTTTACAGGGTTAGAATCCCCGAGTAAAATAGGTGAACAGCCTCATCGAAATATTGGAATTAAAAATAAATAATTTGATCCAAAATAAGCGTTAATCATTCAAAATATATATACAGTTAAACCTGTCTATAGCGCCCCCTCTAAATAGCGCCCGATTTTATTTAAATACGCAGTAAAATGCGATTTACATTAAAAGTGACCTGTCTATAGCACCCCCTCTTTATAGCACCCTATTTTGGCGAGTCCCAAAAGGGGCGCTATAGACAGGTTCATCTGTATATATATAAAGCAAAGTAAAACTCGCATATGGTATAAAATTGCATTATTTTTGCCCCAAAATGCAGCCGATTGTATAATCAAATCAACGATCGGTCCTTCTGGCGTAAAGATCAGTGCAATCAAAACCACCATACCTTTGAAAAATCTTGAAAGATGTGGCGTCGAGTACAAAGTAGAAGAAACTCCTTTAAAAAAGAAAGGAATTCGCGAATCCTGATCAGATTCAATATCAAATAGTCAAAAGACACTCAGAATGAAAATTGACTTAGTATATAATAAATATAGTGTTTCCATGATCCCTTCATAAATTGACGAAAAAAACATCGACGAAGGTGACTCTTGGACAGTAGTTACAAATGCAAAAAAGCCAATAATTCCACCGGTAATAGACGAAAATGTAACAGACTGGAAGTTACTCTGCCAAGAGCTAAAAGACCTGTGCACGAAAATTCCAATTTACGATCTCTGGAAATAAGCACATAATTAGGGCTTAAAATATTTCAGATTTTAAAAAATCAGGGAATATACTTTCAAAAAAATAACTTTAATACACATAGGGCGGTAGTGTGGCAACCACACTACGCCTTGGCAAGCGCGAGCTGGGAGAACACACTACGCATGCGCGCGGGGCGTCATCGGGACTTTTTCTGGCCACGCGCGTCGTCAACAACAAGGCTAGCTCCCAACGGCCGTTACTTCTTTTCTCTTTATATATTTCTGGCTTTAAATAAATTAATTTTAATTATAATCTTATCAGAGGCCTTTCCACAAGCCACACCAACACATCACGCAACCATCCCACATATTTATAACAACAACAACAACAAAAGCCTTTATTTAGGGCATTCCGCCCCATACAGGATTCGCCGTATTTACACGTCAATAAGAGGAGAGGGAAGAGGAAACATTTACAACAAAAATAAGGTTTGTTACCTATTTACAGATGGATCATCCTCCAGTATCCTTTGCCCTGCATTCTTTCTCATGCGCCCAGCTTCTGTACAGAACTTAAAGTATTTATCAATCAGTAATTTATCGTTCAGATCTGAAGAGAGAAGTTGACATATGCTATGGTATCTAAATTGACCAGAGGTAGGGCTTGGGAAAGTTTCAGTACGTTTTTCTGTTAAGAGAGGGCATTGGAAGAAATAGTGAACCAAATTATCATCCATGAGATCCTTACAAAGTAAACAGTTCCGGCCATTTTCTTTCCAGAAGTCTTTTCTTTCTTCCCTGAAAAATTGCCATAAAACTCTATGTTGTGCAACTAGTCTTTTGTTGGGAAGCGAGATATTTAATCGTAGGTACTCCTCTGTCATGAATGATTCACTCAAAGATTTGTAGTGAGCAAAGTGGGTTGAATCAGTGATTTTCATCTGATCGTTTTGAATTAGTTGGTCTGTGGTAGTTCTAATTATGCCTGGCAATTCTTTCTGTATGGCTAAGTAGTCTTCGCAGCCCTTCAGAAAGGAATATCCCTTGGAGTCTAGAATTTTTATTAAATTTTGAGTAAAGCTGTTTTCTATTTCCTTTTTCGCGGTGACTTTCCAGAGGTAATTTAAGCAAGCATGTGGTAATCTGCTCGTCTCCATTTTTAAAATCCTGACCCAAAACTTTAATGTGAGTTTTACAACATTAAGTTCAGTTGATATTCTTCCACATTCTCTTCTGAGGACATATCCTGGTGTGAAGTTTGGTAAGTCTAAGAGACGACGAAGAAATGTATCTTGGGTATTATTGACTGTCTTCAGCTGGTTGATTGCCCACATTGGTGCCGCATATAGTAAAGTAGGAAGAACAATAGTGTCAAGAAGTTTCATCACTGAGGTAAAGGACTTTATTCGCGCCTTTGTAAGGATTCTCCAAAGTGCATTAATTGCATTCAGTGCTTTGTTTCTAAAGTATTGGGAAGCATATTGGGTCGAGATTTTTGTAGTCAGAGGGTAACCCAGATATGTATACTTAGCTACTATTGTCAGGGGTTGCTGACCCCAAAACCATGTCTCTGAACGAGCTGTTCTTCCACCGTTTCTAAACACCATTATTTTAGATTTATTTTGGTTTAACGTTAGGCAGTTATCTTCTAAGTACTTTTTAAGTAAGTTAATCTTCAATTGCAAATTTATTTTCGATTCTCCTAAGATCACTATGTCGTCTGCATACAGTAAAAGGTGTATAGTTCCATATTTCTCAAGATTTATGCCTGGCAATTCTGATTCATCGAACAGGTGTACCAGATCGTTAAGGAAGAGAATGAATAAATAAGGTGACAACGGCTCCCCCTGCAATACTCCCGCTTGTATTTTGATAGCCTCCGTGAAGGAACCCCGCCATCTGACTGTTGCCGTCATTTGGGTATAATAGTTCTTAATTAGTTTAATAAATCGGCAACTCAGACCATTTAATGCTATTTTTTTCCAAAGTAGATGGTGCGGCATGGTATCAAAGGCCTTCCTCAGGTCAATGAAGAAGGCATATAACTTTCCCCTTCTACGGCTAAGGGTCATTTGAATTAATGATACGAGCGTGAATATGTGGTCCTGACAAGAGTAGCCTTTTCTAAAACCAGCCTGATTTTCTGCCAAAATTGACTTTCTCTCCATCCAATCATTCAATCTTGTCTTCAAGATAGATGTAAATAATTTCGATAGGTTAGAAATCAGGGATATTCCTCTGTAATTTGACGGGTTGTCCGGATCTCCATTTTTAAAAATTGGGTGGATTATCGTTTTTGTCCATTGTTGAGGAACTTGGGATGTCCCTAAGATTTTATTAAATAAGTTCCTGAGATAAATTGTATGTTCTTCTAACAAATATTTAATCGCTTCGTTAGGAATTTCATCAAGTCCTGTAGCCTTATTTTTACCCAATTTGGAAATTTCCTTGGTGACCTCAGTTAGAGATATTTCACAATCTAATTCGGGGTCAATGTCCAATATCTCAAGTGGTAACTGTACAACTTTTGTTAAATTTGAACCAAGTAACTCCCGGTAGAAGACTTGCCAGTCTGCAGTAGAAATTTCACCTTGTAGGTTATTCCTATATTTAAGTGAAGTAATAGTCTTCCAAAATTGGGAAGGATCTTTTACATTACTGAGGATAACTTGAATTTTGTCAGTATATTCCCTTTTTTTGAGCTTTAGGATAGCTGAATATTTCTTCTTACTCGACAAGTATGCAATTTTATCGGCCGAGATATTGTTTTACGTATAATTTTAGATTTTGTTTCATTTCCTTTTTAGCCAAATAACAGTCTTTGTCGAACCATGGCTTAGATTTTATATTTTTTGTTTTTGCCTCCATCCGCGTCCCCGAGCGTAACATTGCTGTTTGAATTAAACCAGTAAAATTCTCAGCCTGAGTATCAATTGTGGAGTCCGCTGGATGTTCGGGAGTTAATTCTTTTAAAGTTTCTATATATGTTGGGATTTTATCTACTGACCAGGAAAATTTAATTTTGGCCTTAGGCTCCATGTAACAATTTTCAGTTTTATTATTAGGGCCGATAAACTTTAAAATTATTGGTAAGTGATCCGAATATGGCATACAACCAATTTCAAAATCTGCTATGTGTTCAAGCACCGCAGGTGAGACAATCGCCAGATCTAACACAGAAGAGCCTCTTCCGGAGATGAATGTAAATTTACCACTTTTATCATTAATGGATCTACCATTTATTATAGTTAAGTGATTTTTATCAAGAAATTCAATAAATATTTCCGCTTTGGCAGATTTTGTTAGGTCACAGGAATTTCGGGTGGTTGAAAAAAGGTTTGAAGTATCTATCAAATTATGGTAACCCCCCAGATTGCCAATACGGACATTCAGGTCGCCGACCAGTATTATTTCAAACCCGTTATATATCTTATTTTCCATCAAATGAAATAGTCGTCCAAGTTTTGTAGCATGCGTATCGTTTGGGGGTAGATATACGAATATTACGCAGATCGCTGGTGAGTCATTGTCTAAACTTGGATTGAGTGTGACTGCAATCCAAGAGGTTTCGATTTCAACATTGTCAATTTGGGGCAGTAGTTGTTTATTTATGCCGAGAATTATACCTCCGGAGCCTCTCCCTTTATCTGATGACTTTACAGCAGGTGATTGGTACATTCCGAAGTTCGCCAGATTCAAGTCGATATTGAAGTGGCACCAAGTTTCTGTAAGCGCGAACATCTCAAATTGTTTCAAATATTCGAACAGTGGAAAGAGAGAATTTATCCTAAAAAAGCCGTTTATATTCCAATACATGAATCATTCGTTTTTAGCTATGTCAACCATTGGTTTTATTTTTTTGATCTTAATTTTATTATGTTTCTGATTTGTACCCTTAAGTTGACTTTCTTTAATAGTATGAGTCTTGCTATGTGAAGTATGAGGAGTTTCTGTGAATTGAGATTTGTTTCTAGATTGTACATCTTCATTTGTATGTATTTTATTACCTGAGTATTTACATCTATTTACAGAGATCCGCTGGTGTGCCTCTAGCTATATTAGTTCTCCTTTGGCATTCATCACCTGTCCCTCCACTACCATGTAGTTGATGCCGTTTAGGAGAAGTTTATTATCCCTCAACTTCGATCCTATACCCTTCTTGTAAAGTTCCTTTCTCTTTTCTATCAAGATTTTTCTCTGCTCTCTAATCTGGGGGCTGTAATCCCTGCTCATAAAAATATTGAGCATTCGAAGTTTGAATGAGTTCTTTAGGAGACTTATTCTGGACTCGTGATCAGGAACCTCGATCAGAATAGGCGCCTTTGGTCCCCTGCCCAGGCGATGACATTCGGCAATTACCACATCATCGGTAATCTGCATATCTTCCGCCATTAACTTCTTGACCTTTTGTAGCAGCAGTTCCCGACTGTCAGTCTCTGCTGATTCAATGCCGTATATTATTAAGTTGTTTTCTCGGGCTCGTCTCTCCAAAGCCTCCGCGCGTTCTTCCAGGTTCCTTATTTTTAGGGCATTGTGTGAAATTAACCTCGTGTTAGTCGCCAGTGCATCTGTGCACGAGGCCATAGATGTTTCAATTCCCGCCATTCTTCGCTCCCAAACCTCCATCTTCTGCTCAATATTAAGCAACCTTGCATCCATTTTCTCTCCCAATCTGTTCACTTCAGCCGAAAGGTTAATTATCAGTAGCTTTAAATCGTCCATTGGTGCCTGGTCTGGAGTTGAGTGAGGTATATTTGTCAATGTGGCCTGTCTTTTCGGCCCTGGATTTAGTTCTATACATCCAATTATCAATAAGGCCGTGATCACTTTTAGCCAGTAAGCCATCGAACAGTGCTTCAAAGTTACACCATCTCTATCCCTGTAATATTTCATCTTATTGAGTTTAGTCTTAAAATCGGCAAATTTTACCGTAAGCTCTATTGGCCTTGTTATGCAAATCACCATGTATAAAACAATCATCAAATATGCAATTTTTGCAATTAATCTCATTTTGTTTCACCGTTAACTTTATTTTACTTTTCAATAAATATATATAGTATTATTTAGAAGATCGAATTTGAGAAATCAAAAAGCAAGAAGAAAATATTTTTAGGTCAATATATAATAACTAAGATATAAACAATTTTCAAAACAAATATTTACCGGAGCTAAGGCAACACGCAGCCGGTCGGATCAGCCTCCTAGCGGCGAAATCCACATATTTATAAATTCTAAATCAATGTTCACATGGCGTTTTTTTATTATTAACGTTTTCAATGTTGATGTATTTTTAACACACAGAAATCTACATTCCCTCCTTCCTTTAGATGAAAGAAATCACGTCTTTATATCTTGATGGTGGCTTGACGACTCTTCCACTTCTGGTGATCATAGGTTCCTTGGTAGTCATCAAGGGCGGAGAAACCTCTAGTGGCAACTGGAGAAAAGTCTCAGCATCAAGTCTATCTGAAACAACTGGGTTAAATGTAAACCCTGTTCTACTTGAACTTGGTTGGTTTAAAGAAGTCCTTATCTTGGCTTGAGGAATTATCATTGGGCATTTGTACATCCAAAGCGTTAGTGCAACATCTTCGTACACATTTATTTTTAGCAAATCTTTATTGTCTTAGTAAAGTCTGATACAGCCTTTTATTGTTTATTTTCGGAACGCCAAAAAGTGACAAAAACAAATCAAAAAGGGATGATGATAACCTGCGTCTTGCAGATTAACATTTTCATAGAAACATATATATATACATATTTATTGCTAGCTATATATCACCATCTTCTCTCTTCAAACACGAAATCTCACAGGCGGTCTCCTCGCTCGAGGTGGGTTCCGCCTCAGGACAGGACCCTCCTCTTTCAAGGCCTCGGGGTCCAGCGAGCGAAGAGGCTCCAATGACTTTCCATCGTCTGTATCACTCTGAACCTCTGAATCTTGATCCGACCGCTGGCTAGTTAGTCCTGGCGACAGCGACTCCATATAACCTCTGTCTCGTACAACCTCCGAGATTATGGCACTGGGACCTGCTCCTCTTGAGTGCTCGGGTTGACGCTCTCCATCTCCACTCTCATCTTCCTCACCATTCCTCCACCTTTTTCTAATTTGATCCCTGTGATAGGCCTTTACCTGTCCGTGGATCAAAATGGTGTAGACTCTAGTTCCCTTCTTGCCCACAATTTTTCCTGGGATCCATTTATCACCACCTCTAAAGTTTTTACACCACACCAAATCATCTATCTGGAATTCTTCCAAATGGGTTCGCCGATCATACCTCATTTGCCTGGCTTGCTGGTCCCTAACTCTAGATGCCAAGCTGGGATGTATCAACGACACTCTGGTTCGAAGCGCACGCCCAATAAAGAGCTCTGATGGAGTCTTTCCCGTTGTCACATGCGGGGTGCTTCGATATGCCAGAAGAACTTTTGACAAGGTGTCTTGAATGGTGTCCCCAATTTTCCTTTTATTTTTATCCAGGGCAGTCTTAATTGTTCTAACCGCTCTTTCAGCCAAGCCATTACTTTGCGGGTAGTACGCCGGGATTAATGTTTGTTTAATTCCATTTCCTTCCAGAAAACCTTTCATTTCACTCCCAGTAAACTGAGGTCCATTATCAGATATAAGTTCCTCCGGTAACCCATAGGAAGAAAAAAGTCGCCGTAGTTGCTCAATGGTTTTGCGTGTGGTGGTCTCTCTCATTGGGATGGCTTCGATCCACTTTGAATGACTATCTACTACTATTAATAAATTAATGTTTTCCTTATTTGCAAAATCAATGTGAATTCTTTGCCAAGGTCTGGTTGACCATTTCCAGGGTTGCCATTTTCCTTTATTTGGCCCATCCTGGGATTGCTGACAGCTTCTGCACTTATTTACCAAAAACTCGATTTGGGTATCTAGATTTGGCCACCAAAAATGTGATTTTGCTACAGCCTTCATTTTGTTCATACCGGAATGAGTCTCATGAAGACAGTTCAACATTTTTATTCTGAGAGATGGTGGAATGACAACTCTCATTCCCCAAACCAAACACTCCCCATCTACAGTTAGCTCAAGTTTCCTTTGAAAATAAGGTCTGAGGTGATCAGCCACCTTTTCAGGCCAGCCTTGCTGAGTATAAAATTTGGCCAATGAAAGCACTTCGTCTTTTTCAGTTTCCGTGGCAATTTCCTCTGCTGTGATCGGCAATTCTTCCACATAGGATAAAGCATAGACATTATTTAATCTTGGAATTTCTTCACAGCCCACAGGAAAACGTGACAGAAGATCTGCATTCCCATGGTCTTGAGTTCTTCGAAATTTAATATCGTAAGTATAAGCTGACAAAATAAGCGCCCAACGCTGCAATCTTGAAGTAGATAAGGTGGGGATTCCTGATCTGGAGCCCAAAATGGTCACCAATGGCTTATGGTCTGTAATAAGAATAAATTTTCTTCCATAAATAAATTGATGAAACTTGGTAACTCCATAAATAATGGCTAGAGCCTCCTTCTCAATCTGAGAATAATTTTGTTCTGCTACCGATAAAGTCCGTGAGGCAAACATAATCGGTCTCTCCTGGCCTTCTATAATATGTGACAACACAGCGCCCACTCCAATCTGCGATGCATCAGTGGCCAAACACAATGGCAAAGTCGCATCATAAGGGACTAGCACCCTCTCCGAGGTAATGCTATTCTTGCACTTGTCAATGGCCTCTCCACATTCCTTTGTCCAAACCCAAGGACGTTTTTTGTGAAGAAGCTCATGAAGAGGCTTCAAAAGCTCTGGCAAATTGGGTATGAACTTCCCATAAAAGTTTACCAAACCAAGAAATGACCTTAATTCAGAGATATTCGTAGGCGTTTTGGCCTTCTGTATTGCTTGTACCTTATGATCTAAAGGTCTGATGCCCTCTTCCGTGACAAGATGTCCTAAATATTCAATTTCTTTTTGCAAAAATAGGCATTTTTCTTTCTTTAGTTTGATATTATACTTCGCCAAGCGAGCAAATATAGTCTTCAACAACGCCAGATGTTCTTCAATTGATGCTGTGGCTATAAGGACATCATCAATATAACAAATTACGCCTCCTATACCCGACAAAACCCTATCCATTACAGATTGAAAATAACTGGGCGCATTTGCCAATCCAAATGGCATTCTCTTAAACCTGAAAAGCCCTTTATGAGTATTTATCGTTAGTAACGGTCGGGTGCCTGGGTCCACCTCTAATTGCAGATAAGCGTTCCTCAAGTCCAATTTAGAAAAGTATTTTCCCTTGGCCAATGTGGAGAATAAATCTTGCTGTGTGGGAAGGGGATAGGCCGCAGTGTCCAAATATTTATTTAGAGTTACCTTGAAGTCGCAGCAAATTCTGATCTCTTTATTTTTCTTCGGCACTACAACCACTGGAGTGGCCCATTTACTGCTCGCCACCTCACATAGATAACCCTTAGCCACCATTTTGTCTAATGCTTCAGTAACTGCTGGCCTAATGGCGAAAGGCACCGGACGAGCCTTATGGAAAATTGGATTCACATCACACATGTTTACTGAAAATGTGAAACCTTTTATTGGTTCAGTTGTCTCCACAAATAGGGCTTGATTTTCCTTCAAAATTTCCTCAATGGTAATTTCCACAGGCATATGTTTTACCGCGAAACAGCCCAATTTCAATCTATTTATCCATTCTCTTCCCATCAAAGCCCTCTTTTCTCCTTTCACCACCAACGCTCTAAGTTTGTAAGTAATATCTTGACACTCCACTTTGACATTGATTTTACCCAGAATGGGTACCACGGTACCATCATAAGTTCTTACAATAATACTCGCTTTTTCCAATTTCAAGTGTTGAAGACTATTTTTAAAATCCTTTTCTGATATCAGTGTTAGACCACTACCCGTATCCATTTCAAATTTAATAAAGTTTCCTTCTACTTTTAACTCCATCAGATAGGGAGGGTCACTTGAGGCAAAATTAATTTTATACTCAGGTATCGTCACGCTTATAATTTTCTGGACATACTCTTCCTCCTCTTCTTGGTCTCCTATCTGATGTATATTTCCCGGCTGATTCTGATGTTGCCTTAGATTTCTTCTACTGCTCCAACATATTGAGGCAATGTGTCCTTTTTTATTACACTTAAAGCATATCGCCTCCTTAAATCTACATAGTTCTTTATGCTGTTTACCACAATGTTTACATTTGCCATTCTGGAAATTTGATTCAACCTTTCGTTCCATCCTCAACTTATCTACACAATCTTCACCCTGCTCCAAGTGAAATAATTTTGTATTTTTCTCGGCCGCTTCCATAGATAATGCTATCTCAATTACTTTAGCTAAAGAAATGTCGCCCTCCGACAAAATTCTATTTTGTATTTTGGCATTATATAATCCACAAACCATTTTATCACGTAAAGAATCCTCCAGAAAATTTCCAAAGTTGCATGAGGAAGCCAAACGCTTAATTTCCACCAAGTAATCCGAGATGCTTTCTTCCTTTAATTGCATTCTTTTAAAAAAAATGAACCTCTCTACTACAATTGAGCGCTTTGGAGAGAAGTGCCTTTTCAAGATATCTATTAGGTTATCAAAAGTTTTATCTTTAGGTAGAATAGGACTGCACAAATTCTTCAAAACACCATATGTTTTACTTCCCATGAGGGTTAGGAGATAAGCCTTTTTCTTCTCATCCCCTGCCTCCTCCAATATGAGAAACTGTTCCAATCGTTCATAAAACGTTTCAAAAGTTTCAGTTTCCTCATTATATTCCTTAAATTGGTAACTAGCCATTTTTTTTCACTCTTTCTTAAATTTGCATCCTAAAACTTTGCAATTTGTGTCTTTTAAAATTTACTTTCAATTATATGCAAAATCAAAGATATTTTCTAAAAATATTTACTTCAAAATTCGAGGGTACTTACTCTTATATCCTCGTCGCCAAATGCAACATCTTCGTACACATTTATTTTCGGAACGCCAAAAGTGACAAAAACAAATCAAAAAGGGATGATGATAACCTGCGTCTTGCAGATTAACATTTTCATAGAAACATATATATATACATATTTATTGCTAGCTATATATCAGTTAGGGTGTTCAATTCTTGTTTAATCTGAACCAACATTTTCCTGGCCCTCTTCTGGAATCAAGTCAGAAATGTCTTGATTGTTCTCTTGAGTAGAAACAAGCTTTAAATGTTCAGCATTTTTATGAATTATAACTAAGTGAGAGGACGTTCTCGAGTTTCTCTCGCCCAAGCAGAGCTCTGCTATGAAGAAATTCCTTGACATGGCAATTACCCATGTCGGGGACAAGGACTCTGACTTCAGGGAAAATGCGGCATTGAACGAGACGACACCCAGTTGGATTGTCTGATACAAATAATTTGTAATTATTTCCTTTCTATATAATTAACCCTATATAATCTCATATGTGCGATTAATAAAAGTATATTCAATCTCAATCTCTCTCTCTCTCTCTCACTAGAAGTCTTTATCCTTTGTTCCATTCACACAGATTCAATGTACATAGTCTGAGGAGTGGTATGGCTCACCACCAGTTGAACAAGTAGTGTGGTTCATTTCCAGGTGACTCCTGGTCTCCATTCTGGTTATCCAGAGTTAGTATTTTCTATTGCAAATCCTGAACACTCAACTTAGTAGAGTTTACAATTATTGTATAGAGCAACATTATTATGTAATTTACAAAAGTATTTATGAATAGCTAGTAGACAATATTATTCTTATATAAAGATGTAACAAATTACTATCTTGGTGTAGTTAATCCAAAATAAGATGTAGACAATTTTTTTTCCAGCTCTTGAATTCCGAAATTTGGCTGAACCTCCATTAACCTTTCAGCCATCAATCATCAGCCTCCACCAATCATGGACCCTTATCTCTGATAATGATCGCTGAGAACCATCAGTCCATTTAATCCAAAAATTGAACTATGTACATCATGTGATAATTATGCTAAAAACTAGTCCCAATAACTGTTTTTGCACCCATGATTCAAGATAAGACTGGGAAGTACAATCTTGCGGTATATTTCCATCAAAATCACAAATGAAGCACTGGTGGTGGTGAAGGTAGGGTTTTTAAAGCTTGAATTATGGAAATGCAACAAAATCCGTCAGTAAAATATCAAATAAATTAAGTTAAGCTTTTCGTTTACAAAAATATAAAACCTCTCTCTCTCTCTCTCTTATGGTAAATATAATATAAGATATTGGTGATTTAAAAAAATATATACAAAATAAAGTTTTGATTGTCACAAAATAGGCGCATTTACTTTGAAATCATAGAGAAAAACGAATACAATAGAAATTAATCATTTTAAAAATATACATATATCCTGGAAATATTTGCAAAAGTTTAGAATTGGGGGGAAAAAAAGCAGTGACGTTTCTTAAAGTTTGTAAAGATAACTGACCAAAACATTCTGCTACAGATTTTTTTTTTGCTCAATTGTGTTGTTATAGTTTGTTTATGAATTCGTCGTTTAAATAGCATCTAAGAAAAATATGTTTTTATATATCTGTTGGTAAACTTGTAACCATTATTCTATTTTTAGGATGTTTTGCATAATATATAAAGAAATTCACAAAAACTAAAGTGAGTTAAAGTTAACCATATTTTTTATGTATTTATAATAACTATATATATTTTTTATATTTCAAGTTTTCCTTTTCATTTTTAATTCTTTGCAAAAATAAAACTCTCGATTCAGGTATTTATTTCATAAACCATTTCTATTTAAATAATAGTTATAAAAAATAGTTCTTATCTTTTTAGGACATGGCTCTTTCTATGCAATTTGAGCATTTAATAAAAGTCTTTATATATATAATGATTTTAAAATATATAGTTTCTAAACAGGGTGATTATTTTTTGGACTAATTTGTGTTAATTTGGGTTAATTTTTACTTTCATAATGAGTCAAAACTATTGTGTGTTGACTATTAAAGATTCAAATTTCTTGAGTATAAAGAGGACATATTATAAGCTAAAAAATATTTTAAAATACCCATTAGAAAGAGAGCTGGAGGAAAGAAACATAGTTGCCATGATGTCATTCTAACGACAAAAGCTTCCAATCAAGGAATAAGTTTTATTGGGTGAGGTTATAAACACGGTAACTCAGCCTCCATATTAACTTGCTAAAAATCTCTCTTGATGACTATGTTGTATAATCATTTCTGATGTGTGTCATATATTCAAGCAATATTAGTGTTACAGTAAAACCTTCCTTTAGTGGACACCCCACTAGCAGACACCTCTCTACAAAAGACAGTTTTCATTTGCAAAATTACCATTTATACTATTTAGCAACTCTCCGTTAAGAGGACACCTCTCTCTAAAGGACAGTTTGGCTCTGCAATTAGGTGTCCTTTACAGGGAGGTTTTACTGTATATATGAAAGCAAAAATTGTGTTACTTTTTTTATAACTCTAGTTAAGGGCTTCAACTTGTTAAAATACTAATTATTATTATTATTTTTTTTGCTTATCCCTATTACACGTGGTACAGGCCATGATAATCATGATGGGTAGAAGTAGGCGACTGCTTTTACTGTAAGTAAACCACATGTCTATACGTGTGAAAAGCAGTTTGTCTTTGCACTTACAAATGTGCCAGAGCCTCGTTTGATTACTTGCACTCGCTGGTGGGGTTGGACTTTTGCAAGAATCGAGGGCCATTGGAGCATTTTTTTTTTTAAACAGAAAAAGTGTCCAATGCGGGAATCGAACCCGGGTCGTAGTGGTCGAAAACCAACGGTTTAGACCATCCTTCCACCGACCCCCCATACTAATTATTAATATCAGAAAACATTTTACCCAAACTAAATTTTAACTTAAAGGCTGGTTACTTTACAGAAACTCTGGTTGTCATAGCTTCAAAAATGTGGCTGTAAAATACTAATAAAAATTGAGGAATTTCAAATTAATCTAAATAAAATTTGATGCATTAGTCACCATCTTTTATAATAAATTTAAATCATTTTTGACGTGTTGATTCTTTTTTAAATCAATTTTCTACTGCTCTTACTGCAAAGATAAAATAATGGGAGAGCCTGGCTCATCAATGAGCAATATGCTTGAGAAACATTTTATATATTTAACATTAAATGTATCTCTACTGTCCTCAAAGCATATGTCCATGGTTCATTTAAAATATCATTTCCAAGAGTATAGCTGCAGTATCAGTATAGAAGAAAAAATAGCAAAATGCAATATTAAACTGGCAAAATCGTTTGGAGGGTTCACCACTGATGAGCCAGACCCTCCCATTATTTTATGATTGAAGTAAGTGCAGTAGAAAATTGATTTATTTTTAAAAGAATCATTCACATCAAAAATAGTTTAAATTTCTTAAATAAAATTTCCCTCAGCCAATCAAGGAACATAGGGATGGAGGGTCGGGGTAATAGAACTCATCCTTCTTATTGTCCTAATTATTTTATTTCCACCATAGTCTCTCCTTGTTTTCAACATTTCATTACTGAGAAATTATGTTCATAAGGTCGACCCAGGTGCCTAACTAAATAATTAACAAATACAACAGTAGAATCTCCATGAGAGGACACTTGTGCTAGAGGATACATCTCTACAAAGGACAGTTTTAATTTTCAAAATTACCACTTTTACTATTTTGCAACTCTCTGATAAGAGGACACCTCTCCCCAAAGGACATAATGGCTCTGAAATTAGGTGTCCTCTACAGAGAGGTTCTACTGTATATGCTTTATAATGTGTATGTCTATATTATACAGTGAAACCTCATTAGTTCGATACCTGATAATTCAACCATGTTTTCATGCCCCAACCTGCAGCCTATCAAATAACAAACGTTAATTAAGACCCAACAGTAATTAAAACCATTGATAATTCCACCAATTTTAAAAATCAAATTTCGACAACATTAGATAATTCTTGTTTAAATACAGATACATATATTGCTTACAATACAATACTTTGGCACTCGGGGCACAGTGCCCATAGGTTACATACGTGTACCATGTTTAAAAGTGTTACAATGCACCACAAATATCTACGGTGATGTCACATGCAATTTTGCTTTCCCTGGGATGATTTAGGCCTAGCATAAGTGGCCTGTAGTCACCAGAATAAACAATGAGGTTTCTTTGAGAGTAACACATTCTGTGCTATTAGAAATAATATTAATAAAATAATATACAGAATATCTAGGAAAGACATCTTTTGAAGATTAATCAGCTAGAATGTACATAAATAGAATTCTAATTCAGGGGTCGGTAACCTGCGGTTCATGAGCCACATGCGGCTCTTTGGATGTGAAGCTGTGTGTAGTACTATTTATTGTTCAATATCTTTTTTATTTATTTAAAAAAAATTCTTTTCCCCCTGAAATATATCTTTCTTCTGGCAATTTTTTTTTACAGTAACACTTTGTTTCTTTCTCTCCATCCCTGACCCGGGGATACTTACTTGTGTTGCAGCTCTGTTGACTTGCTGCTTCCTTGGTTCATTGCCACAGTGCATTTTGATAGTTCTGCTTGGTACAGCCTGTTGGTAGGACTAGAGGACCATTCTATAATGGCCAATTAGTCGTGTAAATATAGATAGAGAGTACTATTTATTGTTGACAAGGAAAAATTTTGTGGCTCTTTAAAAACTTCAAAAAGTTTCCTACCCGTGTTCTAGCCTAAAAGTAAACAACCATAGAAGATTTCTTTAAAGGATTATTTAAACAATTTTTTTTTTATATTTTTCTAAATTTATTTGCTTTCCCCCCAATGCATTTATTCAATTAGATTAAAATAGTACAATAGAAAACCTCCATGAGAGGACACTCACGCTAGAGGACACCTCTCTATAAAGGACAGTTTTAATTTGCAAAATTACCATTTTTACTCTCCGGTAAGAGAACACCTCTCCCTAATGGACACTTTGGCTCTGCAATTAGATGTCCTTTACAGGGAGGTTCTACTGTATTTGTAATTTTTCATTTGTTCACACACAAAAAATGTATTCAACACAATTTTATCTACCACTGAAAGTTGTTCACCATGAAACATTCAGAGAAAAATTAAATTGAAAAGTCTCAATGGTATCAATTTACATTATTAAAAAATTAAAATATAAAACCTATATTTCTAAAATAATATTTGAATTATATATTTGAGGTTATCTTAAAAACACAAGGTAGTGATATATATGCCCAGATAAATACGGCTACATCAACCAATATTTTACTTCACTGTCACTCTCTTTGCCGGTCCCAAGCCCGGATGAAAAAGGAGGAGGGGGAGCAGTAACAAGCTCACTAAAAACCCTGGGCTCAGCTGGCCCGGCTGATAGTACCCTGTAAGGGCAGCTAATCCAGGGATACAGGATGAGCAGCATTTGTACTCCATGTTAGGAGCAGCTGCACATGGCGTCTGTTCCTCATGTCAGAGGCGGCCATTTCTTTTGGAGCTAAGTCGGCCTGCCACTGAGTAGTGCTCCCAGTCTTAATGACAAAGGCATTCTACTTCACCCAATCATGATGGTTGTCAAACAGACACCATCAAAAAGCTTTACAAGCTTGACACCCAAATATGATTGAGTGCAGATAAGAAAGAAGAAGAAGAAGACTGTCACTCTCCTCAGGTTCCCTACTTCCAACCAACAAATAATCTTAAAAAAAAAAAAGCGTGTGTAGACACACAAGGTAATAAGACCAAACCCGTCTTATTACCTTGTGTTTATAATCTAAATTATGCCTTATCAAATAGCATGTGTGATATTTTGGTAACAGCGTTACCATCATCAGACAAAAGTAATGAACGAGAAAAAAATATCCCAGCATGTTTTTAAATAGTTATTACTGTTATATCAGTTGTCTAGACATGCGGATAGTTGGAGACATGGCTCCAGGCTCCAGTAATCCGGGTTATAGCAGATTAGAATATAAACACAAGTAATAAGACCAAATCCAAATAAATAGTGTGTCACGTTTCAGTAACAGTGTTGTTGTTGTCACTGAAACATCACACACTATTTATTTATTTGGATTTGGTCTTATTACCTTATGTTTATATTCAATAATCCAAATTGTGCCTTCTCAGATTAGAATATAGTTTTCTAGGAACTTAAAATACTATTCTTAGAAGTAGAAAAAATCCCCTTTTTACATATAGTTAAAAGAATATCTCTAAATATCATTGATATTTCTTTTTTCTTCCATTTTGTCAATTGCTGCACATTTCTTTTTTAATGAAAACACCATCTTTAGTAATTTAAGTCTCTTAAAGTAATTTTTCTTTTAATCAAGTATCTTTGTTTCTTTTAGGTTGAAATTATTGTGCTCCATGTTTTTTTTTTCTATGTTCTACAAGTGCAGAATTCTCAATGGTATCCCATTTTAGAGCATATTCATGGTTTTCCTTTTTTGTAAAGTTCTAGCTGTTTGTCTTATATAAGATTGGTAAAACTTTTCATATTTCACTTCATAAACCTGCTCTTTTTGGTAATAGGGTATTCATGTTATGTATTGAGTACTAGGGTAACATGGTAGCCATGTGCACCATTAGGGAGTTACATAATGGGATGTAAGAAGAAAGTGTGAACAAGGATTGGAAATTGCATAAGATATGCTGTTCAGAAAATCAAAGTTGAACAAATAAATTTATTATTTTTAAAATAAAATTTATTTTCAATGTTTAATGGTGTATTTTACTAATTTACTATAACCAATGGGGGTCAGTAGAAGGGTAGTCTAAACTGTTGGTTTTTAACCGCTATGACCCGGGATTCGATCCCGCATTGGGCACTTTTTTTATTATTAAAAAAAAAATAAAATGCTCCAATGGCCCCCGATTCTTGCAAAAGTCCAAAACAACCTACAAGTGCAAGTAACCAAACGGGGCTCTGGCACATTTGTAAGTGTAAAGTTGAAGTGCTTTTCACATGTGTGTAGACATGTGGTGTACTTACAGTAAATGCAGTCGCCAACTTCTACCCATCAAAATTATCATGGCCTGTACCACACATTTAATAGGGATGATAATAAAAAAAAAAACTATAACCAATTTACCAAGTTTTAAGCAAGGATATAATATGCTCTGATAATAAATAAATATAATAAGGTCAAATAATTTTTTACAAATTTTAACCTATAAAAAATAGCAACTCTCCTGTAAGAGGACATCTCCCTATAAATAACACTTTGGCTCTGCAATTAGATATCCTTTACAGAGAGGTTCTACTGTAATATAAATTCAAATAGCAGGTATAATGGTAAAAATATAAAAATTTTAACTCAGATATTTTGTACAGAGATTCCTCTTCCTTTACAATGGCATGCATACTCCCTTTGTACACCCAGTAAAAATAGTTCTAGATCTTCTCTTCCCTCGAATGCTACACATTGTCGTTCCTTCTTCTCATTCAACGTTTCCAACTGAATCTTGCTGCCAATCATGAAATAGATTCCTTCATAGTGTTCTCTACAAGTCTATTTACCATGGACACCTGGTATTTCTGTTTGGTGGTGAGCTTGGGAAATTCAATACAAAGTTGGCTAGATAGGATGTAGAGGTTCAGGAGAGCTTTCTGTATTATGTTCATGTTTTCTGTGATGTTCATGACCCTTATTCTTGTCCATATAGCAGTACATCATCACTCAGGTAAACACCGGCCATGTAGTTGTCATAGGCAGTTTTGACCTGGGGATACAATGATGTCTAGAACTACCAGGTTTGGTCTCTGAGACCACTACATAACAATAGGTACTCAGGAATATTTACTGAATTTCTATTTGTGCTCTATTTATATGCTGTTGCTATCAACATAATATTTTTCACCTATGAACTTCATCTCTATGTTAAAGGAGGTTCTTTTCAAATTTAGGGGAAGTCCCTACGATTGGACCTTATATTGTTTCATTCAGATGGGTCTGTTTTCCTGCAAGGTCCACACTGGTGAAGAAGTTACTCATTACTGATAGTCTGTAATAAGCTTAATTGGCACAAAATAAGATAGACCATTAAATATTTCACTAAATTTACCTTTATGGGGAGACTGTATCCAG
The DNA here is from genome assembly GCA_030710605.1 of Cordylochernes scorpioides. Lineage (NCBI taxonomy): Eukaryota > Metazoa > Arthropoda > Arachnida > Pseudoscorpiones > Chernetidae > Cordylochernes > Cordylochernes scorpioides. Next base: position 47,605,479 of record CP092875.1, on the reverse strand, counting down.
TTGTAGCCTCAAACAACATCCAGAGTTCATTCCAAAATGGTCATGATTGATGATAAAGCACAATTTGGATTATAGATTATAGATACAAGAAAACAAGACCTAATCCAAATAAATTAACATTTTATTATTTTGTCTGATAGTGGTAACAATGCTGTTACCGAAACGTCACACACTATTAAATTAATTGGATTAGGTCTTATTTTCTTGGATCACGATTGATGTTTGTTATTCATGTATTTCAATAATCTACACAGAGGGTGTTCAATTTTTAAAAGAACGATTTTAGTACTTTATTAAAAATAATTTACAAATGTTTGTACAACTTATTGTTTTCTACGTGTAAGTTTTGATGTTTAATAAAACCCTGCATCAATGTTTCCAGGAAATAAGGCTTCGTCTTTGAATATTTGGATCAAGACCATCACAACAGTCCTTAACTGCTTTCTAGAGACCATCTAGTGTCTTCAGTTTTCTAGATCTAAAAGCATTTTTCAGCAAGTTTTAAAATGGATGTATGAAATCCTGGTTTCATGTCCAGGTATTGACGTGTTGAATGTGAGGTATGATTCATGGCTTTATTCTGGTGCAGCCATACGGATCTTGAGTCACTTCGATACATAAACGGGACCTCATTCATTGTCGAATAATGGGTCTAAGACAAGTCTTTGGTAGATTTGTGAATTCATCTTGACATTTAGGTCCACCTTCTTTATTGAAAGCTTCCCATTGTAGCATAAACCTGCAACGATCATGAAGCCCTTTGAGAAACTTTCCTTGCATTGCTTGACCCAGTTTTAAAATGTGTTTATTTTAGAATTAGTGTAGTAAATGGCACGGGGTTGGTTGCTATCATTGAGGTAAACTCATGCCTCGCCCAGTGTAACAACATTCTTCCATTTTCACCTTCCAGGTACTTTTCATAAAGGAACCTGCTGCAGGTCTTGTTTTCCTCGATATGGTGTGGCGCTTGAGAACATGAACTTCAGCCTTCCAATTTTTCACTAATAATACAGTAGTTAGCATTATCTATTTCATAGATAACAAAATTTTCCTTGTTTTCCTTTAGTATTTTACTGATTGTGCACCTAGTAATAGTGAAATATTCTTTCATAATTTTAATCTTCTTCTTTCTTTTCTCCCCTCAATCATATCAAGCCTGTGGAGCTCCATAATGACTGGGTGATATAATTTAGGTAAATGAGTATTTTTCTCGGAAAGTATGAAAATGTAACCTTTTAACCCTTAGTTACTCACATCTATTTTACTGACATTAGTACCCATGCGGGGGTCTCGCATACTCAATTATTCTACAATGAATAAAATCCTTGGAAAAATAAAATATAGATACAATGCAACTTGTGTACAATGTAAAAAAAATGTTTTTGCAGAGAACATTAATCTTTGTTTTAAATACTTATAAGATACTTTAAGCTATTTAAAAATAATTATAACTAATTATAGATTAATCTTTATATCTAGTTTTTGAAGTTTGATTTATGTAGGCCTATATACATTTTTTTACTACAAGTAGAAATAAACAATCATAACATATTTAAACAGTTAGAAATTGAGGTCATTATTTTATAATAATTGATTAATGATATAATCCTGAAATAAGTTTTACAATGTGTTAGAAATAAAATATTTTAATTTTTTGTTTTTACACTTTGGGGTGGAATATCACCTACCTCTCTTTAGTCTCAACATTTTTTAAACTTTAAAGGGCTATATGATCAATGAAGGTTTCTGATACAATGAGAAGCTTCCAATAATGAAGGTTGGCATAAATGTCAAGATAAATTCACAAATTGATTAAAGATTGGTCTTATACCCATTATTGGACAATGAGGTCCAGTTTATGTATCCAAGTGACTTAAGACCGGTGTGGCTGCTGCACCAGGATAAAGCCACGAGTCATACCTCACATTCAAGTCAATACCTGGATAGGGATGAAACAGCTATTTTGTACTTCCCTTTTATGTACATCCCTACCTTCTCTATCAAATCTCCAGACTCTGCCTCCATGGATTTTTGTGTTTTGGCTTGCTGAAAACAGATTTTAGATTCAGAAAAGACACTGGATGGTCTCTAGAAAGTTGTTAAGGACTGTTAAGATGACAAAATATTGTACTGGCGAACACTTATTTCCTGGAAACATTGATGCAGGGCTGTCAAGGTTTGCACTTAGAAAATAAAATGTTGTACAAACATTTGTAAATGTTTTTTTTGATGCACCAAAATCATTCTTTTTAAAAATGGAACACCCTCTATGTATGTTTGAATTTTTCTCTAGAATTAGAGGCAATAATTTAGGACTTGAGATTGGAATTATTCAAAACTTTTTTTTTTCAATTAAAGGACAAATTTTTACTGAATTAGAACTGAATATGAAAAGGGAAGGTTTGGCTGCAATAATGAATCTTCCCAGTGATTTTGCCAGTTTACTCCACCAGATTGCTTCAACTATTGAATGTTCATTCTGCCTCCATAGTCTGCACCTGAAGGTTTAATCTTGGTGATGGTGTTTAACAAAACTATGGAAAGATGTCATTGTAGGATTTCCAGAAACCATCTATGCAAATTCAAATCCACATATTAATCATCCTCTTCTTTCCCCTAGGCCCTCCAGGGGAGGATTCTTTCTGCACAAACATTGGGTATAGAAAGCTTTGTTACTTCTGTCTGTTTGTGATCATTGCCAGCTTTATATGCACTAGTTAACCATCCTATCTTTTCTATTTGAAGAATCTTTACATCAAATGTATTCTGAAAGTAAACCACATTCTCTTACCGAGGACTTACCAATGGTATGAAGGAGATCTATCAGAAACCAAATTGTTTATTAATACGGAGATCTAGACCATCTCTGAAACATGAACAACTCATTAAAATTATATGATAATTTTGGTTGACTTTTCAAACCTGATGACTATGCAAGGAGGGGCCAAATTTTCTGATTTCTGGGTGGTCAGGAATTGGCTAATTTCTAGTTTGCCTTTTAAATGCTGTGATCTATGTGAGCACACCTAGAAGCCAGAAATTTGGTAATCTTGTTCAAGCCTGATGACATTGCGAGTTGACAAAATTTCATATTTCTGGGTGGTCTGCAATGGCTTATTTTAATTTATATATTTACTTTCAAATTTTATGAACAATTTTAATATACAGTAGAATCTCCTTTTAGCGGACACCTCTCTACAAAGTAAAGTTTTCATTTTCAAAATTACAATTTTTTCAATTTAGCAACTCTCCGGTAAGAGAACACCTCTCCCTAAAGGATACTTTGGCTCTGCAATTAGGTGTCCTTTACAGGGAGGTTCTACTGTACTTCCATACCACCCTGTAGTCTGAAAATTATTACTTGCTCAATACATTTAAAAATGCAAGTTCACAAAATTTCAAACTTCTGGGTTGTCAGTATGGATTATTTTTCTATATTTCCTTTCAAATTGTATCATCAATTTTCCTACCAACATTGCAAGTTACAAAATTTCAGACATCTCGGTGGCCATGGTGGCCGCACACACACAGGGAATAGACTAAAGAAGATATTTATTCAAAAATATGTATTAATGCCATTTTGTCCCTGACACTAAAATGTAATCATGGAAATAATTATATGTAAAAAAAGTACAATGGTTTCAATTAATATTATCAATTTATATTTCAAAGCTATTTAAAAAATATATATATTATTTTAGTGAGTTAGATGATTAGCTAATCATCTGACTAATGTCAATTCAACTGAAAGCTCTGATCCCTTGGGGTGTTGAATTAAAGAGGTTAGAGTCTGTATTTATATATTCATATATCCCTGTTAACACTTCACTGTAAACTGGTTATATATAGCAAACTAGTTAAATACCATTAAAAACATTTTGAACATTGAAATTTTATTGAAAATATATTTACAGTAGAACCTCTCTGTAAAGGACACCTAATTGAAGAAGCAAAGTATCCTTTAGGGAAAGGTGTCCTCTTATTGGAGGGTTGCTAAATAGCAAAAATGATAATATTGGTGATGGAAACTCCTTTGTAGAGAGGTGTCTCATCAGGCGTGAGTTTTTTTTTTTTTTTTATGGAGTTTCTACTGTATATTCTTTGTTCAACTTCAAATTTCTGAAAGCATATCTTTTGCAGTTTCCAAACCTTGTTTGGCTTCAACAAATGAAGTTGGCTTAACTCTCTTCTTGCACCCCATCATGTAACCGCTTAATCAATAGGGAGATAGTCAATAAGATGCTCCAAATTCTATTATTTATTTGCATCAAAATCTCTTTATAAGTTCTTGGTAATCGTCAAAAGAATAATAGTAATTCATATACAGTTAAACCTGTCTATAGCACCCCCTCTTGGGACTCACCAAAATTGGGTGCTATAGAGAGGGGGTGCTATAGACAGGTCACTTTTAATGTAAAATGTTTACATTTTAATGTTTAAAATCGGGCGCTATAGAAGGAAGACGCTATTTAGAGGGGGCCCTATAGACAGGTTTAACTGTACTTTAAATGAGTTTCAGTAAAAAAATGTGGCTAGGTCAAAAAAACTCAAAAGTTGAGAGCAGTACATGTTCATATAAATGTTGTGTGGTTGTAGGTATGGCAGCTAGGTGTACAGATGACCTAGCCAACAACACTCCAGATTGCCATACGGAGGCAAGGCTTGGTGACCACATTAGCCAGCAAGGTGATGATTCCCCACCCCAGCAATCTAGTCCAGAACCCTCGTGCCAAGTCCCGGAATCTTCCAACAATAGTCCTCCTCAATCTGATACTAATGAAGTTTCTCAAATTCTAGATAGCTGTCAAACTCCTGTTCCCATTTCTGATGCTGAGTCTTCAGTTTCTAGTACTTGCAATCATCATTCAGAACCAGATGATGTTGGCACTAGTCCCATTCCAATCACAGAAGGCACATTAAACTGTGAGGAAGACCACCAAAACAACAATTCCTCTCAGAATTATTCTAGTGGTTCTTCGCCAATACAAGAAAGCACTGATTCAGAAGAAATCAGTGGAAATAAGAAAGAAGTTAATAATACTGTAAATAGCAATCAAAAATCTTCTTTTGGAGATGATAAGACAGAGTTACAAGACACTTCTCATGAAGTTAGAAGGACAGAACCTTGCAGTAAGCAAGATTATTTCTCCAATAATTCCACCATTTCAACTAGAACTAATTCCTCCATTGGAGAAGACTGTGAACCTTACTTCAATGGAACCAGAAATCTTCATTCAGGCTCTGATCCTAAGCATCCACAGCTCCAGGACACTGTGAGCCTGAGGAGTTCAGACTTGGACTCTGAAGAAGACTGGCCTTCCTACCAACATGTAATGAATAGGTAGGTGGTGGTATGTTAGTTCAGTGGAATGTTTGCCTCACACTAGTGGTGCAGAGTGCCTGAGGTGGAGAAGCTGGAAATTCAACTAGAGATTGTGGAGAATAAAAATAAAGTGCTGCAGAAAGAAAATCAAATACTCCAGGAAAGGCTATCCCATCAAGAAGGAGAGTTTCAAAAACAGATAGCACAAAAAACAGAAAAGTTTGAAAAGGTAAGTTCAACATTTACATACAAAATAACACAATTTTGAGGATTGTTTAACAGTTTACCTTTTGTATATATATTTTTTGTGTATTTATACTTTATTGTTCAGTAATAGCTTGCTATACTGAAATTATACTCTCAATTTGGCATCAAAATTTTCTATATAATGATGTCGAATTGAGAGTATAATGTCAGTATAGCAAGCTATTACTGAACAATAAAGTAGAATTAAATATAATTTATATGAAAGATAGTTGTATTAGAAAGAAGTAATGATAATTAAAAACAAATTATAAAATTATTACTTTTAAGGTATCAAAAAGTTTTTTTTATTTTAAGTAACAACATAGGGTTATAATAAGTTCACGCTGTAGCATCGCCAGTTACGCATCATATAAGCAGAACTTAGGGGGGGGGGAAAGGAAGAATTGAAGGTATTAGGATAAGAAAAAGAGCAAAGACAGAACCATTTTAACTTTTTATCAAACATTTAAAGTTAAAAAGAAAGAAAATTTTAGTTTTTTTGAAAGTCATTTTTTAAATGTGCTTTCTGTGTAGAGACATGTGTTACACAGCATTCGCTAACTGCCCACCATGATTATCATGACCTGTACCACATGTACTTGGTATATGTACCACCACTCTTTGAACATTGCCTTTCAAATAAAGTGAATCGTTTTTCTCCATTTCCAGTTCTCTACATTTTCTTAGGATGACTAAATTTCATCTTATTTTGTAACTGCCATGTCATTGCTCAATTCACGGCATAGAAAATAACCTTTTGTTGCATCATGGGCCAGTTTATTGGCATGTTTAAGCCTAGCCAGATATAGAACACTTCTTCTAAATGGGATTGCTAACACCTATGATCGCAGCAAAAGTTGGAATGGATTCCTCTTTGCAGCGATTTTTTTATAGACAACTCTTTTGCCTCATATAGTAGAAATGTTAAATGTTCTTTTTCCAAACTTTTGTTCTGGAGTTCTGCTTGTTTTGTTTCATATTCCAAAGCTTTGAATTCCAATCTTCTGGTATATTGTTAAGAACAGCTCTTTCTTTGCCAATTTCCTCAATTTTGGAAGCCATTTGCATTTTTCCTATTTACAATTTTATTTATGCAAAGATATTCTATTAATTAATGATTACAAATGGCAAAAATTTATCTAACATTTAACAAAATTAAAATGTGGGTATGTAAAAGTTTGCCAATACCACGACAGATTTTGGTGTATTCAAAGAGATGGATGTACAAAATTGATTAGTGAAATTTTCTAACTTTTTATATTTTTATTAAGTATAATTGTGGCTGTATAAATGTTTCATGAAGTGGAACAGTATACTATGTGCGAGTCCATATCAAACATAATCCTTCAATTTAATACATACATGGCTCTTGAAGAAGGAGGATATCTGAAGGATTATTTCTAATAGATTGTTTCTAATGACACTTTTTCTAATATTCTCTTGTAGACAATGGAATTTTACTATAGAAAAATATTCAATCCTTTCATAGTAGACAGTTATTCAAAACACCTATGAAAATGGTATATGAAGATATTTCAATTCTTTTCTTCTTCTGAATCATAAAAAATTTTGAGTTGTATTTCTGATTCTACTGTCTACTTGTATTTTGTAAAGAAGACAATCACTCCCAATAACTTTCTGGTTTGTTGGTCCATTTCTAAATATCTTGGATGGTTAGAACAGTTATGAAAACTCAGCTCATTTGAGCAGGAATGGGTCCTATGGACCCCACAGATATTACATATTTTCTCAAGGTAATAAGACCAAATCCAAATAAATAAATAGTGTGTTGGGGTTACCTAAGGTCTTATTACCTTGTGTTTATAATCTATAATCCAAATTGTGCCTTATCATACATATTTTCTCATTTGTGCAACATTTACGTTTATGGTTTGGATTGTATTGAAAGCATTTTTGACATTGTTTTACCAATATTTCATCTTGAATATAGCAACGTTCTAGTCTCTATGCAGAGTATTGTTCATTTTCTTAATTATTTGATATTCCATAAGTGAGGGTTATATTTTGTACAGCTGTATTTGATTTGTGATAAACCACAGCTTTATTCCATTTTCTATTCCATTTAACTCTGGATTCATGTTACAAATTGTTTTCAAAAATGTTGTGTTGCATCATTTAATTTAGAAACATTTTAAACCACTACTGTTGGATATTCTGCCTCATTTCAACCCCTTCCTCTAGTATGTTTTAGTAGGGTTTTACAATCTATAAAACTCATTTTAAAATTACTTTATGCACACGCTGTAGTATAGTAGACCACATTTATTGTATAACACTGGTCATTCAAAAATAGCAAAACACTCAGAATATTTGCCTCTTACCCAGAGATTTGGATAATGTGAGGTACGTCAGAGATTAGCTGCAGTGTGTTTTTTCAGCTGCATCAACAACTGGAGCAGAGCCAGAGGGAGCGGGACCGGATGGTTGTGAAGTATGCCCAGGGTGAGCAAGAACTGATGCGTGCTCGCAAGCAACTGGAGGAAGGAGAGCGGAGGTACCGGGACCTCGTGCATCAGGTGGATCAGCAGCTAACCAAAGTCCGCAATCTCCAGCAAGACAAGTCCAGGCTCACCAGCACTCTGGACATCCGGGTATCAACACACTTTCATATTTCCCCAAATAGTCAGTTCCATCAAGTACAACCATGACACCACCACTTGGAATTTGGGATTTTTCATTGGGAGTTGTTAGTTCTCTCAAAGAGTAATTTTAAAATATGGTGTCACTAGAGATTTCATGAAAAGTCAACTTAATATAGAATAAGTTTAGCCTACTTAATAAACTGACAAAAAGATTTATCTTAATCTCTCCCTTCTATCTAAAAGGGTTTGTAAGGTTCGGGCAAAAACTGAATTATTTTGTCTTATCCACTTTTTTGGTGTCAAATAATCATTTACAATGTAGCATTCACTTGAGTAACTAATCCTCTGTGTATGTATGCAGATAGTTCTCTTTTGTAATTATTATCCCTGGTGTATCTCATGGCCACAGAGATTCATGTTAGGTAGTAGTTAGTTTTACTGCAAGTGCACCACATGTGGACAATGTTTGTTGAGTTGGTCACTCTAGATAAAAGGTATTGTATTTCTTTGTGCAAGGCCTTGAAATCTGTACAGTGCTTGAGCAAGGGAAATCTAGAGGAATTTAGTATACAAGTCAAGCTTTCAATGAGTCAAAATTCCAAAGTTGAGCAAGAGAGATTGAAGCTATCCTGTTTTTTCCATTTCCAATATTCTTATCACCACAACTTTAAAGTTTGCTGTAACTCCCAGTGAAAACCATCATGATTCCACACGTAGGATACACCTCAGAATGTATCCGGCAGGTCAAGAGTGTCATTGAAGAAAATTATCCAATTTTTGATCCAAGATCATAACCTGATCAATTGCCTAGGGAACCATTGAGTCCAATGGTCTCATTGTTAAATAAAATACATTTCTCTCTCTGACAGTTGCTCATACCTCACCAATGGCAATCACTCACTTACAATCTAATGCAACATTACTAACCGAGTTAGTTGTAACTAGATTGATATTTAGATCACTAAGGTTGGTTTCCATTTGTTAGTGCATGGTGGTGGGATATTTATATGTCACAGTCCAAGTGTTCATTTTTATTTAAAACACTCTTCTATCCTTTGAAAACTCCACTGTGTGGACAGGAAGTCGCTTCAAATCCTTTCGTGAGGTGTGTGACTTTCTTCAACTTTTGAATATGTAGAACTCTAGAGTTCAATATATAGAAATTACTAAATCTGAATACAGTAAAATTCCTCTATTAATGTTTTTAAGGAGATTGAAATGAGTATTTTAATATAGAAAATAACCTTACTAATAAGATATTATTTAAATTTATAAATAAAGTTGAATGTGTGGACATATGAACTTGAGTAAGAAAAAAACTCTTGATAGGTCACTATAGGAGATTTATATGTTGTTTTTTTTACTACACCTCTCATGGAGATGAACTATGGCATTCTCCCAGAAGCACCCTCCAATTGTAAAGTATAATCTTGCTCATGAGTGTGATCAACTAACCACTTTTATAAAATGATCTAACCAGATACCAAGTGCAATATACAAGGTTGTCCCAAAAGTTCATAAACACTTCTAAAAATTGAAATACCAATATTATTTGCCATAATATTATTCGCTGTTATGTATAATGTCTTTGTATTATGTATAAAGTAATTGTATTATGTATTGGCCGTTATAATATTATCCGCCAAGTAATAAGAAAAACAACGTTTTAGAAAAAAAAAAAACTTTTGGGACAACCTTATATGAGAACAATTATATATAAATGTTTGAAGATCAGGAATGGAAAGTGTTTCTTAGCCGTATTGGTTTTGCAGGTGGCAGACAATTCCAACCTCCAGAAAGAAAACGAGAGGTTAAAAGGAGAAATCAGTGCTCGAGATATCAAAATCAAATGGGGGCTGAATAAGCTAAAGACTGAAACAGAAGCTCACAAGGTTTGTATCCCTATGTTGCTTTAAAACATAAATATGGCTCCCAAGTTTGTGCCCAATGTGGGATTGAAAGCTTTCAATTCCTAGGAAACTTGAACACATCTAGCTGTCACCGATGTAGGTTTGTTATTTCCTCAGCACACACAAATGGAGATACAGTAAAACCCCTCTATAGTGAACCCCATTGGGACGGGACTTTTGGTTCACTATAGCCACGGTTTGGGTATTTAATTTTTTTTTTTAGGATATAATTAAAGGGCATGCGCAAAAAAAAAAAAAAAAAAAGGCTACCTCTTAATATTGGCTGCTTTTTTCCCCCTAAATTAACCTATTTCTATATATTAAAGCTGTATATTAAAATAAAAACAAAATCATGTGAAAATATTGCCTTTTTGATCAGTTCCTCTGATAATTTAATTAGTATAAATGCAACCTGCTCCCCATATGTAAAAAAAAATTCAAGAAAAGTATACCTTATTTATAAAAATTAAATAAAAACTTTATTAATAATATTTTAAAAGGTATAAAAATATATTTTAAATAAATATTATTATATTACAATATAGGATACAAAGGCTTACTTGAAGAAGTCTGTTATTTTTTTCTGCTTTAACATATTCCTCAAAAATTTGGTTTCATTTCTAGCAAAGAAATCTTCATTTTTTAAAATGAAGCCTAGCTTGTACTAACCACGTATACAAAGCTTCCTCTAAAAGTGTATAATGACACTGACGATAGCGGCAATAGTTGGGATTGATTCCTCTTTGTAGCATTTTTTTTTTATAGTCTTCTTTTTTGCCATATCGTAGAAATGCTACTTTTGCTCATTTTCTTCCGAAGTTCCGCTTGCGATGTACCACTCTCAATAGCTTTTATGATGGTTAATTTCTTTTCAAGTGATATCTTGGTACGAGCGACTTTTTCTTTGGCACTTCCATTATCTTTTAAAACTGGTTTTAATAATTTAATCATGTTTTAAGGAATTTTCCTAATGTAGAGTTAAGAAATTTAGTTTTCAATAAGGCATGAAAAATTTATAAAAGTGCGCAGTATAAAAATAGAACGTAAATAAAAACACACAATGTCGCTAAATCCTTTGTTTTGAATTGCGATCTGTGAGCTAGAGCTCACACAAAATTTTAATTAGTTTTGAAAATTATAATTTTGGAATTTTAGAATTAAAATTAAAAGTTCGTTATAAGCATGGTATTTTTGATAGAATTTAATATTTTGGGACCAAAATTGGGTTCGTTATAGCGATAGTTCGCTAGTTTGAAAAGTGAAAAGTTCGTTATAGCGATGGTAATTTTAATGGAATGGAATTGGGATTTTCGATGGGTTCGTTATAAGGGAAGGTTCGTTATATCCATGGTTCGTCTTAGCGGGGTTTTACTGTATATATAATAAATAAAATGAAGATTTCAGATAAATAACCTCAAGGTAATAAGACCAAATCTAAATAAATAAATAGTGTGTGACATTTTGATAACAATGCTCTTACTGAAACATCAGCACACTATTTATTTATTTGGATTTGGTCTTATTACCTTGTGTTTTTAATCTATATTCAAATTGTACCTGATCAAAGTTAATAACTATTATTTAAGAAATTATTGAAAATAAAATAAGATTTTTTAAAATGACAAAGTGGGTATAGCGCTTGATAATTGTGTCTCAAAAATATTTAACAAGAAAATTTTTCTTTTAACATTTTCAGATTTAATATTTTTTACTTTAATTATTGGATTTAATTTTTTAATACACTCTAATAAGAGACCAAAAATTATATTTTTAATGGTCGCTGGATATTCATGAAAGACTCGTTATAGTAGGCTTACAAAAGAAATTTATTTGTTCTTTACAAGGGTGGTCAAGCATTGGGAGACTACTGTTTATTGGGAGCATCCCTGAGGTTTCACCAGTTGAAGTGATCTGGTATGTTGTTACAATAATTGTTGGGATCAAGGGTCTATCCAATAGAAGTTTTATTCAGAACAATCAGTGTTGATGTCAATTAGACCTTGTCCACTTGATCACCTCTCTTTTTGTTGGTTTAGGAAACCCAGACTCGGCTTGAGGCTGCCCTCCTGCGGCAGAAGGAGATGCGAGAAGAACTAGAGCAAGTGAGGATCAACTGCCAGGAGATGGTGCGGCACCTGCAGGACCAGGCTGCTGAGACTCGGCACAGTGAGGACATGGATCAGGTACAGGGAACAGGGTAGCTATATTGATGGACACTAACTGGCTGGCTGTCCTTGTAGCTGGTCCGGAAGGAGCTGGAGTCCTATAAGAAGAGATTCCAGGCGAGCACAGAAGAAAATAATGGACTCACTATCAAGGTAGAGATTTTCAAGTATATTATCACTCTGAGGCAGTTTTATTAAAGTCATATATTTTGTACTGTAAAATACATGTACTAGGTAACCCCAAGAGCTGTATACCAGTGTACACCACATGTTATTTGAAAGTGCCATGGTCTCACAGGTGGGTTGGACCTTTTGCAAGAAGTGCCAAGGAAGCACTTTGATTAAAAAGCTTCTTTCATGAAAATTTGATCCTGGTTCCTTGTTTCCACAAAAAGCAGATTACTAGACTGACCAACCAATCTAAAGCATTCCTTATATATAAACAACTCTGCTTAGGACTTTTATACTAAAACCTACAGGTATATACAGTAGAACCTCCATGAGAGGACATCTCCCTACAAAGGACAGTTTTCATTGCCAAATATTTTGTTATGAGCCCAGTATTTTCATTAAAATGTATTATTTTGAGACTTGGAAACATAAGGTTACAAGACCAAGTCCAGATTAATGAAATGTTTGTTACATTTTGGTAACAGCATTGTTACCATCATCAAACAGAGGTACTGAATGACAAAAAATATATATATTACAACCTTGTTTTAAATAGTTGGTACTGTTATCAGTTGTATAAATAAGATAATGATAAAAATAAAATAATTTTCTAACAACCTTAAAAGACTAGTCTTCAAATTAGAAATAGGAAAAAAATATTTTTTAGATTTAATTAAAAGCATATATTTTAATATCAATAATATTTCCTCTTTCTTCCATTCTGTTAATTGTAGTAATTTTTCTCATAATCAAGTATCTTTGTTTCTTTTAGATTATTCCATCATTTCATCAATTTTTCTAATCCCTTGTTTACACAATCTTGTCTTTTCATCTTGAAATATTCCTTTAGTTCTTATATTGTATAATAATATTTGAGCATAAAGAAATGTCACCAATACATTCAAAAGTACGAAAAAATAAATATTTCTTGGCAACACAAGAACACCCAATTACCAAAAAGAGTAGGTTTAATTTATGAAATGTGAAAAGTGTTATGTAAAACAAACAACCAGAACTCTAAAAGAAAGAATGGAAAACCATAGATACCCTCTAAAATGGGATAACATTGAGAATTTTAATCTAAAATAAACAAAGATACTAGATTATGAAAAAACTCTATGACAATTTAAAAGATCCTTTTCTATTCAATAATAATCTTCTACAATTAACAGAATGGAAGAAAAAGGGAATATTTTTTTAACTGAAAAGTTTTTTTTCCACTCCCCATTCTAAGAATAGTATTTTAGGGTTCTTAGAAAAATATTTTTCTTCTTATCTCGTCTATCTTTTTTACAAAGCTGATAACCATACTATATAAAAGTATGCTGCGATATTTTCTCATTCAGTATGACATGTGTTACTACACAGATAGTTCTAAAACAAAGGATAGTCTTGGTTGCAGATTTTTTCAATTGATAATATTCCAGAAAAACAAGTAGCTTGCCCCTTTCGACCAAGTGGCTGAAGCGATAGCTTTAATTAGAGCACTTGAGGATGTGAGTTCATTGCCTGAGCACCTAAAGATATTGTTATGAATTTGGACAACAAGAATGTTGTTTCATCTGTAAATAATCTCAGAACTAAAAATAAACTCATTTTAAATGCACTGAACATCATGAGCACAATTAACCAAGGAAACAGAATATCAGTTACTTGGGTCACACAGACTGCCAAGGCAACATTAAGACAGACAACCTTGCCAAGAAGGTAACTTTATGTTCTCTTCCTAAAACATATATGCTTGTTCCTGAATTGTTTCTAAAGATAAAGGTTGAAGAGGAAAGTTGGGAAATCTGTGAGAAAAAAATTTGAGAGAGAGAGAATCACAAGAAAAAAGTGTTTCTTAAAAGTTTGGCCTTTCATCATTATCTTTAAGGAGAAACAATTTTCTATATCCTTATTCCTACTGTGCAGTAGGTCTAGTGACTGGCCATACTTGGATCAATGTATTTTTGAGCAGAATTGGTCTTCTTCTTATCTCCACTCAATCATATTAGGGTATCAAGTTGTGACCCTTGATGGTGTCTGTTTAACAACCATCATGACTGGGTGAAGTAGAATGCCTTTGTCATTAAGACTGGGAGCACTACTCAATGGCGGGCCAACTTAGCTCCAAAAGAAATGGCCGCCTCTGACATGAGGAACAGACGCCATGTGCAGCTGCTCCTAACATGAGTAAAAATGCTGCTTATCCTGTATCCCTGGATTAGGAGCCCTTACAGGGTACTATCAGCCGGGCCAGCTGAACCCAGGTTTTTTAGCGAGCTTGTTACTGCTCCCCCTCTTCCTTTTTCATCTGGGCTTGGGACCGGCAAAGGTGGAGTTGCAGAATTGGTAAAATAGAGGACCCAACGTGCCCCTTTTGTGGATCTAATAATGATGAAACCATTAAACACATCCTTTTTTATTGCGAGGATCTAAATGAATACGGAAACATTCTTTTCACAAAAATTATTCAAGAATTAAAACATCCTCCAGTCATTGTAAAAGACAACCCTCGCTTTCTTAGAGTAATCAAACAGGATAAATTCTAGTCTCATAATAAAAAAGTGAAGAGAAGCTTCAATTTGATCCAACTTGAACCAAAACCTAGCTACCACTCGTGTCCCAGTTAATAGGATTCTATCCATCACATGTTTATCTTACACCATATAGAACAACCATGTAACATATATAACCTTGTATCAAAATCATTGTAGATAATTGGAGTAAGGCAGTTACACACACACAGTTCGCATAAACTGATTGGTGCACATAGGAGAAATAAATTGTTGTTGTAGGGGGTCGGTGGAAGGATGGTATAAACCGTTGGTTTTCGATCGCTACGACCCGGGTTCGATTCCCGCATTGGGCACTTTTTTATGTTTAAAAAAAAAAAAGCTCCAATGGCCCCCGATTCTTGCAAAAGTCCAACCCCACCAGCGAGTGCAAGTAACCAAACGGGGCTCTGGCACATTTGTAAGTGCAAAGTCGAACTGCTTTTCACATGTGTAGACACGTGGTGCACTTACAGTAAAAGCAGTCGCCTACTTCTACCCACCATGATTATCATGGCCTGTACCACGTGTACTAGGGATAAGCAAAAAAAGAAATTGTTGTTGTTTCTCATTCAGTACTTTTGTCTGATAATGGTAACAACACTGTTACTGTGAGATCACAAACATTTTTTTAAAATTTGGGCTTGTTTATCTTATCTTTTTAATCTATCCAAATTGTACCTTATATTTTGGGACTTGAAATGACGTTAATTATAGGGGTAGCTTGTTATTTGAAAAAAAAATAATACTCAAAAGTGTGTTCTCTATAACAATGGTATTTATCAGAGGAATGGAGTTGGTATATTCCCTGAGTGTTGGGCAAAGAATCTCATTTGTTGTTGGCCACACCTGTTAATTACAATTAACATAAGATAAAAAACCCACTTATTTAAAAAATGGAGAATATGAAGTACATGTAAAACTTTGTTGACCATTATTGGTGAACTATTTACATTTCTATATATAAATAATCTGGGATTTTTTTGGTTTCGTTTGTAGACTCTTCTCCAATACTCTTTCTGAACAACTCTAGAAGTTCTTTTACTTAGAATTCTCAATGGCATAATTTAGTCCAACTTATTTAGTTCAACACCCCAAGCTTCCTGCTCAATTATAGTCATGTGTTGAATTCAAGATAATAAGACCAAATCCAAATAAATAAATAGTGTGTGACATTTCGGTAACAACACTGTTACCAAAACATCACACACTATTTATTTATTTGGATTTGGTCTTATTACCTTGTGTTTATAATCTATAATCCAAATTGTGCCTTATCATCTGTGCTGACTCTATAGTCAGTTAGATATGATTAGCTTATCATGATGATAAGTGAACCACTATGATTATCTAACTTGTTCAAATAATATTTTTAGGGGGTCGGTGGAAGGCTGGTTAAACCGTTTGGTTTACGACCACTACGACCCGGGTTCGATCCCCGCATTGGACACTTTTTTCTGTTTAAAAAAAAAAAAAAAATGCTCCAATGGCCCCCCGATTCTTGCAAAAGTCCAACCCCACCAGCGAGTGCAAGTAACCAAACGGGGCTCTGGCACATTTGTAAGTGCAAAGTCGAACTGCTTTCACATGTGTAGACATGTGGTGCGCTTACAGTAAAAAGCAGTCGCTAACTACCCACCATGATTATCATGGCCTGTACCACGTGTACTAGGGATAAGCAAAAAAAAAAAACTTTTGTATAATATTAATTGATAATATAATTCAATACCATTGTGAACCTTGTTTTTTAAATTTATTTACAATCTAACTTCTTTTAATTCAACACCCCAAACTATTAAAACATTTGGTTGAAGTTTGTGTTGAAATATATCAGTTAAGATGATTATCATTCATCACTGTTTGTGGACATTTTCTCACACATCCAAATACTAATTCATCAAAATAAAATTTATATAAAAATACTCTACTTGTAATATGTTTTAATTATTAATATATAAATTGATGCCATTTGACGTTTTTAAATTTTATTTGTTTAGAATGTTTCATGATCAATTATTAGTGAGGAACAAAATTGAATTATTACACATCTTTAAACATGAAAAATTGCTAGTACTAATTTTCCTAAATAAATTATTGTGATGGGAGGAAGGTGAATTAATTTGTAAAATAAAGAAAAGCTTAAACATTTTATATTAAAAAATAATTATAATCTTTTAAAGAAATTCTTTAAGGTTGTTTGTCTTTGGGCAAGAACCCTATTCAAAGGGGGGCATTTTCTAGATGATAAATCTTCAAAAGACATGCATGTCTTTTTCCTTCTCTAAGTTCCTTCAAATAGCACTCTCCAAGATACTTCTTTGTTTACACTGGCCACCTGGATTATGTATAAATTGTCCACAAGTGCCACATTTGTGTGGCTGCATTGAGCATGTTGGTGCCAAATTATGGTAGGTTGGTTATTTGATAGGCTGCAGGCTGGGATATGAAAATTTATCAAATTATCATTGGTTAAATGAGACTATGTTACTATGGCATCACTTGGAACCAAGATTTACTATTGTTGTAGCCATGGTTAAAACAACTGAGACTTAAAACTTGAGGACTTTAGAATCATGATAAAAAATGCTCCAATGGCCCCCCGAATCTTGCAAAAGTCCAACCCCACCAACGAGTGCAAGTAATCAAACGGGGCTCTGGCACATTTGTAAGTGCAAAGTCGAACTGATTTTCACATGTGTAGACATGTGGTGCGCTTACAGAAAAAGCAGTCGCTAACTACCCACCATGATTATCATGGCCTGTACCACCACATGTACTAGGGATAAGCAAAAAAAAAAAAATAATGATATAAGAAGGTTGTGTTGTTGTTTCTTATCCCCTTGTGCAAAGATTAAACAAATTCCATGAGTTTATGCTCCTCGGGCTGTTTTATGATAAGCAGTGGCCTCTCCCAAAGGTCCTGTTTAGTGTATCTAATGCACGCCAAAATGTGTTCTGGAGCTGCAGGTGCCAAGCTAAGAAGGTTGTAGTGAAGGTATGAGATATCTGTGGTGTGGCAGATTCACATTCTAGAGAAAGAGAGACTAGAGAGGGAGCAAGCTGTCAGCCGGCTGAAGGAACAGCTGGACAGTGCGCGGCAGGAGGGGGAGGAGCTGCGGAACCAGGTGGGGCAGCTAGAGCTGGAGACAGAGAGGGCGCAGGGCCTCACTCGAGAGGTGGAGCGGCTACGTGCGGCCAACGCTGACCTCCAGGCTGACATGGAGGCCTGCCGCACCAAAGAAGGAGAGCTGCTCCACTTCACTGAGAGGCTCACCTCCAAGACTGTCCAGCTCCAAGCTGACCATGCCCTGCTGGAATCTAAAGTACTTACACTATCTCTTCAACTCTATCCATAGATACAAGAAAATAAGACCTATACTTCAATAATAATTATATATATATTTAAAATTCCTCTTCTAATTCTAAGAATAATATTTTAGGTTGACTTAAAAAAACTTTTTTTTTTTTATTTTCTATTTTGTTTACACATTTGATAATAGTATTATTTAAGAACATGCTGCGATTTTTTTTCTCATTTATTCTTTTATCTAATGATAGTAACAACACGGTTACCAAAATGTCACACACTATTAGTTTATTTGGTTTAGGTCTTATTTTTTTGTATCTATAATCCAAATTGTGCTTTATCATTTTGTATCCATAGTTTGACAATTATCTTTTTGTTAATTGTTTATTATTTAGGAAATCCAATTATTTGTGATAGTTTCTTATAATTCACTTTTTTTTAATTTAATTTTCACCTTAAATTGGACTATGGGTTTTATAGAAAATGAAGCCTATGTCTACCAACTCTACAATGATTTTTTTTTAATATTCCAGTAAAAAATAAACTCCTTGTACTTGGTTTAATTTTTTAAAATTACTGCAATAGCTTTAATGGGATTTGTATCAAATAAGGGGGAAATCTCAGCTCTTCAGAGGCTAGCTAGTGGTCAAAGTGGTATAAAACCTATTCAATTAGAGAGTTATTTCCCTAAATCTGATAGCTATGACCTGGAATTATGGTTTGTTGAAACATGCACAAACATCAAATGCATTTCTAAAGCTCTGCCATATTTTTATTCTGATGTGGACCAAAAAATAAATTGTTAAAACATTTAAATAAATTGAATGTTCACATCATTTGCATAAGTAATGTAAATAGGAAAACCATGTATGCACTCACCTGGCAAATATTGAAGGCAGCAGTAACCCAAAGTTGTGTTGCAGAACCTCCAGGGTAAAGAAGAGAGCCAGCGAATGGCCAGGCACTGTCAGGAACTTGAAGGCCGCTGTAAAGACCTGGTAAGTAGGAATGGCCGTTACTTCCAATGATATGCTCACCCTCTGTGGCAGACAGCTCAGCTAGACCGGCTCTCCGTCCAGAAGACAGAAGAAGTGCAGATTTTGATCAACCATCTAGCAGAGAAAACCAAGTCAGGTATGTTGTTCCTCAGATATCGGGATTGTTGAAGTGTCGCCATCTTATCACCCACTAACTTCCAATGAGAGGAGAGACCAGAGTTTTTAGGTTGTAGTCTCATTGAAATAAAGACATTCATGATGTCATGATATTATTTTGACTAAATATCAGAGTTCTTTGCAATCGATGTTCTTCCTTCATAGCCCTATTACCTGTGTAATGCTCTTACTTTGATCTGCCTTTTAAGGAAGTTTAGCCAATCACTTAAGGGCAAAGACTACCAGTTGTCTTTACACAGAGTTCTTTGTGTCTCCCTGAATATATAAAGATCACATTTAAAGATTCATTTCCATATTTAAATTTAGTGTATAATGTAGTATAAAGTGATTGTTGTAGCCATAGAAATTACTCCATTTTAAAAAAATTTCTTTCCATGGCTACAACAATGGGCTTCCAGCAAATTCAAACTCTCCACTCTGAGAATAAAGAAACAATTATTTTGCTACAAATGCTTCACTTCCAAGTGACCTTAATGGGCATCCTGAGAGCTGACTATCTAATTCTCTGGTTTTGATGAAACATGTGAGTGGACCCTTTAACTTGAATACAGTACAACCTCTAGGACAACACCTAGTTTCAGAGCCCAAGTTTCCTTTAGAGAGAATTATCCTATTATCAGAAAGTTGCCAAATAGTAAAAATAGTCATTTGCCAATGAGCGTCCTCTCATGGAAGTTCTAATGTATATGTCCAAAGAAAAAAGACCTGTTGAGGTTTCTTGGTGCTGTGGCAAATTAATGATCTGAATATGTGAAAATTGTACAAGAGAGAGAGATCAATATATGCATAATTTCATTTTATTCCTTAAAAGTTTTTTTTTTTTATCTCTCACACATGAACTACATCATCATTTAAAACTAGTGAGAATTTATATTTGAAATTGGCATTAGAAAAGACACAGGTATCAGGAGATATAAATGAGTTCATGATTCTTTCCATGGAACTCCTGAATTTGAAGCTGCCCATTTTGCGGATTTGTCCCAAAATTCAAAATAATGATTTTATAATAAGGCTCTTTCACAACTTGCTAAAGTTAAGTGTTGCTTTAAATGCAGTATAGGAAAAAAATTGTTCCATCTTTCTTAATTTTGCAAATATAAGTAAAATAGGGAACTTGGTGCTACATAGAGGAGCTCAAAGGATGTAATTTCATTTGTATTATTTCAAATTGAGAGGTGTGTTTAAAAGCAATTGTATGAGGTTTTTGTAATAAAATTTTAATAATGTTATGACCAATTTCTATGTATGCATTTTGATTTGTAGTTTGAGGTGTCTCTGTGTGCAGTGGACCAACTAACATCAAAGCTAGAGGATGCTGAGAATGAAGCCCGGATACTAAAGCGACGCCACCTGGCGAGCATAAAGGAACTCACCAGGGAGTTACAGCATTCCAAACACAAGCTAGAGGCTTCTGCCAGTGGTCTGGGGTCGCGGACCAGCTCCACCTGTTCCCTGGACAACTCCCCTCCACCCGCTGCTACACAGCCTGTTGACAATGGGCCCAAGATGGTGAGAACATATTCTCTCAACTGGTTATTTGACAGAGGGAAGGCAAGTAGTAGAGGTTTTAATGTGAGGAGAACTTTTACATATTAAAGTCTCCAATGAATGACTGCCTCCATGAACCACCACTAAAAATAGTTTTTTTTGGCCTCTCATGAAAGAGTATTGAAAAATTAAATTTTATAAATTAAGGTAGAAAAATATACAGTAAAACCTCGCTATATACCGGCCGAGGATTTAGCGAAACTTATAACAAATCTAAGTTAATCCCCAATTCCATTTCATTAGAAAGATCATTGTTATAATGAACTCTGGAATTTAAAAAATAATTAACTACCCCTATAACAAACTTAATTTTAAGTGCCAAAATAATAATTATAATTAAAACACTAGGCATATAACAAATGTAAATTGTAATTAATAGATTTTTAGAACACAACAAAATTTTGAGCATGTTTCAGCTCACAGATCGCGATTGCAAAATAATAAATTTAGCGGATTTGTTTGTTAACATTTATACATTCTATTTTTCTATATGTTAAATAAATTTTTACACAATATATTTATATTAAATAGAGTATCCTTGCGTTCAAATTTTTGAAATTAAAAAAAAATGCAAATTGCTTCCAAATTGAAGAAAAAAGTTTAAAAAAAAACTATTAATAGAAGAAATAAATCCATAATCACAAAGCTTTTGAAAAAGGAAACAATGTGGGAAATATTTCAGAATATGTTTAAAAAAGAGACTATAGCTTTTTTGTTATAAGAGATAAAAATAGACAGCCATTAAAATTGCTACAAAGAGGAATCAAGCCCAAGTTTTGATTCAATCGTACATGTTAACAGAAGTGTTGTTTCTTATCCCCTTGTGTAAATATTACACAAATTCCATGAGTTCATGCTTCTTAAGCTGTTTTATTATCAGCAGCAGCCTCTCCCAAAGGTCCTGTTTAGTGCATCTAATGCAAGAATATCTAGCTAGTGTAACCTAGACTAGAAAACGTCCAAATAAAACAGGCCCATGATGTAACAAAAGGTTATTTTTTGTGCCATGAACTAATGTGATTTCAAAGCCAGCCATGGCTTCCATGACAAGTTCAATACAAAACAAAATCTAGACTTCAGAAGAATATGTGAGAGCTGGAAATGCAACAAAATACTTATTAACTTCATTTGAAAGGGGGCAATGCTTAAAAAGTGCTACAGTGCACAAGGTATTAGAGACATTTTTTCAAGTAAACTTTGTATTATTTAATATGATAAAGATGTTTTAAAATAATTATATATCTTCCAATATATAATTAATAAAGCTTTGCATTAGATTTGTCTTGAATTTTAAATTAGAGGTACATGTATGCTATAATGATAAGAAGAACCTATCATCAAATGAATTATTTTGATATTCCGCATTAATGTATGGAAATAGATCAATTTGGGGAATTAAATTAAAGTGACCAATATTAATAGGTAGTCTTTTTCTGTGTGTGACTTTCCTTTAATTATACAATTGAATATTTTGTAAAGTAAAAATGATAAAGCACAATTTGGATTATAGATTATAGCTACAAGAAAATAAGAGCTAATCCAAATGAATTAATAGTGTGTGACATTTCAAAAACAGCGCTGTTACCGAAATGTCACACACTATTAATTTATTTGGATTAGCTCTTATTTTCTTGTAGCTGTAAAGTAAAAAAAAATAGCCAAACAGTGGCTATAGTGAACCAAAAGTTCAGTTCCATTGGGGTTCACTATAGAGGGGTTTTACTGTAGTTGATCGCTTCCAATTCTTAGGATCCAGGATTGATAAGATGGGAGGTTGCTTAGAGGAAGTAAAAAGAAGAATTGCACTATGAAGGAACACAATGATGAAATTGGAAAGGATTATGAAAGATGAAGGCATTTCTCTCAAGACAAAGAAGAGAATTGTAGAGGCATTAGTATTACCTGTGGACTTTTATGGTTGGGAGAGCTGAACTTTCAGAAAAGAAGGAAGGAAAAAGAATTGAGACTTTTGAAATAAGGACATGGGAATAAGTTACTCAGGGTTCCATGGATAGATAAAAGTTCAAATGTTTTAATCTTAACTGAAATCAATCCTGTTGGATCCCTAGAATCCTAAATATGCAAACAAAGAATGACCTACTTTAGACACATAATGAAAGAAAATGGTTTATAAAAGATGTTGATGTTGGGAAAATTGAAGGAAAAATAAAAAGAGGAAGACCTCCAATGAGCTAGCTGGAAGAGGTCAGGGAAGCTACCGCTGTGAGTGATGGTCACCAACAGATTAAATTGAAGAATATTTGCCCATATAGGAATCAAAAATCAAACTCAATTGACAGACAATAACAACAAGATATAGAGAGTTTTTTCCTCCAAAAAGGGTGAGAGTGGGCAACCAAATGTTGGGATAAAATGATATATTGGTTGATGGAATCAATTTCAAATAAATTTGCTGAGACAGCTGCGGTGTCTTAATTTTTCCCAAAATAAACAGGAAACTACAGTACTAAAACAATTTGTGGTCAATCCATATTAGCTCAGTGTGAGATGGTTTCTGCAGAGCCAGGAGAATCGCAGCAACTTGCCCCAGATAGATCAGCAGACCCTGGTGGAGCGAATAGTGCGCCTTCAGAAGCTGGTGGCCAAGAAGTCAGAGAAGCTGGAGTTCTATCAGGAGCATGTGACCGTGCTGGTTGCAGAGTTGAAGAAGAAGTCAAAGTAAGTATCTCCATTATCTATGCTCTGACACAAGGTGTGACACCTGGATGCTTTAGGATCATTCAGAATTATGTACTACGGGAAGAGACAGGTGCTCTGGCCTCTGGGACCATGGACTCCAACAAGGTATCTCTTACAATCTATATCAATCTTGTTACATCTATTATGGGATTTAAATACTGGCAGTGAGGTCACAGTTCATCACTCAGATAAAGTACAGTAGTCTATGTCTGTAAGTTGGCAATTATGGTATGCAGCTGTAAACTAGCCTAGTTGTGATAGGTTAAAGGAATCCCACATCCAATGGCTAGTTCCTCGGTAGTTGGATGGACTTAGCAGCAAATTAAGAACAGTGTGTAATCTCAGCCACTTATATAGGCAACTGTGCAGTCGTGGCTGGAGTGAAATGGTGCAGCAAGTTAGTGTGTATTCTGGGTTGTATTAGGATCTTTCATTCACATTTGTTCCCATGTATTAGGAACCTTTGAAATAAATATTCATTTCAGTCTTTCTGTGTTAAAGGTGTTGGCTGCAAAGAAGTCTGCACCTGTTATGAGGCACAAGATTTTGCAGAGTTTGATTTCTTTAGCCCTTCTTCTGGTGTAAAAATCCACTCAGGGTGGCATTTTTAATCTATTTGTATGTTCATGTATTTTCAGGCCCTTCTTATGCCCTTTAAGCCCTTCTTACCTGCTAGCCATTCTCAGTAGCTTTATGTTATGATTTACTAACTACTCCCAGTGGCTTTGTGTTAGGGTCTACTAGCTACTCTCAGTGGCTTTGTGTTAGGGTCTACTAGCTACTCTCAGTGGCTTTGTGTTAGGGTCTACTAGCTACTCTCAGTGGCTTTGTGTTAGGGTCCACTAGCTACTCTCAGTGGCTTTGTGTTAGGGTCTACTAGCTACTCTCAGTGGCTTTGTGTTAGGGTCTACTAGCTACTCTCAGTGGCTTTGTGTTAGGGTCCACTAGCCACTTTCAGTGGCTTTGTGTTAGGTTCCACTAGCTACTCTCAGTGGCTTTGTGTTAGGATCCACTAGCCACTTTCAGTGGCTTTGTGTTAGGTTCCACTAGCTACTCTCAGTGGCTTTGTGTTAGGTTCCACTAGCTACTCTCAGTGGCTTTGTGTTAGGGTCCACTAGCCACTTTCAGTGGCTTTGTGTTAGGTTCCACTAGCTACTCTCAGTGGCTTTGTGTTAGGGTCCACTAGCCACTTTCAGTGGCTTTGTCTTAGGTTCCACTAGCTACTCTCAGTGACTTTGTGTTAGGTTCCACTAGCCACTCTCAGTGGCTTTGTGTTAGGGTCTACTAGCTACTCTCAGTGGCTTTGTGTTAGGGTCCACTAGCCACTCTCAGTGGCTTTGTGTTAGGGTCTACTAGCTACTCTCAGTGGCTTTGTGTTAGGTTCCACTAGCTACTCTCAGTGGCTTTGTGTTAGGTTCCACTAGCTACTCTCAGTGACTTTGTGTTAGGTTCCACTAGCTACTCTCAGTGGATTTATGTTAGGGTCTACTAGCTACTCTCAGTGGCTTTGTGTTAGGTTCCACTAGCTACTCTCAGTGGATTTGTGTTAGGGTCTACTAGCCACTCTCAGTGGCTTTGTGTTAGGTTCCACTAGCTACTCTCAGTGGCTTTGTGTTAGGTTCCACTAGCTACTCTCAGTGGCTTTGTGTTAGGGTCTACTAGCTACTCTCAGTGGCTTTGTGTTAGGGTCCACTAGCTACTCTCAGTGGCTTTGTGTTAGGTTCCACTAGCTACTCTCAGTGGCTTTGTGTTAGGGTCTACTAGCTACTCTCAGTGGCTTTGTGTTAGGGTCTACTAGCTACTCTCAGTGACTTTGTGTTAGGTTCCACTAGCTACTCTCAGTGGATTTGTGTTAGGGTCTACTAGCTACTCTCAGTGGCTTTGTGTTAGGTTCCACTAGCTACTCTCAGTGGCTTTGTGTTAGGGTCTACTAGCTACTCTCAGTGGCTTTGTGTTAGGTTCCACTAGCTACTCTCAGTGGATTTGTGTTAGGCTCTACTAGCTACTCTCAGTGGCTTTGTGTTAGGTTCCACTAGCTACTCTCAGTGGCTTTGTGTTAGGTTCCACTAGCTACTCTCAGTGGATTTGTGTTAGGGTCTACTAGCTACTCTCAGTGGCTTTGTGTTAGGTTCCACTAGCTACTCTCAGTGGCTTTGTGTTAGGGTCTACTAGCTACTCTCAGTGACCCTGTGTTAGGGTCCACTAGCTACTCTCAGTGGCTTTGTGTTAGGGTCTACTAGCTACTCTCAGTGACTTTGTGTTAGGTTCCACTAGCCACTCTCAGTGGCTTTGTGTTAGGGTCTACTAGCTACTCTCAGTGGCTTTGTGTTAGGGTCCACTAGCTACTCTCAGTGGCTTTGTGTTAGGTTCCACTAGCTACTCCCAGTGGCTTTGTGTTAGGGTCCACTAGCCACTCTCAGTGGCTTTGTGTTAGGGTCTACTAGCTACTCTCAGTGGCTTTGTGTTAGGTTCCACTAGCTACTCTCAGTGGCTTTGTGTTAGGTTCCACTAGCTACTCTCAGTGGCTTTGTGTTAGGGTCTACTAGCTACTCTCAGTGGCTTTGTGTTAGGTTCCACTAGCTACTCTCAGTGGCTTTGTGTTAGGTTCCACTAGCTACTCTCAGTGGCTTTGTGTTAGGGTCTACTAGCTACTCTCAGTGGCTTTGTGTTAGGTTCCACTAGCTACTCTCAGTGGCTTTGTGTTAGGGTCCACTAGCTACTCTCAGTGGCTTTGTGTTAGGGTCTACTAGCTACTCTCAGTGGCTTTGTGTTAGGTTCCACTAGCTACTCTCAGTGGCTTTGTGTTAGGTTCCACTAGCCACTCTCAGTGGCTTTGTGTTAGGGTCTACTAGCTACTCTCAGTGGCTTTGTGTTAGGTTCCACTAGCTACTCTCAGTGGCTTTGTGTTAGGTTCCACTAGCCACTCTCAGTGGCTTTGTGTTAGGGTCTACTAGCTACTCTCAGTGGCTTTGTGTTAGGTTCCACTAGCTACTCTCAGTGGCTTTGTATTAGGGTCTACTAGCCACTCTCAGTGGCTTTGTGTTAGGGTCTACTAGCCACTCTCAGTGGCTTTGTGTTAGGTTCCACTAGCTACTCTCAGTGGCTTTGTGTTAGGTTCCACTAGCCACTCTCAGTGGCTTTGTGTTAGGGTCTACTAGCTACTCTCAGTGGCTTTGTGTTAGGTTCCACTAGCTACTCTCAGTGGCTTTGTGTTAGGGTCTACTAGCCACTCTCAGTGGCTTTGTGTTAGGGTCTACTAGCCACTCTCAGTGGCTTTGTGTTAGGGTCTACTAGCTACTCTCAGTGGCTTTGTGTTAGGGTCTACTAGCCACTTTCAGTGGCTTTGTGTTAGGTTCCACTAGCTACTCTCAGTGGCTTTGTGTTAAGTTCCACTAGCCACTCTCAGTGGCTTTGTGTTAGGGTCTACTAGCTACTCTCAGTGACTTTGTGTTAGGTTCCACTAGCTACTCTCAGTGGCTTTGTGTTAGGTTCCACTAGCCACTCTCAGTGGCTTTGTGTTAGGGTCTACTAGCTACTCTCAGTGGCTTTGTGTTAGGGTCTACTAGCCACTCTCAGTGGCTTTAGCAGTGCCTAATCTATCAAGGTTAAATATTGTGCATGCATTGAAAGCACATCCCTTTATACTGTGCAGAAGCAAATTTAAATAAAACAATATTTCACTGGTACTATATTGAATATGCAAAAATGCATGTTGCTTAAACAAATAACGTATGAAAAAAAAATGTTGAGTTTAAACAAATAAATTTATTAACTAGGGTATTATCCATTGAAACATCTCAAGTAGTTAGCTGAATTAAAGGTATAAGTAAATAAATGATAACTAGAAATAGATTTTAAGAGTTTTGTCTTTCAAAGCACTCTCAATTTTGTTGCCTCCCTTTATCCTCCCTATAGCACATGCCCAGGTGTGGTGGCCTAGCAATCTATGACAATATGTTCATCAGGCATTCTGTAGGACCAACTTTGGGTGTGTATGTTCACGCTGACCAGAATCATGCTGCTAAGGTAAGAGGCATGATACCAATATTAGAGGCTAGTTTTGATGATGTTGCTACCAAAGTATTCTTCCTGGTTTCATTTTATTCTTTTGAATAACCAATACTTAGAAATGTGTCTGTATATAATTAGTAGTTTTGTTGTTGTTGCTTATTCCAGAATTAGTAGTAACCATTGTAATATAGTGCCTGGTTTGTTGCACCTGCTTATTTATGGTGAACTTACCTGTAGAAACAAATTTGCCTGGTCTCTAGTGTTCCCTACAGCATCAACCAACCTACAGAAATGTATGTACATTTTTTGCGGTGGTATATGTAAAAGCAAAAGGTTTTCTTCCTGATTCCACTGTAATGTTCTATTATATATATATATATTAATATAGTCACGACCGTCTGTCGTGGCCTCTGTCACGGATAATATACAGTTATCATCGTCATGCGTTCTCAATTCTGTCACCGTTTGCTTTTGGTTCAGTGGTAGAATGCTCGCCTGCCACGCGGGCGCCCCGGGTTCGATTCCCGGCCGATGCATTTTTTTTTTTTTTTTTCAATTTTTAAAACTCATTTATATATTATACAAGAATGACATCCACGACGCCAATTTATAATTGTAACGAATAGTATTTGAATAAAAGCATTTAATCGGGTAAACCCCGGGCGTTGCCCGGGTCATTCGGCTAGTATATCTATATATATAAAAATGAATGTTTGTATGTCCGGTATACAAATTCGCAGTAGTTCACTAATTCAAACCAAAATTTCCATACATAGGTAAAAAAAATACGGGGAAGACGATAGGCTATTTTAAAAAATATATAAATCAATTATTAAAACTATATATTTTTAGTCTGAAAATGATGATGACGATATTGCTGTATCATGTTTGATTATCAGATACAAAATTATATCGGGAAAAATTCCAAAAAGCAGAAACCACAGGTAACCAGTTCATTATTTTGTAGGCAGGAACTAAATTCTAACAGAAAAACATTCATTCAAGCAGAAAACAAAAAAGCCAGATCATCTTTCTATAAAAATATTGCTTCTCAGACACAAAGTTTGGAGTGGGACGTTTCACAAGAGTGACATCCATGGCGCCAATTTATAATTGTAACGAATAGTATTTGAAAATCAAAATAATATAATTTTCAAATATCATTGTGAAAATTTACATATTTATTTTTATATTTTAAAAACACACAAAGTTTGGAGCGGGACATTTCACAAAAGTGACATCCGAGTGCCAATTTATAATTGTAACGAATAGTATTTGAATAAAAACATTTAATCGGGTAAAACCCGGGCGTTGCCCAGGTCATTTGGCTAGTATATATTAAAAATAAAGAAAGCATATCCTGACCATGAGCACATGTGCTTTTTATATATATATATACAGTAGAACCTCCATGAGAAGATGCTCGCGCTAGAGGACACCTTTCTACAAAGGACAATTTTCATTGCTATAATTACCATTTTTACTATTTAGCAACTCTCCAGTAAAAGGACACCCTTCTCTAAAAGACAATTAGGTGTCCTTTACAGGGAGGTTCTACTGTATATATATAATAGAACAGGAAATTTTGCCTCGAGGAAATTGATCTATAAAAACATGGGCACCTCTCCCATCAAATTAAACATCAAAAATAGACGCCATCTATTGACCGTTGCCACAAACTAGCAGTCTCGGGTCAGTGACAAAGCCACAACACCCGCTTTGGCAAATTGAGAAGCGTGCACCTAGAGACCATGGTTTCGGGCTAATGGCCCTCATCAGCTCAGGGTGGACTTTATGCCATGAAATCCACACAGGATCCAATGGAATCTTCACAATCCGCCAAAGAGATGTTTAACTGGCAAAGTGGCTGGGCCGAAATATAGATGGAATTTTTTCTGGGAGGAAATTGATCTATAAAAGCATAGGGCACTTCTCCCATCAAATTAACATCAAAACTAAATGTGACTGTTGCTACAAATTAGTGGCCTCGGGTCAGTGACAATTCCTCCTGTCAAAATTTCCATCTATATATTTTCATATTGTTGCACACATCGAATCCAGACACAGTTTGTGCTCTTTGTCTATTCAGTACAAAGAGGAGACACGAAATTGTAAAGGGGTGTAGCTAAAGTTTGTTTTTCATTACAGTGGTATAAAATGGAAGGAGTACACTTTAAGGTACTTGCCTCCAACCTCCACTATCAGAAAGATCCTTGGCACCAGAGCTTTCCATTCTGCACAGTGGACAAGACTGACTTGTAGGCTGCCAATCAGCTCCAGTGTCCACTTTGACAGTACAGTTTTGTTGTCTTGCTCCATGGCCAACAGCTGCTATCCACCAGTCTGTGACACTCTGACTTAAGGACTCTGTTTTGCCAGAATCCTGTCATGTCCTGCTGTCAATCCCCCAGCCTTTTCTTTCCGTTATCTTCCATCTTGACACTGTCCCACGGAGCCAGTGTCACCTGCTTGTTTACCCATTGCTCACCACCCATGACTTCTTGGCTATTGGAATAGAGGAGCTAGAATATCTCATTCTAACAGCCTCTTTTATACCATCAACTTGGTTATAACATCATATTTTATGATATTCCAATTTTTTTAAACTGTGGTTATTATAACAACTAAAATCTTGGTTTGAAAGGAATGCTTTTATATTCACTTGTATATAAATATACACCTTTTAATGGCAACAACTTGAGTAGTTTTTTTAATATCTATTTCTTTTTTAGAAAGTTAAATTCCTTGGTCTAACTTACTCTGCATGTTGGTACAAACATATTCTATTTTATCCTTGTGGTGGCAGCTTGACATGATGAGGAAAGGAGGAGTGATGGCCTCTGTGTATGCCTCCCATCCCGCTGACAGCGCCCTCACTCTCGAACTCTCTCTGGAGATAAACAGCAAGCTTCAAGCTGTTCTTGAGGATATATTGCTCAAGAACATTACCCTGAAGGTGAGTGTTGATTCCCAAGCTAATAAAATATATGCCCCTAAAAAAGAGCTTCCCCTTTTTTTTTATAGTTTTTCTCTTGGGGATAGCAGCTAGATTAGTATTCTTAATTTCAAGGTAATGCATGTTTACCATACTCCTTCAAGAGAGAGGTGCTCTACTGTGCCATGTTTGATCTTAAAAAAATGTTGCTTTAAAAGTGAAAGAAAGAAAGAAAAGGATATTAGTCATGTTGCTTGGGGTTATTTAAAAACAAGGCACTTGATGGGTAGGGGTTGAAGCAGGAAAACAAATTTTCCAGCAAGAAGAATTACAGAGGGCAGAAAAAAAGACCATTAATTATTATACAAGGTAGGATCATTAAGTTCCCCAAACTCTCTTATTAAAAAAAAAAAAAGAATTGAATGAGTTTAAATAAATTTGATTGTTTTTATAAAATATTAAAAGATAAAGTTACCTGGAGAAAAAAATTATTAGTCACATGCTATTTTTATTGTTTGAGAAATTTCTATTTAAAACAAATGTAGCTTCAGCCACTCAGCGAATTTTGCGATGGAATTTTTAATCAACAACGGATATGTTTGAAATTTTGTTTCAAATACTAATGATTCAAAAAGCATTCGGAGAAGAGGCTATTAAAATAACTATGGCTTTTGAATGGTTTAAAAAATTCAAAGGTGTGACATCAGTATTTGATGAGCCAAGGTGCAGGAGACCACAGACTGTACACACCACTGAAAATGTTGAAAAGATAAAGGTTTTGATCATTAAAAAAAAAACATCTGATAACAATCAAAAAAGCTTTCAAAAGCGACCAACATATCATTTGGACTATGCCAGGAAATCATTCACAAAGATATGGGTCTGAAAATAACTGAAAGCAAGTTTATGCCTCGTGTGTTGTTAACCTTAGAGCAAAAGGAGACAGATATGTTGATCAGTCAAAACATGCTTCATATGGTTTAAAACTATCGTAATTGGCAAGATAAAGTGATAACAGGAAATGAAACATGGGTGTATGGATACGACCCTGAAACCAAACGCCAGTTGTCAGTGGATAGCATGGAATAAACCAAAACCGAAAAAAAGCTCGAATGTGCAAATTGAAAACAAAGTCTGCTTGTAACATTCTTCGACAACAAAGGACTTGTGCACCATGAATTTATGCCAGATGTAGTCACAATAAATCAGAGCACTTAGAGAAATAGGCTCTGAGTAGCTTCAGTACTGGAGTGTAACAAGTTGAGACAAAACACTTGAAATATATTTGCTAACAGGCTAGATGTTCTGAAGATGGTCATGAGAGGGGTCACTGCAGAACTTATTCTTGTTGCATGGTGCTCTGAGAATGGCTGAAAGGTTTGGTTGGGGTAAGTCAAACTGGTAGTCAAAGAAGGAAAAGGCATACAGAGGACTGTTGAGATGAAATTTTGTCATGTTTTTCCAAATATACAAAAAAAAATTCAGACCAAAGCAGGTTTTTAATAATTTGAGAGAAAAAAAAAATGAATTTTTCTGCCAGAGAGAGGAAAAGCAAAGAAATGGGGGCATTCCTGGGAATTTTTAAAGCCTAGAGAGATAAAACAGGTCTGGGGTTAGTATGGTTCAGAGCTTCATGAACTGTAGCAAGTTACATGCCTGTAGAGAAGAAATAGATCCTGGTGTTAAATAAAATGGTGTTAACGGTGCGTCCTGAACATACAACTGGATGTTGCTGATGGTCTGTCCACTGCCATCCACAACATTGATTTTTTATTTCAAGCCCATAGACATTTTGGCTCTTGTAAGCATGGTGCAGGCTGTACATTGAAAATTCCATCATGATCTTTCCCGTTTCTTTTTACAATTCAAGAAGAGAGCACTTAAGTCCAGATGTGTGTAATCCGTGCTAAAACATGCTTAGGAAAGAATTTAAAATAAAGTGGATCGGTATGTTTAGGTGTAGATCCATTCTTCAGTTGGGGGAGATATTCAACCTGCACCGCATTTACAAGAGCCAACAGCCTGAAGTGTATAATCGTTGGCTTTTCTTGATATTCAAGAAATTGGCCAATTTTTATTATTTTTTTCTGATAGATGGCAGTGGGCCATCAGCAGTATTCACTTGCACTAATATAACAGATGTATAATCATAAAATAAATTTTGAAAGTCATTGGAATGTATATATTTCCTGGATATATATGACAGGTCTCCAATATGAGAAGAGCAGAGTTCTTGGAAACAACTAGAATTTGCTTTAAATTTCCTTGGTAATTGCAATACATGGGAAAGGGAAGAAGCTTACCTAGTCTAATGAGAATCCTACGAGATTTTTTGGAAATTTGCTTGAGTCTGTTCTTCATAGCTGGGGTTTGAGGATCTTCAGTGTGTGGAGGTAATTTATGAAATGGGAGCTACTATCAAAGATTGAAGTTCCTGAAAGGGAGTGTATATATATACATATGAGTGAAGTGAAACAGATTAATTGGTGTGATAAATCAGAAAATGTATACAGAAAAGTATACTAGAGACAGAAGTGAGGAGAACAAAGTGCTTGTGTTAGTTTTCTCAATGATAACTTTGCTTCTATATAACACAATCTTTCTTGAAAATGTGTGAACTGTATAACCTTGCTATGATTAAAAGTTTTTTTTCTAATCCTGCATTTTTGAAAAAGAAAAACCTTAAATTTGTTGAATAGTATCACAAGGTAACAAGGCCAAATCCAAATAAGTGAGAGAATTATGAATTAATATTTTTTTTTGGTCTTGTTACCTTGTAACTCTCATCTATAATTTCAATTGTTGATTGTTCGATTAAAATAAATTCTTTTCTAACTAAATCTTAAAATGTCTTGGATAAATTTAACTCCTTAATAAAAAGTTTTTTTTTTTTTCAATAG
Organism: Cordylochernes scorpioides; assembly: GCA_030710605.1. Lineage (NCBI taxonomy): Eukaryota > Metazoa > Arthropoda > Arachnida > Pseudoscorpiones > Chernetidae > Cordylochernes > Cordylochernes scorpioides. The sequence continues at coordinate 47,571,948 of CP092875.1, read as the reverse complement.
ATACAAAATTGGTGTATATACTATGTTGATAAAACAAGTGATGGTAAGTCAGAGGAGCAAGTTAGTTAACTGGACATTTTTTTGTTTTCCAGGAGAACATCAACACTCTGGGCCAAGAAATTGCCCGGCTCAGCGCAGCCAGTGCTTCCAGCCCATGTACATAATAAAATATAACAACAACAACAGTAAAATGAGGGTCAGTTTATTTGGTCTAGCCTAGTCTACAGCACAGGACTCATAGAAAAATACACACTGCTATGGCATTGGCCATGAGATTCTGTACACCTGTGTTTCTTGGAGAGAAACCAATGGAATCTTTGGTCATTGCACTGCCGCGGCGGCGGCAAACAAAACTGGTGGTGTTGAGCATAAGTGGAGGGCCCCGGACACAACAAACTTAACGACAAAATAATAAAATGGGGGGGAGGGGGGGTAATATATATATACACGATGGGAGCAACATCAGACTTACTTAACAGTATTGCTTTAGTAGGGAGCGGAAAGGCAAGGAAGGAAACCCCCAGACTAGCACAGCTGTAAGGTTTGGCACTCTGATGTGGTGGGGATAGATGTGCCTTGGTCCACAAAACTGAGCTGGTAACCCTGAGAAATGTACATAATGGCGGGTGAGGGAACAAACAAAATGGTGGTGGTGGAATGTTCGGTCCTAACTTAAACTAAAATATGAGCATTTGTCCTCCCTTCTTTACTTAGATGCATAGTCATCAGGTTTGTACTTTCAAAAATGAGAGAAATACTATTATAAAATACTTTCCTTTTCTTTTTTTTTTAAATCCTGAAAGAAAATGCTCATATTGATTTTTTTTTTATGGTACATTATTAATTATATTTACAAATAAAAGGCTTTTGCTGCTAGCCTTCCTTGCCTTTTGCCACTATTAGATGATGTATATAAATGTGAATAATAATAATAATAATAATAATAAAAATTAGTGCTATCAACATGTAGTTAAAAAGAAAACTAAACATGATTATTTTTCCACAAAAAAATGACATCAATAAACAACTCAGGGAGATAACTCTACACAACAACAAAAAAAAAATTGTTAACAAATCTTCCTCCTAGATAGGCTGCGCAGGAAGACGGCCTCATATAGTGAGAGAGAGAAAGAGCAGCCATAAAAATATATCTCTATATACAACATGTAGTGCCATGGTGGAATGTGGTGGTTAAGAAACAGTCAGTCTGAAGTTTTTTTTAAAATAAGAAGAGAAAAAAGGCCAATGATATTGCATAGCTGTCAAGTGGAGGCGGCAAGCCACACTTGGGCATCCCCTCTGCATATGGGGCATGTGCGGTTTGTCTTAAGCCACTTGTCCACACATCGGGCATGAAACTCGTGGGAACAGGGCAGCACTCGAAGAACTTGGCGGGCCTCAAAATCAGCCATGCACACCACACAGCTGGTCTGGTCGCCTGCATGCCGCGAGGAGTTGAATCTGTAGGATGGCAGTTGTTCAATCTCTGCCACCACCACAAGGAACATGACACATCTGAATATTATAAACATTGCAATCATTAGTATCAGCAGCAGAAGAAAGGGAGACAAATATATAAAAAATGTTTCACACAAAAAAAGTTTTGACCAAGAGTAAACAACAAACCCAACAGAACTTGGAATACCATGCAGTAGCTAGGGCTGCCCCGCCGTTGTTGTAGACAGCAGAAGATCCTGGGGTTGAATTAAGGAGCTGGATAGAATTTTTTTGTACTAATCTCTAGTAAAACTTCAGTCAAATGCTACCCTCATAAAACGTTGGCTTCCTGACCCTTGCTCAAATTGCTTACATATTTCCTTCCTTCCTTCCTCAGCTTATAGTGGGAGGATTAAAATAGCAGTAGAATGAAATTTTACCTGTGAAACTAATATTTAGGACAAAGTGGTTGTGCACATGAAATTTATAGGCACAATTAATTATTTTGAAGCAGAACATGATGAAAATATATTCAAGTAACATGACAAAATTTGAAGGAAGGCTAAGCATTAGCCCTATGTTGGTTACTAAGCCTAGCTGGCTGGCATAGTAACACATAACATTATTACCTAAAAACACCAATATTTAGAAATAACAGAAATATCAACTCAAAAGTCAGATATTTTAAAATTACTTTAGAATGATAATTTTCCTAAAAATGACCTGAACAAAAAAAAAAAAGCGAGAAATTCTTAAATATTTTCCTCCCAGTCCTTATTTCCAATAGAAATGATTCAACCAACCAACACAGACTCATCAATAAGTCACATAGGCTGTATTTTATCATCTGATGTGTAATGCAGAGGTAGAGAAATAGAAGGAGTTAATTTATAATTGAAAGAGAAAAAATCTCAGAAAAGTACTGACCTGCTCTGGGCAAGCCTCTAGGCTTGGCCTCCCCCAGACGTTCAGCCAGGTGGAGCAGGGCCTCGTAGTTCTCAGACTCAGGGCTGCGGGGGCTGGGGGGCCGGGGCCCACTGCTCAGCATGGCCAGGAAATGGAGGAAGAAGGGGGGTGGTGGCGGGGGGGAGCTGCGCCATGGCGGAGGGGCCAGCCAGCGGTTGTGATGGCAGAGGTATTCATGGCCCGGGGGTCCTGCAGGGGGCAGCAGTTCCTGGGGAGGAGGTGGCGGGGGGCTCAATTCCAGTTCTGCTGGGTGCTGCTACACCAGCCCTTTACATCAGACTACTTGGCTCTAAATATAGGAGACCACATAGGCTCAGAATATAGGAGACAACATAGGCTCAAAATATAGGAGACCACATGGGCTTAAAATATAGGAGACCACATAGGCTCTAAATATAGGAGACCACATGGGCTTAAAATATAGGAGACCACATAGGCTCTAAATATAGGAGACCACATGGGCTTAAAATATAGGAGACCACATAGGCTCTAAATATAGGAGACCACATGGGCTTAAAATATAGGAGACCACATAGGCTCTAAATATAGGAGACCACATGGGCTTAAAATATAGGAGACCACATAGGCTCTAAATATAGGAGACCACATGGGCTTAAAATATAGGAGACCACATAGGCTCTAAATATAGGAGACCACATGGGCTTAAAATATAGGAGACCACATAGGCTCTAAATATAGGAGACCACATGGGCTTAAAATATAGGAGACCACATAGGCTCTAAATATAGGAGACCACATGGGCTTAAAATATAGGAGACCACATAGGCTCTAAATATAGGAGACCACATGGGCTTAAAATATAGGAGACCACATAGGCTCTAAATATAGGAGACCACATGGGCTTAAAATATAGGAGACCACATAGGCTCTAAATATAGGAGACCACATGGGCTTAAAATATAGGAGACCACATAGGCTCTAAATATAGGAGACCACATGGGCTTAAAATATAGGAGACCACATAGGCTCTAAATATAGGAGACCACATGGGCTTAAAATATAGGATAAACCCAAAATACAACGACCAACTTTACAATAGTTTTTGACTATTTAAAGTGATAGGATCTTTCACAAAAAGGAACTATTTTAATAATATTACACATTATAAAATTGAATGAACATTTGAAAGTCATTCATATTTCAAACTTAGTTTGAATACAGTAAAACCCAGCTGAAATGAACCTGGGCAAACCTTCCCTTATTATGAACCTAAGGTAATTCCATCCCATTGAAAATACCATTGGTATAACTAAAACTTTTAGATTTTTAAAATAACGCACTACCCCTATAATCAAACCTACTATTAGTTCCAAAATAATAAATTCTAATTAAAATACTAGGCTTATAATAAACTTCAAATTTTTATCTAATTGATCTTTAAGCCAGAAAAATTTTGATCATGTTTCAGGTTACAGATCGTGATTTCAGAACAAGAAATTTGGTGGTATGGTTTGTTTACATGCACATTCTATTTTTCTGTGTGATATAAATAGTTTTGCATTATACTTATTATTTAATAATAAATCTTTGCATTTATCACCTTTTAAATAGAAAAATGCAGATGGATTTCAAAGAAAAATAAGTCAAGGTGTTCTTAACATGCTACAACTTGAAAAAAAAAAACAATGGTTGCCTGTAAAGTCGGTTTTACGGGCGAAGATTTTACGTGACAACGGTAGAATATTTATTGATATGAATATAATTAAATTGCACAATAGGAACAAGGAATTGAATGAAAATAAGAATTGCACAAATTTTAACTATAGAAATATATTTTGTTTACTAAAACATTGTACATGTAAACTTAAACTTAACTAATTCCTATTTGAGTGATTTTGTTGAGGATAGGACGATGATAGGAGAAATATGAAATGAAAGGAAGTGTTTCTGCTGTAATGTGTCTTGCGAAAGTCAAGTCGATAGTTGTTCCTTTTAACGTAGTTGACTTAGAAACGTTTGATACGCAATCAAGATTATACGTATTTTTCATGAAATTAAGAAACGAGTTGTCAGGCTTTACGTTTTTGTTAAAATCACCACACAGAAGAATCGGTATACTAGAATCAACTTGCACGAACGGTGGCACGTACTGGCTGTTGTGAATGTACGGACCGAGTCCTTGCCATAGTAACATTCCAATATCCTGCATACTAGCTCCTGGATGAATATATACAGCACCGAGTATAAACTCGAAGCTAGTATTAGCGGCGAAGCAAGTAACTTGCAGTACTTTAACAATGGCATTATCATGTGGATCATCGTGTAACCACAGTAAAATGTGAGCGTGCGGACTTCCTCTATGTTGAAACTCAATGCGAAGGAAATTATTGTGTATTTATAATATAACATCCGAGTAACATACGCCCGAATATACGCCCGAGTCTGAAGTTCTTGCATTATACAGCCATTATGGCTGTATTAAAACATTTACTTATATTAGATGTTAAAATTCTTGCTCAACACAGTTTAAATAAAGTTTTCTTATATCTGCCACTTTTTCTTAATATTTGTAATTTTAAAGAATCAATTCGAAAATCAAAACATTTATTCAGATCGAAGGTTCAAATTTTTGCTAAATATATTTGAAACTATTTAAAATTTGTAAAATAATAATTAATTAATTAATTAATTTTAAACTAATAATTTACTTAACACTATCAACATTTATCAATAGTATGACATAACCTATAAACTCAGTTTCTCAACTTTTGTGTCAATCTAACAATTAATCAATCAATCATAGTTTACGATAATGAAATATCAGTGTACAATTATTTACCTTTATTGTTGTAGTTGATGTAAATGACGAATCTAAGCACTCCACATCTTCACTACAGACACAGCTGACGATACTTTAACCACACGTGTGAACTTGTATTATGACGCTTTCTTGTTTTTCCAACGCCAAGAACGTTCGAGAAAGACAAAGACAGAGACAAGCATGCGCCGATTCAATGCGCCTAATTCTCTAGCGCTGCGCGCGCAGCACTCTCGTTCGGTGACTCATCGTAACGTTACCGGGCGTTACACTTTTTCATAAGTGACTCCCAGCCGCAACCTAATTTAAGATGTTGTCACGTCAAAAAAGCCAATATCAAAGCTTCAGAACAAAAGTTTAAAATTTAAAAATATAACATTTCTGCCTTCTTCAAATAGAAGGCTATAAAAAAATTGCTACAAAAGGAATCAACCCCAACTTTTGCTGCGATTGTACGTGTTAGAATCTCCTTTCAGAAATATCTATATATGGCTAGTTTAACCTGGGCTGAAAATGTCCAAATAAATGGGTCCATGATGGAACAAAAGGTTATTTTTATGTCATGAACTATGGTAAATGGTTTCAAAACAAATAAAGAATATGTGAAAAATAACCAACTCTCTGGTAAGAAGACACCACTCTCTAAAGGACTCTGCAACAAGATGTAGTCATTTACAGGAAGTTTGTTTTAATCTATAAGAAAACTATTCTACCCCCACATATATATTGAGGCAAGGAAAAGTTTGAAGGTATCTATCCAAGCTGGGTTGCTCACCAAGATTCGCGGTGGAGGGCAGGGCAGGCAGTGGAAGGCTGGGGGGGTGGGGGAACGGTGCAGGAAGGCCGGCTCTGGAGGGAAGTAGAGGGGGGGTGAGCCCCCAGCTGCCGGCTCCATGTGGTGGTAGGGCAGTCCTTGGGCCGGGGTCATCCAGCGCGGCGGTGGGACCACTCGTCTTATTGGTGGGCTGCAAGTGGTTTTCTTATTAGGGTATAACTTACAACAGTGGGTCTAGTTGCAACTTTATTTTTTTTGCTTATTCCTAGTACACATGGTACAGGCCATGATAATGATGGTGGGTAGAAGTAGGCGACTGCTTTTACTGTAAGTGCACCATATGTCTACATATGTGAAAAGCAGTTCGACTTTGCACTTACAAATGTGCCAGAGCTCCGTTTGATTACTTGCACCCGCTGGTGGGGTTGGACTCTTGCAAGAATCGAGGGCCATTGGAGCATTTTTTTTTTTAAATCAGAAAAAAAAGTGCCCAATGCAGGAATCGAACCCGGTTCATAGCGGTCGAAAACCAATGGTTTAGACCATCCTTTCACAGCCCCCTCAGTTACAACTACTACACTAAAATAAAGCAATAATGTGCTATCTATATATAGGGAATTAAAGCATTAATACACAAATGTTTCTTTTAAAAATATAACAAACTTCTACTGTCCTTTCTTTTATGTGTAAAAGAAACATTCATGTCTTAATATTTCCATTTCCTATACTACACACTAAATTGGAATATTTGGTTTAAAGATGGATGGACAGGACATCCAGATCTTAGGTAGAAGAGTGTCTTGAGAACCTCAATCAACCTGGACCAACCACTAAGGAACTGGCAGGAAAATTGAGGACAGCTTGAATTCAAAAATGGTAGTTGATGCCAATAATGATAAATAAATAAAAATATCTGATAGAACAAAACTCAAGCAATTGTCTATTATGATATTCCTCAATATTTCCTCTAAATAGAATTCAGAAGGAATAAAGGTTTGGTTGTAATTCAGTCGTACAAAATGTCAGCCAGATAAGGGCCACTCCCACCACATTGTAGTGATACAATATCTGGCATTGGAGTTTGCTTGTATGTGGGAAGACATTGCCATGAAAAGTGTTATTTAACTTCTTAATTAAAAAAATAATAATTTAAAGAAAGCGACATTTTAGGATGATGTTTCAGAATTTTCAGATTTCAACTTTACCTGCGGCGAGGATTGCAGCGTGGCATAGGGCGACGCCGGAAATGGCGTGGATCAGGTGGTGGGCCTGTAACTTGAGAAGGTGCCGAATCATGAACACGCCGCCGCTTGCGGCCATTTCCTTCCACCTGAAACACCAGAAACATTCTGGATAACACACAATTTGCAAACTCCTTAACAAGGCAACTCAAAACATCTTCACTAAAGAGTGGTGAAGCCACATTTCACCCCAAATTGCAAAAACAAAAAATATATTAAATAATAAATGTATTTTATTTCTAATACTTGGTACAATTTACTTAAGGATAATTAATCAATTATCATACAATAATTAACTCATTTTCCAATTCTTTAAATATGTTTTCTATTATTTATATCTCAACAAATATTAAAAATGGATGTTAACACCTACATAGATTAAAACTTTAACAATTGGATATAACTCTATAAATAATTTTCAATATTTTTAAACAGAAACACAAGCTAATAAGATCTTATGAACAATTAAAACAAAGATAAATGTTCTCTGCAAAAGCATATTTTTCATCGTACACAAGTTGCATTAAATTTGGTTTTCTTGTTCTGGGGACTAATAGCATTTTGATTTTTCAATGGACCAGGAGCATTAGAATCAGCATATGGAACTAAGTCCTTAATTTTGTGGATTATTTTGATCATTTTCTTTAGTTCCATAGGAAATTGTGATTTATTTTCACAGCAGGCGGTGTCTTATTGAGCTTCAGTGACATCAGGAACTCTATTCTCTGACCTGCATCATCTTTGTAACTTTCTTCCTACTATCAAGATGTTCTAACTCTTCAAATGACAATTAATGTTACATCTCTCATCCACGTTATTTTACAATCCCACATTTTAACTCCTTTAACACTTTGGACCTGTAGGACGCAAATTTGTGTTTGTGCCTACCTAGCGTCAAGCCCAAATGATGCAAATTTGCATCCTTGATTTCTAAAAATAAATATAAAATCATAGCCGGCAGATGCAAATTCATGTCTGCCAAGATCTTGTCCCATACCTTCTTGCCCAATTATCAGTTGGGTGGAGGGGGATGTCAGCTGACCCAATGTACTGTAAAACGTCACTAGCTCCCCATTTGAAGACTACTTCATAGTTCATCATACTAAGATAAGCTATTGGCAATAACTTTTATCTTTTTATCTTAAAATAGATATTATAGAAATGTGTTAATAGCGCTTATCTGATAATATATTTACCTTTTATTCTCTACTCACTGTCTATATAGTATGTGGACATATTGTACATAGTGTATATAATGCATATTATCTTTTTTAAATAGTGCAGACTGTGAATGTATTGACAAGATCTCAATAAAATCATTTTAATTGTATAGTATATGGAGTAAATTTGTATTTTGAAAGATGCTTAAAAAACTGAGCAACATATTAAAGAATAAAACATACTATATAACTCTATAGATTATATTAAAATGAAAATTGCATTTTTGAAATGATTTTTTTATTTATGTAAAAAAATATTATATGCAACTCTATTTTAATACAGCCCAGTGGGACCATGCAATCTGGAATCAACCGTCCTCAAAGTGTTATTTATTTATTATTTGTCCGAATTAAGGCTGGTTATTTGATAGGCTGGAGGTTGGGAGATGAGAGCATGGTCAATTCATTGTAAATTATTTAGTTTACCCAAAGTTTATTACAGGGTTAGCAAGGTGAAGACACACACACAGATCACACTCCAACTTCTAAATCCGTTGAAAAATTACCTCTTTATAAAGATTTCTCTACAATTAATGTGTTAGACCCCTTTCTCCTCCAAGATCTTAATAGAGGGGACATAAAAATCCTAATTTTTCTATTTGAAGGATTAGACTAAGAAGAAGTACTGTTGAGTATATTTGGATCCTTCCAAGAATTCCACCTGCCCAGAAGTCCAGCCCTCCTCTGCGTGGCGGACGGGAGAAGCAGCACAAGTAGGTAAGGGAGTGCCCTGTAGGGTGAAGTACGGTGTCGTGAGGCCATGAGGGCCTACAGGGAACTCTGTAATGTGGCTGACTAACGGGGCAATGGCACCTCCCCATTCCATGGAGGGACAAGACACGACCAAGAATTCCAGTTTTGGCAGCTAACAAATGCCACAGAGACTACTCACCAGGAAATGTACGGGATGTTCTGCTCCATCCAGTAGCACTTTGCTGGGGTCCTCAGCTGTGGGGTGTGGAGGGTAGAAGGGAGCCCCTGGAGGGGAGTAGCAGGGCAGGAGTGGGGGGGAGGGGGTGGGGGGATTGGCCAGCTGCCGAATCTCTTGCAGACAGGCCTGTGGGTCGCCCCCGGGGTACTTGGGCCCCCACATTGGCCGCTTACGCGTTGTAGGAGGGGGAGCCACTCTGCAACTTTCTTCACTTAATAAATAAATTCAATTATCATTATTTTGCTGCTACATAACAAATGGCTCTCTTCTCTTCATTGTAAATAAGGTTTAATAGGTTGTCTCATCCTCACATTCGTGTATTTCCTCATTTTTCTGTGTGACATTTGGGTGCTGAGTAGGAGAGGTAAGAAACTGGTCAAGACTATATTTAGCAATGACTGACCTTCAAGCCATGCTGTGATAACAAAGTCACTCTCATGAGGCTAGATTTAACAATGTGGCTCTACCTGGTGATGGTGTAAAGAATTTGTTCACAAGGGCCCATGATTCTCAACAACTAGGATTGAAACCTTTATAAAGCACAATTTGGAATATAGATTATAATAAAAGAAAATAAGACCTAATCCAAATAATTTATTAATGTGTGACGTTTCGGCAACAACATTGTCACCATCATCAGACAAAAGAATAAATGCATTTATTCTTTTGGATTATTTGGATTAGGTCTTATTTTCTTTTATTGATGCAATTTAAAAGAAATTGTTCAATAATCACAGATTCTTGTAATCCCACCAGAGAGTGCAACAACAAAACACAACTACATGTGTAGAAATGTGGAGTGTTGCTTTACAGTATTCTTATCTATCATGGTTATCATGGATATATGTGCTTGTGATAATTTTTCTTCTGACATTAAAGATCTGCATTGAAAGCTTTTAAAATTGAAATTCTATTGGTTATAGATGGCAGAATTTATTCAATTCTCATAAATACAATATAAAAAGCAATCTATCTAAATTTTGACTATAGAAAGACTATAGAAATTACCAATTATATTTATGATTATAGTGCATCAGTCAAAATAGACCTTGTAATGAGAGGATATCTTATATTGATATAGTTTTTAAAATGTTTCTATCAAGCCATAAGTTGTTCAATGAGCCATTCCTAAACAAGCCATGTTATAAGGCCAGCTGTAATTGGTGGAGCCTTGCTAAAAAGATGTACAATTAGGCACAAGGACTGAAATCTTAATTTTCAGAATCCTTAATATCAGTTGCTCCTTTTGTTGAGGCCTGTGTAAGTAGGCCATATCCCCAGATAGAGGAATAGTGTGTGCTGGAGATTACAGTGTTCTCTACCTAGACCTCCCAACTGGACAGTGTCTTTCTATATTGGTTCACTCTTTCATTTCTTCCCTACCCCACCCCATTAGCTCTTATCCTAACCACCTTATCTCTACTGATAAAATGTGGGAGACCAAGAAGCTAATCTAGATAAGAGTTTGATCTTCTCTCTCCAAGAAAAGAATAGAACGCGGCAAGTGTGCACATATCTAAGTAATTTGACATCAGGTGCTGTTTGTGTGTGTTCATAGACCATAGATTTGTCTCAACAGTATATGTCACATATTCATTTAATTGTAATTGCATATGTCCTACAAATAAATACATTTTAAAAACTATAGAATTATATAAACCTGAACTTATGATTTTAAAGGAATTTTTGCAATTTAAAACATTGTAACCCTCCTGAGAGACAACAAAGTTGGGAGCTAGAAGTGGATTTTACTTACTTGATTCAGAATACCACCATCTCTTCTAAGCAAGACCTGGGCAGCAGCACCAATCTTAGAGAGAATAGTCAATATCTTATACGGGTTTTCAATAAAGTATATTTCAATTTGTGGAAGAGCAATGCTCGAAACATTCTATATACAGTTACGAGTGTCATTCCTCATCTCCTAATCAATCAGTCATCAGTTTTCATCTCTGTCACCGTTTGCTTTTTTTTTTTGGAATGGCGCCCTCCTATTGGTTGGCTACGGTCACGCCACCTTTGTCCCCCCCCACTCGCTATTTCGTTTTTGTAACCATTGTGTTGGAGCGGGTCGCTCCTTAAATAAATGCATATATTAGTTAATAACCAAATGGAATCCTCTCTTTCTTTTTCCCAGTATGAGACGCCTACGGAAGCCAACAGTGCATAGACAGATAAAGCACATAGGCTATAGTTATTAACTAATATATGCATTTATTAAAGGCGCCAAATTTATAATTGTAACAAATAGTATTTGCATAAAAACATTCAATCAGGTAAAACACGGGCGTTGCCCGGGTCATTCGGCTAGTGTTATATTTTTACAAGAGAAGAAATCACCAGATATCATTTCAAAGAAGGAATCAAAGTTAACGGCGACGAGTTTCTATATTTATTTATAATATTTTTTTATATACAGTTAAACCTGTCTATAGCGCCCGATTTTAAATACGTAGTACGATGCGATTTACATTTAAAGTGACCTGTCTATAGCACCCTAGTTTGGTGAATCCCAAGAGGGGGGCGCTATAGACAGGTTTAACTGTATATATACAGTAAAACCCCTCTATAGTGAACCCCAATGGGACAGAGCTTTTGGTTCACTATAGCCACGGTTCACTATAGCCACGGTTTGGCTATTTTTTTTTTACTTTTCAAAAATTTTAGACCGTATAATTAAAAAACAGCCATACACACAAGAAGAGGCTGCCTCTTAATAGTGGTCACTTTATTTTAATTCCCTTAATTGACTAATTTCCTCATATTAATACTGAATAATAATAGAAATCATTAGATAATAGGTTCTTCTTATGATTAACATACATGTACCTCTATGTCTAAGTTAAAAATCAAGACAAATCCTAGGCAAAGTTTTATTAAATATATATTCAAAGATATGAAATGATTTTAAAACATCATTATCACATTATATAATACAATTTTTACTTGAAAAAAATGGCTCTAATACCTTGTTGTTTCAAAGCATTCTTCCAAGCATTGCACCATTCTTCCAAGCATTGCACCATTCAAATAAAGTTAGTGTTTTTCTTCCATTTCATGTTTCCCCATATTCTTCTAGGTCTAGATTTCATTTTTTTTTTTAACCTGCCATGCAAAACATTGCTGACTTTAAAACACCATAGTTAATGACATAAAAATAATTTTTGTTTCATCACGGGACCGTTTATTTGGACTTTTTTTTTTTAAGTTCTAAAACGTACGATCGCGATCGCGGCAAAAGTTGAAGTTGATTCCTCTTTGTAACAATTTTTAATAACTTTATATTTTATCTTTTATAATAGAAAAGTTATATTCTCTCATTTTAATATGTTCTTAACATTTTGCCTATGTTGTTTCACTTTGAAAAGTTCTGAAAATGGCCTTTTTTTTTTTATGAAATAATGCTTTTGTTTTTAAAATGCCTTTGTTTTCTTCATTTTGGAAGCCATTTGCATTTTTTATATTTCAAATTTAATGGATGCAAAGATATTCTAATTAATAAAAAGTATAATGTGTAAAAATTTATACAACATACAGCAAAAATAAAGTGCAAAAATCAAACAAACAATGCCGCTAAATTTATTGTTTTGAAATCGCGATCCGCAAGCTTTAAACATGCTCAAAATTTTGTTTTTTATTTTTTTTTTTTAATTACAATTCTAAGTTCGTTATAAGCATAGTATTTTTAATAGATTTTATCATTTTGGGACCCGAAATAGGTTTGTTATAGGGGTAGTTCGTTATTCTAAAAATCGCAAAGTTCGTTATAACGATGGTATTTTCAATGGAATGGAATTGGGAATCGGCGTGGGTTCGTTATAAGGGAAGGTTCGTTATATCCAGGGTTCGTTATAGCGGGGTTTTACTGTAATATGTATTAATATTTTTTTATTTATAATAAAGAAACTCATCGCTGTTAGCTTTGATTCCTTCTTCAAAATGTTATATATTTATAATTGTATGTATTTCTATACTGTCCTCAAAGATTAGGTTCAGAGTTCATTTAAAATACCTTTTCCAAGAGTTTAACATCAGTATCTGTATAAAAATAAAACAGCCAAATGCAATGAAACAGCAGTATGGTAGATTAAAATGGTGAAACCACTGGGAGGGCTCACCACTGATAAGCCAGGCCCTCCCATTATTTTATCATTGCAGTAAGGGCAGTAGAAAATTGATTTATTTTTAAAAGAAACATATGCATCAGAAATGGTTAAAATGTCTTATAACAGATGTTACATTAATGCATCATATAAATGTATATTTGCAGTTGCATCAAACAAGAAATTGTAGTTCCACAAGTTGTGGGTCTGGTGGCAAGGCACAAGAATTGGGACATCATTCAGGAGAATAACCAGGGACTGCAGAGTTCCCATGGTTCCATGTGGTGATCAAGGATGTTCCTCATGTCCAATGGAGTGATGGGAACCCCGTGACACACTTTCTGGCACTCTTTATTGGAGGCTCCAGTGATAGATTTTATATGGCATACATTAGCCTGTTCTACAAACGGGTCTAATTCTAAGCCTTGTTGAAGTTTTTCAAAGTATAGAACATTGCACAAGGAAATTTATAAGAATAATTAAATCTAAAAATATGTCAATGTAAAAATATCAAGCTACTCTCAATTCCATTACATAATTAAGAGATCAAGAGCCAAATCCCTATAATGCAACAAAAATAAGTTTATAAACCTGAATAATTTATAAATTCTATACTGTTATTCTGCATATCTTTGGTTTTGTCTCAAAATTAATTCACAATCTTTGTGCCTCTATATTTGCTGCCATCTTGCACAGTTCTTTGTTTTCCACTTTCATTTTCTTGACAAAATATTTCATGAGACAAATGTTGAAACTCTTTCATACTTTTTTGTTCACCTCTCTCTCCATATTCCTACATAACATCTTTGCATACTTCTTCACTATTTTTGGAGTTTTACCTCATTTTCTATTTACTTTATTTTAAATTAAATATTGTCACATAGAAAATTTTAAAATACAAATCTCAGAATATGACACGACAATTTTATTTTAAAATAAATAAAACTTGTAAAAAAAAAAGAGGATCAAGCCATTTGAGTGGGTCTACAATCATCCTGAGTCTTATTAAAGTTTTACCTTCATAAATCTAAACAATAAATATGTACAAGAGGTGTTTTACTAATAAATTTAGAGAACTCTACCTAATTTAAAATAGGGTGAAAAAATGATTATCAAGACATTATGTTCATTTAATTCTCTCAATATTTACATATGATAAGATCAACCAATCTCAATTTTACTTGAGCAATAAATCCCAATTTGCTCACTCCCGATGACAATGGAATTTTTTGGAACTTTTTTATGAGTCATATTTTAAATGATTGAAACATGACCCAATTTTTTTTATATATTTATAATTTATTGATGTTGATCAGGAGGCTTATTTCAAAACAATAAATCTTGATTTTTTTTAAAGACTTGCAAAAAAGATAGAAGAAAATGTTGCTATGGAGTTTGTTTAAACATTTTCTGCTGTTGTTGTTGAGTCCAATGAAGAGCCTCAGATGTCCCCCATGCAGCTCTATCACAGCAGTCGCAATGTCCATTATCTTGAGTGTGTAAAGCTGCTGCTCTGGGTCCATGTCAATTTTCTGCAAGGCTGCAGCCATTGGTGGGCATGAGAATATGTGGGTAGGTGTTAGTTCCACACCAGGACAGTTGTTACATGTCCTATAGGTTCTTGTGCCATCTGGATGTATTTTCATTCCTTTATAGTGTTTCGTTCTGAGTCTTGTTCTGATTGTTTTTTGTTGTTGTTTTTTTCCAATTCCCAAGGAGGTTCATGATAGAAGCCTGGAAATTGTCATTGGTTCTTATTTTGAATTCCTAAACAATTATTCCAAATATTTTAATTGTCAGGTCCCAATTGGATCCAAGTTAAAATCAGGCATAACCAAAACTACTCTATTTAGGTAAATAAACAAAATAATTAATTTTAATCAAATAATATAAACAATTATAACTACAAGATAATAAGACCAAGTTCAAATAAATAAATAGTGTGTGACATTTTGGTAACAGCAGTATTACCACCATCAGACAAAAGTACTGAATGTTACGACGCTGTTACCAAAACATCACACATTATTAATTTATTTGGATTTGGTCTTTTTTATCTTGTAGTTATAATCAATAATCCAAATTGTGCCTTATTATTATAAACAATTGCTTTTTTTTGCTATTTTTTATTTATTGTTTAAAATACCTGCATATAAATCTCCAGGGGGTTGGTGGATGAGTGGTCCAAACCCGGGATTGTATACCACATTGGGCACTTTTTTCTAATTAAAAAAAAAAAAAATACTCCAATGTCCCCGGATTCTTGCAAAAGTCCAACCCCACCAGCAAGTGCAAGTAACCAAAGGGCATACTTGTAAACTGCTTTTCACATGTTTAGACATGTGGTGCACTTACAGTAAAAGCAGTGCTGCCAACTTCTAACCACCATGTTATCATGGCCTGTACCATGTGTACTATCTCTCTCTCTCTTTAGGGATAATAAAAATTATATATAATAATAATAATCCAAAAAGAGTGGCTTAAAAATGTCATTTTGGGCAAAAGCGATTAACTGGTTAATATATTATATAGAATTTATTGAATAGATCTAGAACTACTGTGTCATTCCTAAAGTTAAATAATGGGCCTCTCATAATTTGGGATCTAATTTATATAAATGGCAGAAACTGTTCATCTAATTAGTATAAATCACA
Organism: Cordylochernes scorpioides; assembly: GCA_030710605.1. NCBI lineage: Eukaryota > Metazoa > Arthropoda > Arachnida > Pseudoscorpiones > Chernetidae > Cordylochernes > Cordylochernes scorpioides. The sequence continues at coordinate 47,555,842 of CP092875.1, read as the reverse complement.
TAAAATATTTTACCTAATTCTCAATAGATATTGGCTGATCCCTGATGCTCTTCCTTTTTTATATTTACACATAAATTTCCATTTAAAAGCATTTAACTACAGTAAAACCCCTCTATAATGAACCCCAATGGGACTGAACCTGTGGTTTACTATAGTTGTGATTGGTTATAGCCATAGTGTTAAGTGTATTATAAAATAAATAAGCTAAAAAAAATGTAACATTATTATAAGCCTTTTTTCTTTCTTAATTAGTATAAGAGGCAGAAAATTAAACAATAAAAAAAATTGTTACAAAGAATAATCAACTCCAAATTTTGCCGTGATCATATGTGCTAGCATCCTCTTTCAGAAGCAGTGTTCTATAGCTGGCTAGTTCAAGTTAGGCCTAAAAATGTTCCAATAAACAGGCCCATGATGCAACAAAAGGCTTTTCTTATGCCATGAACTATGGTGATATTTAAAGCCAACAATGGTTGGAATGACCAGTTAAAAAAAATAATGAAACTGAGTAGTCAGAGGAATGAAAATGAAAGAAAAAAAACTATTCACACTTTATTTGAAAGTCAACGTTTGAAGAGTGTTTTCAAGCAACAAAGTATTACAGACTTTTTCAAGTAAGCTTTGTGTTATAGAGTGCAATATATTTATTAGTGTGTTGTATTTGGATTAGGTCTTATTGTCTTATTTTCTTTTATTAGAGTGCAATATAATAAAATTGCTTTTAAGTGATTTCATAATATAAAATTAATATTATATATATAATAAATTAGATTTTTAAAATATAAATAAAGGCACATTTATACTAATTAAACATGGTTAGAAGAATCAGTCATCATTAGGGAGAGATGTTACCGGAGAGTTGCTATTTTTAAATGTTAAAACTCAAGGTAATAAGACCAAATCCAAATAAATAAATAGTGTGTGACATTTTGGTAACAACACTGTTACTGAAACATCACACACTATTTATATATTTGGATTTGGTCTTATTACCCTGTGTTTATAATCTATAATCCAAATTATACATTATCAAATGTTAAAACTGAAAAAATAAAAATCTTTGTGAGCATCAAACATATTATATCCTTATTAATATGATGCATTAGTGTGCCAACTGTTATAAGAAATTTTAACTATTTTTAACGGGTATGATTCTTTTTTAAAATAAATCAATTTTCTACTGCCTTTAGTGCAATGATAAAATAATGGGAGGGTCTGGCTCATCAGTGGTGAACCCTCCCAGCGGTTTCACCAGTTTAATCTATCATAATCTACCATATAATATCCTTGTTTAACACTTAATAAACCTGTTTCATGGTTTTTCAAGATGCCGCAAAGACCAGCTTTTTTGGTCGTTGAGGTACAGCTTGTACCACGCTGACAAGGGCCAACAGCCGGAAACACGTATGTGGTTAGCTTTTCCTGATTAATCAAGAAATAGTATTTGGCCAATTGTGGAATAATTAAAGATCAATGATTAGTTGATATTTCCAATGTGTAAGCTTTTTGGTGCTGTTTTGATATTTTGTGGAATATTTTAAACTCAATAGTTTTATTATCTTTTTTTTAATGTTGGAAATTTGCAGGCATGTGTCTTACCAACAGATATTCACTATCTGACGAAATCTTCTCATTTTTCTACATTTGAATAACTTTAAAGAGAAGGTAAGATCAAGGGATCTTTTTAGGTTTTATATAAGCAGAAATTTAAATAAAAATATATTTATCAAAATTTTATATCGTATAAGAGTATAAATCGTATAAAAGTTAGCAGGGCTAAAATATTAACAAAATTGATAGGTATAACAAAAAAAAGAGTGTAAATCTGTCATTTTTATTAATTTAAAAATATATTTTTTAAATTGACTAATTTTTACTTTTGAAATAATCCATTATGAAAGTGTTGGTTATTTGGAGATGTTCAGGAGGGTGATTTTGGTGATACCTGTCTGTTGTATAGAGGTGTACGCTAGCGCCAGTGTCCAGTAACAGAGGAGTTCCACTGTATATGAATCAAGAAAGTCTTCAGAAATATAAAACCTACCAGACAAGATCATGACCCATTCAATTCTGCTTTCAATAACCCATCCTTTGTAAAATGTCTTTGTAAAATGTCTGAAATAACTCTCACCCTCTCCAGAAAACAACAGAAGTTTACACGAGTCCTTTATGGGGGGTTCTGCTGCTGCTGTGTAATTTAAACAATCTCCCCAGTGAACCAAACAAGGAGCAATTAACAAAATTCTCAAAGACAACTTCACATTGGGCAAAGTTAATCAATTTGTTGAAGAGGAAGATGGCTGGTATATTGTTGAGGATAGTAAAGGCAGTATTGTACAATGTTTAAATGACTTTTACATTCCACAACTATGGAGTCATAGGTGATAAACCTTTTAAAGGACCTTTCAACATCACTTGAATGGGAAGTGGCCTTCCCCCAACATTTGTCCCAGTCTGAAAGTTGGTAACAAGTGTGATTGAAATTTAAAAGTTGCTTACATATAAGTTCCATTTGCACTCTTAAAATTTATAGCAATTAATGAACTTTTAAAATATATTTATATACAGTAGAACCTCCATGAGAGGAAACTCGCGCTAGAGGACACCTCTCTATAAAAGACAGTTTTCATTTGCAAAATTACAATTTTTACTATTTTGCAACTCTCCAGTAAGAGGACATCTCTACCTAAAGGACACTTTGGCTCTGTAACTAGGTGTTGTCCTTTACAGGAAGGTTCTATTGTATTCTTTATTAAAAATGACTTATTTATTTTTAGTTATATTAAACTTATTACTGTTTTTGATGAAAATGGAAGTTTCATTTTTTTTTATTATTGATTTATAAAATTATCTAATAACTACATTTCAAGTCATATATATAATTACAATTATCATTTTTAAAAATTATATTAATGATACAATCTGAGAACTATTATTGATTAATGAGTGAAACTATGGTAAAAAAAAAACTCTTGATCAATAAAATGTTCCAATATTATATTGAGTGTGCACTGCAGATTTATTCAAACTAATCTCATCACAAATATTTTTTATATATAAAAAATTACTGTTTAAAATGGGATTACTCAATTAAAATTATCATGGGAATGTGTGTATGAAAATATCATATTAAAAGAAATTTTAAAATAGATAAAACAACAAAATATTATCTATTATGTAATTTAGAAAAAGCAAAAATGTATTCCTAAATTTTGACCTTGTGTTCATTAAAAGAAGCGTAAATTATAATTTTAAATATTATTCAAATCGTAACAAATATATTTATATATCAGTTTCTTTTAATATATACACATGAAAATATTGTATATCTTAAATTGGAGCATATAAAGTGCAAGGTGTAATGAGTCAAAATGGTGTATAAGCAGTTTTAAAAATAGAAACAAAAAATGTGAAGGGTTTAAGTTACTTTGATAAATGCTATTTACTTTTGTTAGTTAAAATAATTTTAAAATGAACTTCATTACTATGTTGTCAAAATGCAAAAGTATAAATGTCATCAATTATTTTCGTAATTAATACTGGCAATCAAGCATGAAGCCCCAAAAAATGTTGAACTTAAAGTATCTAAAATAATTTTTCACAGTATTTAATTATTTGGTGAGACATCAAACTAGGTCTAAACAACAGAAATGTGCTTTCTTTACCTTTAAACCAACGTGAAACAATATTTACAAATTAAACACGCAAAATAAAGACATTTGATAACCAGCGTTGCCAAAGAGAGCGTCTTTTGATAGAGCTTTTTTTTTTTATACCTAGTCTGGCATATATAATATTTATCATTATAACAAATTATCTAAATAATCTATAGAACTCTAAAATAAAATATAAATACTTCAAATTATCGAAATATTATTTTAAAATTTTCAATATACAATATATTATTCATAATATGAAAATAAAAATACTTATTAGCACACATATATTTTTATTGTATACATAACACAACTTTCTACTGCCCTTTGTACGATTAAAAATATTCAGGGGGCCTGGCTCATCAGTGGTAACATACACCTACACCCTCCCAAATTAGACAGTTTTTATTTATTTATTTTTTTTATTATTATTATTAATGAAAGAAAAATAGGGGACTATTAAACTGGCGAAACCGTTGGAAGGATTCACAACTGATGTGCCAGGCCCTTCTAAATTTTTCTATCACAATAATGACAGTAGAAGAGAAGGTTGTTTTATTTATAAAAGAAAAATAGAGCATATATATATGTTTTGAAATTTTAAGATATTTTTCACATTGATGATAACATTTTACACTGGAGTAACTACATTTTAAACTTTACTCTATGGATTCGCTACAGGAGCCTGGGTTATATATATTTTATTACACTTTGATGTTACATTTTTCATTCAAATAAACAACATTTTGCACTTTTATATATATATAACAGAATTTCATTTTTAAACAGTATTTTTCGATTAAAAAAAATATTTTAACAATTTTACTATATATATTTTTTTGTTTTTAATCGAAATATACTTTTATTTTGATTGACACACGTGGACGGACAGTTTCGCCCACAGGATAGGCGTCATTGAGATCCTTCCTACCTTACTGTGACGCTGACAGGAAAGAAACTCTGTCACACATTGTACTAGCCTTGATGCTCTTAGATTCCGTCTCCTCTCCATCTGTGCAGTAGAATTGGGGTACACTCCGCGGTCACTCAAGGACTTTATTTTCAACAGAAGCACTTGGCGAGCCCACTTAGAGTTACTAAAGGCCTCAGATCGACGTAAGCCACGCGTCCGCGCGGAGGATTCCGCGTACATGTAATGCACAAATTGCATCATATACAAATGTACAAATAAACAAAAATCAAGCTAGGCCTAGACGAAACTCCAACAATGATTGACATTTTCGTTTAAATTCAGGACTTTGCTCAGAAAAACATCATCTGGAGTCATCAGATGTGTCTGTAGAGACTAGATATAATTTTGACGCTAACAAAATGGTAAACAATTCTGATTGGCTTATGATTGGATGACAACGAGCACTTGACCTCCATGGTGTTGTTTTCAACGTCAAAGTTAAGGAAAAAAGTTCAATTCAAAAATATTTTTGAGATTATTAATTTTTTTTTAGGTGGTGGGCAGGAACAAAACAGGAGGAGTTTCTAACACAGTGGAGAGCTCAGGTCGCTGGCCTGGCTGCGACTCTGGCCACCCTTTTCCAATCCTGGACTAGGGTAGCTTGATATTAAGAAAGAGGTTGATGAGGCGGAAAGGGTGTTATTTTTCGTGGGCATAGTGCTCTTCAGTTATTTTTCATGTATATATTTTCAAATCCTACCTTTGAACCTTATATATGTTTTAAATTTAAATATTTTTGTTTTATATATTTTTTATTTTTCAAAAAATAGTATAAATGTGATATTGTACTGGGATAAGGTGTATAAATTAAGAAAGAAAAAAAGGCATCTCTTTATCATGCAACTAAAAATTACTGATGGCTTGCGCCATCTATCGGAATAAATATCAACTATTCGTTTATTTTTAATTATTCCAGAAATGTGAAATACCCATTATAGATAAATCAAGAAAAGCTAATCACGTACGCGCTTCGGTCTGTTGGCGTTCGTCATCGTGGTTCAAGCTGTACCTCAACGACCAAAATCTGGTCATTCAAGCATCCTGAAAAATCATGAAACGGGGTTTAAGGCCAGAATTGCGTGAGAATGCGAAACAATGTAAAAAAAAATAGTGGGCAAAGATGCTTCCTGTGGTTGAAAACCATGCGCAAACTGAGCTCCTGAGTGTTCATGTTCTTTGTGAAAGACCTTTATTGGTGGCTATAGGAGAAATGGCCTCCACCTTTAATGGGTATATCTGAATGGTGCCCTGGATATTGTGTTTTTTCCATAATTGCCATTAAAAATGCCGAGCGATATCAGTCACACTTAACCACAGCTGAATTAAGAAATGTTCATAGAATACTCCAAGCAATTCAGTTCCAGTATTTCAAGAAAGAAATGAGAAGTTTGACCACTTTGGAAACAGTAAAGCGGACAAGCAAGATTTATTATCTAACACTGTTCCTCAATGATCAAGGGTTTTTCAGAGTCGGCGGCAGATAAAAATTGCTCCATCTATGGCATATGAATAAAAAAATCCTGCTCTATGGCTTAAAGGTAGCCCAGATGATTATTTAAGTGGTTAATTTGCGGGCTCTGCACGTAAGTGTGCACCTGATGCTGTCCACCTTGAGATAGAAGTATTGGATGCTGAGATCAAAAGTTCAAGTGAAGAGATGTATTCGAGAGTGCGTGACATGTTGTCGATGCCATCGCGTCGATGCCAGCTAATGAGTGATCTACATAAAGAGAGATTAAAGCCAGGAAACCCTTCTCAATCAGTGATGTAGATTATGCTGGACCTGTGAACCTTCGATTGTCCAAGGGTAGAGCCGAAGGATCGAAAAGGGCTACCTCTGTCTATTTGTGTTTTTTTTTTTGTCCGAGCAAAAATTCTTAAATTGGTCACAGATGCCTCTACACCTACTTTTCGGTCGGGCTTTAGGAGATTTGTAGCACGAAGAGAATATTGCACCCGGTTATATAGCAACGATCAAGGAATAAATTTTGTGGGGGCTGTACGACCGTTATGTTTCTATCTTGCTCAAAAGCAATTAAAAGATATAGCTGCCGTGTTAGCTAATGAAGGAACTGAAAGGAAGTTCAACCCTCCAGGAGCGTCCCCCCCCCCCCCATTTTGGTGGTCTTTGGGGATCTGGGGTCAAGGCTTTGAAGTATCATATGAGGCGAATCATGGGAAGCAATTTGCTGACATGCGAAGAGCTTCTGACCGTTTTGGTTCAAATTGTATCTTGTTTGAATTCAAGACATTTGTACCCGATGAGTAATGATCCTAATGATTAAAGGATATTAACTCCTTTTCATTTCTTGCTGACTGATCTATTCTCTTGTATTCCAGAAAATGACCTATTATTGGTAAAGAATCATCTCCTGACAAGATGGCAGTTGATCCAGAGGGTCTTGCAACATATATGGAGAAGATGGTAAAAGGATTATTTGAATACTTATAACAGCGCAATAAATGGAGGACCATCTCTCCCAATGTCGACGTCAATATAATAGTATTGATAAAAGAGAATAGAATGCCCCCTGCAAGGTGGCTAATGAGAGGAGTGGTGGAGACTCATCCTGAGAAGGACGGTTTGGTGTGGACTTCGGTTGGAGTACCCGGAAGACCCCTGGTGAAGCTGGTTCTTCTTCAGATGAAGTTGCAAGAGCTGATTTTCAGACTAGATTACAACATAAAGTTTCTGGAGGTTAATATTCATTTACCAAAAGAGGCACATCTCACTGTTTGGTAAATTCGACCGATTTCATAACCTCTCTCATAGGATGTAATGAAATCGAAGCTGTACTAATGAAGGCCAAAACCATGATATACAGGTTGGCTTTTTGTCTGTCAAAACTGATGTTGTGGCTTATTCTTTATCACTACTAGCAAAGTTTTTTACTAGGGAGATGCAATATTGTCATTGTTCTTATGCACATTTAATTGCCTCTTTTGAATATTAATCTCCCGCAACTTTATGTGGTAATCGAGCCTGAAAATCGTCCCTTGTCATTTCATCAGTTCAAACGCCTGTTTGGTAAATTCGATCGATTTAATAAGCCTTCTCTTAGGATGTTATGAAATCGAACTTGCCCTGTACTGATGAGGGCCAAAGCCTAAAACCACAGTTGGCTTTTCGTCTGATTTTGCCAAAACTGGTGTTATGACTCATTCTTTATCATAACCAGTAAAGTAGTTTCCCAGGGTGATGCAATAGTGCCATCGTTCTGATGCACATTTAAAGGGAGAGGTGCCTCTTTTGGTACATAAATATTAACCTCCCGCAACTTTGTTATACAGTCTACTCTCGTTATAACGCCACTCGTTATAACGCCACCCTCGCTTTACGCCGCTTTTTCGTTTTGTCCCAATCGACATCAATGTATTTTTCTCGATATAACGCCACTCCCTCGCTGTTCGCCTTCCGCCGCTGATTTTTCGTATCCCAAGTAGCAAAAACCACTCGTTATAGCGCCGCTCACAACGTCCCTCAACCCCCGCTCCCCCTTTCTTGTCTGCATTTTTTACGCCAACGGCGCCGAACTCTGTTTGCTGTTGACACAACAGATAACAGATTGTGTAAACAGCCAGTAGACCCTTTTCCTGCTTGTTCCTGGAACATACATAGTCGCTTCATCCTTTGCTAACGTCAACACAACAACTTTATTGTCGTATCATGAGTTCCCAAAAGCGTAAACGTGAGTCGATCACCATTGAAAAGAAGAAGGAGATATGCCAGTTGGCAAGAAATAACCCTACGATGTCGAAGCATGAGATTGGAAAGCGTTTCTCACTTTCAAGAACAACTGTCCGTGATATTCTCACTCAGGCTGAGAAGTGGGAAAATTATACTGTTGGTTCTTCAAAGAGACAAAGAGTCGGAAAATTTAGTGACTTGGAAGACGCTCTCTTCAACTGGTTTACCCAAAAGCGTGCTAATAATATTATTATTACTGATGATCTCTTAAGAAAAAAGGCAAAAAAACTTGGCGAGCATTTGGACGTACCAGAAAATTTTGCGTACAGCAGTGGGTGGCTGCAGCGATTTAAAGGGAGATTCCATATTTCGCAACGACGGCTCTGTGGGGAAGGCGCATCGATTTCTCCAGCTATCATTGATGAACATCTTACAAATTTGAACAGTATTCTGCGAACTCCGGATATGATCCAGCTAACATATACAATGCAGACGAAACAGGATTATTTTTTCAGCTCATTCCTGACCGAACACTTGCTCACAAAGATGAAAACTGCCGTGGTGTCAAAAGGATGAAGCAACGAATCACTGTTCTACTGTGCTGCAACTCTACTGGAACAGACAAGCGGCGATTGCTGATTATTGGAAAATCGGCAAAGCCTCGATGCTTCAGAAACTTTAGTCCACACTTCTACTGCACTTACACATCTAACAGCAAAGCATGGATGACCTCTAGCATCTTTCAAGAATGGCTACTGCAGTTCAACAAGCAGCTTGTCTCTGAAGGACGTCGTATCCTACTGTTGTTAGATAACGCTACGTCTCACTGCGTCCCTAATGATGGTCTCAGCAACATAAAGATACACTTCCTTCCACCAAATATGACTGCCAGTCTGCAACCACTGGATAGTGGCATCATCAAAAGTTTCAAGGCTCAATATCGCAAGCTTCAACTCCAGAAAATGGTGGAATTGGCGGATGCCCATCTACCCACAGAATTACGTCTGGATTACGCTGTGCGCTATTGTAAAATGGCTTGGGATTCTGTGAGTCCTGATTCCATCAGCAACTGCTGGAATCACACAGGCATTATTCGCTTCACTTCTACTGCTGCAGTTGAGCCTCTTAATTATGGAAATCTGCTCGATCGCATTCGCGACATCTTCGCTATTACACCAGAGAATTTGATGACTGAAAGGGAGTTTCAACTGGTTGATGATTCCCAGGAGGCGGAAATGAAGCTAACAGATGACAATTTTCTGGTGTCCACTGTTACAGCGAAAGAAGAACTTGGCGAGGATGACGATGCAACAGTGACACAGCGCCTACCATCGTTAAGGGAAGCCAGAACAGCTGCTGAGACAGTTTTGTTGTTTCTTGAGCACTCCAAGAGAGCGACATCTGACGACGTCAATCTATCTGCGGATTTGTTACGCCGTGTCTATGCCATAAGTGAGGGAGAGAAAACACAAGTTGTGATCACAGACTTCTTCAAGAAAATGTAATTATTTTTTTATGAATAAATTATAAATTAATTATTCCTATTTGTCATATTAATTAATTAATGCCGGTATTCTATATATTGACTTAGGGTATAAGTTGTTTTTAGTATTTGTTATAAATAATTTATTGTATCTTTAAATTTCACATTTTAAACGTGTTCGATACAACGCCACCCTCGCCTTACGCCGCTTTTTTGCAAAATCCGGATGGTGGCGTTATAACGAGAGTAGACTGTATATAATATCTCTCTATATATAGAAAGTGAAAAAGGTTAATTATTTAATAAGACACTATTTAACACTATTTTTTGACGTGTGTGTGCTATTTATTGTTTTCTCATATAAAAAAAATGTATGTGATCATTTGGGGGGGATCTAGAAACATAAATGCAGTTAATTTTGCACGCCGATAAAATAATTAAATGAAAATCTAATGTGAAACAAATATTTACATAAGGGGAATTTCTCCATTTAATTATCAAATTTTGTTGTTGCAATAATTTTCTGAAATCTTTTATGATAGAGAACAATAGAATTTCTCAACATATATAAGATTATGAAAAAAGGCATTTCCTTATCGTGCAAATGAAAGTTGCTGATGGCTTGCGCCATCTATCGGAATAAATATCAACTATTTTCGTTGATTTTTAATTATTCCAGAATTGGCCAAATACCCATTCTTGATTAATCAAGAAAAGCTAACCACGGACGCGTTTCGGGCTGTTGGCCCTCGTCAACGTGGTTCAAGCTGTACCTCAACGACCAAAAAACTGGTCATTCAAGGCATCCTGAAAAATAATGAAACGGGTAGTTAAGGCCAGAATTGCGTGAGACCATGACACAATGTAAGATTGTTTTGATAGATGATTCATAGAGTTTTTTGGGTATGAGCTAATTTTGTTGGTGATATAGTAGCCTTTTTGTACTAAGTTTTATAAATTATCTATGGAGAGGCACACAACACAACACATAACAAAATTTATCAGCTATTTATATGCAGATTCTTGTTGCCATTTTCTAAACAAATTATAGCTGTAATACAGCATGCAATTTGTACACAAGTAATGTGATAATTCCATCTTTCAATTTCAAAGCCACTAGAACAAAAAAAAAATCAACACATTTTTGTAATCTCTCGATTTGGGAACACAGGTAAACGCATTTAGCGTCACAGAAATTTACAAAAAGAAATAAATGCATATTTTTATGGTTGATTTGATGAAATCGAAAAGGTGGTTCTGTTACTGTTTTCTTTAATATATATTTACAGACTTCTACATGTCCATAATTAGGGCGCCAATGACTGCAGAAAAGCAGACCACAAATTTATACATCTATGGCACATGTAGAGACCTAAAGCTCTACCGTCTAGCAAAAGAATGCTAAAGGGGGAATTAGACACTCCTTTTCAGCTAAACATATTTTATTCAGACTAATAAAAGTCTTTCAAAGTACACAACAATAAAATTACATTTAAGATTTATTATTTTATTTATTATCAAATCAGACGCGATATCCCCACAAAGGATGCTTGTGTCAAGCAACCAACACCAAAATTAGAGAAATATTTTACAGAAACAATTGAAACCAGAAAAAAAAACAAATACAAATACACCTATCCCCCGATTTACACGGTAGATACGTTCCTGAGAAAAGTGTGTAAATCGGGGGATAGGTGTACACAGAAATAAAAATAAAATGCATTGACAGGTTAAAATATGTAGTCAGCACATAAGCTCGGGATTCCTCGTGAGATGTGCACACAGCGCATGTGTTCAATCACAGTAGCATTTAGTATAGTGCGATAAAAAAAAAAAAACTTATTTGGAAAACCGTGTAAAAGCGAAAACGTGTAAAAAAGTACCGTGTAAATCGGGGAATAGGTGTATATACATAGTTAGCAATTAAGGTTTTTTTATATAAGATAATAACAGAAAGCTTTAAATTTCAAACGGATATATATAATAGGTTCAAAAAGGGAGGATAAAAAATATATACATAAACTAAAAATAACTAAAGAGGCCTATTTAGTCCACCAATTACCCAACTAGCCCACCTACCTCTCAAAACAGAAACCCAGGTCCAGGATTGGAAAAGGGCGGCCAAAGGCCAGCGGCCTGCGCTTTCAGTAATTCTTCTTGTTTTTTGTCCTTGCCCTCCGCTTCAAGGAAAATGTAATAATAATCTCCGAAAAATCCCTCTTACTTGCCCCAGTATTGCTGAACTCAATCCTCCCCCCCTCCACCTAAGGTTATCATCACCCTTCTCTCTGTGAGTAAAATATATATTTTTAAATAATAAAATTGAAAGTTCTGCCTGAAGAGGGTGATGTTGTATAACCGAAAAAAAATTCCTTTGTTTAATATTAGTTTCCTTTTTATATTTTGTTCTCTCTCTCTCTCTCTCTCTCTCTCTCTTGTAGATCAATAAATATAATGTTTGATTAATATTATTGGAATCAGTTTCATTAAAAATTCAAAGCAAAGTCAACAGATGTCAGCCACCATGGGTCTGTGGCTTGCTCAAAGAGATAGGCATGCTGGAGTTTGGCTTGGTGCTGGTGGTATCAAGTCAACCACCACAGGTCAGGTGGTTCGACCACAGGGAAAGGGTGTCCGGGTCCATCTCGGACTCTGGCTTTCTACTGTCAAGGCTGAAGGTGGTTTCTGGCTCCAGCTCTACGCCTCACAATCATCAGAGTTTTGCAAATTAGATGGGGGAAAGGTGGGGCATGGTTAGGTTAGGTGGGGTTCTGGGTGAATCGTGGCATACAGTGGTCACGAGGTGTCCTATCAGATTCATATTTTAATACTCTCCAGAATAGAAGACAATTAAAAACGTTAGCTAAATTGGACATCGGGGGAAGTTTTGGAAAATTAATTCTAAGATATGGAAAATGTAGAAAGTGAGGGGGAGTTGAATAAAAACAAGTCATAAGTCAAAACTAGCAAAACTGTAGAAAGATTACGCCATTCATAAGGTATGTCCATTTTTAACTTTCAAATAAAAATTTTTCTTATTCATTCGTTTATTTATTTTAGAGAAATACTGGAGGGACAGAATTTTCATGTATTATATGCAATTTGGTTTTACATTCCGATATGCAAATGAAGCAACTGATGCTAGTTTTATTCGCCCCCGCCTGGAAATTTTGCGCTTTACTTTGTCTTTTGCTTTAAATTGAATTTTATTCTTACTTTATGTTCGAATCTAAAAGCTTGAGGGATGAGTTTCTTTTGCAAATAAATTTATTTCGAGCTTTCTCTCGGGCAACGCCCTTCTACAGGAAAATTGAAAATAAAGTAAATTAAATTATATTACACTGAGATTAAGCGAGGCAAATGTATAACAAACTATATAAAATAAATATCAGAAACAAACACACGTGAGACTACTCGTGCGTCAGATACATATGAATAAATCAATAAACTGAAATTTTGATATTTGTGTATATATATAGCGAATTTGAATGTCTAAAATATGAACTGATATAGAATCGGACTAAGAATATGGCATATTTTGGAAATATAGGACAGAATAAATATTGAATCTGTGGTCTCTGAGTTCATGATACAGTGGGGTGTTGGGTGGCAGCAGGGAATATTACATTATAAATTTCCGGTAAATCAATTTTTCTATTAAGGCTGTGGAATTTACTTGACAGGAGGGATTCGATGATTAGTCTTTGATGTTTGCTGGAGATATTGGAATAATGAATTTTAGGGGATATAATGTTGAAGGAATGGCCAGTTTCGTTTATATGCTGAACAATTAGGGATCTATGGTCTAGGTTATCGATATTTCTTTTGTGTTCGTGAATTCTAATGTTGACCTGTCTCCCAGTTTCACCTACGTAGATTTTTGGGAACTTTGAACATTCTATGGAGTAAATAACGTTTCGTGCCGTGCTGTGAGGTTCATTATAATTAAGTTTCATTATCTGGTTTCGGAGAAGGGATCCTGAGGTAGGTGCGCAGGTGAAATAGGTTTTAATTCCGAATTTTAATAAGAATCTTGCTATTGTGGAGGATAATGGTGAATATGGCATATTGCAAATCGATCTGTACATTGGAGGCTGTATCTTTTTAGATGAGTCGTAAAAGTGTCGTAATATATAAGATATTGGGCATGCGCAGTTTTTGAGGTTAGCTATTATGTTTCGTGTTTCAAGGTTTTGGTACTTCTGGAGGGAGCAGTGGGTATGTACGCGTTTTGATAGGGCAATGACTGTATTGATCTTATGACTGATTGGACAAAAGGACGAGTATTGAACGTAATTAGGACGGAAGGATGGTTTATAATAAACGGTGGTGTGTAATTCATGTTGGTAACGGATAATTTTTATGTCGAGAAATGGAAGGATACTTTTGTTCTCTTTTTAAACAGTGAAGTGAAGATCAGGGTGATAATTGTTTAGATTGATGAGGATGTTTTCGGTTTGGGTGGTGGTGCAGATGCAAAAAATATCATCGATATACCTGCGCCAAAAGACTATGTCATGGGGGGGGGGAACTTGGAAGTAATCCATCGGTCTATTGCGCGCTTTGAGATCTCTGCTATTGTAGTAGATAGAGGGCTTCCCATTGGGGACCCTTTTGCTTGCCTGTATGATTTGGAGTTATATGAAAATATGCAGTTATTTAGACATATGGAAATGAGTTGTGTGATTTTTTGGATGATATCTGTATCAATATGATGTTCTTGTAGTAGTTCTGTTGTATCCCTTATGATCAGAGGGTGTGGAAGGCTGGGGTATAAGGATTGTACGTCAAAAGACACCATGTTGCGGTCAGATTCAGGTTTGATCTTTAGGACTTCTCCTATAAAGGTTTGAGTGTTGGATATGGGGAATGGAGCATTTTGTAATTGGACGAAAGGTTTTAGAAAATTGGCTATAAATTTGGAAAGGGGGCTGTTGGAGAAGAGAAAAAGGCCACTATAGGACGTAAGGGAGTTTCTGGTTTGTGTGTTTTTGGGAGGCCGTAAATATAAGGTTCATTGTGTGGGCTGGACAGATTAGATAGGAATTCTTTAAGTTCGTCGTTAAGGATCCTAGAAGACCGAACCACATTCCATCCCATATCCGAAAATGATTAAAAAATCTGCGTACAAATCATTCAAAAAAGAACTGAAAAAGATGAATACAGACCACAAGATCACAGACGACGAACTTAAAGAATTCCTATCTAATCTGTCCAGCCCACACAATGAACCTTATATTTACGGCCTCCCAAAAACACACAAACCAGAAACTCCCTTACGTCCTATAGTGGCCTTTTTCTCTTCTCCAACAGCCCCCCTTTCCAAATTTATAGCCAATTTTCTAAAACCTTTCGTCCAATTACAAAATGCTCCATTCCCCATATCCAAAACTCAAACCTTTATAGGAGAAGTCCTAAAAATCAAACCTGAATCTGACCGCAAAATGGTGTCTTTTGACGTACAATCCTTATACCCCAGCCTTCCACACCCTCTGATCATAAGGGATACAACAGAACTACTACAAGAACATCATATTGATACAGATATCATCCAAAAAATCACACAACTCATTTCCATATGTCTAAATAACTGCATATTTTCATATAACTCCAAATCATACAGGCAAGCAAAAGGGTCCCCAATGGGAAGCCCTCTATCTACTACAATAGCAGAGATCTCAATGCGCGCAATAGACCGATGGATTACTTCCAAGTCCCCCCCCCCATGACATAGTCTTTTGGCGCAGGTATATCGATGATATTTTTTGCATCTGCACCACCACCCAAACCGAAAACATCCTCAGCAATCTAAACAATTATCACCCTGATCTTCACTTCACTGTTGAAAAAGAGAACAATAGTATCCTTCCATTTCTCGACATAAAAATTATCCGTTACCAACATGAATTACACACCACCGTTTATTATAAATCATCCTTCCGTCCTAATTACGTTCAATACTCGTCGTTTTGTACAATCAGTCATAAGATCAATACAGTCATTGCCCTATCAAAACGTGTACATACCCACTGCTCCCTCCAGAAGTACAAAAACCTTGAAACACAAAACATAATAGCTAACCTCAAAAACTGCGCATACCCAATATCTTTTATATTACGACACTTTTACGACTCATCTAAAAAGACACAGCCTCCAATGTACAGATCGATTTGCAATATGCCATATTCACCATTATCCTCCATAATAGCAAGATTCTTATTAAAATTCGGAATTAAAACCTATTTCACCTGCGCACCTACCTCAGGATCCCTTCTCCGAAACCAGATAATGAAACTTAATTATAATGAACCTCACAGCACGGCACGAAACGTTATTTACTCCATAGAATGTTCAAAGTTCCCAAAAATCTACGTAGGTGAAACTGGGAGACAGGTCAACATTAGAATTCACGAACACAAAAGAAATATCGATAACCTAGACCATAGATCCCTAATTGTTCAGCATATAAACGAAACTGGCCATTCCTTCAACATTATATCCCCTAAAATTCATTATTCCAATATCTCCAGCAAACATCAAAGACTAATCATCGAATCCCTCCTGTCAAGTAAATTCCACAGCCTTAATAGAAAAATTGATTTACCGGAAATTTATAATGTAATATTCCCTGCTGCCACCCAACCCCCCACTGTATCATGAACTCAGAGACCACATATTCAATATTTATTCTGTCCTATATTTCCAAAATATGCCATATTCTTAGTCCGATTCTATATCAGTTCATATTTTAGACATTCAAATTCGCTATATATATACACAAATATCAAAATTTCAGTTTATTGATTTATTCATATGTATCTGACGCACGAGTAGTCTCACGTGTGTTTGTTTCTGATATTTATTTTATATAGTTTGTTATACATTTGCCTCGCTTAATCTCAGTGTAATATAATTTAATTTACTTTATTTTTAATTTTCCTGTAGAAGGGCGTTGCCTGAAAGCTCGAAATAAATTTATTTGCAAAAGAAACTCATCCCTCAAGCTTTTAGATTTGAACATTCTATTAAGGGATTAGCCTATTAATTCTTACTTTATATTACATAGAATCTCTCCTCTAGTAACATTCAGTTTTCAGAGATTATTCCAAGTCATAATTGTTTTCTTCAAGATGTGTTTTTTCATTCGAAAAACTTTCTAACCTATAAAGCAGAAATGTATAAATACTATTTAAATATTTAATCACATAGTTGGTATAAGGGGGATGAAAAGTGATAATCACTAATAATTATCTATATAATTAGTTTACTGAAATTCTACCTTGAGTTTATTTTGATATAAGAGTGGAGTGAGATAGAATGATTTATTAATTCTGTATTCATGGCTTTTAATTAGGTACCAACATTTCATCATATTTCACGAACTCAAAGAAAACATTATTAGAAAATCAGATTTCTTTCTCCAACATCCTTAGAATTAAAAAAATCAAAAATAAATATTATATGTGCCACAAAAGTATTTATGTTGCAAATAATAACATGCTAGTATTTATAATTGTATCAAATATCATTAATACAAGGTATGTCCCATAAATTCCCGGACTGGGTCCATAAAAAAATAAATAAATGAAAAATGTAAATAAATTTGACTGTTTATTATAGAAAAAATATCCGGCAACCAGGTGGTACCAATATCGAGGCGGTACGTGCACGCGCGCCAAGGTCATTTTAATTTATTTAAAGGTCACACCTAGCGCTGCGGCGATTTTACGATGGTACAAAAATTGAAGCAGAGGATTTGCATAGAATTTGTGTGAAACTTCAGATATCAGCAATCGAAACTTTTGAAATGCTTAATAAAGCATTCCCCAATGACGCCCCAAAGAGAAAAACTGCTTTTGAATGGCATTCTAGATTTAAAGCTGTCAGAATTTCCATTGAAGATGATCCTCGTCAAGGACGCCCAAAATTTTAAAGGACTGATGAAAATGTGCAAAAAATCACCGATTTGATAAAAGAAAATCCTCGAACCACTTTTCTGGAGCTAGAGCAAGACACAGGCATCTCTAAAACAACGATTGAAAGGATCATAACTGAAGATTTGAAGCACAAAAAGACTCCTGCAAAATTCATCCCAAGATTCCTCACTAATGAGCAAAAACTGTGTCGGCTTGCAACCTGTGAGGACATGTTGGAAATGACAAGAACGGATCCGGAATGGAAAGACAAGATAATCACAGGCGACGAGACATGGGTCTATGGCTATGACCTTGAAACCAAGCGTCAATCTGCCGAGTGGAGAGGTCAGGGTGAGCCTATACCCAAAAAATCCAGGATATTGAAATCCAGAAACAAGGTGTTGCTGGTCGCTTTTTTGGATAACAAGGGCATTGTTATCACGAGTATCTTCCTGCAGGCCAAACAGTTATTAAGGAAATGTATTTGGGCATTCTTCGCCGTCTAAGGGAAGCGATTCGAAAAAAAAGGCCAGAAAAATGGACTAATGGTGACTGGATTCTACACCATGACAATGCCCGCCCTCACACAGCGCACTTAGTGACGAGTGTTTTGGCGAAAAACGGGACACAAATCCTACCTCAACCACCCTATTCCCCAGACATCATACCAAATGACTTTTTCCTGTTCCCCAAACTTAAAACAGTTCTAAAAGGAAGACATTTTGACACCAGGGATGACACAATAGAAAATTCGCTGTTGGCATTGAAGAGCATTCCAAAAGAGGCCTATAAAAACTGTTTCGACAATTGGGAGAAACGATGGCGCTGGTGCGTTGAAGCAAGGGGGGATTACTTTGAAAAGTTTTTATAATTTTTTTAAAATATATCTTACCTTTCTTTTTTTATGGACCCAGTCCGGGAACTTATGGGACATACCTTGTATATATTTTCATAAGTAGAAGGTCTGAGTCTTATGTATAAATTTAACTTTCATTCGATTGAAAGCTGTGAAATAAATTTTGAATAAATTTATTAGGACTTTACAACGACAACAAAAAGTTTTATTAAAACCTTTTAGTGTTATTAAGATTCTCCAAGCAGAAATGTAGGATACATGCAGGAAAAAAGTAATAGTACCTTAATGGAATATAATATTTATATACAGGAAAAAATTATATAAAGACAATCAAGCTAATAAATAAATTAGTCTGGGTAAATTAGAGGAAAGGAAATTTATTATACATAGATTTTATCACGGATTCACCGCAAATGAAGATTTAAAAAAAAAAAGAATCAAAAGCTAATCATAATCAATATTGAGTATTAGGACTTTAAAAAAAAATGAATTTTTAAAATCGTGGTTTATATCTTGATCTCTTCTAATTATGCGCCAAAAATTCTTAGAATTGATCTAGTTTTCAAATATCATATCCATATTTTGAAATATATACTTTTACAATGATTCTCTATGCATAAAAATATTTATGAAAGCTCCAAAATGTAACTTTAATTTGTTTGAAAATGCCTATATCCACATCAAATACATATTTTAAAATAAAATTAGCTGTTGTTCTATTATCTACTACTAGACGAATGGCCCGGGCAACGCCCGGGTTTTACCCGAGTGCGTATATATTTTAAAAACGTTTTAATTCAAATACTATTCGTTACAATTATAAATTGGCGCCATGGATGTCTCTCTTGTGAAACGTCCCGCCCCAAACTGTGTGTGTCTTGAAAATATAAAAATAAAAATGTGAATTTTCAAAAAGATTTCATCATGTCGATTTTTTTTTTTTTGCATTTCACCTACTAAATCGATAGAGATAATTACATTTGCAACATGAACTTAGGTATATTGACTAAATAGAAAACTGCATAGTAATAAAGATCATTTTTAAAGGCACCATATCGTTTTTTTTTTCAATAAAATCGAAACAAAAATTAACGATAAATAACGATAATTGCCTTAAAAAGAAATTGCCTTAAAAAAAAAAAGAAACATTCGCGGTGATTTTGTCTTGCATTCGTTTATACAATTATTATATACGAATGACCCGGGCAACGCCCGGGTTTTACCCGATTAAATGCTTTTATTCAAATACTATTCGTTACAATTATAAATTGGCGCCGTGGATGTCATTCTTGTATAATATATTGTTGCATCATGATTAATGCGCCTATTTTTAAAATTATTTATAATATTATTTTTAATATATTTAAAATTTAAATTATTAATTTATTTATTTTTATAAAACAGATTATTAATATAAAAAATTATGTACTATAAAACATTTGTATTTTGATACACTAAATACCCTACATGCTTTAAACTTTGATGTGGTAAATAAAGAGAGATTCTAGGTGCTACCTAAATTTATAGCTGTCTTATTATTGACTGGTTTAACCTTGTAAGATGGTTGAGACACGTTCTGGAAAGATGCAAGACACGTCTGAGGAGAGACTCAAGACTGAAGAACCTGCCAAACCGCAGCCCAGTGCAACAATTGGTAGAGATGCAAGTGCCGACCCAGTTGTTTTGAACCCCAACATAGACATCCCCAAATATGATGGAACAGAAGACCCTCGCCCATGGATTGAGTCCCTTGAAGAAATTGGCTTCCTGTACCACTGGGCAGAATATATTATTTCTCGCTATGCAGCCATGAACATGATTGGTAGCGCCAAAACCTGGCTGGACCTACACAAGATAAGTTTTACCAGCTGGGAACATTTCAAGAGCCGCCTAATTCAGGATTTTGGCTCAGACGCCAACAAAGAAGAATTGAAGATGAGGCTGAACAGAATGCAGCAGTGGAATGAACCTGCAATCAGGTTTGCAGAGGATATCCTGGTTCTGTGCAACAAGGTCGACCCCCAAATGGAAGAAGAGAATAAAATAAATTGGGTTATTGGAGGGTTAAAGAAAGAATACTCTTTTGCCCTCTACTTAAACCCTCCTAAGAATACCAACGAACTCCTAAGATTGTGTAAAAAGATGGATTTGTTTGAAAATAATTATCAAGAACGTATAGAAAAATCAAAGGTTCTATATAATGGACCACGCTCTCCTCGTTCCCACCATCAAGAGCAATGGAAGAACGCTCCGTCGTTCAGAAGACCTGACCAGAACACCTCCAAGCCCCAGGCCCCCGCTCCGAGGTACTACCAGAACACCCCCAAGCCCCAGGCCCCCGCTCCGAGGTACTACCAGAACAAGCCGCTGCCCCAGGTATCTGCCCCTAGACGATTTTACACTCCCATTCCTGAGCCAAAACCGGTCTACCCAAGGAAAACCTACAATAAGAGTCCAGATTCAAACAGGAATAGGACAGAAGACGGGAGACCAATATGTTTCAAGTGTAACAAGCCAGGACACGTAGCGCGGTATTGCAGAGTCAAGTTTGTGAGGATCGTAGAAGAGGACCCCTCAGTTTCCCAAGACAAGAGCCAAGAAAATCTTCAAATGGACGAAAGGAAAGATTATACACGGCCTCGCCTCTATGCGGATGTTTGTAATGACACACAAACGAATATTCCTACACGGAATAGATATTCCGTGTTGGAAGATTTAAACTAAGTGTCGCGCCTGATTCCTTCAATCAAAGCAAGTCGACCATAAATGGAATTAGAAAGTTGGACCCTAGGTACAAAATTAATATTAATGTGGACAAAATAGGGTTATGCGAAGCTTTGATTGATACAGGCGCCGATCTTTCAGTGGTCGACCTAAGAACAGCACTTTTTGCTAGCCGTGAAATAAATAGTCTCACTAAAACGTGTTCAGGACCCGATGGAAAAAAATTAGATATGGTAGGTAGCATTATTTTAGATTTAAAAATTGATGACACTGAATTATCCCACGAATTTGTAGTAATGGATGCGCATCTACGAACTCTTATTCTTGGACGAGATTTCCTTAAAAAAATGAATGCTAAAATTGATTGTAAACGAGAAACAATAAAATATAATTTGATGAGTAATCATGACGTAAGCAATTATGATTTAAAAAAAATAAAGAGCACTACAGATACCGTTATACCTAAACTATCTATTAAATTGATTAGGGCCTCAATAGAAGCAGAGGATGGCGAATATGTCATCGAAGAGAACAACAGAATGACTCAAACAAATGGTCTTCGATTGGCAAGAAGTTTGCTTACTGTCACGGATAAGAAAACCCATATCTGGATAACGAACCCTTATCCTCGACCTTTAAAAATCATGAAAGACCAAACATTGGCTTATGGAAGTCTTCCTGCAGGGGTAAATTTTATAGAGAATAAAGAGAAGCAGAATGAAAATGACGAAATACAATTTCAAATAAACAAAAATTTAACATTTAAAGAACAAGAGAGGTTAAAACAAATTTTGGCCAAGTATACTGATTTGTTCTCATCGAGGTTAGGTAGGACCAGTTTGGCAAAACATCAGATTCATACAGAAGACGCAAAACCAATAAAGCACAAGCCTTACCGGGTAAGCGCTAAGGAACGAACCATCATAAAGGATCAAATAGACGAGATGCTCGAAGAAGGAATAATTAGACAATCTTCAAGTCCCTGGTCCTTTCCCGTTATATTGGTCAAAAAACGAGATGGCAAATACAGATTTTGTGTGGACTACAGGAAATTAAATGAAGTAACAGTGAAGGATGTTTATCCAATCCCAAGAATTGATGATGTAATGGATACTCTCCAAGGATCCAAGTACTTCTCAGCAATAGATCTCAAATCGGGATATTGGCAAGTCGAAATTGAAGAGAGAGACAAAGAGAAGACGGCTTTCACTACGGCACATGGGTTATATGAATTCAACGTAATGCCCTTCGGTCTATGCAACGCTCCTGCTACTTTTGAGAGGAACATGGACAATGTCCTCGGAAATCTGAGATGGCAGATTTGCCTTTGCTACCTGGACGATGTAATTATATACAGCTCGGACTTTCCAACCCACATTAAAAGACTTGAAGCTGTCCTCAGATGCTTCAGCGAATCTAATTTAAAACTGAACGCCAAGAAATGCAGATTTGCTTTCGAGGAACTTGAGATCCTTGGACATATAACCAACCAAGAGGGTATAAAACCTGCCGAATATAATATCAAAGCCGTTAGAGATTTTCCTCAGCCCAAGAAGGCCAAAGAAGTGCAATCATTCCTAGGAATGTGCTCATATTATAGAAAATTTATTAAAGATTTCTCATTAATCGCTGACCCATTGACCAGTCTCATCAGAAAAAATGTGCAATTTATCTGGACAGGAAAACAGGAAGAAGCGTTCCAAAACCTTAAAAAAGCTCTTATGAATCCGCCAATTTTAGGTCACTTTGATCCAAATGCAGCCACCTGCATTCACACAGATGCCTCTAACATCGGCTTAGGCGCAACACTAATTCAAAATATCGGTGGCGAAGAGAAGGTAATATCATATTTGAGCCGAACCCTAAGTAAACCTGAGCAAAATTATTCAACCACCGAAAAGGAATGTTTAGCTGTAGTGTGGTCGATATCAAAATTACGGCCCTATTTATATGGAAGGCACTTTAAAATCGTAACTGATCATCACGCACTATGCTGGCTTAAGAATTTAAAAGATCCGACCGGTCGATTAGCACGATGGGCACTGAAGATTCAGGAATATAATTTCGAAATTATACACAAATCGGGAAAAAAACATCTGGACGCTGATGGTCTATCTAGAGGACCCTTACCAGAAAACGAATGGGACGAGGATTATGAAAGACTATTTTTGAATCAAATAATAGACGAAAAGGATGATTTTATTGAGAATATTAAGGAGAACCTTAGTGGAAACAAGCGTTCAATTACACAGAACTTTAAAGAAGAAAATGGGTGTCTCTACAAGAAAAATCCAAATCCTGAAGGCAGAGAATGGTTGCTGGTAGTGCCAAAGAAGAGAAGGAAAGAAATCATGAGTGAATACCACAACCATATGCTGAATGGCCATCTGGGCGTCGCCAGAACCACATACCGATTGAAGAATAAATACTATTGGCCTTCCATGCTGAAAGATGTTTCCGAATTTGTAAAGACGTGCCATCTTTGCCAAAGTCGGAAAGGTTCAAATCACTTGCCATCTGGACTTCTACAACCTATTCCCCCAGCTAACTACCCTTTTGAAAGAATCGGAATTGACTTTGTTGGCCCCTTGCCATCAACGAAAAGAAGAAGGAAATGGATCATTGTGTTGACGGATTATTATACCAAGTATGCTGAAACAAAGGCAGTACCAGAAGCGACAGTGAAAGAAGTCTCTACATTTTTAATCGAACATATATTTTTACGTCACGGGGCTCCAAGATTTCTTATCAGCGACAGAGGTTCACAATTCACTAGCAATTTGATGAAGGAGGTTATGAAAATGTGCAAAATTAAACATTGCTTCACAACGAGCTACCACCCCCAGACTAACGGACTAACGGAACGGCTAAATAGAACTTTAATCAATATGATCAGCATGTATGTGAATACGGATCAGAAGAACTGGGACGAAATCCTTCCTTTTATCACCCACGCATATAATACCACAATTCAAGAAACCACAGGCTACTCTCCATTTTTCCTGTTGTTTGGGAGGGAACCCATGTCCCTCTTAGACGACGAGAATATCCCAACGGACAGTAACATGGACGATTACGACGAATATATAGAAAACTACTTAGATAAAATAGCAAGGACGAGACAGGTAGTCATTAACAACACAGAGAAGACTCAGGAAAGAATGAAAAGAAACTATGACAAAAAACACAACGAGAGAATCTATGAACCAGGACATTTAGTGGCAGTTTGGACACCAGTCAGGAAAATCGGAAAATGTGAAAAACTATTGAGAAAATATTTTGGGCCATATCGAATATTAAAGAAGCTGTCCAACGTAAATTACTTAATTGAGCCGAAAGATAATCCTGGCCAAGACCCATTGATTGTCCATGTCTCAAGACTCAAACCCTATTTTGAAAGAATTGATGAGGTCACTCACGAGGACGTGACGACCTCTGGAGAGGGGGAAGTGTTGCATCATGATTAATGCGCCTATTTTTAAAATTATTTATAATATTATTTTTAATATATTTAAAATTTAAATTATTAATTTATTTATTTTTATAAAACAGATTATTAATATAAAAAATTATGTACTATAAAACATTTGTATTTTGATACACTAAATACCCTACATGCTTTAAACTTTGATGTGGTAAATAAAGAGAGATTCTAGGTGCTACCTAAATTTATAGCTGTCTTATTATTGACTGGTTTAACCTTGTAAGATGGTTGAGACACGTTCTGGAAAGATGCAAGACACGTCTGAGGAGAGACTCAAGACTGAAGAACCTGCCAAACCGCAGCCCAGTGCAACAATATAAATGAGTTTCAAAAATTGTAAAAAAAAAAAAATGCATCGGCCGGGAATCGAACCCGGGCCGCCCGCGTGGCAGGCGAGCATTCTACCACTGAACCACCGATGGTTATGAAAATTCCCATCCGTGAGCTTCAGACAAACAAACAGACAGAATAAGGCAAATATATAAGTAGATAATGTAAGCTTCAATGTATTGCGTCTATTTTATTGATGCTCTAATTGGCTGTTTCTTTAAAGTGAACTATTTAGCCAATCAGCGTTTAGTGTATCTACAGCTTAGATACAATGAGAACAACGAAATTATCATATTAAAGTCGACAAATGGAGGCCTTCAACAACGGGTCTGGAGTGACAGCGATTCTTAAACCTTATTGATGTTTCACCTAATATATAAAGTTGAATGATGAATTATGTGAGAGGATGTGTTCTCTCTAAAATAATTCAAATTCTACTTCAAGTAAGCTAACGTAACAAAAGCAAGGTGTAATATAACGATATTACTGAATGCGGGAAGATTCTGTAGTCCCACTACTATTCCTTCTACATGAGCATTGACCCTGGTGTTCTAGGTCGTCTATGTTTACAAGAAATATGACACATCAGACACAATCTCTAGAGAATGCCGTTGAAAATGCAGTAGGATTTTCGCTGCCAAATGGATCCGATCTTTGAAGAAACAATGAGGTTTCCAAGACATTCAATACAAATTGAATCTAGTCTTTAGCACGAGAGGTTTGGTTGACCTATAAAACAGATATTTCAGATGGCTTCTTGAGATAGGTGATGCTCTTGAGAGGGAGTTGATCTTGAGAGGGAAAGAATTTCACTGATCGTCAGAAGAATCTTTGATTTCATGAATTAGAGAAAAAAAATGATTTGAAGTCTAAATTATTTCTGCATATCAATTTTGGCTCAAACGAAATTCCACAAACGAGGTTATTTTGAAATAGAAGAATTCAATTTTGATCGAAATACTTATGAGGAATTTTTTTCAAGCTTCTATTTGCAGTCGAGCAAATTTAAATTTATTTGTATAGTTTCACCCGATGTTAGACCAGATTGGTGTTCAGATTATTTGTGGCAGATTATAAGTCAAGATTCTCTTCGTAGCTCGGATTCTTTGAGGCAGCATCGGAGGAATATGAGGTCTCGATCTTAAGAATGTAGTTAAATTATCATTTTATCCATTGTTGCCATCGAATCTTAAATAATTCTCGTTTTAGATTTATTCGGAAAAGGTGCTATTACAAAGAAAAGCACATCGGTCTCATTTTAAAATAGACTAAAAAGTACCATATATCATGTTTTGAATTATAAATACACTGCGTGACATTGAAAATGGAACACCAAGAAATAGTGGCCAGAAAGTGATGAAACTCGGCAGACAGAGAGAGACAGGGACGAACAATAAGTGATCTTTATTTCAAAATGATATAGTCATAATACAGAGCGAGAACGGCGTCGGCTTAGTAGCAAGTAGGACCACCGCGGACGGCGATGCACGCAGCAACACGTCTAGGTAGAGAGTCAATCAGAGTACGGATGGCGTCCTGAGGGATGGCTCTCCATTCCCTCTCAACCATTTGCCACAGTTCGTCTTCTGAACGCGGCTGTGGCAAGGCATGCAAACGGCGTCCAATGATGTCCCAGACGTGCTCGATTGGTGAGAGATCAGGAGAGTACGGTGGCCAGGGAAGCATCTGTACATCTTGCAGAGCTTGTTGGCTAATGCGAGCAGTGTGCGGTCGGGCGTTATCCTGCTAATAAAGAGCATTGGGTACCCCCTGAAGGTAGGGGAGTGTCACCGGTCGCAGCACATCATCAACGTATCATTGGGCCGTCATAGTGCCCTGAATACGAAGTAAAGGTGACCTGGAATCATACGCGATTGCGCCCCAAACCATGATTCCACGTTGTCGCACGGTGGGGCGTTCCACAATTGCTGCCGGATTGGACCTTTCTCCACGTCGACGCCACACGCGTACACGGCGACTATCACTGGACAAGCAGAAACGCGACTCATCTGAGAACACGACCCTGTGCCATTCCGTCATCCACGTCGATCTAGCCCGGCACCATTCCAAACGTTGGCGCCTATTCGGTGGAGTCAATGGCAGTCTTCTTAGCGGACGGCATGAGTGCAAGCCATTAGCAACCAATCGACGGGAAATGGTTCTGGTCGAGATGGAATGATCTAGGGTGTCTTGCACATGTTGCAGTATGGCGGTACAAGTGGCTTGTGGGGCCGCCACTGCTTGTCGAAGGATACGCCGATCCACACGTGCTGACGTCACTCTGGTTGCACCAACATTCCTATAAATTGCCACATTTCCTTGTTCCAACCATCTTCTCCACAGTCGGTGCACCGTGGACGCACCAAGGTGTTTATCAGCTCGATTTGACGTATGGACCAACCTGCCCTTTTCAGTCCGATCACCATGCCCCTAGTAAAAGCGTCTGTCTGCTTGAACTGCCTCCGTTTACGATGACCTGGCATTCTCTGTTATTACACGTGTCTTTTGACACAAGAACAAAATTTCTACAATGATTTTCCTTGAAGAAATAACGACACGAATACTGTCCTTTCTGCAAGTTCCTTCCCTTATATCTTACTCCATGTGCGCACGAGAGCTGCGCATTTTACATCATTTGCATAACTCGGTTAGGCGCGTCTACCCTGAAATTTGCATAATTTTCTGGCCACTATTTCTTGGTGTTCCATTTTCAATGTCACGCAGTGTATTTGGATTTGTGAATTTTCCATAAAATTATCTTTGATAAATTTGGAATCTTCACCCAAAGAACATGAAATTTAATCCATGACATTTTTCAGGTATTGACATGATATTTTTAACGAAATCTCTAAATAAATTCATTTTGTTTTGTTTCAAATTTAAACAAAAGTTAAATATTTTTACAGTAGAATAGTGATGTAGAAATAAGGAATATGTGTGGAAAACAGTAATGTCTGCGAGAATTGCAGCAACATATACACAATATGCATGTATACACAGTAAATATTGTATTTCCTCTTGCTTATTCCATCCTAGATGGCGATATATTTGTAAAATGTATTAGGGTAAAAAGAAAGCAATTTCCTACTTCATAGAACTAGGAAGAAATTAGTATTTTATTTTTACTGTTATAATCCCCAACGATAGTCGTCCAGAGGTAAACTTTATATTCCAGAGAGTATAAATAAAGGCTTGCCCGAGCAGTGGGAACTGTTGGTAAATCAGAACCAAAATAGCTAAGCGAGCTTTTGCATATATAACAAGTCACAATTCTGAATATATTCATGTAAGACATAAATAATTCTTTGCCACATTCTCTCTCGTGGTTGGAGCGTTAGAATTGAAAATGGATTAAAAATTCCCCCTCAAAAGCAATCAACGACAGAGTATGTGTGATAATTATTAAGTCCTCAGGTATATGATTAATTTGGTGCTACCATCCCCCATCATGGTGTTTTCAATTACTAATTACCATACGCAGATATTTATAGGGATCATAAATCTCACTCTTCAATGAGATAATTAATAAAGTTAATAATATTGATGGTATCTAAATATATGCTCGAATATTATATTAGGTAGGTTTTTATTATAAAATATGGTTGGAGAGAGATTCGATTCTCACTTATAAGAATAAAACGTTTTTACTTTACATATATTTACACACAAACACTTTAATATTAATATTTTGAAACAATACATATAAACAATACCATAAAGAGTTTTATTTCAACTATACCATAAAGTGTTTTATTTCAAGCATTATTCGTAAGGCAAACATTCACTTGGGGAGATCCCGGGTGAAGCTAGTAAACACCTTTCTGATCTCTTCTATCACATTTCTCCGAATGAAGTTTTCAATATTGAAGCAGCTATCGACCGAGATAAGAGCGATGTTTGCAATTCTATCGAATTGAGGCCTTCATATTATTTTTTATTTAAAGCCCCCATTCTGCGAAATTGTCTACAGAACTCGAAGGCTTCAATTTCGATAGGTAGGAGTGCTTGATACATTTTTCACCAACTTCCTTCATGAGATGTGCGACTTCATTCTTTTCTCCCTTTTCTGGATTTACCTGGCGACAGAAGTTGATTATGTTCTGAATATAGGAACATCTGATGACTCCTTCATTCTTTAAACACGAGTTTTGAGCTTAGCCTCGGCCTTTTGAACCAATTGTTCATCATCGCCAAGCATCTCACGAAAATCTCATTTGAATTTTTACCATAATATTAAATATTTTTTAACATTCTCGAACCAGCATTTAGAAGTTCCATCTGAAAGAAGATAACATTCACGAGTCACTGTGAGTTATCCTAACCATTGTGTTTGGCTACTCGATCAAAATCTTTAATCCATCGCAGAGGGCAATCAGAGGATTTACCTGTTAAAGTAGGTAGGTTCCCTGGTTGCGCTGTAGGCAGTTGGACGATGTCCTCGTCTGCTGTCCTTCTTGCTCAGTTTCACTGATATGTCTTCTTATGTTTCTGTCGGCGGTAAACCATTAAGTCTTCATCCTTTTCTTCGGTCGTCCAATTTAGAGTTCAGTGGAATGCTTGCAGCAGCTCTGCCAGATTTTAAGATAATTATGATTAAGTATATAAAACGTATCGATTAGATAAGATGAAATAATGAATTTTACCTCTTCTTAAGCAATGCGACGTGAGATCTTCAAATTGACCTTCGACCAGATCCTAGAGTTCAGACCTGCGGATTTACATCGACGCATTGGAAAACATGCTCGGTAAAACTGAGTTTAACTGCCGAAGATGTCAATGAAACGGGTGATATACCAGACTTCAATAGCACTAGAATTCTCCATGGAACAATAGAAACCATCAAGAACCCTCATATAATCAACAAAAGTATACAGCTATCATCGCAATACGTTCCTCTTCAATCTTGTGTTCAAAAAGTATCGCGAATTTTGAATTTTCGCGAGTTACGTATACTCGAATTTCGATCTTTTGTGGCTTTATGTTGGTACTCATGTCTCTCACTTATGCCGACAAGCTCGGCCATTTTGAATGTTCACTTAATTGTTGACAGCTGCTTTGCTTGCAGGTGTTTTGGATAGTCTTCGATTTTTACCTATTAAAAAAAATGGATCAAAGAACCTGTATCAAATTTTGTGTGAAAAACGAAATTAAGTGCGCGAATGCATTCCGAATGTTGACTGTGGCATACGAAGAAGCTACCTTGGACCGAAGCAACGTTTATCGGTGGTACAAAATGTTCTCAGAAGGCCGAGAAGGTGTGAAGGACGAAG
Organism: Cordylochernes scorpioides; assembly: GCA_030710605.1. NCBI lineage: Eukaryota > Metazoa > Arthropoda > Arachnida > Pseudoscorpiones > Chernetidae > Cordylochernes > Cordylochernes scorpioides. The sequence continues at coordinate 47,525,462 of CP092875.1, read as the reverse complement.
AGCGTGCCGGACGCCCGAGCACTTCAACAACAGACGAAAAAATTAATAAAGTGGAGAAAATGATATTGGCCTATGGTCGAATCACCGTTAGAGAAGTTGCTGAGGACCTAAACATATCGATTGGCTCGTGCCATTCGATTTTTATCAATGATTTGGGCATGAGACGGGTCGCCGCGAAATTCGTACCAAAATTGCTCAATTGCGACCAAAAACAGCATCGCATGAACATTGCTAATGAGATGTTGGACTCTGTCCGCGACGACCCAAATTTGCTCCAGAGGGTCATAACTGGTGACGAAGCGTGGGTTTATGGTTATGACATGGAAACCAAAGCTCAATCATCTCAATGGAAGCTGCCGCACGAACCAAGACCGAAAAAAAAACGCGCCAAGTTCGGTCGAATGTGAAAGTTTTGCTGACAGTTTTCTTCGATTGCAGAGGCGTGGTGCATCATGAGTTCTTGCCACAGGGTAGAACGGTCAATAAGGAATATTACCTGCAAGTTATGCGCAATTTGCGCGAAGCAATCCGCCAGAAACGCCCGGATTTGTGGAAGAACAAAAATTGGCTTTTGCACCACGATAACGCCCCTGCTCACACATCGTTGCTTGTGCGCGACTTTTTGGCCAAAAACAACACATTAATGATGCCGCGCAGCCACCGTATTCCCCAGATCTGGCCCCCTGTGACTTTTTCTTGTTCCCTAAACTGAAGAGGCCCATGAAAGGACGACGTTACGCTACGCTTGACGAGATAAAGACGGCATCGAAGGAGGAGCTGAAAAAGATTTTTAAAAAATGATTTTTTGAAGTGCTTCGAAGATTGGAAAAACCGTTGGCACAAGTGTATAATATCTCATGGGGATTACTTTGAAGGGGACAAAATAGGTATTCATGAATAAATAAATAATTTTTGAAAAAACACAAAAGTCGCGATACCTTTTGAACACACCTCGTATATTCTTTTTTAATATATATATAAATATTATATATAAACCAATAATCAGTCTTTTTTCTCTTTTCACTAAGTTCATTAACCTTTTTATAGTTAATTCTTCAACATTTTTAATTGTGTAAATTCTTAAATTCTTATGTCCTATTTTTCATAGAATTATATTTAAAATGCTATATAATATCTCTCAATTACCTTTTTTATGTTTTAGTTTGCTGAAGAAGGGCTTCTCCGAAAGCTACTCAACTTAATAAAAAGAGTTACGGCGTCTTATGCCTTTTTTGTAAGTTCTGGTTGGTCTCTCTCGGTCTGAAATGGCAGAACGCCTAATTTGAGGTGAACTTGAGATCTGTGGAGCCCTCCTGAAAGCCTTTCTATGCAGGAATAGGACGGATAAAATATCACCTTCAGCGGACTGCATTCGTTATCGAGGACAGTGACGTCATCAGAGTACTGAGACCTTTCTGTCTCGTGATCCTTACGGATGGAAAGTGCAAATGGCAGGACATCCGTCGGGATGCCTTTGTCTTAATACATAATGCATGAAGGATGCACAACTGCCAGCCGAAATAAATATCCTGACGGAAGGTTAAACTATTTCCGTATATTTTGCACACGAGATAAATGCAACAAGGGCCACAAAATGGGCCACATTCGGGTAAAATATCCTCAGAACAGTGCGCCTTTCTTCCAGTAAAACAGCTTAGACAGTCAACTTGGGGTTTCCTTCAGCCACCCTGTGCATTTGTCCAGCCAACTAGTGGCTCCCTTCAGCCAGCTTGCGCATTTTTCCAGCCAACTTACAGCCCTTACAGGCCAATCTGCCGCAGAACCAGCCACCACCTGCTTCACCACTCCGCACCTACTACGGAGGTTTCTGCTACTTGTGACCCAGTTGCTGTTGGTTCCGATCCTAGACCCGCCACTAGGGCGGAATATGAAACTCCGACCAAAAAGGAGGAAATTCTAAAGGACAAGACGACTTTTACATATGAAACAGAAACCCTTCCCATAGCTAATACCAAGGTACAAAAACGACTGGCTGCCTTGTTAGGAAAGACTTCCTCCAAGCTGTTCGAGGAGACAAATATTATGAGGTTGAACAAGGAAGATGTACTCCTTGCCATCGCTTCCCTAACCTTCCTCACCGAATACCTTGACAACTTAGACAATGAGCAGAAATAGGACCTATATACCTTTTGGTTTATTAGTTGACAGATAAAGTAGGGACATCGGAGCCTAAAACAAGCGCAGGCAGCGAGATTCTGAATTGCGTGCCTCAATCTGCGCGTGATTTCCGCTCGTCAAGAAAGCTAGGAACTTTGCTGCTTCCTAAAGCACCACGCAGTTGACATCGCTTTTGTCCAGGAGACAAACATCTCGACTATGGATGTCGCTGAGGACCCCTGAGGATACACCGCTGCTTTCGCGCCAGATTTAACCATTAGGGGATCTGGACTCGCCTGTTTAATTGCCTTCATAAGCTTCATAAGGATCATGTTTCCTGACAAGATCGCCGCTTTTGATGTCGACATCCGAAGTTAACGGACCAACTTTATTAACTGGCTCCTCTCCCATCTTCTTGACGAGCGGCTCCATCAGCTATAAATCATCACAACTGCAGCCATCAATGAAGACGTGTGGGTCCTCGGGGGCACGAACATCTCCAAGAAGAATGTGAGAGACGTCGCTTCCAGTTCTGTTGAAGCCTTCATGGAACTATTGGCCTGTGCAAACCTAGTAAACTCCGCAGCTATATTCGACACGGAGCACCATCCAACAAGGATTTCCAACTAGATATGAGCAGATTGGACCGAGTGATACTGTCTTCAAACCTTTCCAACCGAGCCACCCGCTACTGGACCCTCCACTGTAAGAACTCCGATCACCGCGCAGTTCTTCTTCAAATCGGCGAGGCTCCTGATCCTCGAGCACTCAGTATCGCCAGCTTTCTTCGCTCAAGCCTGGTCATAGAACAGGCAGCGTCACTCTTACACGACGCCTCAGGTACCATGAAAGACCTGCTGGTAAGTGAATTATGGGGGGGGGGGAAATTGGCTACATCTAATGCCAACCTGGATCAATAAATAAAGGCCCTCGCTGTCTCTCGCGTGGAAGAGGATGATTACATCAAGGCAGCGAGAAGTTTCTCCCAAACGAGGTTTGAAGCAGCGTTGATTAACGCAGACTATCCATCTTTACCAGAAATTGGGCGCGCGCTTTGGATATGCCGCGTATCATTCATCATCTGAAATAGCGCAGGACACGTCATTGAGAGCCCAGCCTTGTGGCACATGGCTCATGCTTCTTTTAAAGAGCACTTCGCACGCCCTGCATGTTTTCCAGAAGACTTTCTGCGAGGCACCACCTTAACCATCACCCATAAGCCGCGCTAAGATTTCCAAGGCTGAAAAATTGGACGGCTTGCCATGGGAACTGATCTGGGGATTTGAAGACTTCGCGCCAGCGATTAAACGGATCTTCGACACCTCCCAGATTTTCGGATTCCTGCCTTCAACCACGCTGCGCAGTGAGATATGACTCGGCCCCAAACCGGACAGCGGTTAAGGTCGTCTAAGCGGACTTTGAACTATAACCCTTCCTCTAAAGTACTACAGGGTCCTCAGCCGCATTCTCTACGGGAGATTGCCGAAATTGCGACGTCATCTTCCGGACATAATTACAAAATGACAAATTTTCGCCGAAAAGAGCGTTATTTTGGAACACAGCTAGCGTCTCTGACGTAGTTGCCATGGCCCACAAAAAGAATGAAACACTTGCGGTCGTTGCCACTGACCTGGGGTCTGCGTTTGGCACGCTCGACCGCGGCTTCATGATATCCGTCCTGCTCTCCATCAGTTTTCCGCCAGTTTTCGTAGCGTGTATCCATCTATGCCGCCGTGAAGAATCTACGGAGCTAGGCGCACTCCATTGATATTTCTGCTCAACGGGGTGAAGCAGGGCTGCGCGTCCAGCGCGGCTCTCTTCTCGATCTGGATGGGGCCTCTTCTTCTTCAACTAGAGTAGTTACTTGGCTGAGGAAACGTTCTGGCGTACGCCGACGACATCTTTCTGCTTATTCCCGAGGATGGGTATTCAGAGCTCATCAAGAAGATCTTTGAGGGCTTCAGGCGTGCGTAAGGAATAAGAGTCAACTTTGGCAAAAACAAACGCTTCTGTTGCGGTAGATGAAGGAACCACACCGACTCCCCTTTGGGTTTTACCTGAAATACGTAAAAAAAAACGCCATTTTTTACACCAGGACTTGAAACCTCGGTTCAAACTCAGCACCTAAGTAAACTACTGGAAGGAGCCATTACTAGATGCCTCTCCTTTGTCCGCAGTCACTCTCTCTTTTGCTGAGCGAGCGGGGCAGAAAATAATCTGGAGCTCTCATCCGTCTTCTATCATCTTCAGGTCTAACTTCCAGTGAGACCTTCGTCTCAAGACTGCAGGCAATACTATCGCTGCTTGTTCGAAATCTTGATCGTACTGCGTGGCTTCTCGGCAGCGTTCTAGCATGTCTTGTGTTTTTCGGTGGCATGTAGTTATTGGACATCAATACCCAACTTTAGCTCGCCTGCTTCAAGGAGGTTCAGGCTTCACTAAAAAGCCGGAGATTAGAATACCTACTCATGGTCGGTGGAGTCTGTGTATGGCCCCCTTGTCTTCGGGTTCCTGGGTGCTGCCGCGTCTCCTTCGGCTGCTTGAACTGTGGGAGCAGACCTCCTCCAATCTGAGAATGAACCACCAGGGGATGCCCAATCCCACCCTACTGAACTTGCTCCTCGTCGGCGCCTGCAGCTTCCTGGCGACGCAATCGCTTCGGGGTTCAAGGTGGTTCGGAGTGCGCGTCCGCTTACTGGTGAGCCTTGCTCCGCTCTCAATACCAGGACGACGAGGAGTGTCCACGAGGATGTAGCTGTCCTTGGAGCATTCTTCCAGCGGCTTCTGACCGAAAATGCTAGGAGCGAGTACCGAGAGAAGTCTTTGGAGAAAGTGCTGCGCGGAGGGGCTAATTCGTTCCTGCGCATATAAACACGCACGGCGCGACGCATTCTGGAGAACCCCCCCCCCCCCCCCAGCCGTTTCCACCTTACAGTATCTCCAGCGCTGGTGCCTGTGGTCGACATGCCTTCTACCAATGTGCTTTCCTCATCTCTCCCTTGATGCTCCTTCGGTAGTACATCGCACTGCATGTGCCGCGTCATCCGGGGACCTGGCATCGAGTAATCCTGTCTGTATCGCCTGCGGCTCCATCGACCTGTCTCTGGCCCACTGCTACTGGTCCTGCAGCGCCATCCGCCCTCTCATCCGATAGACGCTCTCTATTATCGGGCAACCGGCGAACTCGTAATCCTGGATCTTCTTGGTGGGTCTCGAGGACCACGTCATTACCATCACCTAGTAGGTGAAGATTGCGATTTCACTTATTTCGTTGACCAAAAAATGTGCGGTGTCGCTAGATTCCCGTTGGCGATATTCCATCTTACTCTGCATCGATGGCAGACTCACCTTGTGCATAATCATTGTACATAGCTTTTATAGGCTATTTTTCACATCATCTTATGCTTTATATATTAAGCATCTATGTAATTGACAAGATTTCAACAAAACCATTTTTAATTATAAAATTGTCAAACATAATGCAACAGTATTATCATAATCATTATCAGCCTAAAAATAAGTGAATCAGTCTAATATTTGATTATTTTAATTTTCCTTGCGTGAATAGGACAAATATTCCTTCCAGAGCCTCTATGACCTGTTATAATTTCAGCCAGATTAGACATATACTGAGGAAATGTATGAGGAACAAAAATTTATTATTTTATGTACAGATTATTCATTTTTATATTTATATATTTGCTACTCTCTCTGTAAACCTGCCTCATTGCTTAACTGGTATATATAAATTTTGATTTGTTTTTGCCATAAATAAATTGCTGTGCTGTGTGCTCTGCGGCTCCAGTCACGAGAGGCCCCATGGGACGCCTGTCAATAATCCCTGGACTCCGGGGATGGGGGCCACGGGTGTGAGGGGTTCTCGGAATCTGATCGGCAAATAGGGAGGGGGGACGCCACGGTGGCTGTCGACGCTCATTAGTATTATCTTTACCTTGGGATAAGTTGTATTATTATCTGACTCGCTCTCCCTATAAATACCTCTTGTAGATAATTTGTCTTACCTAATTTTATACATTTCATTTTGGTGGAGATTCTGGGTAGATTAGGGAAGACAATCTGAAGATTACCAAGCAGACCTTGAGGCCATGTGTGCTGTGAACTACATTTTTCACGACTTACTCCGGAATTCCACCGCAGTCTTGTTGCACCAGGTTGCGGCTTGGCAGACTCTTCAACCTTAATTCTCTCCTTTGCCGGGTCTTGCATCTTACCAGAGCGGGTTTCAACCATCCTACAAATTTATATAAGGGAATAATGAGATAACTCTACTTTAAGTAGCCTCCAGAATAATTTATTTATTTCTCACATCAAAGAGAGCAGTGAAGTCCTACAGTGTACCTAAATACAAATGATGATTCTATAATACATATATTCTGTTTTAAGACGAGTAATCCTTTCAATATATTATAATACGAATAGAATCAAAAAGGATAAGTTTCTTTATTGGTAAAATCGATTCGAGCTTTCGGGCGCAAGCAGCCCTTCTACAGGAATATTGGAAACAATTTCCTGGAAATTGTTTCCATTATTCCTGTAGAAGGGCTGCTTGCGCCCGAAAGCTCGAATCGATTTTACCAAAAAAGAAACTTATCCTTTTTGATTCTATTCGTATTATAATATATTCTGTTTATAATACATATATTCTTTTTAATAAAATAAATAAATATAAAATATAAATTTGTATTTAAAATATATGAAAAATAATATTACAAATTAAAATAAAATAGGTTCATTAGCCATGATGCAACAGTATCAAAGCCAAGACTTCCCTCCAAGATGACGAATGATGTTCCTATAGACGTTATTGCGAGAAAGCCGCTCTTCACGCCACAAGAAAACAATGTAGAGCTACTAGGGACAAACTTTTATTCTCCGAGGAAATTCTTGACAGAAACATATTGGCTCTGCGGCTCCAGTCACAAGAGGCCCATGGAACGCCTGTCAATCATCCCTGGACTCCGGGGGTTGGGGCCACGGGTGTGAGGGGTTCTCGGAATCTGATCGGCAAATAGGGAGGGGAAACGCCTCGGTGGCTGACGACCCTCATTATTATTATCTTTACCTTGGGGTAAGTTGTATTATTATCTGACTCTCTCTCCCCCTATAAATACCCCTTGTATATAATTTTATTGGAGAACTAGAAGGTAAATACTCTTTATAATAAATTAATTATTCCCAAATTTGCCTTTGCTTTATTTATTTCGGCGACATATTTTGGCGGAGGCGCTGGGTAACGTGACGGAACTTCGAAGAAGTCGACGTCTACAGGGACGTGAACCAATTCTTGAACCTTTGCCACAACGAATAAAAATGGAAGACGACCACAGGCCTACTGTTAGCAGATCCTACCTCCCTTGTCAGCGCCAACGAGATCCATCTACCTTTTCTGGAGATGGAAATATAAATCCTGGAGTGGTTGAAGGAGTACGAGAGAATGTCGAAGTACAACAGATGGGACGAGACCATGAAGCTTGCCAACGTCGTATTTTACTTGAACGGAACTGCTGGAAGGTGGTTTGATAATAAAGAAAAATCACTCAATTCGTGGAGAAACTTTGAAGACGCATTCCGCGGTGTGTTCGGACTGCAGGAGTAAGTTCTGAAGTCAAGAACACAGATGGCCGAGGAATCCAGCGAGTTATACATCCAGGAGATTCTTACTCTCTACCACCAGGAGAACCCTCGCATGGAATAAGGTGAGATAATTGCTCTCATTATAAAGAGAATTTCGGAGGACCCATACCAGGTATTGGTGGCGAAAGACACACAGAAGGTAGATGAGATCCTTAAGTTTTACCGTCATCTGGCAACCGTCAAGCAGCGCAGGATCGGCCGTACGAAATTCGCCAGGTTGTCAAACTTAATGCCCATTTATGTGTTGGCGACTCAGACGACAGGGTTAATTCGCCGCATCGTTAGAGAAGAGATTCAAAAGGTCTTCTCAGCACCTGAAGTGGTTAATCCTCTCCGAGTAGTAAACGCCCTGGAACAGACTGTGAGAGAAGAGGTCAGCCGTGCTCTACAACCTACCAGACCACAAATCAACGTGGTACAACAACAACCACGCACGCCCTATTATAATATCGACCGACCAACCCAACCCAGGAAGACGGAACAATGGAGAACCTACGACGACAACCCATCTGCTTCCACTGCGGACGACCTGGACATGTCGTTCGTTATTGTAGGGAACGACGGCAGGTCTTCGCTAAAGCCAGGTCAAGGAATGGAAAAGGAAGAAATGGTGGATTTTCGAGTCGACCCCCGAGATATGACGCCGACGACGACTATGTAACGCCCCAAACCTCGACGTACTTCTACCGGAGCTCTTCCTCACATCCAAGCCGTGCAAGGTCGCCAGCCCGAAGACAATCCCAGTCGCCAGCCCGTCGTTTCAGCCGTTCTCCCAAGCCTCAGAATGTGAAAAACTAAGTGGATCGGCTTCTAACGGGTGTGAGTTCGCCATTGAGGAAAATCCTCCAGGGTATATCGCCGCTAAATTAAGAGAAACTTTTGTTATGGTCGAAATAAATTGACGCAAAATTAAAGCATTGGGGGATTCAGGAGCAGACTTTTCTGTTATTTCGGACAAATTTCGACGCGAACTAAAGACACCTCTCTTCAAAGAACCAGGTCCCATTCTTAAAGCCGCAAACAAAAATTTAATAGAGACCCTAGGAAAATGTGTCCTGAACATAGAAGTTAATGGTCTGAATATATCATTTGAATTTTTTGTTATGGTGGAATGCAGCCATGACATCATATTCGGATGGGACTTCTTCAAGGCCACCGAGGCCGTCATTGATTGTGGCAGAAATGAACTCCATCTCGGAGAAACCTCTGTCCTGGAATCTCGAGAGGAGGAAAACCAGAGATTGTTTGCTTCCGACGACTTTGTCATCCCGCCTAAATCAATAAAGAAGATCAGTGTGATAAACGAAGAAATATGTGGCGTTAGAGATGTTTTAGTCTCAACTTCTAAGGACTTATTATTAAGAAAGGAAGTTCTTATACCAAACTCATTGGTTACATTTCGACACGGCCGAGGTAGCATTTGGGTGGCGAATGAAGCGTCTTGGCCGAAAATGATTCCATCAGGAATGAATATGTGCACAATGGAAAGTTATGAGAATGGGAATATCTGCAGTCTTATTGAATCCAGCGATAAGTTACAAGAAACGCAGCTAAAGTCACGTGAATGGTCACAGAAGATAAACCTCACTCTAGATCCAGGGCTGTTTGAAATTCGAAGGTTACAGCTTTTTTCATGCCTTGACGAGTTTATTGACATGTTTGACTTTGGGAGTAGTCCTATTAAGCCCCCCAGTACTGTGAAGCACAGGATAAACACAGGATACCACTCTCTTATCAAACAGCGGCCCTATAGAGTAGCACCAAGTGAACGACGACTAATTCAAGATGAAGTGAACAAGATGATTGAAAATCACATCGTGAAGCCCTCTGAAATCCTTTGGTTATTTCCAGTTATTATAGTTCGAAAGAAAGATGGGACCTCGAGATTCTGCGTAGATTATCGTTGATTAAATAAGATAACAAAAAATATATGTTACCCGCTGCCACGCATTGACGATGCCTTAGACAGTTTTGTCGGCTCTAGTTACTTCTCCACGATGGATCTTCGCTCCGGGTATTGGCAGATTGAAGTGGACGAAAAAGACAGGGAGAAAACTGCCTTCATCACTCCAGATGGGCTGTATGAATTCCGAGTATGCCTTTCGGTCTATGCAACGCTCCAGCAACGTTTGAAAGGATGATATATAGTGTTCTGGGCAGTCTTAAATGGAACATGTGCCTTTGCTACCTGTACGACATCGTAGTTTACGCGCCTACCTTTGGAGAACATCTACGTCGTCTACAACTTGTATTAAGGTGCATCCAGAAAGCTGGAATAAGCTTGAACCACAAAAAGTGTCTTTTTAGATCAAGGAGGATAAAGATTTTAGGACACCTTGTTGACGCCAATGGAATTCATCCAGATAAAGTTGAAGCCGTCTCTAAATTTCCGAGGCCAAGGAATATCTCTGAACTGAGGAGCTTTCTTGGATTATGTTCCTATTACCGAAGATTTATTGAAAACTTTGCTGACAAAGCTGGATCTTTGAATGACCTACTGAAGACTGAAAAACAATTCTATTGGGATGCAACTCAAGAGAAAGCGTTTGAAGTCCTTTAAACAGCTCTAATTTCAGAGCCTGTCTTGGGACACTTTGAATAATCCGCTGATACCCATCTGCACACGGATTCAAGCGGACATGGTATTGGAGATGTTCTCCTACAAATACAAGGTGGAAAGGAGCGGCCTATAGCTTATGCATCTAGAAGCTTGACAAAGGCTGAAAATAACTATTCTACAACAGAAAAAGAATGCCTTGCTGTAGTCTGGTCTATTAGCAAATTCCGCCCATATTTGTTTGGTCGACCATTCACGGTTGTCACTGACCATCATTCTCTATGTTGGTTGGTAAGGCAGAAAGATCCTTCTGGCCGTTTGGCAAAATGGGCGCTGAAGTTGCAAGAATTTGACGTGACTGTTATCTACAAGAGCGGACGCAAACATAAGGCTGCCGATTGTCTGTCAAGGAGCCCGCTTGAGAACTATCAAACAAGTGCTGTGATGTCACTAACCAACGTCGATATAGAGCAGACTAAAGACCCGGATTTGGATTTAGCTAAAATAATCGATAATTTAAACTCGGGCTACATCAGATAGGAATTCAGCATTATCGACGGCATATTATACAAGAAAAACTATAGCACAACTGGAAGACCCTGACTTATGATGATTCCTAAGCACTTAAGATCGGAAGTTATGGCAGATTTACATGACGATCCTACAACTGGGCATTTGGGTTTCGCCCGAACGTATGACATGTAAGCCATTGTCGGGAGTGTCAACGAAGGAAGAAATTACCTCGACGTCCGGCTGGACAACTTGTATCCATACCGCCCGTAGAAAAGCCATTCTATAAAGTCGGGGTCGATCTCCTTGGAAGATTTCCAGTTTCTAAAAATGGAAACCGTTGGATCATTGTGTGCACCGATTATATGACAAAGTATGCCATAACGAAAGCGATCCCAGACGGAGAAGCAATCGAAACAGCTAAGTTCCTTGTTGAAGACGTCATCTTGAAGCATGGAGCTCCTAGAGAAATGATAACAGATCGTGGAAGAAATTTCATTTCTCAAGTAATAAAAGAGATCAATGCTCTGTGCGGAATTGTGCACAGATTTACAACGGCCTACCATCCCCAGACAAACGGCCTGACTGGAAGGTTCAACAAAACTCTGGGAGACATGTTGTCCATGTACACAGGTGTTGAGCAGAAGGAATGGGACCAAGTTTTACCATACGTAACTTTTGCTTACAACACTGCTAAACAGGAGGCGACTGGCTACACTCCGTTCTTTCTTGTCCACGCCCGCGAGGCCGAGACCTGCATCGATGCCGTACTACCCTACCTACCAGATGAGATCTCTGACGACTATGTTGGAGAACTTGTGACCAGAGCTGAGGAAGCGCGTCAACTCTCCCGATCACGCCTTCTACAATCACAGGCGAAAGACCGTATACTTTATGACCAGAAACATACTCCAGTCTATTACCAGAAGGATGATCTTTAGTGGGCTTTTACTCCCATCCAAAAAGTAGGACTCTCAGAAAAGCTACTGAAGAGATACTTAGGTCCCTACAAGGTGACCAACACGCTTGTTCAGCGGTACATATACTAAAATTGGAACGATACAAGGTGACCAAGAAGCTTTCAGAAGTTACGTATGAAGTAGAGCCCGTAGACCCGTCTCCCCGATCACGGAAAGCCAAGGATATCGTCCATGTCATTCGGATGAAGCCCTACCTGGACCCTGAAGAACAATACAACAACAAAAAGCCTTTATTTAGGGTCACTGACCCTATACAGGATTCACCAGAGGTATGCATAAGACCTGAAGAACAATATTCCATTCTGCTAGGGAACACCAGCCGCGATAGATTTCCTTCCAGGAAAAGGGCTGAGACAAGCTAATCAGCGGGTCGCTGTTTTCTCTAAAGAGGGAGTAATGTCAAGTGACTCTGCGGCTCCAGTCACGAGAGGCCCCATGGGACGCCTGTCAATCATCTCTGGACTCGGGGGTGGGGGCCACGGGTGTGAGGGGTTCTCGGAATCTGATTGACAAATAGGGAGGGGGGGGGGAATCTGATTGGCAAATAGGGAGGGGGGACGCCTCGGTGGCTGACGACGCTCATTATTATTATCTTTACCTTGGGGTAAGTTGTATTATTATCTGACACTCTCTCTCTCCCTATAAATACCTCTTGTATATAATTTTATTGGAGAGCCAGAAGGTGATTACCCTTTATGATAAATTAATTATTCCCAAATTTGCCCTCGCTTTATTTATCTCCTCGACAATATCATATCCATGTCAGTATCAACAAAATTTGCAAGCTGTGGGTCACAGCTTTCATAGGGAATGAACTATGTAGAAAAATATTATACATTTTGATATTTATATATTTTGTTACTCTGTAAACTTTCCTCATTGCCTCTCTGGTATTTATAAGCGTTGATTTGTTGTTGACTTAAATAAATTTCTGTATTATCCTGGAGTTTGTCTTTCCTAATTTTCAACGTGACAAGTTATCACCTCAGGAAAATATTTAAAAGTGATGATATAGAATGTGCTAAAACACCTATTTTAGAAAATCCAGACAAAAGCCAACCTGTATACCATGGTTTCGGAATATGGTCCTCATCAGCAGAGGAGTGGCTTTGATTTCAAACCATCCTATGAGAGGAGTTATGAAATTGAACGAATTTGCCAAAAAAGGTATTTAAATTAGTGAAGTGCAGGGCCAATTTGGTTTGCGGTACAACGACGTCATTCCAGTGACTCAACATTCGCAGAGTAGGTCGCTTGTTGAAACTGCCGCGCTCTGTGCATCGACACCTATTACCCGGCTTTTGGAGAGGTGGGAAACCGATGTGAATATGCCTTCGTCTTTGGACATGGCTTCGATACAGCTATCCATCTAACCCAGCATGTCCTGCTCTAACCTGCATATCCTACCTCGCCCTGGCCGTGCTCCATCGACTGTAGTTCTGGCGACTTGTACAAGGTATGATAAATAAAAAGTAAAGGAACTTTTTAAACATAATATATATATATATGTTGCAATATATACCTATGTCCCCATGTGTTGTATAGTTATAGTGTAATTGTAAAAGTGACAGAAATAAAATTTCGAGTGAGTGACAGCTGGCGCCTGTAGAGGAAAAGGTCCGAAAAACAAGTCGGGTTCTCAGTTGTGCCCCTTTCTTATTCAAACAGATTAGTACGCTTTGAGACACGATGTTTGTCAGACCCCTCTAGACAGATCTGTCCTGACCGGCGTTGGCTTCACTTACTCGCTCGCCATCTCTATGGTGACATCTAACATGCCTCGTCCTTTTGTGCAATCCCAATCACGCCTGAAACCACTCTAAACATTGTGGCCACCACGACTGCAACCAACATGCCACACTACATTCATCCAACAGGATAACAACGCCTACATTACTACATACTAGTATACATGTTATGAATCATTTTAGTCATCACAGATTTTTCAAAATAGAATTCTCTACTATCCACACATTTTTTTCAGTTGTAAAAACTGTTGAGGGCGTTTTCATAGTTCATTCACTGAGCTTGTTTATTTCAGCATTCTCAATTTCAATAACATCTTAAGATAGCGGAAAGTGTCTGTCTTTTAACGTGTTAGGGCACGTTTTTGTAACCATACCCCAACAGAAGGCGTATGTATAATCAACATCAAATGGATACATGGCTTCCCTCCCACATAGACTTATAGACCACCTTTTTGCCCAGAAACCTAGACACTTGATGACACCAGACTTCCATGCCGAAAGCTGATGCCTGGTGGAGAAGAAGACACCAGTGACATCCAGAGACATCCGCGCTGGAAGCTGTTGTTCCATATGTACATATATTCCCCTCATCTAAAATTTAGGTAGAGGTGACCAGAAGAAATGGAGAAGGAAGATTTCTAAAAGACTGAGCCTTATAAAATATCCTTCCCGAGAAAGGGAAGCGTTATATTACAGTTCAAGTGAAAGGGGCCTGTGTCGATTTTTAGCTAAGACGGGGGGGGGGGGCGATATATATACCGTCCCGAGAAAAGGGAGGATCGTATTACAGCCCATGTGGAGGAGGCCTGGGGTCTGATGAAATTTTACACTAGTGCCGTGGCTGTTTCCCTCTTTAGATTTTTTTGTTTTGGCAATACGATATGTTCTATTTTGATGGGAGAGGCCTGGGGCGTCGGTGAAATTGTATACTGGAGATGGCCATTTTCATTGGTGTTTTCTTTCGACGAATGAAAATGCCAACCAATAGAAACTTTGGCGCGGCCAACGAATGAAAATGGAGAGAGACAAGGATAAAAGTGTCGATTTACTGGTCCAGCGATGGCTCAGAAAGTCTATCAAAGTTAGTGTTTATTGGAGTTTCTTGTTGGCTACATTTATATGGGAAGACAAAGAGGAGACAGCCCGGAATGCACGTCTGGTCCTCTCTCGGAATTCCTCCGCTGTCGTGCCGCGGTCGTGGTGATTTATGGCAGCCGTCTGTTTATTTATCTCGGCGGCGGCGTCGGCGGGGTGCTGCATCCCTGGTCCCCACAGTACTCCCCCTCCAGTGGCGTAGTCACGATTTGTGCACAAAGTGGTTAAGTACAATATATATACATCATATAGGCAAGAAAATAAAATAAGGAGAAATATAGTCTATTGCTCCTTAAATCTCACGGGTTTCTTGATTATTCTCCCCGATCTTGTCCTAGGCAGGTCTGGTGCTGATCCTGTTCCTTGGAATTCTGTGTACTTCTCCACATCTGGTGGGTCAGGATTCTGTTGGGACGATGTAGAAGGCAGCGCTCCCGACACGATGGGTCTTGCTGCAGTAGGATGTTCTGCAGTTATATTGTCCGAATCTGCCAGCAAATAAGCAGGTCGCAATCGGTCAATCGATGTGGTAACGTTTTTTCCTTTCACTTTGAGTGTAAAATACTTGTCTGTTCTTTCAAGGACAGGGAAGGGTCCCTCATATGGTGGTTCCAGAGGTTTCTTTACTCGATCTGTCCTGATAAATACATGTGAACATGTTTTCAGATCTTTATGAACAAATACTTTAGTCTTCGAATGATGTTTTTCATTTAAGGGTTTGAGCAATTCCATTTGCTTTTGAAGCTGTTGAACAAATTCTTCGGCATGCAGGTGATGTTTAGAATCATCAAAGAATTCGCCAGGCAGTCTGATGGTTTTGCCATATACCATCTGAGACAAAGAATGGTTGGTATCTTTGTTGATAGCAGCACGCAAGCCTAGGAGAACTGTTGGCAGCGTTTCTGTCCACTTAATACTATTGTGGGCACGAATGGCAGTTTTAATGGTTCTATGAAGCCTTTCAATCTTCCCGTTACACTGAGGGTGGTACGCCGTGGAATGACGAAGTTTGATACCACACAGCGTTGTTAAATCTTTGAAAAGTTGAGAAGTAAACTGCTTTCCTTGGTCTGATATCACTGTATGCGGTGCTCCAAATCTAACAATCCAGTTTTCGTAGAACGCTCTCGCTACCGTTTCAGACTTCATATCTGGTAGCGGAACAACTTCCATCCAGCTGGTGTACCTGTCGATGCAGGTCAGACAGTAGATGTTACCATTCGATGGAGGTAAAGCACCAATTAGATCTATGTGGACAACACTAAATCTTTCATCCACTTCTTGATATTTGCCTATTTCTGATTTTGTGTGTATCGACACCTTGCACTTTTGGCAGTTGACACAAGCTTGAGCCCATTTCCTAATGTCTTTATTCATATTGGGCCATATAAATCTTGATGTTAATTGTTTAGTAGTAGCTTTGATGCCTGGGTGTGAGAGTTTGTGGAAGTTCCTAAAAACCATCTTTCGGAATTTAATTGGAATGAATGGTCTAATATTATTAGTAGACACGTCACACCATAACAATTTGCCTGATTGTAGTGGGCATTGCTTAAATTTTAGAGAAGTATTCTTTGATATCAGGTTTTGTAGTTCTGAATCACCAGTTTGTTCTTTGGCGATCTCTTCATAGTCGATAGTTGTGATAGCATCAACTCTGGACAGAGCATCGGCGACTATGTTGTCAGTACCTTTTATGTACTTGATGTCAGTAGAAAATTGGGAGATGTATTGTAGATGTCTTAATTGTCTAGGAGAAGCTTTCTCATTTTTTTGTTTGAATGCGTAAATTAAAGGTTTGTGATCAGTTAAAATTGTAAATTCACGTGCTTCAAGCAGGTGCTTGAAGAATTTGATGGACAAATATATTGCGAGAAGCTCTCTATCATATGTACTATAATTACATTGAGCAGGATTTAATTTTTTAGAGAAAAATGCTATTGGTTTCCAATTATTATTGTCAAGCTGTTGGAGAACTGATCCAACTGCCCGATCTGAAGCATCTGTACAGAGTGAGATTGGCAGTTCAGTATCGGGGTAGGCTAACAGTGGTGTATTAGCTAGGGCTTGTTTGCATTTTTCAAACTGAACTTCAGCTTCTTCAGTCCATTTTATTTCGCTTCTATCCTTTTTCTTGGCTCCCCTCAAGTATTCATGAAGGATTGCCTGAGTCTCTGCGGCATTGTTTAAAAAAGTTCGATAAAAGTTTAGCATTCCCAAAAATATGCGTAATTCATGAACTGTTTTTGGTTTCTTATATTCTAGAATAGCTTTAACCTTTGTTGGGAGTGGTTTCACACCGTGAGAGGTAATTAGATATCCTAGAAAATCAATTTCCTGTACTAGGAATTTAGATTTAGAAAGATTGATTCTCAATCCATAGGAATTCAGTCTGCTGAATAAGGTTTCAAGGTGGCTATAATGCTCTTCTTCCGTTTTAGAGGCTACCAGAATATCATCTAAGTAGACAAATGCAAAGTCCAAGTTTCTTAAGACTTCATGCATGAATCTCTGAAAGGTAGCAGTGGCATTTCTAAGACCGAAACTCATTACATTAAATTCGAATAGCCCAAAAGGAGTAATGATGGCAGTCTTAGGTTTATCCTCTTCAGCAATTGGAATCTGATAGAATGCCTTGCATAGGTCTATTTTTGAGTACACAAGAGTACCTTTTAAGATGTGGTGGAAATCGTCCAGTCTAGGGATTGGATAACGATCTGGAAGTGTAACTGCATTGAGTCTTCTATAATCACCACAAGGTCTTAGTGACTCGTCCTTTTTTGAAACCAAATGTAGTGGACTCGCCCAAGGAGAATTTGAGGGTCTAATTATTCCATTATTCAACATATATTGAAATTCTGCCTTAGCAAGAGTTAATCTCTGTGAATCTAGGCGACGGGCTTTTGAGTGAATTGGCTGACCTCTTGTAGGAATATAATGCTTAACGCTATGTTTTGCTTCTACAAAATCTGATGGTGGCCTACATAGGTTAGGATATTTGGTTAGGATAGCGCTGACCTTGGATGATGAATTTAGAGTGCTAATATTTCCCATGTGTGAGATTGACTGAATGACGCCTCTTATGGAAAGATTAGTTATCCCATCAATTAGGCGTTTATTTTTTATATCAATAATCAATCCAAATTTGTTCAGTAAGTCTGCTCCTATTATTGCTCTGTTGGTATTGGCGATTACAAAAGGCCATTGGAATTGACGTCGAAGTCCGATATCCAAATTTCTAACCTTTGTTCCATAGGTAACAATTTCTGTACCATTGGCTGCATATAATTTATAATCAGAGCTAGGCATCCTATTTTTATCCTTTGGAGGTATTATAGATATATCAGCACCACTGTCCACTAAAAAGCGCAATCCCGTGTTTTTGTCTGTCACAAATAATCGGAGATTGCGACAATCCTGAATGCCGGCAGAAGAGCTTGTCGCTACTCTGTCCGCCGGTTGGAGTTTTCCGACTCTTTCCAACTGCATGGAGATCTGCATTTATTTTGCAAGCAATTAGGACCAAATCTAAAATGGTAATAGCAGTATTTCCCTTTTGGATCGAAAGATCTTTGAGAATTACTTCTCGGTCTTGACTGAGTCCTATTTTTGGATCGAGATCTAGATCTATCCAGTCTCAATTCGGACACCTGCCGTTCAAGATCTTCCAATTTGGCGATCAAGCGATCTGTTGATGAAGAAGGCACTTCCGCATCATATATTTCTTTGGAAGAGTTTATTTCATTTATTTTATCGGCCATTATGGCCAATTTGCTAATGTCCTCTTCGCTTACAATAAGTATGTTCTTTATGGATGTGGGCAGTTTATCAAGCCATAAAGTTTTTATTAAATTGTCAGAGATATCTGGGGTAGCGAGGGATCTGAGCTTTTGTAATAACTGGCTCGGCTTCATGTCTCCGAGCTCAATACCTGAAATTAACTTTTTAATTCTCAACCCTTCACTTTCTCTGAACAATTCAAGTAGTCGTGATTTACATTCAGAGTACTTGTTGTCGCTTTTGCTATTAATTATGTCCCAAATGTTTTCTATATATTTAGGTTCTAATTGGGAGATCAAATAATTAAATTTAGTGTCTTCCTGAATAATTCCACCTATTTTGAACTGTGCTTCTACTTGGAAGAACCATATTTCAGGTTTTTCAACCCAAAAAGGCGGTATTTTAACACTAACTTTGCATATTTCTGAGGTATCGCTAGGCTTATTTTCTGTTTCCATTTTACGTAAATTTAAATTCGACACAACAGCTTAGAGATAAAGTTAAAAATAAAAATATTGAGATAAAATAATAAGGAAGATAATATAAAAACTTATCTTAGTCTTGAGATGATATCCCGATATCTTGGATGATGCTTCTTTTCAAGCTTGAATCACTTTTTGCATTTCTTTATCTCTTGAAATCTTCGTATGCTTTTTCTTTTCAATCACGTCCGGCTCACCAATGTGGAGTGTCGATTTACTGGTCCAGCGATGGCTCAGAAAGTCTATCAAAGTTAGTGTTTATTGGAGTTTCTTGTTGGCTACATTTATATGGGAAGACAAAGAGGAGACAGCCCGGAATGCACGTCTGGTCCTCTCTCGGAATTCCTCCGCTGTCGTGCCGCGGTCGTGGTGATTTATGGCAGCCGTCTGTTTATTTATCTCGGCGGCGGCGTCGGCGGGGTGCTGCATCCCTGGTCCCCACAAGGGTTTCTTTGCCAAAAAAGGCAGATTCAATCTGAGTCGCTCAATGAGAGGACAGTCTTCAGTCGGGAGACCAGACCTTTGCGGCACTTTCGAGAAAAGGTAAGCCATTTGTCATTATGACTTAGTGCCTCCCCTTTTTGTGTAGAAACTAACCTAGATTTCGCATGGGCCCTAAAGGGCTTTAAGTAACTTAAAAGGCAAATTAGTAACTTCAGGTCACCTCTAACTAGATTACTATGTAAATAGCATATCTCGTCAGTATAGAAATGTTCCCAAATTTTAATTTATTTGAATAAATATCTAGTATATAACTTATATGGAGAAATTTTCTTGTTTCCTCTCATACATATTTCATTCTTTTGTTTTATGGTGCTACCCCCACATCTTATTATTATTACAAATTGTATTGGGATATAGAACTACCGACTCTGATGGAATGGAGTTGTGTATTGTACCTTATTGTGATACTTTAATACAGAAACAGCGGTAAATACGATTTTTCCCGCCTTGAGGGTATCTCTTTGTCAGGTTTTAGTAATATTTGTATTTTCATATGAGGAATTTGCCCTTCTTCCACTGTTTAAATGAAATATTGTATGATTCTTACCTATTTGAAGGGAATGTTACTAATAATCAAGTATTCTAATAATTGCTGGCCAACATACATTGTCGAACGTGCCTGCCAGAGAAGCCAGTTCTCCTGTCTGTGTTTCAGTATGTTCCATCATATCTACCATTATACTATTCGTTGATTTAAAATTAATAAGACCCATGTTGCCTTATACGCATTAGATTGTTCTCTTTATGATTTTATTGAAAACCTTTTGTTTTAGATATATTACAAATGTCAATGTCAACAGTATAAGTCTATAGATTTTGCGTGTCTCAGCTTATTTTGTTAGGTCTCGGTATAATCTTTATAAATAGAGTCTTTCCATACATCCAGATAGTGACCTAATTCAACACATTTGTTGAATCTTTGCTATAAAATCGGAATTAAAGGAGTACCTACACGTTTGATCATATTATTACTGGTAAAAATCTGGACCTGGTACTTCCTTGATATTTAAATTTGAAATAATATTTTCAACACCTTATATTTCTATAAAAAAATTGTTAATTTGGTCTTATATTCAGGTTTATATATATTTTTAATAATAACATGCTCATCTTTATCTGAGATCCATTAAAGTTGTTGGATGATCCCAGAGAATTTGAAACTATATGGTTAGTCTGTAGAGGCGGCCAATAGACGGCGATCAATTCCAGCGTCTATTTTGATGAGAGAACCGACCACTATTTTATAGATCATTTAATTTATTGTAGGGACACATGTCGATAGTGCGTAACGGGAACTCAACACTTCTATGTCACACGCTATTCCGAAGATGGTAACGACGTTGTTACCAAAATGTCACACTTGAATATTTTAATAAGGAAATTTTACTAAGTCACATCTTACATGCTCCATTCCCATATGTCTAAAAACAGGAGGAGTCCAACAAACGCAAGTTTGAACTTAGTAAAATAAAAGAAATCACAAGAGGTTGTGATAAAGCAGTCACGAGTACTTAGCTAAATAATTCATAACCAAGGTGGCTTTATGGGCAGGGGCGTTGTCGACAAGTGAGTTGGAAGCAGTTGTAGGTTGAGTGGCAAGGCGTGCTGAGTGGGAAGTCCGCACGGGACAGTAAGGTTGAAGTTTGGGATCAAAAGACGCTCTCCCAGGATGGCAGAACTAGGACTACCAGAGGAAGGCCAGGCATCAGGCCGCAAGGACAGGGGGCGCTAAGATGACGCCCATGAGATGACAATGGACCTAATACTTATTACCTAAGTGACTTATGTAAGTCATCCTTCCCTGCCGTCCTTTGCAAACTGGCGCCATCCTGACACGACTGGAATAACGTCATGCTTTATTATTTACATAATGCATATTGTGATATTTTAGAGCAATAGAGTGGTTAAATATAATTAATAATGTTATTATTTATATGGATGTTTATACTAATTCAACTATGGTCTGTCCTATGGTACAAAAATAATAATGATTTAAGTTATATTAATAAAGTTATAATTAATTACATGAAGTATGTGGTGAAAGCAGATAGGGACAGAGTTAATGGTTATTAATATGGTATCAAATAAGGACTATTAACTTATATAGTTATGTCTAAATTTCACAATATATATATATAAAATCTAAAATAGACTAATATCATTTAAAATAAAAAATTCATTAAAATTTATGATATCTATAGTATAATTGTTGCAATATTTTTTAAAAACGAAAATATCAATAAAAAAAAAAGATATTAAAATGTGTATATCAATCATCATCAGGTACATTTTGTTTACTTTTAAATTAAAGATTTAAAGCTCTTGTTTGTATTAAGATTTTTGTTTTTAAGAGTAACTTATTAAAATGATTAGATCATATATTAAATTATTTTTTCATTCTATTTAAAAAGCCTATTTTTATGAAATGCATCGATGGGGTGAAATACCAATTATTCCCGACACTGAATCGGGAATAGCAGCAATTGAAAGGGAACATATAACAAAACCCAGACCGGTAGATGTTGAAGCAGCTCGAATATTCGTGCCTGCTGTACCAAAATATCAGTAAGTTATTCCATTGCATTTTTTTTAAATTGTGCCGAAATAAAACTAACTATTGTCACATTTTAGGCCAAAGACTGCAAAATTTACGACCAATGCCCAATGTCTACAATTGGCTCATCTACAAGCCTATTCAAAAAAACTGAAAATGGCTCAAGCCTCAGGTGATTCACAGGTAAATTTAACTAGGATATTTATATTTTTAAATATTATTTATTAATTTTTTTTTTCTTAATGTCAAAAGGTAAACAAACATTACAAAACCTTCCAGTAGCATCATTAAAGTCATTATTAGGTTAGATTGCTTCTATCAGACGATGATAGCATTATTGTTGGTTCCATTTTTAGCTTCTGGCTCATTATTTAACTAATGTGATTGTTGCAGGAAATATGAAATCTCTCAAATATGATTATATACTGTTCATATTATATATATTTACATTTAATAGCTAACATTTTAATATTTAGCAAGAGAAATATAACCTCCTGTTAACACATGATAAAACTAAGCACAATTTTCTGTCCACTTAATTTCAGCATCTGTTTGACAGGAGACCTTTCTTTTTGATAGATAAAAAATATCCACCCGCAAAATTTCCAGCTCTTTTTTGGCCATAAAATTGATTTAGCCATTTTGTTAGTTAAATATCTCTTTGGCAAAGTTGTTGGTAATGCTTACTTTTAATGACAGCACTTGAGTTTGTCCATCATTGAGCTTTTGTGGCTGTTCATAGGTATAGCCCAGGGGTCAGCAAACCTTTTAAGTCAGAAGAGTAAAAAATTATAATTTACAAAATTTTTAGAAGAGCCACAAATTTTATATATAGTACTAACAAAAATAAAGTTTTCATTTATGCGAGTACTACACACAACTTCACATCCAAAGAGCCATATGTAGTTCATGAGCCGCAGGTTTCCGACCCCTGGGCTAGCCCCATCACAACATTTGCAGCCAACCTCTGTTCCCACTACCTGGTAGATATTATACTTATGGTGTGTGTCTTTAGTATTCTTCTTTCTTATCTCCACTCGATCATATTTGGGTGTCAAGCTTGTAAATCTTAAGACTTTTGATGGTGTCTGTTGACAACCATCATGATTGGGTGAAGTAGAATGTGTCTGCCTTTGTCATTAAGACTGGGAGCACTACTCAGTGGCAGGCCAACTTAGCTCTAAAATAAATGGTCGTCTCTAACATGAGGAACAGACACCATGTGCAGCCGCTCCTAACATGGAGCACAAACGCTGCTCATCCTGTATCCCTGGATCAGGAGCCCTTACAAGGTACTATCAGCCAGGCCAGCTGAGCCCAGGTTTTTTAGTGAGCTTGTTACTGCTCTCCTTTTTCATCCGGGCTTGGGACCGGCAAAGGCAGAGTTGTGTCTTTAGTTATAAAGTTCAATTCTTTTTAGGAACAACAGACAGGAATTAAATACATGGATAAAACCATCACCTTTGATTGCACTTGTTTTAAGAAAGAACTATCATGGTTTTGGAAAATATATGGCTACATCAACCAGTTGTTTTGTTTAGTTGCCCATGTTTCAGTGACTTGCTGCCTCACTTCTCCCCTGAGGAGAGTCCCTGTGTGTTGGGAACTAAATAACTGGTTGCCATATATTGATCTTCTAAACTATCCTTGGTTTCATTTGTTGGTCGGTGGAAGGATGGTCTAAACTGTTGGTTTCCGACCGCTACATTGGGCACTTTTTCTGATTTAAAAAAAAAAATGCTCCAATGGCCCCCAATTCTTGCAAAAGTCCAACCCCACCAGCAAGTGCAAGTAACCAAACGAGGCTTTTGGCACATTTGTAAGTGTAAAGTCGAACTGCTTTTCACATGTGTAGACATGTGGTGCACTTACAGTAAAAGCAGTTGCCTACTTCAACCCACCATGATTATCATGGCCTGTACCGCGTGTACTAGGGATTTGTTGGTTGGAAGTTGATTTGGAAAGAATATAGCCATCAACCAATGCTTTATTTAACTCCTGAGGTTCCAGTGACTCACTGTCACTCTCCTCAGGGGAATATCTATATATATAAAAATGAATGTTTGTATGTCCGGTATACAAATTCGCAGTAGTTCACTAATTCAAACCAAAATTTCCTTACATAGGTAAAAGAATACGGGGAAGACGATAGGCTATTTTAAAAAATATATAAATCAATTATTAAAACTACATATTTTTAGTCAGAAAATGATGATGACGATATTGCTGTATCATGTTTGATTATCAGATACAAAATTATATCGGGAAAAATTCCAAAAAGCAGAGACCACGGGTGAAACCAGTTCATTATTTTGTATACAGGAACAAAATTCTAACAGAAAAACATTCATTCGAGCAGAAAACAAAAGCCAGATCATCTTTCTATAAAAATATCGCATCTCAGACACAAAGTTTGGAGCGGGACGTTTCACAAAAGTGACATCCACGGCGCCAATTTATAATTGTAATGAATAGTATTTGAATAGGGTACATTTAATAGGGTAAAACCCGGGCGTTGCCTGGGTCATTCGGCTAGTAAATTTATATAAAATTAGAGGCATCTATATTTCCCTGAGGAGAGTGACAGTGAAACATCAGGAGTTAGGTAAATTATTGGTTGATGTAGCTCTATCTTGGTATCAATTTCTAATCCAAACGTGTGACGTTTTGGTAACAGCATTATATGGATCAGGTCTTATTTTTTAGTATTATAATCTATTGAGTAAAATCAATCATTCCTCCAGGGAGAAGTATCTTTTCAAAACATATTTATGCTCTAAGTTTCTGGCATGGACGCCCTTCTACAGGAGAAAACATGGTATAATGATACGCCAATAGAACACGAGTTAAATATAATCGGATACTATTTTACATATTTTTTTAATGAAGTTCTTAGCAGAAGGGCGTCCGTGCCCGAAAGCTAGAGAACAATAAAAATGTTTTTGAAAAGATATTTTTCCCTGGAGGAATGATTGATTTTACTCAATATTTATGTAAGGGATTATTTTATAGAATTATAATCTATAATCCAAATTGTGCTTTATATCAATTTCTCTTAGCCAGGTAGAAGCAGCTGCCAAAAAAATTATTCAAAGCAGTTAGTTCATCTTCATTGTATAACAGTATGCTTCAAGTGTTGTTTCAATGTTGGAATAGCCATTCTGTTAAATAACTTTGTTGAGATCTCTAAAGTGCTTGACTGGAAGTATACACTTGTATCATCTTTTATTTCTACTGGTTTCAACAATTTCTCATTTCTACCTGAACTGGCCAATATAATCTATTACTGCATCCAGGTTTTCCCATTTCAAACCTTTAATATTTCCTCTTCCCTTTTTAAAAAATGCTTTCAAATCATTGAAAAACCTCTTTAGTATTTTCTTCCAAATCAAACATCATATAATCACAGGTTATTTTTATTACTTTCATAGTATGATAAAGCACAATTTGGATTATAGATTATAAACACAAGGTAATAAGATCTAATCCAAATAATTCAATAGTGTGTGACATTTCGGCAACAACATTGTTATCATCATCAGGCAAAAGAATAAATTTATATTTTTGTCTGATGATGATAACAATGCTGTTGCCGAAATGTCACACACTATTAAATTATTTGGATTAGGTCTTATTTTCTTGTATCTACTTTCATAGTAATTTATTTTGTTATGCAAGGAAACCTTATAAGTTTTATGTTATAAATGTGATGGCTTCTCTTTTAACCCGGCATTGCGCGCGCCGGGTGAAAATTACCCATGGCAACATTTGAATGGAGAATTAACCAATAAAAAATTGGTTGGCGGAGATGTGGTTTCGTTTAGCTTCCTGACTCATCAATTAGTCTAAAGTTTTGGTTTCACATTTTGACAGCTCCCACTGAAATTCCATCTATTGTCACCGTCGGGTAAAAATTACCCGGCGCGCGCACTCACGTAATTTTTTTGTTGCATTTTTTAAATAACATTTCTTAAAGTGAGATAAATAATTAGAATTAATAATTTTAAAAAATAACTATAATAGGTTGATATATTTATCAGCCTACAATTCTATATAAAATGGAGGGAAGAAGGTCATATTTTTTAGATCAAGAAGAGATTATTGTAGAAGGTGATATTGAAGAAGATCATCTAAAATCCAAATTGTGCCTGCAACGTCCCACAATCAATGTCCCATATACTAGATGACTGCCCGCTGTACAAATTCAATGGAGGAATCTCCAATCTCCATTCTGTCACCCCGGAAGCCCTGAACTGGCTGAAGGCCTTGCCTCTCAGACTTTAATGACCGATATGTCCTCACTTCTTTTTTCTAGATTTAATTCATTTTGTCTCCTCTCTAATTGTAAATACGCTGCTGTATCACCTCATAAGCATAAATAAATAAAAATCTAAATGAACATTTTTATGGAAGTGACACTGGAATATATTCAGATATGGGAATTTTGTGGAATAAGGGAATTATCCCACAAACACATTTTTATATAGGGAGAGCCTCGAAAATCAGATGGTTCAAAAATTGTCCTTCACAAACAGTAAAGCTGAGAATGCCTAATGTCATTACACATTTACTAGGCTTGAAAGGTGAAGAAGCAAAAAATTAAAATACACCTTTAGAAGCTCTTTTGAAGAAAATTCTTGAAATGTTTGGCCCTTGAACTCATCAAAGAGCAACTAAATCGAAGAAAAATCATTTCTTCACTGCCTAAAAGACTATTAAAAATTTCCTTTTTTTACAGATAAGTTAATTTAAATCATAAATGTATACTCTAAATATTTATTTCAATTATTTTTTAGAAGGCACTTCAAGCCATAAAGAAGGTCAGGAACCGCAAGATAAAGCTTCCTACCAGATGTAGTGTGTCCCTCCAGTAAGGACAGGAAGACCTCGACTTTGTGCCATAAATGTGCAAAGCCAATTTATAAAGGACATACAATTGCAGTTTGCAATGATTTGTCTAAAATATCCTCATGGAATTTTATAAATTTAATATTGAAAAGGAGCAATAGTTTCATATTCTATATGCCATTACCAATTTTGAGGATTATTCAAGAATAGTTTTTAAAATGTTTAATCTGTGTAAAAAATATAAATATTTTATTAATAATTGCCTTTTTTGAAAATTAAAATGTTGTTACTTTGAAATAGAAAAGGTTTTGTTTTTCCTCAGTTAATATTTATATTCAAAATATGTAATTATAATATCGGGTAAATTTCACCCAGCGCGCGCAAGTACGTTACATTTTTAGCGCGCGCGCTCGAGGGTTAAAATAAAAAATAAAAGATGGCTTCTCTTTTTTTTTCCCCCCCACAAAATATTAAGATTGATTTGTTGATTTGCTTTTAAAAGGCCAATTAGCCCGGAAGAAAAGAAAAACAGATATTTATTGATTAAATTGTCAAAACAAATAGGATGAAATAAGAAATGATATTTTTAAAATTTAAGCTTCATCCATATCTGCTCAAAAGTGAAGATTAAGTCAAAGTCACTAAGTGCTACATATTGATGAGACAAAGGCAGGGATGTACTACTCAGATGTTTTATTTGGTGCAGGGCTGGACTCGTGGTCCAGTCCAGGAAGGTTATGATGTTTGGGGTCTTGCCGGGCCAGTTGTAGGATGAGATGGAGCTGTGGCATTTCTCAATCACCGGGTCAAAATCCAAACAGGACGAAGATTAATTTATTACCGGCACATTGTATTTAACACATTGCAGCGAACAATGGTCAAATACAATTTATAGCTTACATCTCTGTGGTGCCGTTTCTCTGATAAAAATAATTAAATAAAAATTAAAATAATTTTTAATGGTTACGTTTACTATTGGTATATATTACTAATATTACTATTGGTATACGTTTACGTTTATTGTTGACACACAACAATACCATCATTAGAGTACATATTTAATAAAGAAATATATTGCAAAAGGTTTTTTTAAATTTACTTTTATATTTAAATTCTATATCACAATTTATATAGTAGAAACATAAGATAACAAGATTCAAATCAATGGAAGGTTTGTGACGTTTCAGTAACAACGTTATGTTGCTAATCCTTAGTCCAAATTTACCTCATAAAGTGTAGATGTCGCACACATCTGAACCAGTTGTTCCAACACACTGGAGGGGGGAAGCACACAAGAGCTAACACATAGTTGTAGAGCATTGTTATGATGCATTGTTGTTTTATTTAATTTTGTAACTCGTATCTACAAGAAAATAAGACCTAATCAAAATAAATTAATAGTGTGTGACGTTTCGGTAACAGTGTTGTTACCATCATCCGACAAAAGAATAAAGAATCTTACCATCATCAGACAAAAGAATAATACTTTTTTTTTTGTTTGATGATGCTAAAAACGCTGTTACAGAAACATCACACACTATTAATTTATTTGGATTAGGTCTTCTTGTAGCCATAATCTATAATCCAAATTGTGCTTTATCATGTAACTTTTATGTGTTAGACACAAATAATCTGAGGGACACACCATGTCCAAGTAGTGACAGGCTTGTCATCTCACCATCCTTTGTGTCCCAGAAGTTCAGTGACCTGAAGCCAGTCATCAACGATGAATCTCCAGCTGCAGCAACAGACCAGTAAGTGGTGTTGACATGATCTTGGCTGCTGTCTATCTGGTAGTTGTCACTTGAGGATCTTGTACCCAGCACATCATCTCTCAGTTTGTTCATTGGAGATTATCGAGCTCAAATAAGGTATTGCAATTGTACAATATAGCTGAACTTTGCCATTACACATCTCCTGATCATACAACTAAAAACTGCTGATGGTTTGTGCCATTTGTGCTCATCAGTAAGCTTATTTGGCCAATTCTGGGATAATCAAAAAATCAAAGATTAGTTGATATTTATTCTGATAGATGGCACAAGCCATCAACTTTTAGTTGCATGATCAGGAGATGCCTTAATTTATCTATTTGATCCCAGTACAATTTCACTTTTGTGCCATTTTTTTCACAAAGATTTTATGTTGTCATAACCACCATTAAAATAATTAAATCTTGTGACCTTAGTTTGTTATAACCAAGTCATTGTTATAAAAGTGGCTGTTATAATGTGGTTCCGCTATAAATATAACTTTATCATCCCCCATCTCCAGGGTCACTGATTGGCTGAGGTTAGACTTCTCTATGGTTTTATCCCCCAGTGTCTATAATTGTGTAGGAAATGTCAACTAAGGGACCCAATGAGATGAAGTTGGAACAGAGAAGAAGGGTTCTACCATTGTTATGTCAAATCAGAAAGGATCAATATTTGGTTGAAATAAGGCAGCTGAAATTGAGCAATCTCACTGGCAGTTTGTATTAACAGAAATGATGGCAGATTACTCTCAGTAAGGACCAGCTATTTATATCCAGCCCTCTATATACACTCTAGAACAAAAATTTGATGCACCAAGGAATTGTCTGATGAAAAAACAACAAAGATGTTTTGACCAAACTACAAATGATTAAATTTTGTGGCTGGGGTTTATGTAAAGCAAGAGTTCCAGCTCATCTGAACTTTGCATCCAGCACAAGTATTCTAGACTCAATATTCAGAACGGCACAAGCTTATTCTCAAAATTTCCATAGAATTTTTTTTCAGTAGGCTTATTTCTACTGTATCAATGCCTTGCTGAAAGATTTGTGCTTATTATGAACATATGTCAGAGTTTGAAAGAGGTCTTGCTATTGAATTGAAACATCTGTGTAGAAGTGAAGTGGCTATTAGACAATGTTCTCAAGAGTAAGTCAACAACGGAAGAATGCAACGTCAGGACGGCAGCGACAAAGGGACACGACAGAATGGGAGGACAGAGTGACTGTCAGAATGGCTGTTGCAGCACAAGATTCAATGTTATCTACTATCCAAAGTGTGACCTTGCACACAAGGGTCCAAAATGACCATCAACAGATGACTGAGAGAGCGAAATTTAAAAGCTCACCGACCATTACAATGCTTACCCCTCACACCCCTGTACACCAACTAGTCTGACTACAGTGGTGTCGAACACGATCAACTTGGAACTGCATTAGCTGGGGACGTATAGTCTTTAGTGACGAGTCCTGTTTCTTACTGTGTCCTGACGTCCGTAGCAAATGTGTCTTGAGACATCCTGGGCAGCATGTAGATCCTGGCCTTACTTTAGAACACCACACAGGTCCACAACAGGGCGTTATGGTCTGGAGTGCCATTTCATTTGATAGCAGGACCCCATTGGTAGTCATTCCTGGCACCCTGACAGCACAATGGTACGTAGATGACATTCTACAGCCTGTTTTGTTGCCGTTCCTCTCACATCACCCCAGGCTTACTTGTCAATAAGATAAAGCCTGACCACACACACGGCGTATGTTACTATGGATTGTCTTCAATCTTGCCGAACTATTTCCTGGCCAGCAAGGTCGCCTGATCTCTCACCCATAGAACACATCTGGGATGTGATGGGAAGGCGATTGCAACCATCCCGAAATGTTGACTATTTAGCCCAACAGTTGGAAACAATTTATATACAGTAGAACATTTTTAATTTTAGTGACTAAAATGCACACACACAACACTTGCTTTAATTCAACTAATTTTTAAAATTCAACCATTTTCCTCTTAAATTACCATCTTTAATTCTACCAATTCAACACTTTCTATAATTTGTATGATATAATTATTTTTCAAATCCCAATCAGCCTTAAATTCAAAAGCTATAATCCAACTTAAGTGTTGACAACAAGCGGGGAATCTTACAATGTGAATTGATAACCAACTATAATTCTATACAAACTCAAGGTAATAAGACTAAATCCAAATAAATAAATAGTGTGTGACGTTTTGGTAATAACGCTGTTACTGAAACGTCACACACTATTTATTTATTTGGATTTGGTCTTTATTACCTTATGTTTATAATCTACTAGTAGAAAAGCCCGTCCAAGGACGGGATCGGCTAGAGCAGGTGGATTGAGAGGTTTGAATCGGTTCAAGTTCGACTTTTCCTTTGGAACAGCATTTATGAAAAGTTTTACTGTATGTCGTTTGTTCCAATTCGAAATACTTTGCTCTACATTTTGGGCAAACTTGATCAAGTTGGCCACAAAAGTGCAGGGGAATTTGATCTTCCTCGAAACATGTCCCTGTTGGCAAAGGTAGATTATAAGACGAATAATCCTTTCAATATATTATAATAACGATTAGATTCGATAAGGATAAGTTTCTTTATTTGTAAAATTAATTCGAGCTTTCAGGCGCAAGCAGCCCTTCTCTACAGGAATAAAGGTACAAATATATATATTTTCTTTAAATGATATCTTACTCTGGTCTTGTATAGCGTGAGTGGATTTGTACATACATGTTTATTTGAAATTGTATCCTTTATTCCCGTAGAAGGGCAGCTTGCGCCCGAAAGCTCGAATTAATTTTACAAATAAAGAAACTTATCTTTATCGAATCTAATCGTTATTATAAAGGTAGATTATCTCCCTGTCGAATTCTTTGCATCCTCAGCCTACTGTTTTCCCTTTGAAGGGCTCTTTGATTTTCGCTCATGTTCATTCGGTATTGCCGTTGTTGTTCATTATGCCGTTCTCTTACGGGTGAATTTAAACGTCTTTGTCGCTGCTGTTCAATACGACGTTGCTTTGCTTCGATGGCCTCAACAATAGAAAGGGCTCTTTCGGAAGCATTGTTTATAAAAATAAAATAATCAAGCTAAATTAAAAAATAAAATTATTTAAAAAATATTATTCCTCAAATATTCACCGAATAAATTTCCGACGTCACGTCACACGCCACGTCACACAGAATGGACCAATCCTATTCGGCTTCAACGAACAGACGCTTTATTATCCCGTGCTCAGTCCCATCTCATCACGTAGTCAGTCCCATTTCATCCCGTGCTCAGTCACATCTCATCCCGTGCTCAGTCCCATCTCATCCCGTGGTCAGTCCCATCTCATCCCGTGGTCAGTCCCATCTCATCCCTTGCTCAGTCCCATCTCATCCCGTGCTCAGTCCCATCTCATCCCGTGGTCAGTCCCATCTCATCCCGCTGTCAGTCCCATCTCATCCCGTGCTCAGTCCCATCTCATCCCGTGGTCAGTCCCATCTCATCCCGTATCCCGTGGTCAGTCCCATCTCATCCCGTGGTCAGTCCCATCTCATCCCGTGTTCAGTCCCATCTCATCCCGTGTTCAGTCCCATCTCATCCCGTGATCATTCCCATCTCATCCCGTGATCATTCCCATCTCATCCCGTGGTCAGTTTCATCTCATCCCGTGTTCAGTTTCATCTCATCCCGCTGTCAGTCCCATCTCATCCCGTGGTCAGTCCCATCTCATCCCGCTGTCAGTCCCATCTCATCCCGTGATCATTCCCATCTCATCCCGTGATCATTCCCATCTCATCCCGTGCTCAGTCCCATCTCATCCCGTGGTCAGTTTCATCTCATCCCGTGCTCAGTCCCATCTCATCCCGTGGTCAGTTTCATCTCATCCCGTGGTCAGTCGCATCTCATCCCTTGCTCAGTCCCATCTCATCCCGTGCTCAGTCCCATCTCATCCCGTGGTCAGTCCCATCTCATCCCGCTGTCAGTCCCATCTCATCCCGTGCTCAGTCCCATCTCATCCCGCTGTCAGTCCCATCTCATCCCGTGGTCAGTTTCATCTCATCCCGTGGTCAGTTTCATCTCATCCCGCTGTCAGTCCCATCTCATCCCGTGGTCAGTCCCATCTCATCCCGCTGTCAGTCCCATCTCATCCCGTGATCATTCCCATCTCATCCCGTGATCATTCCCATCTCATCCCGTGCTCAGTCCCATCTCATCCCGTGGTCAGTTTAATCTCATCCCGTGCTCAGTCCCATCTCATCCCGTGCTCAGTCCCATCTCAACCCGTGGTCAGTCCCATCTCATCCCGTGGTCAGTACCATCTCAGCCGGCCACGTCACTTAAGTGGGGGGCGGCCAAGCCAATCAGGTTTGAACACGTCACACAGAATGGACCAATCCTATTCGGCTTCAACGAACAGACGCTTTATTATATGTGATAATCCAAATTGTGCCTTATCAATTCTATACAAACTCTTATTTCTACTGTCCCCAAAGCTTATGTCTATATTTACCCCAAATAATATCTTGCTCAAGAATCAACATATATAGTCACGACCGTCTTTCCACCGTCAATCAATTCCTCAATTCCTCATGTCACGGATGCGCGCGCATCATCTTTAGTATAATATAAAAAGCCAACAATGAAGAATGAATGTAAGATAAAAAGCCAACAATGAAGAGTAAATATGATATAAAAAGCCAACAATGAAGAATGAATGTAAGATAAAAAGCCAACAATAAAGAGTAAATGTAATATAAAAAGCCAACAATGAAGAATAAATGTAAGATAAAAAGCCAACAATGAAGAGTAAATATAATATAAAAAGCCAACAATGAAGAATAAATGTAAGATAAAAAGCCAACAATGAAGAGTAAATATAATATAAAAAGCCAACAATGAAGAATGAATGTAAGATAAAAAGCCAACAATGAAGAGTAAATGTAATATAAAAAGCCAACAATGAAGAATAAATGTAAGATAAAAAGCCAACAATGAAGAGTAAATATAATATAAAAAGCCAACAATGAAGAGTGAATGTAAGATAAAAAGCCAACAATGAAGAGTAAATGTAATATAAAAAGCCAACAATGAAGAATGAATGTAAGATAAAAAGCCAACAATGAAGAGTGAATGTAATATAAAAAGCCAACAATGAAGAATGAATGTAAGATATAAAGCCAACAATGAAGAGTGAATGTAAGATAAAAAGCCAACAATGAATAGTAAATGTAATATAAAAAGCCAACAATGAAGAATGAATGTAAGATAAAAAGCCAACAATGAAGAGTAAATATAATATAAAAAGCCAACAATGAAGAGTAAATCTCTATATATATAAAAATGAATGTTTGTCTGTTTGTATGTTTGTTTGTATGTCCGGTATACAAATTCGCAGTAGTTCACTAATTCAAACCAAAATTTCCATACATAGGTAAAAAATACGGGGAAGACGATAGGCTATTTAAAAATATATATAAATCAATTATTAAAACTATATATTTTTAGTCAGAAAATGATGATGACGATATTGCTGTATCATGTTTGATTATCAGATACAAAATTATATCGGGAAAAATTCCAAAAAGCAGAGACCACAGGTGAAACCAGTTCATTATTTTGTACGCAGGAACAAAATTCTAACAGAAAAACATTCATTCGAGCAGAAAACAAAAGCCAGATCATCTTTCTATAAAAATATCACTTCTCAGACACAAAGTTTGCAGCGGGACGTTTCACAAGTGTGACATCCACGGCGCCAATTTATAATTGTAACAAATAGTATTGGAATAAAAACATTCAATCGGGTAAAACACGGGCGTTGCCCGGGTCATTCGTCTAGTTTCTCTAAATTTATAAATATCTAAGGAGAAGTAGGATGGTCTGCCAAATTTCCAAACTTTGGAAGGGTCTACCATTGAGATGAGCCAGGACTATGCAAAATTTTTCTCTTCGGGGGGGAATAGAAAATTTATTTCAATATAAAACATTTATCGTCTATTCTTGAGTATCTTTCTAATAAAGTATACAGGACCTCCATGATTTAGCCCAAAGTCTGCAATTAAGTACTTCAAGAGGCACTATTGGTTGCAAGGTTTTCCCACTATGTACTAAGTTCAATTCTCAACCTGCAACCCCAAACCACATCATTGACTGTATTGACTCATCCTTTGATGAGCTCTACTCATCCCCAGCAGACACCATCAAAAGTCTTAAGCTCTACAAGTTTGATACTCTAATATGATTGAGTGGAGATAAGAAAGAAGAAGAAGCACTATATAGAGAGTGTTACCTGGCACATGTTGTCCAGGGAGACCAGCAACATAGAGCTGCCCCCTGACGCAGTCCGCCAGGTGTTGAGGAAATCAGTAGCTGCCATCCTGGCCCAAGTTGGATATGATGGTAACCACTGCATGCCTTCTCAGTTCCTTGTAAGTGATGCCATGGTGCTGCTGCAGTGGTGTCTGCCAGGAACCTGGACTTCCTCACAGACCTCACCTGCGAATTCAGCTCCAAGCTCTGCGGCCTGCTGCGGGTCTGCACCGACAGGGCTCATCTCAACCAACAGATTGGCTTTGTGGTGAGTCACTCTCTTGATGGGGACCATTGTTGATTTTAAGAAATTTAGAGATGGTTAAAATAACATTTATGGAAATTTTGCTGGTAGGAATTTTTTTTTTTTTTTAAACTGCACCTTTCCTTTCTAAAAAAGAAACTCTCCGCCATCTCTTCACTCAGGTTGGCTACCAGCTCTGGTCCAGTTGTCTTTCCAGAGCTTCACAAGGTCCAATAAGGGAGAGACTTGTGAAAGCTTCCTAAATGGTCAAAGTGGTGTTCTGATAGTGGCTGGGTTAATTCTAGGCCTGGTCTGAAACTTTTCCAGTTGTAACCTGTAGGGGGATGGAATAAAATAACTGGGCTGAGAGCAGTTCTGCTCAGGATCTATAGACAAGGGGGTAGGAAAAATAAAAATCATCAAGTAATTTTTTGATTATCATAAATTATGCGAAGTGTATTCATTTCAGTGTTTTTTTGCAAATAATGCAAGCATGACAAAGTAACAAGTCCAAATCCAAATAAGTAAATAATGTGCGATGTTTCGGCAAAGTCATTTATTTGAATTTTGTCTTATTACCCTGTAGTTCTAATCTATAATCCAAATTATGCCATATCAATGCAAGCATGGTTTGGTAAATAAAATAGATGCCATTATAACTGATATCCTTTATAGCAGTTTTACAAACATGAGGTAACAAATCAAATCTCCAAATACATAAGGGAAGGTTTTCTATATCCCTGGGTTTTACTGTAGATATGTTGTTAAAGAGAAATAATATCTGTAAACATCCTTGTTCTATACATGGTATATGTGTATGGAATGTTGAGGTAAAGAACATGTAGGAGGATTGAACCCAGAACCCCAGATATTCCACAGCTGCAGCACCAATCCAACCCTCTAGAAAGTTGTTTGATCTTGGGTGGCACTGTGGTGCATCAACCTTGTTTATCTATTTTTTATTTTTCCTACTTTTTGTCTCTCTTTTCAAAATAAATTCTCTTTTTGATTCATATTCCTTATCTTTTACTCTTGTAAAAATGAGGTTAAGCATTCTCTCTCTCTCTCTCTCTATGTGGTCTTGAGGCATCAATAAAAAAAGCTTTAAATCACTGAAGACATCATTATCTCAGGGGTAAACTGACTGGAGTATTGTAAAAGAAACCTTAGTGTACGTAGATATTTACACACACATAAAGCCTTTATTAAGACACCAGTCTTATACAGATTCCTCTTTCTCATTGGCGGCTTGCAATGATATCCCCATGATGATTAATCATGATATTTACATAATAATGACAATTAAATCTACCATTAAGTCTTGGTCTGAAAAATATCAACAGAAACAATAAAACATGTGCACACATATGTTGGGTGACAAAAACCATAAGGGTTGCACTGGTTCAAGTGATAGAGAAGTATGTCAATCATTTTGCCCCCAGTCTTACCTATTGTCCATGTTGGCATCAACATGGAGTGTGGGGCAGGATGTCCTGGAGCAGACCTTCCAGGAGTCAGACCTGGGGGGCATCCAGGCCCTGCAGACATTCTTCCAGGAAGAGCAAGACAAGTACTTCCTGCTGGCCACCAGCTGTCTGACCCAGAACATCTCCCAGGCCACTGAGGAGCTCAAGTATGTCTTTTACTACACTGCATCACTTTCTTCATTCAGTAAGCTGTGTGTATCTGAGTCACTCAGAGTATCCCATAATAGAGAAGTTTAATAATAAAAATAATGCATTTTGTTTCTCACCCCAATACTGAACATAAGGGGGTCATAAAGAATGCGCCACAACACCAGTTTTGGCACAAAGCCAACCTATATGCCATGGTTTTGGGCTATGGTCCTCATCAGTACATGGGTCAGCTTCAATTTCATAACATCCTATGAGAGGAGCTTTAAAATTGGTCCTATTTGCCAGAATGGTACTAAAATAGTAAGGCCAGAATACAACACAAAGTTGCCAGGGGATGGTATTCAAACTATGACACAAATGTCTGGTGGCCATTCTGACAAAATATGTAAATTGTGTTAGGTGAATATTATAAATCCTTTTCACTTTTTATAATCATAGTTTTGGTTTTAAAATGCTGTAATATATAATAGCATTAGGAAGGGACGCAATGTTGAAATTGGACAAGATTATGAAAGATAAAGGAATTTCATTTAAGACAAAGAAGAGAATTATAGAAGCATTGGTTTTTCCCTGTGGTCATCTATGGATGTGAGAGCTGGACTCTCAGAAAAGAAGAAACAAAAAGAATAGAAGACTCTGAAATGTGGACATGGAGAAAGCTACTCAGAGTGCCATGGACAAATAAAAAAGGTCAAATGTTTCAATCTTAAATGAAATTAAACCTGTTAGATCTATAGAATCCCAAATATGTAAACAAAGACTGTCCTACTTCAGATACATAATGAGAGAAAATGGTTTAGAAAAGATGTTGAGAAAAAATGATGGAAGATAGGAAGACCTGCAATGAGATGGGGTCAAGAAAAATACCTGTGAGTGATGGTCACCTTAAGTTGAACTTGACTTGATGAATGCTAACAACAAATATATTTTTAAGAAATATTTTTTGCATTTCATTCTCAAACTTTAAAACTATAGTTGTGTAAAAAATGAAACTCTCTAGATTTCGCTGCACATATATTAAATATAATAAATAAAATATAAAAGATGCATTTATTCTGAGGTATAGACTTATATTTTATGACTAAAATAGTTAGAACTTTGGATGAAGCCTATATCAGACACCAGTTGGGCATTTATTTGAAGTCAGGTAATTGATGAAGCTACCTCTCCTTGGCTGAAATGTTGTCTCTAATACAGTAGAACTACCTCCCTGTAAAGGACAACACCTAATTGCAGAGCCAAAGTGTCCTTTAGGGAGAGGTGTCTTCTTACTGGAGAGTTGCTAAATAGTAAAATGGTAATTTTGCAAATGAAAACTGTCCTTTGTGGAGAGGTGTCCACTAAAGGGAAGTTCTACTGTATAATAAAACTGAAGTTGTAGAATGTGTTAAATAACCTACATCAATATACTTGCATAATAAGCAAGTAACCCAGGAATTATTTGAATAAGGAAAAATTGTTTCTATTTAATACTATTTAGTTTTAATGATATCAGTGCTTCCAGGGAAAATCGTTGTTGTTTGCTTTTAATGTCAAGGTAATGGGCTATTGCATGTTTGAGATTGGATGTGTGTCCAGTGGTGCAGGTGTGTTGATAAATTAAGGATCTATTGTTTTGTTCTGCTCTAGTTTGGTCTCTATTGTTCTAATGGTTTCTCCTTTAACTGTAACCTAGGCAATGCCATATATGTATATTTGTTCACAAATATTTTAAAATTAACTATGTAATATTGTATATTGATACAAAGCAATAACGTGCCATATCTACTTATATAATTGCCTTATTCTGTCTGTGAACACAGTGAACTTCACGGATAGATTTTGGTCAGAATGGATAAAATAAAAAAAGTGTCAAGGGATGGGAATCGAACCCACGACCTTCCGCTTACCGGGCAGATGCCATGACCACTAGGCTACCCTGGACATATGTTTCCGTTCATAAAGTTAATATATGATGCCAATATATATAATAATTGTATAAACGAATGCAAGACAAAATCACCGCGAATGTTTCTTTTTTTTTTTTTACCGCAGTTTAGAATATATATCTATATATTTATCTATTTATCTATTTACTTATATATTCACTGGCCGTGTGACCATTTAGAACCTTGCGGAAAGTTATAGGGTCATTTTTTTGTGAATTTTTTTTTTGTTTCGATTTTATTGAAAAAAAAACGATATGGTGCCTTTAAAAAATGATCTTTATTACTATGCAGTTTTCTATTTAGTCAATATACCTAAGTTCATGTTGCAAATGTAATTATCTCTATCGATTTAGTAGGTGAAATGCAAAAAAAAAAATCGACATGATGAAATCTTTATGAAAATTCACATTTTTATTTTTATATTTTCAAGACACACACAGTTTGGGGCGGGACATTTCACAAGAGAGACATCCACGGCGCCAATTTATAATTGTAACGAATAGTATTTTAATTAAAACATTTTAAAAACACACAGTTTGGAACGGGACGTTTCACAAGAGTGACATCCATGGCGCCAATTTATAATTGTAACAAATAGTATTTGAATTAAAACGTTAATATACTTGCATAAGAAACAAGGTAATACGACCAAATCCAAATAAATAAATAGTGTGTGACGTTTCGGTAACAGTGTTGTTACCATCTTCAGACAAAAGTACTGCTGTACTTTGCTTTCAGTACTTTTGTCTGAAGATGGGAACAACGCTGTTACCGAAACGTCACACACTACTACCTTGTTTTATAAACTATAATCCAAATTGTGTCTTATCAACTTGCATAAGAAAGATTAGTTTTAGGTTATTTTGTGTGTTTATTTGACCTTAGGAGCCAACCTGTATAGTGAGTGCAGTTTTACCTGCAACCAACTCACAAGCCAGCTTTTACTCTGGATAGTTTTTGATTGGAAATATAATTTATTAATTAAATCCAATATAAACACAAGGTAATAAGACCAAATCCAAATAAATAAATAGTGTGTGACGTTTCGGTAACAGTGTTGTTACCATCTTCAGACAAAAGTACTGAATGAGAAAATTTTACCACAGCATGTTTTTAAATAGTTCCTGTTATCAAGTGTGTAAACAAGATAACAGGAACTATTTAAAAACATACTGTGGTAAAATTTTTTCATTCGGTACTTTTGTCTGGAGATGGTAACAACGCTGTTACCGAAACGTCACACACTATTTATTTATTTGGATTTGGTCTTATTACCTTGTGTTTATAATCTATAATCCAAATTGTGCTTTATTAATTAAATCCAATATATTGTTTCTCTCTTTTATTATCTATCAGGAGACATTGAATACATTTTGTTCAGTAAAAGATATGGGATGTGTGGCAGCCCCAAGGAGGAGCCCCTGGAAGAAGATATCCAGTTCCCAGTGCCGGTCCCTGGGTTAGGGGAGGACATGGCTGACCACCCACCCCTGGAGGAACTGCCGCAACTGGAGGCTATCAAGGAAGAGACCGTGGCATGGCCGCCCTCCGCCCAGAGCTCCAAGAGAGAAAAGTTGGAGCTCTACGTCTCCCTCAACTTGTGACACAATAAAGTGCTGTGCTCAGTGTGACAATCTCACATTGGGGAGTTCTTCATTCCTGCCTCTCACACATAATCCTTAAGGTAACTGGGTCTACACTCCTCCCCCCTAGTGTGGTAACAAATTGGAGATTAAAGCCAGAAATCACTGTTCTAATCTTAAAGCAACTACCAACCTTGCTACAACCTAGGTTGATGTTACCATTCAGTATTTCCCAACCTATAATATTCCCCCTTAGATAAATAAAAAGTTTGAAGAGAGAGTGAAAGAGAGATTTTTTGTTATATTATCACAACAAATTTTCCAACCACACAGTTCTTCTACTGGTGTAACTCTAATGCAAAAAATGATAGAAAAAATTAAAAATAAACGGTCAAGTGTCCACATTAGTGGATGGCTTTTCATGATTTATCAAGAAATTGGGTTGGCCAAATACAAGGTGTGTCCAATAAATAATGAGACTGATCAAAAATAAAGAAAAAATAGAATGATTAAAAAATATTTTATTAGTATTTTTCAAAATAGTCCCCTCCCGCATCTATACATAATTTCCATCTCTTCTCCCATGATTTAAAACATTTAGAAAAGGCACCTTTCGGGATGTTCTTCAAGACCTTTTTCGAATCCGCTATGATGGACTCTCTAGTGTCAAATCTCATTCCTTTTAGAGCCATTTTGAGTTTTGGAAAGAGAAAAAAATCATTTGGAGCTAGGTCTGGGGAATAGGGAGGTTGTTGAAGTATTTGGATGCCGTGTTTAGCCAAATAAGTCAGTACAGATGTAGCGGTGTGTGGGGTGCATTATCATCATGGATAATCCAATTTTTGGAACTCCACATTTCACTTCTTTTCAGACGAATTGATTCACGTACACGTCTCATAATGTTTAAATAAGACTCCTTATTGATTGTTTGACCTTCCTCTAGATATTCATAATGCACAATTCCCTTTATGTCAAAGAACGTGACCAATAAGACTTTGTTCTTTGACTTGCAAAGTTGGGATTTCTTCGTTCTTGGTTCATCTTTTCCTTTCCACTCCATGGATTGGCGTTTTGTTTCCCGGTCATACCCGTAAACCCATGTCTCGTCTCCAGTTATTACTTTTTCCTTCCAATCAGGGTTTTCTTCCACCATTTCAAGCATTTTTTTGGCAACTTCAACGCGATTCTCCTTTTG
The DNA here is from genome assembly GCA_030710605.1 of Cordylochernes scorpioides. Classification (NCBI taxonomy): domain Eukaryota; kingdom Metazoa; phylum Arthropoda; class Arachnida; order Pseudoscorpiones; family Chernetidae; genus Cordylochernes; species Cordylochernes scorpioides. Next base: position 47,483,977 of record CP092875.1, on the reverse strand, counting down.
TTGGATTGTGAGCACTTTAGGGACAAATTTTGAAGGTATCTTCTTTAACTGCAAGTCTTCTTTAATTATCGATCCAACTAATTATTTTGATATCCCTGTTTCTTCCTCAATGTCCCGTAACCCTATTCGTGGATTTTCTTTTATTAAAATTGAAATTTGGCTCACCTTTTCAGGGTTCCTGTGCAGAATTGGACGTCCATCACCCTTCTCATCTTTCACCGATTCCATTCCATTTTTAAATCGTGAAAACCATCTAAATGCCAATTTTAACAAATCTAAAGTTTCTGAAGCCGATTTCCCAATTTTGTAGCAAAATTTAATACAAATTCGTTGTTCGAATTTTCTATCCATTACAAATTAGAAGTTGTTATGCAAGGCGTTCTTTTTACAAGCTTACAATTTATCGACTGCGCGCGCAATCACCTGATGTGATATACCGCAATGTAGCTGAAGCTTTCTATTTTTTTTAATAGACTTTAAAAAAAAATTATCATTTCATTTTTTCTTTGTTTTGACCGGTCTCATTATTTATTGGACACACTTTGTATCAGGGAACAGGGTAAATCAATGTTTAGTTAATTTCTGTTCCACCAGATGGCGCTCTGCCTTCTGTAAAGCACATGTGCTCCTGGTCAGGATATGCCTTTTTATTTTTAATATCAACACCTGACCTTTTTATTTTTTTTCTATCATTTTTTCATGTGTTAAGCGTATTTATACAAGTTTGACCTTAAATACCCATTTCTTGGTTTCTAAAGAAGCCTCTGGGACCAAAATTCTTTAGTGGTACAGCCTACTCCACGCTGACAAGCGCCAACAGCGCGAAACGCGTTCGTGGATAGCTTTTCTTGATTTATCAAGAAATTGGGTTGGCCAAATGTCAGGGAACAGGCTAAATCAATGTTTAGTTCATTTCTCTTCCACAAGATGGCGCTCTGCCTTCTGTAAAGCACATGTGCTCCTGGTCAGGATATGCCTTTTTTTTTTTTATAAAAAAAAAAAATTTATGTGTTTACATAAATTCAAACTTCAACAACTAGATATGAATTTAGAATTAATTCGAATCATTTTTGAACAGCTTAAGATATCTTACAAGCATTTAAAATAAAGATTAATGTCTTCTGCACACATGTTTTTAACATCATGCACAAGTTGCATAATTTGGAGTCCTGAGACATTATGAATTATTTTATTTTTTCACTAGACCAGAAGCATTAGAATAAGCATTTGAATCATTAATTTTGCGGATACTTCTGATCATTTCTCTTATTCCATAGAAAACAATAGAGATTTCATTTTGAAATATGGAGTCTTATTGAGCTTCTGCCATGTAACATTGGAAACTTTCTTCTCTGAAATGCTTCTCCAGATGAATTGACTGTTTGAAAATCACAATATTTCTGCCATAGCTCTTCTTCTTTCTTATCTCCACTCAATCATATCAGGGTATCAAGCTTGTAAAGCTTCAGACTTTTGATGGTGTCTGCCGGGGAAGAGTAAAGCTCATCAATGGATGAGTCAATACAGTCAATAATGTGTTTTGGGGTTGCTGGTTGAGAATTTCACTTAGTACATAATTAGCTGCCATAGCTGAAAATATCAAATATTGACCTTCTGTTTGTCTTCCTCCCATACTGCAGACTGTTCAATTTTGCATATATTGACAAGATGCTAATAAAATTATGTTGTCTATATAATATCTTGATAAAAAATCATGAAGGCACCTCATATTTATTCTTTCTCCTAGTACCTAGACATGTAAGCTTCATTTCCTTAAGACTTTGAGCACATATAATCAACAGTGTCCACTCCACATTTGTTGCTGGCATTGATTATTTAAGATATTTGGAGATGGGATGACACCTTGAATCATGATGAATAGTTGAAAGGAAAATCCCTGATCTATTCTTTTTAGGAAAAGTGATCCCATTATTTCATTTCCAGAAAACTAAAAAATTAAGATTCAATTACTCTATTAAATATCTTTCCGGTTGGTTTCGAGGACCACCCTATCACCATCGCCTCAGTGGTGAAACACGCGATCTACATTTTCTTCATAGATTGCGGAATACGTGGTGTCGCTGGAGACCCGCTGGTGATTCTCCACCAAACTCTGCAGCGCTGGCAGAGGCGCCATATTCATTGTACATAGTATCATGTATATATATATATATATAATTATCATTTTAAAATAAAATGGACTGTGTACTTTTGCATGTATTGACAAGATATCAATAAAATTATGCTAATTGTCTATATAATATCTTGATAAAAATCATGAAGGCACCTCATATTTTCTCCTAGTACCTAGACATATAAGCTTCATTTCCTTAAGTCAACCTGTGAAATCAACTGTCGCTATTTCTATTTGTGTTCTACCAAATATTGTTTAAAACCACTTGTGTAGGTATAGATTTGATTGGAGAGACATGGCTCTCTTTCACACAATATTTTTTAATTATTTAAAAACAGTAAAACCTCTCTGTAAAGGACACCTAATTGCAGAACAAAAGTGTCCTTTATGAAGGCGTATCCTCTTACCAGAGAGTTGTTAAATAGTAAAAATGGTAATTTTGACAATTAAAACTGTTCTTTGTAGAGAGGTATCCTCTAGCTGGAGTGTCCTCTCATGGAGGTTCTACTGTATTTTGTTTTGCTATCTGCCAGAAGAAAAAAAAATCTTTATGCCATATTTATCTGGTTATGATGAAGGAACTAGCATTTCATCAATTGTAGTGTATTCTATCAAAAGAAAAACAAAAAGCTATAAGAAACTCTTCATCTCATTTTCTTCTTCTTTTTCTCTATATATATATAAAAGTCAATTCCTGTCTGTCTGTCTGTTTCGCGATAAACTCAAAAACTACTGAACGAATTGGTTCCAAATTTTGCATGTTGCTTTTTATAAACCTGAGGAAAATTTTTGGCTACATTTTGCTTATTATTTTTGGCTATTTCTTTTTTTAATTTGAAGAACTATTTTTTTACGCGGACTAATCCGGAATGGAATGAATACCTAAATATGGCCATTTTTTTTAAAGCATCGGTGGCTTAGTGGTAGAATGCTCGCCTGCCATGCGGGCGGCCCGGGTTCGATTCCCGGCCAATGCATTTTTTTTTTACAATTTTTAAAACTAATTTATAAAAAATATAATATAAATATATACTATTATATCAACTATATGAATTAAATCAAATACCTAAACACTAATCTCTATATATATAAAAGTATAAAAGTCAATTTCTGTCTGTCTGTCTGTCTGTTTCGCGATAAACTCAAAAACTACTGAACCAATTGGTACCAAATTTTGCATGTCGCTTTTTATAAACCTGAGGAAAATTTTTGGATACAATTTGCTTAGTATTTTTGGCTATTTCTTTTTTTCATTTGAAGAACTTTTTTTTTACGCGGAGTAATCCGGAATGGAATGAATACCCAAATATGGCCATTTTGTATACGCATCGGTGGCTCAGTGGTAGAATGCTCGCCTGCCACGCGGGCGGCCCGGGTTCGATTCCCGGCTGATGCATTTTTTTAAAACAATTTTTAAAACTCATTTATATTATATCTTCTATATATATAAAAATGAATGTTTGTTTGTTTGTTTGTTGGTTTGTATGTCCGGTATACAAATTCGCAGTAGTTCACTAATTCAAACCAAAATTTCCATACATAGGTAAAAAAATACGAGGAAAACGATAGGCTATTTTAAATTATATATAAATTAAATATTAAAACTATATATTCAAATTATTCTACTTAGCTCACGAACAGTGCCCTCTATCAAGGTTATAAATACGTTTAAAATTGAAATCTTCTCAAAATTTTATTAATAATAGTGTGTTCGCTTAATAATTAGAATACTTGATCTAAATTAAAATATTTATAGACGCTCGCTCGATTTGAAGATTTATATCGTAACTAATCTGACTGTAAAGTTTGGAGCGGGACGTTTCACAAGAGTGACATCCACGGCGCCAAATTATAATTGTAACGAATAGTGTTTGAATAAAACATTTAATCGGGTAAACCCGGGCGTTCCCGGGTCATTCGTCTAGTATAATATACTGCTCAAGTTATGTAGTGTATAGGATGTAGTTTTCTTTTGAATTCATTATGTATTTGGGGGAGGTAAAGTCTGACTGTCATGTGGTGGATAGCTAACCAACGACAGCGAGCTCTTTTTACCCAACATGACTGGGTGAAATAGAATGCTCTGCCTTTGTCATTAAGACTGGGAGCACTACTTAGTGGCTTAGCTCCAAAAGAAATGGCCGCCTCTGACATGAGGAACAGACGCCATGTGCAGTGGCCATGGAGTACAGGCACTGCTCATCCTGTATACCTGGATTTGAAGCCCTTACAGGGTACTATCAGCAAGGCCAGTTTAGCCCAGGTTTTTTAGAGAACTTGTTACTGCTCCCCCTCCTCCTTTTTCATCCGGGCTTGGGACTTGCAAAGGTGGAGTTATCCATCATGGAGACTACTGGATTATGTATTTTGAGGAAATGCCATTTAGAGCTGATGATTTATTTGTGTTGAGTCTTTCATTTCAAATTTGTTTGTCACCTAAACAAAGGTGACCATAACTTTTTATTTTCATCACTGAACAGAAAATATCCCAGTTACATCTGAAGGAAATAAATTATACACATTTTATTTACTTTATTTGAGAAAATTAAAGAGATGAAATAAACTTCTAAAAGCACAAATATCATCTTTATCTATTGGTTTTCTATGTGTAGATTTTTAAAAATCACTCTGATGTAATCCTGGGTAAATATAGTGATGCTGCAAGTTCTATATAACAGCAACAATGGAATTTCAGGGCAGAAGGTACAAGTCTAGTTATAGGTATTCAACAAGCAACTTTCTAGTGAGGGATACTAAAATAAAAGAGATAACCACACATTCATAAAAAACTATAATAAAAAAATCTTTATTTTGTTGAAACGAAGCAAATATATTGTAGTGGGTGTCTTTGGCGCGTGTTTCATTTATGTTGTCGTCTAGTTTGTTCAACTAATTAAGTGCCTCTTCCCAAAGAACTGAGCCTTTTTCTCAAAGTTGGCGGACTTGATGGGGCTGTTGTGGTCGTAGAAGGGGTTGAGGGAATGCTGAAACAAACAGCAATGGTTTAATTGCCATACTTAATGGTGGAAGAGATTTGTAGTGACTTTTGTACATTCAGTAAATTTCCAGAATTTTTTAAAATAAAAAAATAACATACAAAGTGTCAATAAAAATATTTATTGAATAATCTTCGAAACATTCCCTTTCTGTATCTAAACACCTATACTTTCTCGCTTCCCAATTTTTGTAACATTTTTTATAATTATCTTTTTACAAGCCTCTGAGGAACTTCAGTGATTTTTCTATTATGACTTCTCATGACTCAAATCACTGCCCTTATTTTCATTTTACTGTAAAGTCATTTGGGACAAGATCCAAAGAATATGAGGCCTGAGGAAATGTAGGAATTTTGCTCTTGGCCAAGAAATTCAAAACTGCAATAGCCATATGGGATCTTGCATTGGTTTGGACCCCAAAACATGCCGAACTTTTTTCCAATTATAGATCATAATGAATAATGAAATGAACTAATCCCATCGAAAGATCTGCCCTACTTATAAGTTCCTGTATGCAATTTTTTTAATTTTTGGCAATTTTTTTTCTGAAATTTGGTTGAAAATTTTTTTTTTTTTTCTTCTCTATAAGTGTCTTCTAACTCTTGGATCATCTCGGAATGAGCTTCGTCTATTTTCAAAGCGGCTATACTATTCATAAACTCTGTTTTCTGTAGGCATAACTCACCGAGTGCCTTTCAAAGCATTAACAATGTTTCTGCAACTGGAATTTTATTTTTACACACAAATGAATGCATATTCACTATTTTAAACATCATGAAACCACTTACATGCTGTAGCAAACAAATTTAATATATTATGACAACATATGAATATTTCTAGAAAAGAATGGTTGTGGTTTTTAAAACTTTAAATGTTCATGAATTGTAAACGTGTGCTCTTTTTTTTTTTGTTAACGAGTATAGATTTAAAAAAAAAAATTAAAACAACATGGGAATTTATTTAAGGTACATTATATATCAAAGACCTCTATTATTTTATTAAAATTAAAATGTTCCATATAACAGGTGAGTACAACATTGCACAAAACATAAACCTCCACAATCTATTCAAAAAACTGTATTTGTCACAAATGATGGCCACTACAAATTTTTTGTAATGCCATTTGGTCTAAAAAAGGCTGCTTCAACATTTCAAAGGGTAATACAAAATATAATGGGTGAATTACTATGGAAAGGAACTTTCTCTTTTCAAGATGACATATTGGTGCACACAAAAATATAACAAGAGCACATTGAACTTCTAAGTACTTGACAAGTTGAAGCAGTACAATATGAAACTTTCAAAATGTCGAAGTGTATTTTTGGAATGCCTCAGACATATATATCATTTGTCACAATCAATTAGAACCTGATTCAGATAAAGTGAAAGCAATTCAAGACTTTCCAAGACCTGATACTGCAAGGAAGGTTTGTAAGTTCATGGGATTGGCAAATTATTACAGAGAATTTGTGAAACCCTTTATAAAATTCCTTGGTTCAACTTACTCAATCAGCCTTTCATTTGGAATGAAGAAATGGAGTTCTATAAGAGGATTTTTTATTTTAAAAGGTCATCATTTTTAATTTTTAGTTTTTTCTTTATTTCCCTAATTTATTAACTTTCTTCAACTACAATTAATCACTTATATAAATCATATTTGTAATCTCTACTCATCCCCGGCAGACACCATCAAAAGTCTCAAGCTTTACAAGCTTGATACCCTAATATGATTGAGAGGAGATAAGAAAGAAGATATTTGTAATCATATAATCATTTATATAAAAATGATATTAGTAATTTTGAATGTTTATAAATGTGTATTAAAGCAACTTTGTCCTTCACTAAAATTTTATCACGAGACATTCTAAATGAATTATATAAAGGCCCAATGTTATTGATTCATATTATTAATTTAAATATGTTACAACGGTATTTTTTCTGAAAATATTATTTTAATTATATATTTGGTTATATCCTAGAAAATTGTCCACTAGAAGTGAATGTTGCAATGATCTAACAGACCATAATTCAATACCAATTTCAATTCACCTGAAAGATCTGATCTCTTGGAGAATTGAACTAAAGAATTTAGACTGTATTTATATATTTCACTTAATGGTGTTTGCTTATTTAGCAAATTTTCACATTACAGGTTGTGTTTATCCCTCACCATAATGTTTACACTTGGAGAACCACTCCAGGTGGAGGTGGGCTCTCCAGTTGGTTTAGGTCATTTTTACAAAGGTTGCTACTTATCAGAAGGTTCATATGGGAGTGTTACTGTTTTAAAAATATAGAATTTTTTATGTTAATGGAATTATTGATTCTTGAAGAAGGTGATAGAACTATGGATTAAAAAAGATATATTGAAAAAATACACTGGACACACACGTGATGTGGTAACATGTTTCACCTACCAAGAAACATCATGGCATAATATCAAAGCCTAGTGAGCCTGGAAAAGCCAATTACTACATTGGCATAATATCAATGTTTGGTAAGCCTGGAAGGGCTAATTGCTACTTAGTACAAGAGTAGTACAGCACTTTGTCAGATGCCCATGTTGTTACCAAGGAGTACAATAGCTACATCACTAGTAGAATTGAGAGAGCTGTGATAGTGTGCAGAAGTTTAAATAAAAGGGATTATGTATCTTGAGAGTAAGAAAGGAATGGCTACAAATTCTACATTGATAGGAGGTAGGTTACCTTGATGTAGATCTCATACATATCCAGGAAGAAATTCTTGATTCCATCTTCATTCTTGGAATCGTGCAGCATCACAAACCTAATCTGTGGAGTTGGGAGTTAAGGTGACATAGATGGGAGTGCTGCACAAATAATGGAACAGGGCCAACCCAGCCACAGCAAGATGTGTATTTTCCTCTCTACTCCAGTGTGGTGTACCATCACCTACTTCTTATTTACCTTATAACTCACATGATGAAGCACAACTTGGATTATAGATACAAGAAGACCTAATCTAAATAATTTAATAGTGTGTGACGTTTCGGTAATTCTTCTCATTTATTCTTTTGTCTGATGTTGGTAACAATGCTGTTACCAAAAAGTCACACACTATTAAATTATTTGGATTAGGTCTTATTTTCTTGTATCTCTTATAACTCACACTTACTCTTCAAATTGTACCTTTATCAGGAATGTAGTTTGTCTCAATATGTAGCTGATCATCATTTTGAGATTCAGGTTGAAAAAAATTAAAATAAAAAGTTGGTCTTGTGGGCACCAATGGATGGTACTCATCAAGCATCATCACAAGTGTGCAACATGCGATACCACTGGAGGTTAGGAGAGTAGAAATAGTTGATAATATTGATGATAGAAATGTTTCTATACTATAAAGATACGTGTGTTTAGATTTATTTATAGGGGATTTTAAACACAAGGTAATAAATCCAATTTTTGGATTTGGCCTTGGATTTGGTCTTATTACCTTGTGTTTATAATCTATAATCCAAATTGTGCCATATCATTATAGGGGATTTGTATGATATTTGGAAGAATTAAAATAATTAGTGTTTGTAGGTCTATATATGTGACAGTTGCCTGTCCATAATGACAGTTGCCTGTCCATAATGGCAGTTGCCTGTCCATAATGGCAGTAGCCCGTCCATAATGGCAGTTGCCTGTCCATAATGGCAGTAGCCCGTCCATAATGGCAGTTGCCTGTCCAAAAGGATATTGGAAGCCGTGACGAAGGCAGAGACGAACCACTCATTGAACTGGTCCACATGTTTGAGGTACATATTGGAGCTGCTCCACATGTATTCATCCACCAGATCCAGGGCTGCATGTGCGATGAACTGGGTGAGATGGTGGTAGTCCTCCTTCTGCCACAAGTTTACATATCACATGGCTGGGCAGAATTGGTTGGCAATGGACACCTTAGTTGAATTGCTGCCTACATCTTTTCCTTTTAAAAAAATAGTTATCCATTTATTTAAAATTTTTATATGTTTTAAAAAAATTGCGATACAGTAAAACCTCCCTGTAAAGGACACCTAGTTGCAGAGAAAAAGTGTCCTTTATGAAGAGGTGTCCTCTTACCAGAGAGTTGTTACATAGTAAAAATGGTAATATTGAAAATGAAAACTGTTCTTTATAGAGAGGTGTCCTCTAGTGTGAGTAGAGGTTCTACTGTATATTCTATCATATGAAAATGGGTAATGATCTTTTTTATATCCAGAGTGTAACCTTTCATAAGAGACAAAGTCTCTGGTGGTCTCTCACCAGAGGTCTAGGATATATTGTTCCACTCCAGGTGGGATGCCAGGTAGAGAAAATTAATCCAAAGATCCTGTGGTGTGTGTGCAATCATAATCTGAAGGATTTATAAAGTCATCCTATATATTAACCTGATTCCCTTGTTTGCAGTTGATGCTGGAATTATTCCCCTTGGCCATGAATGTCATAGAAAAGTCCATTATTCATGCGAACCTCTTGATGAGGTTTACAAAATAAATTTTAAAAAATATACTAAATTTTAATATACAAGTTATAAAAAATAGTATATACAGTAGCACCTCCCTGACACCTAATTGCAGAGCCAAAGTGTCCTTTAGGGAGAGGTGTCCTTCTACCAGAGAGTTGCTGAATAGTAAAAATGGTAATTTTGCAAATGAAAACTGTCCTTTGTAGAGAAGTGTCCTCTCATGGAGGTTCTACTGTATATTAAATATACAATAAAGAACCTCTCTGTAAAGGACACCTAGTTGCAAAGCTAAAGTGTCTTTAGAGAGAGGTTTCCTCATACCGGAAAGCTGCTAATTGAAAAATATATATATTTATTTTTGGCGTTTAAAACTCTCCTTTGTAGAGAGTGTGTCCTTTAGCGGGAGTGTTCTCTCATGAAGGTGCTACTGTATATATAAGTCATGTTCTAATAACTTGATTCTAGCAGCCAAACAGGAGAACCCATGACATCACTGAGAATCTGAGTGCCCAGGTGCCATTCTTGAATCTAGCCACATTTCTCTTTTGGCAAATATTAAAGGTGGTATAAGTATTATTATACCTGGTAAAATGTTGTGTATTTAAGTAAAATAAAATAATGAGCAAGATAAAAAATAAAGTTTTTTTTTTACTATAAAGAGGATGTGGGGCCTTTATTATTTTCGTAAGTTTTTTTTTTTTAAATGCATCATTTATGAAATATATGCTGATAACTATTTTTTAGCTTATATATTACTAATTTTTACATTCCATTTGACAATTTACCCGTGGATCTGGTTTGTTTGAGGACTTAAACATTATTTCAAATATAGGATTATCATTATGTCCAACAATAACGAAATAATACGTTGCAATCATTTGTATTCCTATTTTTATTTCTTTTAAGGTTTAAAATATAAAAATATATAAGCTTTCTCCCCCACTTAGAAAGAGTCTGTGTTTTTGTTTATTTATTAATTATATTGGTCAAATTATTATTTTAATATATTTCAAAGAAGTCATTATGTTAATAAATATTTTGGGCATATGTTGCAAAGTATTATCTAAGTGAAATATATATAGAAATCACTATGAAATTCATTATCTATTATGAGCCTATCTTGGATTAAACATCCTCCTTTGATTGAAATCCTCCGATATTTCGACGAAGCCACCGCCTACCTTCTTCTAGAAACCGTTCTCTTGAAACCTTAAAAAATATATATCAAAGGAATATAATAAAGAATATGATCCAAGATAGGGTCGTCAGAATCAAAATATTATTCATGCATTCTATATATTTTCACAAGATTATATATTGAACTTAGGTTTCTATTGATTTATCAAAAAAGCTAATTTAGGAAAAATAGTGAGTTTTAAAAAATTAAATAGATTAAAATTCAAGCCTTTTATAATAGAAATACAAAATTTATATATTTTCTCATAATTTATAATAATTTTTGATATACTGCATAGAAGAAAATAGAGGTAACCCGGGCTCCTGGAGCGTAAATCGCCAACTACCCGGGCTGTACAGCAGTCTAGAGGAGAAGTCTAGTCATGGGGGCGGGGGCAGATTGCTGAGGTGAACCAGGTAACCAGGTAGTTCCAGGCCGGCAGGGAATCAGGAAGTAGGGGCAGGGCTGTCGGGCTGAAGTCTTGTACTCCAAGCAGTAGGGCTGTCTGTAGCCTGTGTAGCATAAAAGCTGGACAGGAGAAGAGGAGGTGATCCACAGTCTGTGGCTCTTCCCGGCAGTGAGGACAAGTTGGATCTATATCTCTATGCCAGAGCGCTAGATCTGCCAGAACGTGTCCGTGACCGGTAAGGATGGTAGTGGTGGCCATCCCAAGACGTATTTTGGACAGGAATGACCTAAGGCGGATTGGGGAGGTCGCAAATCTTATAATATTTTGATAGTGTAAAGCTACAAATATAAATATCGGATTGCATACAGTTGATGGTGATTTTGCTGACTATTCGTTTTTCATGAAATTTTATAAGAGGTATTCAAATTATTCTCGTTTTAAACGTATATAGCGCGCACATAACATTTATTATACCAACAAAACTTTAAACACACAAGCATAACACTTTGCAACTATCTATAAAAATAAAGATCGCCTCTCCCGTCAAAAAAGATGTCATTTAATTTTGACGGGGGAGGCGATCTTTAATTTTTATAGATCATTATCCTCCTGCAAAAAATTTCCATCTACTTTGCAATTGAATAAAAAAGAGGATTAATGCCATTAAAATACTTGACAGAAATAAAACTAGGAGTTATAAATACAATTACACTTGAAATATATATTTTTGAAACTACTTTGTTTGTCTTTAAATAAAAGGTTTTGAATTTGTATAAATAAAAATTTTGATTTTTTTATTTGCTTATAAGAACACAATTAAATTTTTTTATATATCTAAAAATATCTGAAAATTAATAACATGTAATTTATTTAAATATAATTTGCTTGAATCCTAAAAGAACGCATGAATTTATTCAGTTAATATTCAGTTCAGAAACAAATTTGCAGTTTTTAAACCAACTTTAAAATTAAAATATCATAAATAAACACAACGATAGATGGCGGTATTTTTTTCAAAACGCAACATCCGGGTGCCATTTCTATGGCACCTTAAGCTTGTATATTTTTTTTCAAAATAATATGTTGATTTTAAAATTGTAAATAATATATTTTTTAAAGTAAGTTTCTATATTTGCTTTTGCATCACTAGGCATTTAGATTGCGTTGTATGTTAAATCAAGTGTTGGACATTTAAATTTTATTGTGGTAAAGATTTAATCTTTTGAAATTTGAAATATTGTAGGCCTACGTGTTAATGTATTGTTTATATTTGTATTCAGAAACACATATTGTGATGGAAAATCCATTCGGCCTACGGTATTTATAATAACATTTTAAAAATTGCCATATATCCCTTTTTTTGAATATGTAAACACAATTTTTTTGACAAAAACAAACATCAAAACTAAAATTATAGTAAATTTGTTTTTGCTTTTATTTTTCATTATATATATATATATAAACAAATATATATTATATATTCTTGAATTAATTTATACTAAATGAATTTCTAAAATTTATATATTCAAACATTATTTAAGAATTTAGAGAATACTATAAGTGTAAATAGAATATTTAATCTTTTATATAAAATGTTTTTCTTTTTCAAATGAATCTATAGAAAAAGTTTCATATTAATGAATCATTTTGATTTAATATTTTGTGTCTATTTTCAATTGCATTAGTTTATGCACCATTTATATATTTTATAGTATAATTTACAAACCTTATTTTTAAAACGCATTTCTTTTTATTTATTCATTTTTTTAATCAGAAATACATTCACAATAATAATCACTTTCTCTATGAAAGCAAAAAATTGACATGAAATAATCATTATAAAATGTTATAACTAATAGTTGTGGACAAAATATCAAGTTACTCAATATATATAAACAATATTTGTGCATCTATATTTCAAATATATTTTGCACATAGAAAATATTCAAGTTTATTTAGTTTTTTTAAAGAAAATTATAGTATTGTATTTTGTGTATTGTCAAATTGATAGATAAGTTCAGGTCACACCTCAAACAGAACTAAGCAGTGTTAAACAAACATTGAGGGAGATGGCAGACCAGACAGTTGAGTTTGTTTACATTGGATGACACCACAGACTCTACCAAAATAACACTGACCATTTTTATATATTCTTCTTTGTACTTCGTTTGTACTCCAAGTTAGGAGCGGCTGCACATGGCATCTGTTCCTCATGTCAAAGGCGGCCATTTATTTTAGAGCTAAGTCGGCCTGCCAGTACTCCCAGTCTTAATGACAAAGGCAGACACATTCTACTTCACCCAATCATGATGGTTGTCAACAGACACCATCAACAAGCTTGACACCCAAATATGATTGAGTGGAGATAAGAAAGAAGAGATATATTCTTCTTAGCCATATAGGCTCTAGACATCACCATTTTTCATATGATCAATGTTTATAACTTCTGAGAGCCCATTGTATTGTTTTACAAGAATGTTTATATGTCTTACTGTTGTTTTTAACAAAAAAAAACTTTCATTAAATATTAAAGAGCTACAGTAGAACCTCCCTGTAAAGGACACCTAATTGAGAGAGCCAAAGTGTCCTTTAGGGAGAGGTGTCCTCTTAACGGAGAGTTGCTAAATAGTAAAAAATAGTAATTTTGCAAATGAAAACTGTCCTTTGTGGAGAGGTGTCCACTAAAAGGAGGTTTCTACTGTACTATGATAAGGAACAATTTGGATTATAGATTATAAACACAAGGTAATAAGACCAAATAAATAAATAGTGTGTGACATTTCTGTAACAAGGCTGTTACTAAAACATCACACACTATTAATTTATTTATTTGGTCTTATTACCTTGTGTTTAAACTATATTATACAGTAAAACCCCGCTAATACGAACCCTGGATATAACGAACCTTCCCTTATAACGAACCCACGCCGATTCCTAATTCCATTCCATTGAAAGTACCTTCATTATAACGAACTTTGCGATTTTTAGAATAACGAACTACCCCTATAACGAACCTATTTTCGGTCCCAAAATAATAAATCTATTTAAAATACTATGCTTATAACGAACTTAGAATTGTAATTTAAAAAAAAAATTAAAACAACCAAATTTTGAGCATGTTTCACCTCGCGGATCGCGATTTCAAAACAATAAATTTAGCGGCATTGTTTGTTTTGATTTTTGCACTTTATTTTTGCTTTATGTTGTATAAATTTCAGCACATTATACTTTTTATTAAATATAATATATTTGCATCCATTAAATTTGAAATATAAAATACAAATGGCTTCCAAAATGAAGAAAATAAAGGCATTTTATAAACAAAAGCGTTATTTCTTTTAAAAAAAAAGGCCATTTTCAGAACTTTTCAAAGGGAAACAACACAGGCAAAATGTTAAAAACATATTAAAATAAGAGAATATAACTTTTCTATTATAAAAGATAAAATATAAAGCTATTAAATATTATTACAAAGAGGAATCAACCTCAACTTTTGCCGCGATCGCGAAGTACGTTTTAGGGCTAAAAAAAAAAAATCCAAATAAATGGTCCCGTGATGAAACAAAAACTATTTTTATGCCATTAACTATGGTGATTTTAAAGTCAGCAATGTTTGGCATGACAGGTTAAAAAAACGAAATCTAGACCTAGAAGAATATGTGGGAAAATGAAATGGAAGAAAAACACTAACTTTATTTGAATGGTGCAATGCTTGAAGAATGCTTTGAAGCAACAAGGTGTTAGAGCCATTTTTCCAAGTAAACAATGTATTATATAATGTGATAATGATGTTTTAAAATCATTTTATATCTTTGAATATATATTTAATAAAACTTTGCCTAAGATTTGTCTTGATTTTTAAATTAGACATAGAGGTACATGTATGTTAATGATAAGAAGAACCTATCATCTAATGATTTCTATTATTATTCAGTATTAATGTAAGGAAATTGGTCAATTAAGGGAATTAAAACAAAGTGACCACTATTAAGAGGAAGCCTCTTCTTGTGTGTATGGCTGTCCTTTAATTATACGGTCTAAAAATTTTGAAAAGTAAAAAAAAAATAGCCAAACCGTGGCTATAGTGAACCGTGGCTATAGTGAACCAAAAGCTCTGTCCCATTGGGGTTCACTATAGAGGGGTTTTACTGTATATTAAAGGCATATCCTGACCACATGGCGTTCTGCCATCTAAAGGTTCATGTGAACGTAGTCAGGATATGCCTTTTTTGATTTCATTAACAAACACCTGACCTTTTTTATTATTTTATTTTTTCATATATTATATATTTTTTGTTAAAAAAACACTATTCTGTTCCCGCTCATGAAAATTTACCAGGTTGCCGGTCCCAAGCCCTGATTAAAAAGGAGGAAGGGGAGTAGTAACAAACTCGCTAAAAAACCTGGGCTCAGCTGGCCTGGCTGATAGTACCCTGTAAGGGCTCCTGATCCAGGGATACAGGATGAGCAGCGTTTGTACTCCATGTTAAGAGCGGCTGCACATGGCGTCTGTTCCTCATGTCAGAGGTGACCATTTCTTTTGGAGCTACGTCGGCCTGCCATTGAGTAGTGCTCCCAGTCTTAATGACAAAGGCAGACACATTCTACTTCACCCAATCATGATGGTTCACCCACCCACCAGAAATGTTGAGAGTAGCACCCTGTACTGTGTGTTATTGGTAGATTTAGTTGATTTTTAGATGGTAGCTTTATATAAAGTTTAACAATTAGATTGTTCTCCCCAAGTATTGTACACAATAGGTGGGCTCTAATGTTGGCAAAGACTTCCAATGTCACACCCCTATCTCTCTGTTATATATTAAATGACATTTATTTAATCTCTATTTACATACTCCTTGGCCTTCAATTCCTTTAAAGTGCCTTTGATGACACTAAATATCCACTTGATAAGGCACAATTTGAATTATAGATTATAAACACAGGGTAATAAGACCAAATAAATAAATAAATAAATAGTTTGTAATTTTATTCTAATTTTTTATTTGTATTTGGTCTTATTATTATTGTATCTTCCCAAATTGTTGAGTTTCATAATCTGACTAAAAATATGTTACTTTTTTTTTCACAATCAAATTCATATTCAGTTTTACCTCTTTAATTTTACACCCCAAGGGATCAATGATTTCGGTTGTTAGATGATTCATCACAACATTCACTGCTAGTTCCCTCTAGGATAACCAAATATATAATTAAAATAATCTGTTGTAATATATTTTAATTAATGAAACAAATTGTAATGCCATTGGGACATTTTAATTAATTTTTTTTTTTCAGAACGTTTCTTTGTCAACTTTTAGTGATGAACAAAATGGCATTAATACATTTTTGAACAAAGTAAAATTTACAAATACTATTTTAATCTAAGTGAATAAATGCAATGGGAAGAAAGTGAATATATTTGGAAAACAAAGAAAAGGCAAAACATTTTATTTAAAAATTCATTATCTTTTAAAGATATCCTTTATGGCTGTTTGCTTTTAGGCTAGAACCCTATTTAGCTGGTCAATCTTCAAGAGGCATGCATGTCTTTCCTCTTCTGTATGTGTGTATGTTATTCCAAATAAAATAATGTTACTCTCTAAAACACCGCCTTGTTTATGCTGGTGACTAATGGCTGTTTAAGTTAAGCTTAATCCATCCAGGAGGAATAAGAATCGTGCACGGCATTGGTGCTGATAATTATGACACACTGTAACACTTTTAAGCATGGTGTGCTAAAGCTAACTACAGACCCATGTGTCATTGTATATTTAGCAATAAGATCATACTGAAACAAGAATTAGATTTAATAGTTTAAATTCAAATTTTAAAAATTTGTGGAATTTTGATAATGTCAAATTATCATTAGGTTGAATTAACGGTATAGAGTTATTTGATAAGCGAGAGAGAGAGGTCAGAACATGAAAACATCTTCAATATATTGCAATGTAAAATTATTGTGTGTCGAATTAATGAAAGGGTTATATATACTGCAAGTAATTTATAAATTGTCTTTTTTACACTGTTTCTATCATCCTCGGGCTATTTAAATGTATCTTAGTACTCTAGTCTGAGGATGGTAGTAATGTTGATTTAGGTACTCTAGTCTGAGGATGGTAGTAATGTTGATTTAGGTATTCAAGTCTTAGGATGGTAGTAATGCTGATTTAGGTATTCAAGTCTGAGGATGGTAGTAATGCTGATTTCAGTATTCAAGTCTAAGGATGGTAGTAATGTTGATTTAGGTATTCAAGTCTGAGGATGGTAGTAATGCTGATTTCAGTATTCAAGTCTGAGGATGGTAGTAATGTTGATTTAGGTATTCAAGTCTGAGGATGGTAGTAATGTTGATTTAGGTATTCAAGTCTGAGGATGGTAGTAATGCTGATTTCAGTATTCAAGTCTGAGGATGGTAGTAATGTTGATTTAGGTACTCTAGTCTGAGGATGGTAGTAATGTTGATTTAGGTATTCAAGTCTTAGGATGGTAGTAATGTTGATTTAGGTATTCAAGTCTGAGGATGGTAGTAATGCTGATTTCAGTATTCAAGTCTGAGGATGGTAGTAATGTTGATTTAGGTATTCAAGTCTGAGGATGGTAGTAATGCTGATTTCAGTATTCAAGTCTGAGGATGGTAGTAATGTTGATTTAGGTATTCAAGTCTGAGGATGGTAGTAATGTTGATTTAGGTATTCAAGTCTGAGGATGGTAGTAATGCTGATTTCAGTATTCAATTCTGAGGGTGGTAGTAATGCTGATTTCAGTATTCAAGTCTGAGGGTGGTAGTAAAGCTTCAAATATAACTAACCTTATTGGTTCTGCATCAACTAGGGATTTTATTTATATACCAAATTGTGCTACCCTATCATTGGTAGTTTTACTCTCTCTTTGATCCCTTAATTGTTATTATAGGTAGGTTTACCTTTGGTGTACCGGTGACATTGCTTCATTGTTTAGCTTATTTGATCTATCCAACCACTGATTGGCCAGTAGTTGTCCTATACCAATATGGTATTTTAAGTTCAATTATCTTTGTCACTTATCATATTTATGATGGCATTTCACATCTAGAATAACATTCTTGCCATCTCTCTCAACCTTGGTTGTCAAGGATTTATTCCAGTGCCAATGTTGCCTACCATATTCTCACAAAATCCCATGCCTGAAACATGGCACATCCTCACCAAGTGATCAAGTGCCTAATCAACTTTTAATTTAAAATATAGCAACACTTTTCAGAGAGCATATGCCAATTAACTTTTCAACCTAATGATATTGTCACTGATGTTACTGTAAGCCTGATACAGATATGCTAATCATGGTGGGTAGCTAACAACTGTTGTTTACTGTAACTGTGCCACATATCTAAACAAAGTGGTTTAACTCTGCACCTACAAGTGGTTTGGTTACTTGCACTCACTCTTGATGTTAGACCTAAGCAAAAAACTGCAGGATTCAATTCCTGGTTGTGTTGAAAATGGAGGGTGTACCATTCCTCCCCAGTTAAGATAATGGTGTTAAATAGTGTCACCATTTTTAGGATTGTTGGTAAATCACAAGGTCCAAGTATTTATTGTCCTCCAAAGTGGTAGAAAGAAGAAAAATAAAATAATGCCTTCAAAATTTATTCTATATATTTTTTATAAGATTATATATACTTAAATTATAAAAAATATATATGATTGTAATAAAAAATGGGCTAAAATTGTTCCTTTCTACTAGAAAAAGGCACATTATATGCATTGACAGATGCATTAAATATCCGTTTTAATTTATTATTAAAAAGAAGTAAATTTCATAAAAAATAAAGTGTGCTAATAAAGAGAGAAATGTCTCCACAATGAGCAGCTGGAAAATGTCAAGGAGGCTACTGGAAGGTCACTAGATGTCAGTGATCCACAGATCAAAATGGAGAATATTTGCCCATATATTCACCAGACTTGGTGGACACACACAAAAACAATGAGAAGTCACAAAAGCTGGAACACTAGTCTGTCTGCAGTCAGAGGCTTCCTTGTGTGCAGGATCTCTGCTACATGTGCTTGCTTGGGTTATTTGTCTCAATACAAATTTCCACTTCTGGCCATTTTGAATTCTATAAAAGTTTTGCCACAAATAAATGGTGGTAGCTTAGCTTCCTATACTCTTTCTTTCTCTAAGGTTGATAAAGCACAATTTGGATTATAGATTATAGCTACAAGAAAATAAGATCTAATCCAAATAATTTGGATTAGGTTTTATTTTCTTGTATCTCTCTAAGGTTTTTTGTTTGATCCAATACAGGCAGTTGTTGATCATGGAGGTAGGATCATCTAACTGTGCTGCCATCATTTCTCCTAACTTGTCAACTCCAATTTTCAGCATACATACCTTAATTCAGCTCTAGAAACCTCATTTATTCCACACTTTACTAAATAGACCTTTGGGTGGTAATTCCAGCTCCCCTCATCCAACAAACTCCCTGAAACTGGGCCAATGAGACAGTCTGCACTGTCTATATACAGCCTTAGCAACCACTATATAAGGTTGAGTTTTGAATTTGATGCACCTTTATTTCTTTTCACAGCCCTTTTTAACCTTTTGAAATTTTAAGGAAACAAACACAGAAAACACCCAAATGTATCTGGACTCATTTTGGAGAGAATTTTGTAGAATTATATTTTTAATGAGTTATTAATTGTTGAGTATATTTCATCATGTAGTGCAGCCATTGTGGAGGGATGTCCTCATCTTCCAGTTCTATATAATTTTATTTGAATTCTACCCTGGTGGTTCAAGGTGTACAGTATTTTTCTCTGAGGGAATGGCCTGCAAACTTCCACATTTACTCTTTATTTGTCATTTTAAAAGGCCTTCCATTAACTCTTGTCTAAACTTCTTTGTTTGATCACCCTCTCTATCCACAAAATAGAGGTTCAAATGCTATTCCAAAATGTTTAATATTAATTTTGATTTATTAATTATTTGTGTTCTATTTTTTTTGGTTTTCAAGGTCATGTTTATATAATGTTTAAATGAGCCATTCCTCTCTAAAAAACTGCTTTCCTGCTCCACTATGTCATGTTGCAGTGCACAGGCTGGAGGTCTGCTGAGTGGGATTGGAACATAATTGCTCATTTCAATTTGCTTGAATTCTCACAATGGCCAAGTTAGGTTTTACTCGTTCGTTATAAGGAAGCTCTCCACACTGCAAAAGGAAGTTTAACCTTATGCATACACACTACTCTTTGCTCAATTTTAAATATATAAAGTCATATTCATAATTTTGTTTAGCCATTGAGCTAAGTTACTAAGGTTACCTTAGTGTTGAACCATGAAGTAGAGCTTTCATAGAAGCTGGGTTTTACTGTAGCTTTGTTACCTTAAAGTACCAAATTTGTTGTTTGATTTGAATGGTCCTCTACAACATTGATTCAGCTTGTAGCATTGTATTTCTGGGTTAGGAAGAAAGAAAGCTAGAGGGAAGCAGGCGATGTTTTAAAATCTCTCGAGCACCAATTACTAATAACTTTCCTTATTACTGTTGCCTTGCACAACCTCGGGTGCCCAGGCAATTTCTCACCTCACCCTCCACTTCCTGACAACCATAGAAACTTAAGATTCACCCTATTTACATTGGCTTGAGGCCTTATTCATCTTGTGTTGTTCTCTCAGACATTTGCTGAACACTGGGATTATTCACCTGTGGCACCGCATGCTGATGGAGATAATGGTTAGAATTCTATGACTTCTCCCATGCTGCCCAGCTTACAGTGTGTTCTTACCCTAGCTAGATACAGTGATTGGGTTGAGGGCTGGTACAAAGAGAGTTGGTAGATTGAAATGGTCTTTCATGGTGGCCTGACAAGATGAGGAAGGAATGCAATTTGATAAAATAATCCCTTGAATCAATATTAAAATAAGAACATTAGGCCTCCAGGGAAGTTTCTTTTAATCATATTAGACAAGAAGTCTTTCAATTCTTCAAGAAAAAGAAACTTTTCCCTGGAGGCTTAATGTTCTTATTTTAAGGAATGCAATGTTAATGGGCTTACTTTGGACTGGAGATGGAATTCTAAAGTTTACAAAACCATTAAGCTGAGGGACTGGCATTTATTCCCTTGAACACTTATATCACATTTTTGGTCTTGTTAGCTTTTGAAAGAGATTGTAGGAGTATCTGAAGTTATATATCATTGTGGTAGCTCCACCATAATATGTGAAATGGTTATAAACAAGAACTTAACTCAGTAAAATATAATACTGTGGTTTTTCACTCAAATCATTTAACTAAAAATAAATATTAATTTTAATACAATTTTTAAAAATGGGTAAGGTTCAATATTCATAAATGAATACTCACAAACTTTATAGAAAAAGCTTTGTGTTTGTCTTATTTTGATTGTCAATTGATTGTTCATTGGCATTCATTGCTAAAACTGTGTTTTACCTTTCTTATAGATGAGGCCTGGGATCCAATACATTCATTCTTTCAGTGCATGCAAATTGTGCCACTCTCTTGTATCATTATTAAGTTGGACTGAGCCGCTGCCTGTTAACAGAAAGATAAATTCATTTTTTGGAGGCCGTCCTGATTAATTCTGTGTGATGGTGTTTATTTTTTTAATAAATATTGGTTCTCCTGTCTGGATGGTCCTGGTATTGCAGAAGTTGTGCCAGCTGGTGGTGGAGTGAAGCCAATGCATATTCAAAGCCTACTTCCTTGACACCTGCCCATATTGGTATAAATCACATAGGCAACAAACAATCTATCTAGTCAAATTGAAACTATGTCAACTCCATCTTTTTTTTTTTTTTTTTTAATATAAATATTGCAAACCTTATTGCAATGAGATAAAAAAAAACTGCTCGAGGAGGGTTTGTCTCTCCAATGGTGAACCCACTTCTCAGCAGTGTCTTCAAATTAATCTCCAGACATCCTTCTTTTGACCTATAGTGTTCACATTTTTAGGGAATATCTATCTACCCACAGCACTTTTTGCGCTGGATTACAATTGATGCTCTTGTTGATGCTAAATGTGTGTCATTCAAGCTTGTAATTTTAAAAGAGGAGTGCAGGCATTGAAACAATTTTTTTCTTCGGGAAAAGTGCCCAATGCTGGATTTAATCGCAGGTCTGTTGAATATTGACCGTTTATAACCTCCACTACTAACCCCCATTTTTAAAAAAAAATACCTACAATTGGGGAATATTACCCATTTATTTTTTATTAAT
Source organism: Cordylochernes scorpioides (assembly GCA_030710605.1). Taxonomy (NCBI): domain Eukaryota; kingdom Metazoa; phylum Arthropoda; class Arachnida; order Pseudoscorpiones; family Chernetidae; genus Cordylochernes; species Cordylochernes scorpioides. Next base: position 47,461,594 of record CP092875.1, on the reverse strand, counting down.
TGAAACAAACTTTTAAAATAATATCGAATAGTATTTATAATAAATATACATGCGCTTAAAATAAGGAATGAAAAATATATAAACTAAAGCCACTTGCCAACGTATAAAATGGGATTATAAAAAAAACATTATTATCATTATTAAATGATTTTTAGAATAGAGAAACATATGGCAACAAGGCCAAATCAATAAATTGTGTGAGACATTTCCATAACATCATTATGATGTTGAAGATGGTAGTAAAACAGTTACTGAAATGTCACATACAATTTGTCCTTCATCAGAAACCTTTCAAAATCCCAATATAGCTGCATTTTCAGAAAACCTTTTCAAAGCGCTTAATCAACAAGGTGCGATATTGAAGTATTTGTCCCTATTAAAGAGGAAACAAATAAAATAATAATTAAAAAAAAAATTAAACCTTAGGATTAAATATATACGTACATGTATTCATCGACAGAGTTCATAAAATTTATACAAATAAAGTGGTTGAGAGAGAGAGAGATGTAAGAGAGATAAATCATTTAGACCAGGGAACAATCGATGTCTCACTTCTGTAAAGTTTGGACAGTCATAGATAAGGTAAAGAGTAGTTTGTTCAGTTTCTCCACAGGAACAATTTGGTGTCCACCTGAAGCATTGAATCACCTCGACCCTACAAAAGCTCCTGGTCCTTAAAAAAGCATCACTAGACCCATGTTGAAAATTCTCAGCTCCCATGCCAAACTAAAACTTTTTGACATTTTCAATTACAGTTGGTGTCTTCTAACTCACCTAAAGAGTGGAAACATGACACAAGTGATCCAATCCATGAGCCAGGCAAGCCTGAGAACCATCCAACCAACTACAGACCTGAAACTATCCTATTAGCATTAGCAAATTGGTGGCAAAGGTAATTGTGCCGCTGGATCCCAGATATTTTTCTGAACAACTCAATAATCAAGCATTCAGATTCTCCAAGATATCTTTGAGTCACAATTGATCCTGATCTCACTTGAAAAAATATATTGACACCCTTATGTATTTATGTATCAATAAAGCTAAAAATAGGCCGCGAATTCTCAAAATAATATCAGGCTTAAACTGGGATGCAAATGTCGCTATCTCACAATTGTAAGGCCTATTTTGGAATATGCTGCCCCAGCCTGGATCATGGCAGGTAAAAATCACCTATCCAAAATTGACAGAATCCAAGCTTTTGTAAAAAGAAACCTAGCTCTAGATTCCTTATTGATTTTGTCAAAAAGCAGGGAAGAATCTTTATTATAAATCAAGAATTATAATTGGTTGAATTAAAGTAGGTGTTGAATTATAGTCGGTTGAATTAAAGTAGGTGTTGAATTATAGTCGGTTGAATTAAAGTAGGTGTTGAATTATAGTCGGTTGAATTAAAGTAGGTGTTGAATTATAGTCGGTTGAATTAAAGTAGGTGTTGAATTATAGTCGGTTGAATTAAAGAGGTTCTATTTGATCAGGTTACAAAAGTAGAATGGGGAAGTAAAAAAAATAATGTTGCCAATTCATTTGGATTACCATCCATGAGCTTAAAATTTTACAATTTTTTTGCAGTTTTAAAAATTAGTTAAGCTCAAATTTATAGGCCTAGTATAAGAATTTATTATTTCGGGGCCTATAATTGATTTGTTATAGGGGTAATTTGTTATTTAAAAAATAACAATAGCATTTGGTTAACAATGGCATTTGGCTATAACAATGGCATTTTCAATGCAATGGAACTGGTGGTTACCTTATGCTAGTTATAAGGAAAGGTTCGCTATATCCCAAATTTGTTTTAGTGAGGTCTACTGTATATTATATCCTTCTACTTTATCTTTTGTGTGTTTGTGTTGTTTAAAACCATTGGAATTCTGAACAGTGAATTAACCCTTTTTCAAGTTATCTGATCATTATGGCTGCAAAAAAGTTGACTGGAATAAAAAAGAGAGAGCAAAAGCTCTGTAAGCCCTTTATTGTTTTGTTTTACTCTCCTGGTTACAAGAGTGCTACAATACCAGATTCCACTGACAAGATTTCTAGAAGTTTGAATTTGTACCAGAGCTTAGAGAAAATATGTTTTTGGCATATTCCTCCACAGTAGCCTGCTTGGCTCAAATTAATCTTGCTGTAGGGGAAATTGCCCATTATGTCCATATACCTTTCCATCCTATCCAGGCCTATTCACTATTGGGATGGCATGGTTTGAAATGAAATGATCTGTTACTTGATGGTTTTTAATGATCTAAATTGGTGTGGTAACAGTCCTCTGTGTGTGTTGTCAGTGATTTTCCGGCCTATTGCCCCTTATGAGTGACAATCCCTCACCATCCAGAAGTCTAGAAGAGTCAGCCTGGGACCATGACCCCCCTCCAGCCAACCTGCCCCCTCTCTCACTGTCCTGCGGGGACCTCCCACCCACCGGATCCCCCGTGAGTGAGAACTCCCAGCCCAGCTCCTCCTCCGACTCTCTCCTCTCTGCTGTGAACTTGGACTCCTCCAGCTTGACCGAGGTAGTCCCTGACTCCACCTCGGACCTCCTCAACCCTGAGCCTGAGAGCACTTCCAACCTCTCCCACCTCAAACGCCAAATCTCCCACTTCCTTCCCCTGGGGGAGGACAGCTCGGGTCCTCTGGATCACAGCCAAATGATCAGCGTGAAGTCCTTGTCCAGGCTGGTGGGAGACGAGGACCATGCCTCAGAGATTGGGATTGTGTTAGAAAGTCAAGATGCCACCACATATCATCATCCCTCTCATTCACCTCTGATCATCCCAGATAGCAGTGCCTCCTACGAGCCAGTGGTCACCACCACTCGTACCCTAGACCAAAGTTCTTCATTATTTGAGCCCGGGGCGGGGTTGCCTCCTGTCTCCACCATCATCCGGTCCCGCAACCTGGTGGAGTCCTCCTTCCACCAGAACCACCTCAACCTCATGATGCACAAGTCAGAATCCCTCTCCCTGGCTGCATCCGAGGACTCCTCCCTCCTGACTTCTAGTAACACCTCACTCCTAGGTTCCTCACTCTGTGATCCCACCACATCATTGACCATTCACCAAGTGGTAAGCAATGTGCCTATTTCTGATTCCTTCGGTGCTCCTCTCCTCACTGCTGATTCTTCATCGCCATTAGACGAACCACATTCTACCTCTCTGGGACCACCTAAAAATACCATATCTTCTCTTTTACAGACAGAAGCCTTGGCATCTGGGACTTCGAATCTTTCAACTGATTCTCAGGACAAACTAATGGTTGGATTTTTGGAGCCTGCTGACGATACCAAAGTTGACTCCCCCTTATGCAACAATTTGTGTTCAAACCTGGCTCACAACAGTCCCTCAGACCTTTCTCCCATTCTATCCAAGCAGTCAAATGAGTTAGATTCGAAAAACATAATTAAAAGTATTAATGCCAAAGATGTTCTCTCCTCCTCCCACATGCAGAGTCCTGAGCCAGCCACCAAGTTGGAGTTGAAACAAATGATTGCTCAAGCAAGTAGTCAAACTTCCGATGCCATAAAGTTTTCTGTTCTCCTAGAAGAAGCTAAAAAGAAGTCGGCATTTATTGGTAGCAGCAGCTCCAAATCCAATTCCTTTCTGGTCAAAGCTGCCATTGAGGAAGCCAACCATCAGAACATGTCGGAATTCAGCAATAATGTTAAAAATCTAATCAACAATGCTAACAATTTAGCCAACTTTTGTAAAGAGCCAGTAGTGAGGTCAGAACCCATAAAGGCAGAAACTAGCGTAATTCAGAATATTCTATCATCTCGACAAACGTCAGTGGTCCAGACCAATCCTGCTTCCAAGAGATCTGTGATTGCAGAGAACTTCTCTTCAGTCATCACCAAGCCTTCAAGAGGAGGGCTGGACACAGAGGATGTCAAGCTTGACAAAGTGAGTATAAAGATTATAAAGAAGAATGGCTCAAGTAGCCACCACTCATCAGAACATGTAAATACTTCTTCGTACTTGAGCGCTATCAAGAATCCTGTGACCTCCCCTATTCCAACACTCTCTTCCCTTCTCCTCCCCGGGCTCCTAACCTCCTCCAGCAGCATCAAGCAGGAGGCCAGCTCCTCCCTCTACTCCGGCTTCTCCAACTCCCTTCCTCCACTGATCAAACACGATGGGCCTCTACCTCCCTTCACTGTGGTGTCAGGCTTGGTTAAACAAGAAATCCCCACTTCCTTTGCTGGTTCCCTGCTCTCCGCATCTCTCGCCCCTCCCATTACCATCAAACAGGAACCTGGAACTTTCAGGCTTCCCTCCATTGCTTCAATTGCATCCTTGAAACAAGTGGAGACTTCCTCTTCAGGCTCCATCTATTCCTCCACCAGCATCGTCACCACCAGTAACAAGGCTACCCTGGAAGAAAGCAACAATGGGAAGATGGCATCAGAGAAGTCAGAAACTAAGAAGTCCTGTGTGGTATGTAAACTTGGAAGTCCTTGCGGACTTCACCCAACCCAAGGTTCTTCTCCTCAGACTCCTCTAATGTCAGGTGACCCAAGCAAACCTTTTCAATGCAACATCTGTGGGAAGCACTTGGCCACACGCAATGTCTACCACCTCCACATGCGCTCACACTCCGGGGAGAAGCCCTTCAAATGTAACCTCTGCGGGCATCACTTTTCCCAGAAGACTTCCTTAACCAGGCACATGCGGTCTCACACAGGGGAGCGGCCATTCCCTTGTGAAGTGTGTGCCAAGAGGTTTGCAGACAAGGAGAGAATCAAGATCCACATGCGAACCCACACAGGGGAGAAGCCATTTGCCTGTGAGCTCTGTGGGAAGAGGTTTTCCCAGAAGTCCACAGTGAAGAGGCATATGAGTGTTCATACAGGGGAAAAACCTTTCAAGTGCACCAAGTGTGGGAAAGGCTTTGCAAATCGAGGGAACTTGAATGCTCACAGCAAAACTCATGATTCACCCAACTCTTCTTCTTCTTCTTCTTCTACCACCACCACCACTACAGTCACTTCTAACACCACCACCACCACCATAGCAACTACCAGCACTTCTTAACCTCATTCAATTTAGCCTTGTGATAGTGTATATTTACCTTGTAAATCTTGTATAGCTTTCCCTTATCAGGGGTGAACGTGTTGTAATATAGCGATGCATTTTACACACACTCCACAGTGTATATTTTCTTAGTATCCTGCACAAGTACAAAAAAAAAGTTTATATTGCAACGTTCAGAAACAAAAATATATATATATATTAGAGTCTAAAAAAAAATAGTTTGAGAAAAAATATATATATTAATTGATTTTTTAAAAAATGTTTGTAGTTTTTTGGAGCACCTTCTATAAATATTTTGCACACTTAGAAAAAAAGAAGTTTTATTATTATTATTTGCGACATGTTTGTTTTTGCTCCCTGTCAAATCTCTCTTCAACATCAGGGGCCTCAATTATCGATTTGATGTACATACAAAGAGAATGGAAAGGACTGTTTTAAAATCTCACTGCACTAAAGTTTGGGCTTTTATTTTTATTTTTTCCAAGAGAAAGAGTTAAAAAAGGTGGCAGGCATCTTTTTGATTGTCTCATCAGGGCTGCTCGTTTTGTGACTATTACATTCCGCCGGAGGATCTTCCACCTTGTGTTTGGTACAGCACAATTCTGTGGGTATCACCTCTCTCTCTGCAAATTTTCTCTCTAATTTAGTTATTTAAAATATATCAAACAGGGTTTATATATATATATTCCGATAATTGAGGCCCAACATATATTTTTGAGCTGGCAACCTTTGAGCTACGTACATATAACTTTTCCTATCTCTTTTAATTCCTCTTTCCTTCCTTCATTTTCATTGGTTGTTGTTGTACTTAAGCCACTCCCATCCATTCAACCAATCAAGTTAAACCCCCCAAACAAACACCTTCTACTTGTGATATAATTTGATTTACCTCACACACACAATTGGCTGTTTACCAAAAAAAAAGCATATTTATAAAAAGTTATATATACACACACCCTCTATATACAATTATATATTTAAAAAAAACAACAACAAAAAAAGAAAAATATATGTATTGTTTGCCAAAGCTTTAAACAGAGTTTTAAATATATATATATGAATTGTTATAAAAAAAAATATATAAAATTTGCCTATTGCAATATATTATTATAAAAGCTTTTTTTTTCTTTATGTTTTCTCTGTAATTATGGAGTCAAACCTCTTTATCATGATGTCTCTTTAAAAATCATCTTTTTAAAAAAATTGTTGTTGATAAGGTACAATTGGAGTTTTCTATAGCTAAGAAACACAAGGACCAAATAGCTAGATGTAACACAACCACACTTATTGATTACCCTATTTGGTACCTTGGGAGATCTTTCAGAAATATCACAGGCTGCATGTATAAAAATCTATGTATCAGTAGACCACTTTGAACAAATTGTGATCATTATTTTATTTTATGTACACAGCAGAGTGTGACGATAATATTGACTAGTGTTAGGCTTGATATTATTGACCGAACGTTTGCGCTTTTATCGCCATCTTTCTTGTATTTAGTAAGTTTGTTTGTTTCACTTGTGTGGGCTGCACATTTCACCCCAAGAGAGAGAGAGAGAGAAGTTGACATATCAAAAGTTTTGAGATTCCCTTCACTTCTGAGCTAATCATGTTCCTCCTTCACCCCCAAAGAATAGAAAGTCCAACAGTCTGCTAGGTGAAGAAGCCAAATATCTAAACTATACCATAGTCTTCCAACACCATATTTCCTTTTTTTTTTATTTCTTGGTGCTATTACAAAAAAAATGTTTTTTTTTTTAATTTTTGAGAATTTAAAATTTCCTATAACACTTCCTTTTTGTGTTTATTTCATCCTCGACTTTAATGTTATTAGTACTTAAAATTTTCTCTTTAGGTTTTCTTCTATCAAGTACAAACTTGTGGTGCATACAGAGTTGGGATGCGCGCCAACCCTTAGTTCTCTACCAAATGGTGAACACACGGAGGCTCTGAAGATTATTATACATATGCTTGCCAAAGTATATATAACTATGCAAATTTGAGAGTAAATAAATATGTATATGTGTGCGCGCGTTTGTATATTGAAAGAAATGGAAAGCTTTTCCTTAAGTTTCTCAATGAGGGTCTCTTATTCCTAGTTTTTGTCTACCAGCGCGGCATTCCCAACCTCTCAGGGAACTATAGAAAGAGTATTTGCTATAAAAACATTACTTTGGCAGTTTGTGAATCAAGCATTTCACCCTTTAACATTTTAGTAAATCAATGATTAATAATTATCTTGTGTTTATAATTATGCCAGTTTAAAAAAAAAAAAGAAAATATTTTTTTGTTTCTAATCATGTAGAGTAACATACAATTTGCTTTTTATATATTTAAAAGTATATATTTTATTTTATTTTTTTTAGCTCAAATGGTTCCAGCCTTTTTATTTATTTTTAATTTTTTTTTGTTTTTAATTTCGCTTTCATATATATATATATATATTAAATGATATGTGTGCATATAATGTTTTTTGTATAGAGAGTTTTTAAAATGTCTAAAATATTCTATAAATAAGATATATATATATATATATAGTTATGTATATGTGTGTATACAAATTCCAGTATATATATATTCTTTGTTTTGTTTTATCCACACAACCCCCCCCCCTCCTCCCATACCCCTTTCAAGTATATATATTTTATAAATTCTATAGAATTTTATGATGATTAACTAAAAAGTATATGCACAAAAGTTTCACTATTTAAAAAAAAAAAAATCTATATATATATATATATGGCATACACCAACTACCACATATATATATATACCTATATAAATATCTATTAGATGGTGTGTTTGTTAAATCCACATTGTTGTTGTTGATAAATTGTTGTAAAAAAAAACGTCATTCCAATTTGTTATATTTTCTTTGTTGTTAATTTTTTGATTTGTAAAGTAGAGTTTAAAAGAAGGAAAAAAAACCAAGGATCATCGGCTGATGATCAGGAAGTTGCTAGTCACTGTTCCGCACGAGACCTAGTCCAGCTGCTACCGTATTCTTGGGCATTGTTTGTCGTTCCAACTTTTTGTTCTAGTCCAAATCACCTCGTAAAAGGATGCTTCTCCCTAGGAACCGATTTGTGGGACCACACTTTTTTTTTTTCTAATTGTAACTGTGTTGTTTTAATTTTCTTCCTTTAAGTTGTTTTAAAATATATTTAATTTTTTTTTTTTTGTCATTTGCACATTGGCAAACTTTATTTTTTTTTATGGTATTAGATATAGGGCTTCCATGCGTTTAAAAAAATTTTTTTTTTTTTTAGTAGAAAAAAATTGTATAATTTTTTTTTGTGTTAATTTTACCTCTCTCTATATATATATAATCTCTCTCTCTATCCTTTATGAATACAAATTGTGTAGTGTTTAAAGAAAAGAAATTTGTTGATGCTATTTTAAAATAATAATAATTTGTTGGATGTAGATTTAAAAAAACACTTTTTGTCATCACATAACTTGATATATCTAAACATGATATACATATATATTTATGATGTAAATATACTTACTGCTATGCAAAAAAAAAGTTTTTTTTATTTATTTACCCAATATATTGTTTTCTTTCCATCCCCACTTCTTCTCCCTTTTCTTTTAGGATTTGGTTTTGTACACATTACTCCCCCCCATTCAGGTTGCTGTGAACAAATTTTGATAGGGCTTCTCTAGAGAGGAAAAAAAAAATATATTTCCACAAAAAAATAAAATAATATTCTCTTTTTAACAAATATATTTAAATATCCATATATATCTATCTCTATATGAATTTATATATTTGCCTTAAAAACCACAAAAAGAAAAGGATACAAAAAAAAAAAACCAAAAACATACAGCCTTAAAACGGAACCAAAAAGAAATATTTCATGATGCCCAAAGAATATCAAAAAAAGTTCTCTTTATCCATATTTTTTATTCCCCTCACATTTGTTTGTTAATTTTCTCTTCCCCCATTGATAACCTTCATTACAATTTCTCAAAGAATCAGTTCCATGTGAAGCTTCTATTTACCAATATAATTTAAGAGTCCTCAAACCGACGACTCCCCTTTGAGAAATTATAATGGAAGAACTGCTGTGTTTGATAAGTGCCTCACTACAATGATTGTATTTCACTGTTGTATTATTAAATCTCAACACCCACACCTTCTCTTCTCTTCAATCAAACCTACATGCATCTACTTTTGACCTTTACTGACAGATAAGTGTTTTTTTTTTTTTTGTGCTGGCAAGTTTATTTATTTAAAAAATAATTATAAAGCACAATTTGGATTATTGTTACAGGAAAATAAGACTTAATCCAAATAATTTAATAGTGTGTGATGTAACAACACTGTTACAGAAACGTCACACACTATTAATTTATTTGGATTAGGTGAAATTTTCTTGTATTTAAAAAATAAATTCAACTGAAAAAAACTTCTATCTCTGAGCCACAATACCATAAGGGGATAACTACAAGAAAATAAGACCAAATAAATTAATAGTATGTGATGTTTCAGTTACAACATTGTTACAAGAATAAATTTATTCTTTTGTCTGATGATGGTAACAATGCTGTTACCGAAACCTCACACACAATTTATTTGGATTTGGTCTTATTTTCTTGTAGTTATAATCTATAATCCAAATTGTGCTTATCACTATAAGGGGATGTTTTATTTGTTTAGTTTTTTTATTATTATTATCCTATTGTATAATTATTCAAAGTCATGGAGAATGAATTCATGGAATCATAAGTCTCCATGATGGGGAGCTGCTGTTGTTGGTTGGCTACCACCACATGACAGTCAGATTTTCCCTCCCAATAAGGGGATATAAAAATGGTCACAATTCCAGATGGTAAGCCAACAAATGAGGTAACTAAACCTACTGAGGATATCAACTCTGTAAGCTGCACAGTGAACCTATATAAATCATTGAGAGACCATACAGATGTAAACTATATACTGTATATACAGTAGAACCTCCCTTTAGAGGACACCTCTCTCAAAGGACACTTTTCATTTGCAAAATTACCATTTTTACAATTTAGCAACTCTCCGGTAAGAGGACACCTCTCTAAAGGACAATTTGGCTCTGCAATTAGGTGTTGTCCTTTACAGGGAGGTAGTTATACTGTACTACACAGTTTGTACTTTAGTGCGACATTTCTTATGAGAATTTTAAACTATTTTTGATGCGATGATTCTTATTCAGCTTCAGTATAAAAGTAAAACAGTCCAATTCAATATTACAGCAGTAACTGGTGGGAGGGTTCACCACTGATGAACCAGGCCCTCCCAATAATTTATCATTGCGGTAAGGACAGTAAAAAAATATTTTATTTCAAATAGAATTGTACATGTCAAAAATAGTTTTAAATTCTCATACACAACTTGTATTTGAGAGATTATAATATTTTGATGAAGCCATAGCAGAAATATTTGTCTAATTTATTATTTAATAAAATATATTAAATAACTTGGAGCTTATTTATAAAGTGCACACTTTGGATCAATCGTAGCTCTGTGTTATATACACAACTAGTGTGGAGAAGATGCTGAGAGGTTGGAAATTCAATTTTAAAAGCTTTGATTTAACTTGCTTTCATATGTGTATATCCACAAATCTTGGGATCAATTTCTATTGTATAGCAACTACATTTTACTGTATTTGGTACACTTGTTCAAACCTAATCACATTGCAAGTTGACAAAATTTCACGACTTCAGGATGGTTTGTTTCTGTACATCCACAAATTTTGGGATCAATTTTTATTGTAGAGCACCTATTTGGTACACTTGTTCAAACCTGATCACATTGCAAGTTGGAAAAATTTCAGGATGGTTGGGAATAGACTATTTCTATACAGTAAAACCCCGCTAATACGAACCCTGGATATAACGAACCTTCCCTTATAACGAACCCACGCCGATTCCCAATTCCATTCCATTGAAAATACCATCGTTATAACGAACTTTGCGATTTTTAGAATAACGAACTACCCCTATAACGAACCTATTTTCGGTCCCAAAATGATAAAATCTATTTTAAATACTATGCTTATAACGAACTTAGAATTGTAATTTAAAAAAAAAATTAAAACAACCAAATTTTTAAGCATGTTTCAGCTCGTGGATCGCGATTTCAAAACAATAAATTTAGCGGCATTGTTTGTTTTGAATTATGCACTTTTATTTTTTGCTGTATGTTGTATAAATTTTAACACATTATACTTTTTATTAAATAGAATATATTTTCATCCATTAAATTTGAAATATAAAAATACAAATGGCTTCCAAAATGAAGAAAACAAAGGCATTTTAAAAACAAAAGCGTTATTTCTTAAAAAAAAAAAAGGCCATTTTCAGAACTTTTCAAAGTGAAACAACACAGGCAAAATGTTAAGAACATATTAAAATAAGAGAGTATAAATTTTCTATTTATAAAATATAAAATATAAAGCTCTTAAAAATTGTTACAAAGAGGAATCAACCTCAACTTTGGCGCGATCGCGATCGTACGTTTTAGGGCTAAAAAAAAAAAATCCAAATAAATGGTCCCGTGATGAAACAAAAACAATTTTTATGCCATTAACTATGGTGATTTTAAAGTCAGCAATGTTTTGCATGACAAGTTTAAAAAAACAAAATCTAGACCTAGAAGAATATGTGGGAAAATGAAATGGAAGAAAAACACCAACTTTATTTGAATGGTGCAATGCTTGAAAATGCTTTGAAGCAACAAGGTGTTAGAGCCATTTTTCCAAGTAAACAATGTATTATATAATGTGATAATGATGTTTTAAAATCATTTTATATCTTTGAATATATATTTAATAAAACTTTGCCTAGGATTTGTCTTGATTTTTAAATTAGACATAGAGGTACATGTATGTTAATGATAAGAAGAACCTATCATCTAATGATTTCTATTATTATTCAGTATTAATGTAAGGAAATTGGTCAATAAATGGAATTAAAACAAAGTGACCACTATTAAGAGGAGGCCTCTTCCAGTGTGTATGGCTGTCCTTTAATTATACGGTCTAAAAATTTTGAAAAGTAAAAAAAATGGCCAAACCGTGGCTATAGTGAACCAAAAGCTCTGTCCCATTGGGGTTCACTATAGAGGGGTTTTACTGTATTTCCTTTTAAATCCCTGGTGATCATATATGTACTTCCAAACCACACAGAAGTCTAAAATTTTTAAAACTAGCTCAATCCAGCCAACAATACAAGTGTAGAAAATATGCCATGTTGCTGCCATTTCTTTGGTATAATGAGTGGCTGGCATTCCATAAAAATGTGGCCGGGAGAATGGACAGGAGGATCTATATTTCTTTACAATTTTTGTGATCTCTCAAATATACTTCCAGACCAAGTAGAAGTCAGAAATTGCATGCACTTGTTCAATCTAGCTACAAGTGCACTAAATTGAGACTTCCAGGTGGTTGCTGGGTTTAGGAATAGAATTGAACTAAAACTAGAGCTACAAATGATAAGACACAATTTGGATTATAGATCAGAAACACAAGGTAATAAGAACAAATAAATAGTGTGTAACGTTTTTTCTACTAAATCTAAGGATAATATTTTAGGATTCTTATAAAACTATCTTCTTCTTATCTGCTATCTTGTTTACATACTTGATAACAGTACTATTTAAAACATGCTGATATATTTTCTCATTCAGTACTTTTGTCTTTTTTTTTTTTTTTGTTATACCTATACATGTGCTACAGGTCATGATAATCATGGTCGGTAGAAGTTGGCGACTGCTTTTACTGTAAGTACACCACATGTCTACACATGTTAAAATCAGTTTGACTTTTGCCCTTGCAAAATGTTCCAGACCCCATTTGATTACTTGCACTTGCTTGTGGGGTTGGACTTTTGCAAGAATCGGGGGCCATTGGAGCAATTTTTTTTTTATTAGAAAAAGTGTCCAATGCGTCTGATGTTTTGTCTGATGATGGTAACAATGCTGTTAACGAAATTCACACACTATTTTTTAAATTTGTATTTGGTCTTATTACCTTGTGTAGAGCTATAATCTAGAAGGTTCAGGTCGGTGACAAAGCCACAACCATATAGCTTTGGTAAATTTCTAACTCCCACCTGGAGACCATGTTTTCTAGCTAATGGCCCTCGTCAGCCCAGGTTGGACTTTGGTTTCCTGAGATCCTCGAGGATTCATAAAGCCTTCAGAATTTGCCAAACAGGTATCTGAAAGTGACCAGGCCAATTCTATGGTCAAAATATATGGTGCATATTTTCTTTGTTCATTTTTATGGGAGAGTTGATCTTTTTATAGATTTAAAAATATTCTGGAAATTTTTCCATCTATATATTTTGGCCAAAGAATTGGCCTAGCCACTTTTTCAGCTAAATAACTCTCTATAGACACGTATGATTATTTTTAAAAATAAACAATTTCTACTGCCCTTACTGCAATGGAAAAATTAAAGAGAGGGCTTGGCTCATCAGTGGTGAACCCTCCCAGTGGTTTCGCCAGTTTAATCTACCACACCGCTGTTATATTGCATTTTTCGATCTTCCTTTTATAGTGATACTGATGCTAGACTCTTTGAATGGGTATTTTAGATGAACTATGGACATAAGCTTTGAGGACAGCAGAATTACATACAATTATAAATATATAATATGCTTCGAACAATCGCTCTTCCTCAAATTTCAATTTGTGTCTTTTATTAGAACATTTATATTATGATGCATTAGTGAGTCAGGCCCTCCCTTTAATTTTTCCATTGCAGTAAGGGCAATAGAAATTGTTTATTTTTAAAAAAGAATCATATGCGTCTATAATAGTTTCAAATTTTGATAACAGATGGCGTGCTAATGCATCATAATATAAAAAACTCTTTGGCAAATTTTGATGATTTCATGAATAATGTGAAATCAAGGCCAGTCTTGGACAGATGAGGGCCTTTAGAGTGAAACCATGGCAGGAATTTGTCAAAGCTGGTGTTGTGGTTTGTCATCGACCCAGGTGTCTGGAAGGATTTCAGAGACAGTTAATAGATGTCACATAGTTTTTTTCTATCTATTTAACAGAAGTTACTTATCTCTTATAGAATGTGAGTGAGATAGTCCTTGGGCTTTCTGAACAATAGCAGGAAGAGCTGCTAAAATTCCCATTGGTGTAGGGTCTGTGTGCAATTCCCATAATTTGTTTTAAGAAACAAAAAGCTAATGTGTAAATGGTGATGGAGTCTTTTACTCATCACTAAATTATTTTTTTTATTATCATTATACCAGTAAATACAGTAGAGGAATATCTAAATATAAATATGAATCTATTACAGTTTATGTCAGGTTCAGGCCAATTACCTAATACATGTATGTAGTTGAGATAATGATTATGAAATCTAAATACACAATGGCCCAAAGAAAATACCAACAGGCAATATTTCAACCAGATTTTACAGAGTCCATCACATAATTATCTACAGGATTGTGCAGAACAGAGAAATTTTGCAGTAATATCTTTCGTGCCCACCAGAGATTATAGAATTATATATAGGTTCCTTATTTTAAATGTCAATGCTCTAAAATCAATTACTTCTAGTTATTTTAAGAATATAAATTAGATTTTATTTGAAGACATATTACAAATCATAAATGCCTTGTTTGAAACCTATTGGTCCCTTTGCGGTTTAGTTTTGTCATCAAACATGGTTTATTTAACCTTATTTTATATGCAAAAAAATAAAAATAATAATAATAATAACAGCACACACATCATAATAAAGGAGACTTAGGAGAGCTGAGGAGATATTCTTTTATTAGCCTGGCACTCTGTATGCCTCATCTCTTCTCTACCCCCAACATATGATCCTCAAGAGCATGATACAAACAGCTGCCTAATACAAACTAGTAGCTAGCAGTTCAAACTGCAGAATGAGTAGGTTGCTGAGAATGACCAGTTGACCAGAATGTGCCAGGCTTGGTCGAGGCTGCCCATAATGGAAGGATTGAGGTGAATCAGGCCAAGCAGAAGGACTATCTGCATCCTGAGTCTCAGGAATGCTGGACAGTTGAAGAGGAGAAGGTGATACTGTCTTAGGTTGTTTTTTTTTTAAAGAGCACTGAGGGTAGGATGCCAATGTGTCACAAAAGCTTTGCCAGAACATGGCTGTGAGGATGAAATATTTCAAGAGACAGCTTGGAGTGGATGATATTCTCCTATGGGATCTGATAGTCTTTGGTGAATACCTTTGTCAAGCTTGCTAGACAGCCATACACAAAAGGTTGCAAGCAAAAGTTTAGGCAGGAAGAAGGCGTGAATGCTAAGGCAGAAGCATTCTTTGCAACTTTGTCTGCTATTTTATTGCTATTGACTCCACTGTATCCAGTACCCAATAAAGCCTAATGTGAGGAGTTCTGTCCAGGACTTGTATTTTCCCACCACTAAAGATTATTATGCTGTACTAGAAGTGGAGTAACTACCAGAGCAGATTCGTACTCCTCAGTCTGCAAGATGAACAACCCAGAGAATTGCTAGTGCAGTCAGAATGAAAACATGGAAGAACAGGCTGATGTTCTTTGGAAGAGAGAATAATTGTAGCGCCAACTCCTGGGTCAATTTTTTATCCATCTGTGAATATAAAAGAGGTGCTTTAAATGGCATCAGGGCAGGATCCAATTTTGATTTATAGTTTCCTTCCTTGAGATCTCCTTTAGGAAGGCCAACTGAGTCTAGATGATGATGTTGAGAAGAGGACACTCAGGCGAATAGTTGGATTACAAGGAACCCTCTCTCAATATATGCTTTGCGGATGTGTGATGAGAGCTTCAGGACTGATGGATACTTTCTTTGGAAGAAGAAGGACGACCTCAGAATGACAACCAAAGCACCAGACGGGCTTGCAATTTGGAGATGGAAGTGTCGGTAGGCAGGTGCAAGTGGTGCATGAAGGAGAAAATACCAGGGAGTTGGCGAGCCTGACCAGAGAGGGAGACACCGCGGGTGAAGGGAGCCCATCTTCGAAAGTACGCGTCCAGGAGATCCAGAAGATGTCCTTCCTGCATGGCGGCTGACGCTCTGGGTCAAATGCAACAGCCCAGAATCTTCGAACAGGTGTTTTTCTAGGAACTTCCATGGGGAGAGTCGACGCGGACACGCAAGGTGCCGCACCAAAGGCCCACGCTCTTCCTGAAGTTCACCTAGATTTGGAGAAGCGCTGGAAGCCTAGGAAGATGGAGGTCACCTCACCAAAGTATTCCTCCTGGCAGATCGTCAGCAAGATGTCGTCGTAGTAGGCGATGACGCCCTCGCCGAAGGCTCTCTGAAAGTGAGCGGTTCAGTAGCGAGGCTGAACAGCGCGGCGCTGACGGCACAATTCCGTCTCACGCCTTTTAGGAGTTGGAAGGCGACAGTGTGATGCTCCCCAAACCGGACGGCCGCATTCGCCCCTGCGTAAGGGAGCTGGATCCATCTGATGAAGGCTGGCGTCAGGCTCAAGAAGACTAGGAACGACAGCAGGAATCCTCTGTCTGGGGAGTCAAAGGCGGACTCCCGGTCCATGGGGACGACCGCCAGCGACAAGCTCCCCGCAGTTGCCATCTCGACCTCGTCCGTGGGCGATGTTCCAGGAAGGAGACCAGGCAAATGGAGCCGCGACGTGTCGATGATAGTAAGATGCTGCGCACCAAGGAAGCGCGTACACCCTCCATAGAAGAGCCGAGAAGAAATTCTCATACGCAGAGAGGAGCTCGCAGGACAAGCTGTCCCATCACTGAGCCTTTCCAGTGGGATGCGTGTGGATGGCTGCAGCGATTTCGTCCTGAAAATGTCTGAATGGAAGAGAGGATAGCCTTCTTCTGATGGTGGTTCCCGCGATGTAGTCGTCTACCTCGCCAGGGTCGGCTGGGTCGTGAGCAAAGCGGAGCCTGAACGAAGGAGGGCACTCTGGAGCGTAGCTCGCGGTCACGCTTGCCCTCTTCGTCCTTGGCGATGGTTGCTGCACGACGGCGGAGACAGAGCGCACGCCCAAGGTCTGGCAGCGATGGATAATCGGACTCCATCGAAGAAGCCTCGAGCCTGACCCTGATGTAACGATTGGCTAGGATAACGTAGTCATCATCCAACTCAGGACGAGGAGTGTGGAGCGACCTCATCACCGCCAAGATTCCAGCCTTGATGCGGTTTAATCCCGTACATGTCTCCGTCATCAAAGTCTTCGCCGGCCGGTCCGCCCTTCGTCGTCGATGTAGGAAGACAAATGTTCAAGAGCAGATGCCGACCTTAGCAAAACAGCTACACTGGGTCATCCCGCAGCAGGAGGAGGATGGCGCGGAGGTCCGAGAGACAGTAGCTGTAGTCAATTATTTATTATTATATATTTAAGGTAATTCACTAGCGCGGCAGGGAAGAGTATCCAGCCAGCTGCTAATCCAGTCGGCCACTCTGGTTGGAAGGTGGGCCGAGTCGAAGAAGGTAGAGATATCTGCCAGCGCGGCTTGCTCCAACAGATTGGAGAGGGCTTTCACTGAGGCCTAATATGTTACTCCTGCAGGACCCCGTCGATGTTGAGGCCGAAATAATAATAATAATAATGATGATGTATTTTATTTACTAAAAAACACCTATAGTACAATTATTAATAATTAAAATGAAATAAAACGCATAGCTCAAAAATAATTTTTTTGCTATCAAAGCTTAAAATATAGTCTTTTCAAAGTGTAAAGGCTATTTAGAGAGTTTAAAATATATTATTCAACTTTAAATGCATTTTTATTAAAAGTAAAAAATATCTTTGCATAATTGTGTTAACATTCTTTTTTTTTTTTTTAAATTCTCTCAAAATAAAATAGTGTGTCTTATAAGTACAAAACCTATATGTAAATGTCGTAATAACAAATATAAATACTCACACACTCACACAAATTAATTAATTTAAATATATTCAACATAATTAGAAATAAAAACCTGACCATTTTTCTATTTTTTCTTTGTGTGTGTGTGATTTTTAAAATAATTAGAATTATTTAATGATAATTTTCTAAGTAGAAACACTTTATTCATACAAATAAGAAATAAAATATTCACAGAATTTTCAAAGAAAATAAATAAAATAAAAACGATAAAGATCCTTTATGTTACGTTTGTTGATATTTATTGTAAATAAATTTTACATGTTAAGAGTTAAAGGATATTTTACATGAATATATTATACATGAATATAGCAATTTTAACTTATTTAATTTTATTTAATAGCTGTTAAATATTTAATATCAACTGTAGGTATAATGCTACGTTGTTCTTTTTATTTTTACGTGGCGCCACATTTTAATAAAGCCATTTTAAAAATAATAAATAATGATCGGCTTTTATTAAAAAGTATAAATGAACTATTTTTAAACTAAATCGTATTAAATTAATATTTAAATAAATAACATTTTATATGAAAAATGATAGCCATAACTTTTGGACATTAATAGCTTATTTAAATGATATTTATCTATAAAGATTATAATGTATCTTTAATGAAATACTTATTCTAGATGAGGCCAATCAAATGGTTGAATCCAATAAGAAAATGAAATTATAGAGTTAAAATACTCCTATGATTTGTTTTCCATGTCCAATTCATTGATTACTATGGGAATCTCAGCACAAACTTGCTGGTTTTCCAACCTTAATATACTATTGCTAGCCATTATGAGGTTAGGTAATGTTGGGTTCAGTTTTGGGTTAGTAAACCAGTAAGCTTACCTTAAGACCTCTTTATTACTGCATATAAGCAATCCAGTTTTTTTTTTTGACCCAATACCGCCTTTATCATACAGAAATACATGTTCTCTCAGTTTTCTATCAATATATTAATTATTTATAGTTTGAGCTATCACATATTTCCTTTCCAGCTATTAAAACACTCAAGTATTACTTTCCATATCAATCTTAGGGATTCTTTGGTTGAGAAAGAGCAAAAACAATGTCTATGTAAC
Source organism: Cordylochernes scorpioides (assembly GCA_030710605.1). Classification (NCBI taxonomy): domain Eukaryota; kingdom Metazoa; phylum Arthropoda; class Arachnida; order Pseudoscorpiones; family Chernetidae; genus Cordylochernes; species Cordylochernes scorpioides. Next base: position 47,442,620 of record CP092875.1, on the reverse strand, counting down.
ATAGTATATGTACAAAGTATAGGTTTTGTTACTAATTATGAGATTTTTTATTTAAAAAAACTATATATTTCACACCGTGTGTAGTTTCCTTTAAACTGTCACATTCAGAATGGAGAAGAGAGAATTTTTATTATTCAATATTAAAGAGAGATGGAGAGAGATTGAAACTACTTTCAAAGTCCATATAAGATTATATAAGGTTAAATACAGAATAAATATAAATATGAATAAATATGAGTATATAATGATAAAAATAGATATAAATAGATTAAAATAATTGATAATTGATGGAGAGAGAGATTATATAATAATAATAAACTCTATACAAATTTGTTGTCAGTGTTAAAACATCCCATTTATATTTAGATGGGAGAAAAATAAATTGATATTAAAAAACTGCTCATCATCCAAAATAAACACACAAAAATAATGCCATTGTGACAATAGAAGGAAAGTTTTTACATTTATTTTGATCATAGAATACTTGTTTATAGTTTTGATTTATAGAAAGGAGGAAACTAAAAGACACCACTTGGTTGCAGAGTACCAGATTCTGTCTATTCAGACATTTTTAAACCCAGTTTACTGTGTTTATACTAGGACCTGATGGTCTTTTAATATCTGGTAGTAAGTGGGTTCTGGCAATGAGACAGGCCAGCTATGACATGCTTGTTTCAGTTCTCCTGTGTCTCTATTGAATACTCTCTCTAAACCTAGTATTATTATAGGCTAGTTTGTGACATTGCTGTGATAGAGATGCATGGAGACATCTGAGGCTCTTCATTGGACACGACAACAACAACATTATAGGCTAGTTTGTGACATTGCTGTGATAGAGATGCATGGAGACATCTGAGGCTCTTCATTGGACACGACAACAACAACATTATAGGCTAGTTTGTGACATTGCTGTGATAGAGATGCATGGAGACATCTGAGGCTCTTCATTGGACACGACAACAACAACATTATAGGCTAGTTTGTGACATTGCTGTGATAGAGATGCATGGAGACATCTGAGGCTCTTCATTGGACACGACAACAACAACATTATAGGCTAGTTTGTGACATTGCTGTGATAGAGATGCATGGAGACATCTGAGGCTCTTCATTGGACACGACAACAACAACATTATAGGCTAGTTTGTGACATTGCTGTGATAGAGATGCATGGAGACATCTGAGGCTCTTCATTGGACACGACAACAACAACATTATAGGCTAGTTTGTGACATTGCTGTGATAGAGATGCATGGAGACATCTGAGGCTCTTCATTGGACACGACAACAACAACATTATAGGCTAGTTTGTGACATTGCTGTGATAGAGATGCATGGAGACATCTGAGGCTCTTCATTGGACACGACAACAACAACATTATAGGCTAGTTTGTGACATTGCTGTGATAGAGATGCATGGAGACATCTGAGGCTCTTCATTGGACACGACAACAACAACATTATAGGCTAGTTTGTGACATTGCTGTGATAGAGATGCATGGAGACATCTGAGGCTCTTCATTGGACACGACAACAACAACATTATAGGCTAGTTTGTGACATTGCTGTGATAGAGATGCATGGAGACATCTGAGGCTCTTCATTGGACACGACAATAACAACATTATAGGCTAGTTTGTGACATTGCTGTGATAGAGATGCGTGGAGACATCTGAGGCTCTTCATTGGACACGACAATAACAACAATATAGGCTAGTTTGTGACATTGCTGTGATAGAGATGCATAGAGACATCTGAGGCTCTTCATTGGACACGACAATAACAACAATATAGGCTAGTTTGTGACATTGCTGTGATAGAGATGCATGGAGACATCTGAGGCTCTTCATTGGACACGACAACAACAACAATATAGGCTAGTTTGTGACATTGCTGTGATAGAGATGCATGGAGACATCTGAGGCCCTTCATTGGACACGACAACAACATTATAGGCTAGTTTGTGACATTGCTGTGATAGAGATGCATGGAGACATCTGAGGCTCTTCATTGGACATGATAACAACATAATTTATAGGCTAGTTTGTGACATTGCTGTGATAGAGATGCATGGAGACATCTGAGGCTCTTCATTGGACATGACAACAACAACATTATAGGCTAGTTTGTGACATTGCTGTGATAGAGATGCATGGAGACATCTGAGGCTCTTCATTGGACATAACAACAACAATATAGGCTAGTGTAAGGCATCTTCCATATATATAACCTACAGAGAGTATAGGTTGCCAACGGAATCTTTCAAATGTAATACTAACTTGCTTTCCACATGGAGAGAACACTTTTATTCTCCTAGAATGACCATATTGCTTGTGTCAACAAATAGTTGGTTTTCCACTCAATCTTCCCCCACACTAGGTAGTTGTTGGCAACAATCTCCACCTGTGTTGGACACAAAGCCAATAAACTGATATTTTGGAAACAGCGTATTAATATCTTCGCTATTTCTTCAATATTTGGGTCTGAAGATGCTGAAACAACGCACACAGTTTATTAACTTGTTGATACACAGTTCGTTACCTTATGTTTCTACCTGTCATTTTAGGAACAAGGCACTGAGAGCAGGGTATTTCATCTGGTTGTGAGTGTTTCAACTGGTGGTCAGAGGGGATTGTTTCAACAGGTTGGGAGTGTTTCAACTGGTGGGGATTGTTTCAACTGGTGGTCAGAGGGGAGTGTTTCAACTGGTGGTCAGAGGGGATTGTTTCAACTGGTGGGGAGTGTTTCAACTGGTGGGGATTGTTTCAACTGGTGGTCAGAGGGGATTGTTTCGACTGGTGGGGAGTGTTTCAACTGGTGGGGATTGTTTCAACTGGTGGTCAGAGGGGATTGTTTCAACTGGTGGGGAGTGTTTCAACTGGTGGTCACAGGATTGTTTCAACTGGTGGTCAGAGGGTATTGTTTCAACTGGTGGTCACAGGATTGTTTCAACTGGTGGGGAGTGTTTCAACTGGTAGAGATTGTTTCAACTGGTGGAGATTGTTTCAACTGTTGGGGATTGTTTCGACTGGTAGGGATTGTTTCAACTGGTGTCAGAGGGGATTGTTTCAACTGTTGAGGAGTGTTTCAACTGGTGGGGATTGTTTGGACTGGTGGGGAGTGTTTCAACTGGTGGTCAGAGGGGATTGTTTCAACTGTTGAGGAGTGTTTCAACTGGTGGGGATTGTTTCAACTGTTGAGGAGTGTTTCAACTGGTGGGGATTGTTTCGACTGGTGGGGATTGTTTCAACTGGTGGTCAGAGGGGATTGTTTCAACTGTTGAGGAGTGTTTCAACTGGTGGGGATTGTTTCGACTGGTGGGGATTGTTTCAACTGGTGGTCAGAGGGGATTGTTTCAACTGTTGAGGAGTGTTTCAACTGGTGGGGATTGTTTCGACTGGTGGGGATTGTTTCGACTGGTGGGGATTGTTTCAACTGGTGGTCAGAGGGGATTGTTTCAACTGTTGAGGAGTGTTTCAACTGGTGGGGATTGTTTTGACTGGTGGGGATTGTTTCAACTGGTGGTCAGAGGGGATTGTTTCAACTGTTGAGGAGTGTTTCAACTGGTGGGGATTGTTTCGACTGGTGGGGAGTGTTTCAACTGGTGGTCAGAGGGGATTGTTTCAACTGTTGAGGAGTGTTTCAACTGGTGGGGATTGTTTCAACTGTTGGGGATTGTTTCAACTGGTGGTCAGAGGGGATTGTTTCGACTGGTGGGGATTGTTTCAACTGTTGGAGATTGTTTAAACTAGTGGGGATTGTTTCAACTGGTGGGGATTGTTTCAACTGGTGGTCAGAGGGGATTGTTTCGACTGGTGGGGATTGTTTCAACTGTTGGAGATTGTTTAAACTAGTGGGGATTGTTTCAACTGGTGGGGATTGTTTCAACAGGTGAGGAGTGTTTCAACAGGTGGGGAGTGTTTCAACTGGTGGTCAGAGGGGATTGTTTCAACTGTTGAGGAGTGTTTCAACTGGTGGGGATTGTTTCAACTGTTGGGGATTGTTTCAACTGGTGGTCAGAGGGGATTGTTTCGACTGGTGGGGATTGTTTCAACTGTTGGAGATTGTTTAAACTAGTGGGGATTGTTTCAACTGGTGGGGATTGTTTCAACTGGTGGTCAGAGGGGATTGTTTCGACTGGTGGGGATTGTTTCAACTGTTGGAGATTGTTTAAACTAGTGGGGATTGTTTCAACTGGTGGGGATTGTTTCAACAGGTGGGGATTGTTTCAACAGGTGAGGAGTGTTTCAACAGGTGAGGAGTGTTTCAACAGGTGAGGAGTGTTTCAACAGGTGAGGAGTGTTTCAACTGGTGGAGAGTGTTTCAACTGGTGGTCAGAGAGGAGTGTTTCAACTGGTGGGGATAGCTGCAAACCTGGAGAAGTCATCTTGTCTTTATATGGTTCCATTTCTTTGTCCCTCTCTGATGGAGACAACAGTCAAGATGCTTCTAGCTAGTTAGGAATATTCTAGCTCCAGCTCAGCAATTATCTTGTCCAGAATTTATCACAGAAATGGTGGCTGAGGTCAAACTAAGAAAAAGATGAAAAAGGCTGTTCCTGATCATGTCCTATACCTTTTGTTGTATTTTTCTATTGTTTCTCACACAGCTATGTAAATACCTGTTCCTTGATATATCAGTAATCAAGAAACAGCATTTCTGTTGTTGAGATACAGCCTGCACTGCAGTAATGAGGGCCTGCAACACTGACATTCTGACTTATCACAATTCATCAAGAAAGTGGTTTTGGCCATTTCTTGAATAGAAAGTCGTTGTTTCTAGTTTATATTTATTCCAATAGATGGCTTCAGCAATGTTGATAGGCTCTATTAGGATATGCCTTTTTTTTTTCACAATTTTACCACCGGATCTTATATTTTATCATCTAGAAGGTTAGTTGTTCCAAGAAGCCATTCTCTCAAACCTCCCACTGAGAGTTTCCATCCCTGGATCCTATAGCTTCACATTAAAAATTTGCCATTGGTGATTCTTGACCATTTTAATGACCACTGTTTGAAAATAGAGTGATCCTTTTTCAAATCTTTAGGTATTACAAAATCTTCATTCAACACCCGAAGGGATCAGAATTTTTGGTTGAATTGAGTCTGTATTCAATTATGGTTGGTTAAGATGGATTCATCACAATATTCACTGCTAGTAGACATTGTGTTGTTGTTGTCAATACTTAAGAAGGTGTTGTAGTGTTGAATATGGGAGTAAGTGTTGAATTAAAGAGAAAGTAATTTAAAAGGCTAGGATTTGTATACTTTGTTGAAGTAAGTGTTGGATTAGAGTTATACTGTGTATTGGAAAAAAAAAATAATTACCAGTATTTTGATCAATTTTCATAAAATACTCAATGAAACTAAGTTATTTCTTGTCCCCAGGACTATAATAGAAAAGCTGAGACAATTGAACCTAATGGAGATTGTTTAAACGACTTGAGGAATAAGCAACAACAACAAGTTATTTCTTGTAGTTATAAAATTTCATTTTTTTCTAATAAATACTAGAATTCATACAAATATTCTAGTTTAAATTCTACGGGAAACCTATTCTGTAGTTTACTATCAGGTCAGACAAGGGAGGAGGGGCTACAAATAACTAAAGGTATTTATGGACAGAATGGATTTAGGTCATTGACTAGTTGGCTGCCCTTTTTCTACTCTCTCTCATTGCTACCATGACTGGTTCTAGGCCAAGGTTATTCCTTAGGGGCAGTGACTTATAAAATGGCTTTAAAATTTCAATAAAGCAAACAGGAGAGCCAATAATGACTTCAGCAACATTCTCAGCTCCTGGGGTTATTTCAATGGGACACCAAACATCCTCTCAATTCAATGCAGTAATGTCAGTTTTTGTTGAACTGTTTGAAAATTAAAGTAAAAATATTTAACTATATTTATTAGACAGATGGCAATATTCAACTGTTTTGCTTATAAGAGCTTAATATAAACTTCTTGCAGCAGAATGTTTCTCGATACATTTACTTCCATCTGGACTAATGAACCAGCTTCAGCCTGAGTGAATCTTCCAACATGGCCTCCCATTGTTTTCTTTGTACCAATGTTTTTTTCAGCATCAAATCTTGGTGCTCAGTGAGCCTGGAAGTCAATAATTGGATAGCAGTGTAGATGAAAGTTGATTGATTGCATTTTTTTTTCACTTCCAGTGGCATGGTTTTAGACCTTGAGAACCCTTTGATTTTTTCAAGTCCTAATATATATAATTATTTTTCTGTACAAATAATAGATGAACTTGAATATCCTTTATCGAACTGCTTCTATCTTAGAGAATTTTTGTCCTCTGTTATAAAACTACATATTTGGTTTTATATTATCATTCAATGCCAAGTCTGCTGAAATGGAGAACTGTCATTCTACTCTAGACTAAGACAACTTACATTGTGGAAGGGCATGTCCAAAAGCTAACATTTCTGCAGAAATCATTGTTGACTGCATCATTTTATATTCTTTACCATGATATTGACTGATTTAACTCAGTGTTAGGTGGGCCTGAACCAACTCTTGGATGTTGTGCACTTTCAAGAACTTCTCTGGGGTCATTTTAAAAGTCCCTGAGTCCTGAACATTACTTAGGTGAAACAAAATTAGGGGATGTGGACTTGATGTAATTATGGAATGAGGGACTAAACCCAGAAGAGAGCTCTAAAACATTCAAGTTTCTATTAATCCTTCAATTCATTCCTCTCAGCACCTGCTCCTCACATGTGCCAGCACTGTGTGACAACCCAATATACTGTTTATCCAGGAGAGGGTTAGCAGACCTCCTATCACAATACCAAGCTAAATGTTTATGTTAATGATAAGGTGTGATTTTTTCAGTAGGAGGTCAACTTGCTTGAGAAACCGGGGGTTGTGCTAGCAGTGTGTTCCAACAATCTTCAGTCTGCCACAATTGTCACATCAAATATGCAACAATGTATGGATCAATTCACTATAGAGCATTGTGTAAATAAAATAAATAATTCATAGAAAAAGAAGTTCAATCACAGATAGATATGAGTGAGAAAACAAATATTTGACACCAATATAAAGTTACTAATGCATATATACATAAAAATATGTATTCTGTGTCATCTTTGTTGTCCATCCATTTCTGGGCCAAAAAAACACAAGAGAGCTCCCAATGGACAGCTCCTGTTATCTTCTTGGCCCATCACCACAGACTATCAGATTGTTGTCATTCTCATCAAGTGCCATTATTGTAACCACTGAGAGTGTCAGCCTGCTGCTGCTGCTGAATGGGTATTTTCGAACCCATTATAATTCCCCCTGCATTCAGGCATTACCATATGGCCTGGTTTTCTATCAACTCTCAAGCCCTTCCCTGAAATCTGTGAATATGCTGATAACATTTTTCTATCACTTAAACTAAAGATTTCAAATCACTGGAAAATAATATATTTATTTTATCTTACACATCATCAGACCTCTTATAAATATATAGAAATAATGAACTTATTAACTACATTAGAATAATGCATTTATTGATCTTATTTGCACAGATTCAGATCAGTGACTGAGCCATAACACCAGGTTTGTCAAATGTGGCTTATTCTGACCTTGTTTATCATGGGCAATACTTAATGTGCTTTCCATTAGAAGTAAGGAACTTGTGGGGAGACTGCATTACTTAGCCCCATACCTTTTCTTTTTGATAATGTCCACTTCCTTGACCAAAATAGATAGGTCAGGTGTGGCATATTTGTGCTAACATTTTCAAGTGGCCATTTCTTCTTACCCATTTGTCCTACAAATAGTGTAGAAGTGGTGTTTCCAGAGTTCTGAGCAGTTGACCTCTTATTTGTTATCTAACAATCAGAAGCACAATCACATATGCCCAACTTGTTAAAACACTTGAGAAGACAACTATAGAATCTAAATGACCAATTTCTAATAGAATTGTCATGTCTTGAGAACTCCTCCTCTTCCTTAACTGAGATGCCCAGTGTTAAACTGTGTCAGAAACTTTTAGAAATCTGAAACTAGTTTTGGGCCCACAGAATCATGACTAGTGGCAAAAATTTGATGACTGACAAGCTTATATGTTTATTTGCTCTATGACTTTGCATTAATAACTTGTAAATTTATTGTTGTCATTTGTAATCCTCAGTTGGCCATCCTGCTTATCACACCACTTCAAGGTAGACCCCTAAACTCACAAACATTAAATAATATTTTCAATATTTTTAGAATTATACAGATTGCCTCTCATTAAAATTTTTCAAAAATTATATAAAATTCAACTATTTTTAAAATCCAGACCACAATTCCCTTCCCAAATACAGTCAAACCTCTTTAATTCAACATCCCTAGAGAAAGATATTTCCTGTTGAATTAAAATGGATGTTTGAATTACTGTTGGTTATATTAAAGTTGGTAATTTGGTTGTGATTTGAAAACTAGTTAAATCATTGGTGATTTTTAATTAAAGTTGATAATTTGTTGGGATTGTGTGGAAAACTAGTTAAATCATGGTTGGCAATTTTGTTGGGATTGTGTGGAAAACTAGTTAAATCATGGTTGGCAATTTGGTTGGGATTGGAAAACTAGTTGAATCATAGTTGGTAATTTGGTTGGGATTGGAAAACTAGTTAAATCATGGTTGGTTGAATTAAAGTTGGTAATTTGGTTGGGATTGGAAAACTAGTTAAATCATGGTTGGTTGAATTAAAGTTGGTAATTTGGTTGGGATTGGAAAACTAGTTAAATCATGGTTGGTTGAATTAAAGTTGGTAATTTGGTTGGGATTGGAAAACTAGTTAAATCATGGTTGGTTGAATTAAAGTTGGTAATTTGGTTGGGATTGGAAAACTAGTTAAATCATGGTTGGTTGAATTAAAGTTGGTAATTTGGTTGGGATTGGAAAACTAGTTAAATCATGGTTGGTTGAATTAAAGTTGGTAATTTGGTTGGGATTGGAAAACTAGTTAAATCATTGGTGATTTTTAATTAAAGTTGATAATTTGTTGGGATTGTGTGGAAAACTAGTTAAATCATGGTTGGCAATTTGGTTGGGATTGGAAAACTAGTTGAATTATAGTTGGTAATTTGGTTGGGATTGGAAAACTAGTTAAATCATGGTTGGTTGAATTAAAGTTGGTAATTTGGTTGGGATTGGAAAACTAGTTAAATCATGGTTGGTTGAATTAAAGTTGGTAATTTGGTTGGGATTGGAAAACTAGTTAAATCATGGTTGGTTGAATTAAAGTTGGTAATTTGGTTGGGATTGGAAAACTAGTTAAATCATGGTTGGTTGAATTAAAGTTGGTAATTTGGTTGGGATTGGAAAACTAGTTAAATCATGGTTGGTTGAATTAAAGTTGGTAATTTGGTTGGGATTGGAAAACTAGTTGAATCATAGTTGGTTGAATTAAAGTTGGTAATTTGGTTGTGATTTGAAAACTAGTTGAATCATAGTTGGTTGAATTAAAGTTGGTAATTTGGTTGTGATTTGAAAACTAGTTGAATCATAGTTGGTTGAAGTTGGCAATTTTGTTGGGTTTGGAAAATAGTTGAATCATGGTTGGTTGAATTAAAGTTGGTAATTTGGTTGTGATTTGAAAACTAGTTAAATCATAGTTGGTTGAATTAAAGTTGGCAATTTGGTCGTGATTTGAAAACAAGTTGACATATTTGATTTAATCAGAAGGTTATACGGTACCATCTTTTTCTCTCGTAAAAAATATACTTCAAAAGATAATGGGTTAACTTATAGCTGGTTAAAGTTATACTGTATAACATAATAATTTATTATCTCCCCTATATCAGAAGGTAATCCACTCTAATAAACTAAATGTGATGTAATGGGGGATACATTCTATATTCTGATGCTAGCAATACTGCTGCTGCCATGGGAAACACAAAATATCTTCATTTGGATCAGCTTTGGCTTCACAATTGATCAGAAACATGGTCGTGTATGAGCACACAAATCCAGTTGAATTAACTTTCGCAATGCCAATTTTGAGCTCATTTGAAAAATAAAAAGCCAATTGCATCCCATAGTTGGGGATATATACTTCTCATTACAAATTCTAGCTACAAGAAAATAAGACCTAATCCAAATTAATTAATAGTGTGTGACATTTCAGTAAAAACTCTGTTACGGAAATTTTACACACTATTTATTTATTTGGATTAGGTCTTATTTTCTTGTAGCTATAATTTATAATCCAATTTGTGCTTTATCATTAAAAATTCAATTTATGAGAAAACAATAAAAAAAATAAAAAGGTCAGGTGTTGATATAAAAAATAAAGAAGGCATATCCTGACCACGAGCACATGTGCTTTTTAGATGGCAGAGCGCCATCTAGTGGAGCAAAAATAAACTAAACATTTATTTAACTTGCTCCTTGATATTTGGCCAACCCAATTTCTTGATAAATCAATTGTGGATGGCTTTTCTTGATTTATCAAGAAATTGGGTTGGCCAAATATCACAGAGCAAGTTAAATAAACATTTAGTTTATTTTTGCTCCACTAGATGGCGCACTGCCATCTAAAAAGAACATGTGCTTTTGGTCAGGATATGCCTTCATTATTTTCAAATTAAATTTAATGAGCACCTATGAGATAAATGTAATTGTCCTACGCTGACAAAAATTTAACAAGAGGACACACATGCTAATGCTAATTATATTTGTATAAAGAAACAGCTTTCTCTCTGTATAGCCTTGTTCATTGATCACAATAAAATATTGTCAGAGTTAATGGAAAACTCTCTCCTCTCTCTCAAATATACAAAACTATAAAATCACTATAAACATTATTGTTTTACCAATTTTACTTTTTATGTTTATTATATGGTTTATTATTTTTTTAAAATGTCAGCTCAACTATTTTAACAATTTTACTTTATAATCCCTTTTATTTTCACCTTTGTAAAACCTATTTTTCATAGGGGTCTGTGAAAGGGTGGTCTAAACCATTGGTTTTTGACAGCTACGACCCGGGATTAAATTTTGCATTGGGCACTTTTTTCTAATAAAAAAAAAAAAAATGCTCCAATGGCCCCTGATACTTGAAAAAGTCCAACCCCACTAGCGAGTGCAAGTAATCAAACGGGGCTCTGGTACATTTGTAAGTGCAAAAGTCGAAATGCTTTTCACATGTGTAGACATGTAGTGTACTTACAGTAAAAGCAGTCGCCAACTTCTTCCCACCATGATTATCATGGCCTGTACCACGTGTACTAGGGATAATTAAAAAAATAAAGTTTTTTTTTTCAATCTTTTGGTAAATATTGAATTTCAAAGGTTTCTCCAAGAGAAGCAATTTTAAGCATTTTTTTTTCTCTATCTCAACCTAATGTAGACAGCTTCGAATGACTGTGTTAGCTTCCAACCAAGAGGTAGTAAAGTAATCAGGCCTTGTTGTTTACCTCTCATCAATAGCTCCAGGGTGACTAACACGACAGAATCACTTCTGCAACCTTACAATGGCCATTGTGTGCAGTGATCCAACTCCACATTGACTGGTCTACCTGCCAAGGTCTTATGAATTCACAAGTTTTGAATCTCTTCTGTTCTTGACTACCCTCACTGGCCTTTTTGGGCGGCACTGTACTACACAAAGGTAGGCCTCTCTCTCCACCTTTGGTCGGTCCCCTGGGGTGTTTCTTGTGTTTTTACTCTGTCTTATTGGATTCTGAAATCTCCCTCCCTCCCTCTCTCTATCTTTATAAAAATAACTTATAAACACTGACTCCCCACAAACTGCTGATAGTAAGTACAATTATCTGTAATTAAAAATAATATTCCTTAAAAAACACTTTAATGGATATCCAAAGTACATCAAGTACATGATAACCATAGTTGAGTTTGAGACTGCTTATACTCTAACACATGCAGAAGCATTTTGATTTTTGCATGTTCACTAAGCCCCTGTTTGAATACTTGCACCTACTGGTGGGACTCTAGTGGCAATAACCCCAGGCAAGGTTTATCCCATGTGCATCGTTACCTGAATGTAATAGAATAAAGGCTTTTTTTTCTTTTCTTTTAAATCAAATTTCAAATAGGCTAAATGAATTTAATCATTATTATCTGTGAAGTTTACAACCAACCAACCATATAGAACTTACCTATATATGTATGGGTCCATTCTACAAATGGATCAAGAATGACACATAGTCCTAAGCTTATTTAAAGTTTTACCTGAATGTAATAGAATAAAGGGTCTTTTTTTTTCTTTTAAATCAAATTTCAAATAGGCTAAATGAATTTAATCATTATTATCTGTCAAGTTTACAACCAACCAACCATATAGAACTTACCTATGTAAGTATGTATGGGTCCATTCTACAAATGGATCAAGAATGACACATAGTCCTAAGCTTATTTAAAGTTTTACCTCAATGTTCTAACAACAAGGAATGTGGTGTCCTCACACACAGAATGAAGCCATCACACTGCTGCTTCCTGGCTCTGGCCCTTCTAGTCATCAGCACCGCGGCAGCACAGCAGGACCCTCCCGCTGCACAAGTTGTTCCCAATACTCCTGAGGAAAATGCCAAAGAGGTAGGGACACTAAATATTGAACCTTTATACAAAGGACAGTTCACCAAAATTGTTATTAATTAGTTGCTCTCCATTAAGATAACCTCCCTCTCTCTCTAAATAAAATATATTGCCTCTACAACTAGGTATACTTTAGAGAGAGGTTCTTTCATATTTAATAAACTATTACAATTTTCTAAAGGAAAACTAATTGAAGATCTCTCTAATATAATACAGTAGAACCATATATTCCAGTAAAGGACAATACCTAATTGCAGAGCCAAAGTGTCTTTTATGGAGAGGTGTCCTCTTACTGGAGAGTTGTTAAATAGTAAAAATAATTATTTTTCAAATGAAAACTGTCCTTTATAGAGAGGTGTCCTCTAGTGTGGGTGTCCTCTCATAGAGGTTTTACTGTAATAATATAAATAATATACACTCAAGCATTAACCCATTCTACTTATCACTTAAAATCTGATCCAAAATACATATTTATCTTGTATTGTAGAGGAGACAGGGAAGAACCAATCAGCAGGCAAATACAGCCTATCTAGTCACAAGGAGGTGTTTAAATATAGTTGGCTCTAGGTAACTGGGTTGTTATTTGATAAATATAAGTGTGATTGGCTGGATTAGATACTGTGATCCATGTCTTGCTTATGAGGCCTTCCCCCCGGAGCACATTCTGCAGTGCTGTAGCCTAAACAACAAGATATCTACAACAGAAAGTCATCAATATACTAGGAGTTCTGTGCGAGTTGGTTTAAGCAATCAACTGATGGATTAGGGGGAAAAAAAAAGATGTAACAGATAGGTGTTGCTACAGTAGGACAACATGAGAGACCAACTGGTGAAGGTCCCAGTATTTGGGAAGAAGAAACTTACCAAAAAACCCTGATGAATGTCGTTGAATATAAGGATTGCAGAAACAGAGTGAGAATTGAGGCAGTTGAACAGCACTATAACCAAGTACTATAGCACCAAGGTTTTATAACCATGTTGTTAGTACAACCAAGGTTAAACACATAGGATTTGAAATTGGCACCTTTGGAAGTTATAATCACTGTTATATCAGCCTTTTACAACAACATGAAATCTTTGTGCCAAGTGATGTGGTTATAATAAGGTTTAGCTGTAGTATATGGCCACCATGATAGAGAGAGAGTACTGTGTGTGTGGTCCAATACTAATATTTATTATTCTTCAGCTCTTACAATGTTGCTCCATTTAAATTTACCCAGGTGCCTGGAAGTCACTAACTACTCTTGTTACACTACAATCACCGCAATTTCCTTGCAGGAAGTGCAACTGGGTGTAGGAAAAAATGAGACTTTCATCAGGCCGTTAGGAAGTGTTAGCAAATACATAATTCTTCCATATCTGTATGTAAGCAACAGGTATGAGATATAAAATGATCTTAGTGATTTTAATCAAACTTTCCATAAATATGAAGAGCAACTATACTTGGAAATGAAAATTGGCTTGAACTGATCCTACCTCCAATGAGAGACCAGGAATGTGTGTGACTGTCCTTTTATTATACCATCTAAAATTCTGAAAAGTTGAAAACAAGATGTTTCAAAGCAATTTTTGAATGCAAGTATGCTGTGTAGAGAAGTGACAAGCAGTGACACACATCTGGGCTGGAATACAACAAGCCTCCATCTGCACTCAAACTGTCAATATGTAAATGATTCCTCACCTCCCAGGCATTGGACACAAAGTTGGGTTTAATTATCTTACCATATCACCAAGATAATCTGCTCCATTGAATGAATGATAGTATTTTGGTTAGATAAATAGCTCTTTGTGTTTGTTCCAACTTGGGTGAGAGCCACTTTGTACTGAGGATGGAACATATTCACCAACAATCCTGTCTTGGTGAGAGATACAATTGTGTTACATCTTTGCTCTTGTGATAGAGGGCCCAAAAACACGGATTGTTTTTCCTGATAGTGGGCTATCTTTGGAGGGCAGGTCGTCAAGTTGCTCAGGAAGATGTTGTTGTTGTTTCTTATCCCCTTGTGTAAAGATTACACAAATTCTTCATGAGTTCATGCTCCTCAAGCTGTTTTATGATAAGCAGCAGCTTCTCCCAAAGGTCCTGTTTAGTACATATAAATCAAGCCAAAATGTGTTCTGGAGCTGCAGGTTCCAAGCTACATTTTGGACAAGTGGGGTAGTGGGGCTCAGGGAGATGGTTCCTAGAACAAATATAGGATTGTGGTCAAAGTTGCCCATCAAGGATGTTGAAGATATTTTCCTGAGATGGGGATTTTGAAGCCAGCAATGGTTTACATGAACGGTTCAAAACAAAACAAAATCTAGTCTTCAGATGGAATATGAGGAAACTGGAAATGTGTGGAAAAAAATTCAAATTCATTTAAAGGCAATGCTTGAAGAGTGCTTTCAAGCAGCAAAGCATTAGGCTTTTAAAGTAAACTTTGTATTATTAAGTGTAATATGATAAAGTTAAAAAAAAAAAAAAATATATATATATATCTTTTAATTGTCTTCTTCTTCTTTCTTTCTTATCTCCACTCAATCATATTAGGGTATCAAGTTATGACCCTTGATGGTGTCTGTTTGACAACCATCATGACTGGGTGAAGTAGTATGCGTCTGCCTTTGTCATTAAGACTGGGAGCACTACTCAGTGGCAGGACGACTTAGGTCCAAAAGAAATGGCCGCCTCTGACATGAGGAACAGACGCCATGTGCAGCCACTCCTTACATGGAGTACAAACACTGCTCATCCTGTATCCCTGGATCAGGAGCCCTTACAGGGTACTATCAGCCGGGCCAGCTGAGCCCAGATTTTTTAGGGAGCTTGTTACTGCTCCCCCTCCACCTTTTTCATCCGGGCTTGGGACCGGCAAAGGCAGAGTTTCTTTTAATTGTAATATCTTTATTCTATTATATTATTGTTATTGTATTATTGTAATATCTTTTAATATATATATATATAATTAATAATATGCTTTACCTAGGACTTGTCTTGATTTTTATATTAGACATAAAGGTACATATATGTTAATGATAAGAATAAAACCTTTCATCACAAGATATTTTGTGGCCATTTTGGTACAGAGCATTAATGTATGGAAATAGGTCAATTTAGGGAATTAAAAGAAGTAGCCTTTTTTATGTGTGTATGGCTGTCCATTTATTACACCATCTAAACATTCTGAAAAGTTACAAGAAAATCCAAATAAATTGTCTGATGATGGTAACAACGCTGTTGGGAAATGTCATACACAATTAATTTATTTGGAGTAGGTATTATTTTCTTTTATCTATAATCCAAATTGTGCTTTATCATTTTGAAAAGTTAAAAAATAACCAAACCGTGGCTATAGAGAACCAAAAGTTTGGTCCCACAAAGGGTTCACTATAGCGGGGATTTACTGTATTCTCATACAAAATTATTTCCTAAAAATAATGAATGCAACCTGTAGTGCATGGGTTTATCCAGGAGATATTTTTTATTTCAAATCCAGCTTTTTTTTTTTTTCACCCACTGAGGTTTTCTTTCATAATTAATGGCACACACATTCTGTCTGTGGGGACAGATGGCTCAGGTGTTGGGCAAGTTTCGACGATACATTTGAGGGTTTAGAAATGTTTTTCTTTCACCTTCATCTTTTTTTCTCTATTGCATACCTGATACAAGCTCACCATCTGTGTTCAAAATTATAAACTGTGCGGATTTTTCTTTTTTTTTTTTTTGTTTAAGTTAACAATTTTCTTCCTACTGCACTGATTTTGGGAGGCCCTCCCAATATTTTATCATTGCAGTAGGGCATTTTTTTATTTTAGAAAAAAAAGAAACACCTGCACAGTTTATAAATCAGAATTCTCTATTTTTACTATCAATATAGTTACTATTATAGTACTAAGTGCACTTCTCTCAACCTGCAACCACATCATAGAATGTATTGGCTCATCCATTGATGAGCTCTACTCATCCTCAGCAGAAACCGTCTCAAGCTCTACAGGCTTGACAACCTAATATGATTGTTGAGTGGAACGCTTCACGATTTTGCGTGTCATCCTTGCGCAGGGGCCATGCTAATCTTCTCTGTATCGTTCCAATTTTAGTATATGTACCGCCTAATATGATTGTTGAGTGGAGATAAGAAAGAAGACTACCGTTATGACTTAGTAAGGCTCTCCTCATTGATAACTGATATATTAGGAGAGTTTTTAAAAATAAATCTATTATTTTTTCTGATTTTTATTCTTGCCATTTTATATATAATTTGTAGGACGTAGCAGAAGTGTTGTGTGTAGGTGGACGTAGATGTGTACTACAAGTTCAAGAATTACATCGAGCGGTACATCACTACCAAAGGTTTCATCGCTGCACTCCTGTCCTCCACCAGCATGATCATTGTGTCTGAGCTGGGGGACAAAACCTTCTTCATTGCTGTGATAATGGCCTCCCGCCACTCCCGTCTGGTGGTCTTCTTGGGGGCCCTTAGCGCCCTGGCCATCATGACCATCTTCTCTGGTAAATCCTCTTCATAGGCTGGACCTTCTTTTTTTTTTCAAGGAATTCATGAAATGGTTGAATATATAGTGTTGTATGAATTCTCATCAATGTGGCCACCACTACAATTGTGCAGTAAAACCTCCCACACCACCCCACTGTTGATTCCCTCCATTACTGATCCTTTCTGGGAAGAATTCACAGTCTTAGTTAGGAGAGAGAGGATTTAGCCGCCATAATTCTGACTCTATGATTGCTCTTCAGGAATTGTTTGCTGTAACAGTCTTGTTCATTGGACACACAGCCCCAATTGTCTATTGAATAGAGCACCAAGTCATCTTGTTTCTAATAGCCATGAATTATATACCAAAAGCTATTGTAAGAGCAGCAAGGCTCTCCCATATAAACCTACCTGCACAACATTCAAACTGTGGAAAATGTGAAGTTGCTAGCCCCAATTATTTATTTACCTTTTTTAATGAACAATTTCCATCATTTGCTGATGAATATATATTGGGAAGTATTGGCTCATCAGTGGATCCTTCCAATGGTTTTGCCAATTTATTAGACAACCCAACTATTCTGTCTCTTTTGTTTGTTTATTTTTCTAAGTTTTATACAAGCTGTACAATTTAAAAGAGAGTTATAATAGCATATTTAGAGTATAGCTAGAATTCTCACAATAAGATACGTGTGGTGCAGCTCTCATTGGTTCAGTCAGCAAGCAGATCCCTCAGGTGTACGTCTACTATATCTCTACAGCTCTCTTTGCCATCTTTGGCATCAGGATGCTGAAGGAAGGTAAGTTCCCACACTGGTTGACTGACTGACTGACTTCACCACCCTCCACAGCATACCAGATGTCCCCGGAGGATGGCCAGGAGGAGTATGAGGAGGCCCACCGGACCATCATCCGCAGAGAATCTGAGGTAGGTTGTGTGTGCTGAGAATGTCTCCCTTGTGTTTTAAATTCTCCTAGACTAGGTTCTCTTGCCATTCCATCAAGCATTAATGCATAAACACTAGACCAGAAGTTCCCAAACTTTTTTTTTTAGGTTCACCACCCATTTTGAAATTTGAGACAAACATTAATTTCTTCTAAAAGATAGCCAATCCTTAGAGTGCCTAGAAGGCTCCCACTTTGACCTTCCAGTAGAAGATGAGAATGTTTGGTAGGAATGAAAAGAAACTAGCGGCAGTCCTCCATCCAGAATTAAGTAAACTTGTTTGTTATTTTGCAGGAATTTCTTTGTGAGCTTTTTGTTGCTTCTTTGATGACAAGCTAATTCAACATATGATCGTACATGCACTGGAGACATTGAACCTCATTAAACTTGTTTATATAGTAGCTTTAATGGGAACAAGGGAGAACCAATCAGCTGACTAATAAAACAGGCACCACACTGATACGGCTTGGTTTCTTGTAGGGATAGATGGGTTTTTTAGACCTTCCAGAGTCTGCCAGATGTGTTTTACATAGGGAAGGGCAGTTTTCCCTGCTTGCTAACAGCACCCTACTATAAAGGCTTGCCCACACATGGTGGCAATTTTACTTCTCTCTCTCTCCATCATTAATTAAACCTTTTTAAAATACAATATTGGAGGAGAAAAGTTCAGAATTTTACCTTTTAAAATGGAAAATTTCATTTTTTAAAATAAAAATATAATAAAATTTGGTAAGAAAAATTCAAACAAAATTTGACTTAAAACATCTATTGAGGGATATTATTTGGATAATGAAGGGGGTATATAGACTGAGGGAGAGAGGATTGGTGTGTAATCTAATAGAATGGTTTAGAATTGGTGTAAAGAGAATTGCTCAGAAATGACATTCTATGATGACAGACTTCTTTTTTGAAGATGAGGGCACACCACATGAGGATGAACATTATTTTGAAGATTTATATTGAGAGAGGCCATCATTTTCAATAATTTCTGCCAATCCTTCTAGCAGTGTGGGGCTTATACTTATCTTGATGAAACAAAACCTGATTTCAATTAACAAGAACTTTGTAGTTTAGCTGTTGACAATAAAGTTCTGCATTGATGGACTTGGCACAAGCTCAAAATGCCAAAGTCCTTCAAAGTTCCACCAAATACACAGCAAAACCTTCTTTGCAATCTTGATGAGGAACTTATGGGGGAAATGTGCACCTTGCAGTTCCTATCTATCGCTGGTTATGATTAACCAAGAAGATCCACTCTTTATATCTGATGTCTTAATACTGGTCTAAAACTTGTGTATTTTCAAGTAACTGGCAACAAATCTTTTGCAGACTTGTGCTTCATTCAGTTCTTGTGGATTTTCTCTTTGTTTTTGCCAACAAATCTGATAGATTACAAACAACTGATTCAGTCTCGCCACGAACACAAATTCTTCAGCAAGCTCTCACCAATTGGAAAAAAAGCTATTTTTCTAAGGCCATCAGAGGCTGGCCAGAACAAGCTGAATGCCAGCTTTAAACATTTTAAGCCAACTTGCAGCTATTTGCTCTCTTGCACTTAATTTTTTTCCCCAGTATGGTAGTGACAATAATAAATGTTTTTCAGGCATTGCTTTAGTTTCCAAGTTGTACATTAATTAGAAATAAAGAAATTTACATTAAAAACACATGCTTGATTCATAAAGAACTAAAGTTTTATTTAAAAACTAATTAAAAAACATCTCTTGATTGTGTAACTAAAAGTTAATGGTGGCTTGCATCATCTAGTGTAATATCTATTGCAATGTAATAAATACAAATTTTAATATTCCACAATATTGGCTAACTAGTCTTTCCTAATAATGAAGCCAGCCACATTTCAGTCTGTTGGCCCTGCCTCAGTCTGAACCTCCATTACTAGACAAAGCTGCTTGAAAGCTATGGAAGTCCTAGGATTTACTCACCTCAAATGGAAAAAAGCTTCCTGAAAAATTGAGGAAGGAGCATATTTTTCCCACAATTGTTTCCTTGTTTTGTTCTATTTTTAAAAAATTGCTGTCTATTGAATTATTAACATAATTTGCAGATTTGATTGCTGGGGTTGAAGTGATAACTCAAAGGCCCCATTTCATCTAAGTAGGTCTCCCATAGAGTTAGTTCCCAGAGTCAATTAAACCACCAAAATCCTGATGTACTGGACTTGTGTTGCCACAGGAAGTCAGCTCTGCCAAACCCTTGGATCAACATGTAAGACAAGGCTCTCCATTGTTCCACTCCTTTGTTCTCTTTTTTTTTTTTTTTTCAAATTAGTTTTTGAGTTTTGTACTCCTCTTTACCCTCATTTTTTTTCCACTAGGGAATTTCCAAAGGAATCTTGTTATTTTTATAGAAATATCCCATTTTTGTTAGATCCATATATGTATACAGAGACATGGAATAAAAAAAAGATTAAATCTACAAATAGTTTAAGAGCTTTTCTCTATAAAATTACAAAATTCTCTCCATTTGTTTTATGTCTTCTCAAATATCCACTTCAGTCACATGCAAACTAGTAAAAAAAGCACACAAATGACTGCATGAAAAGGTTTAAATCCTGAATTGTTTATTTTACTTTTATTTCACTTTTTAGAGGTTAGAGAAAATGATCTGCATGTAGTGTTAATATACATTTTTTACTTCCTTTGTATAGTTTTATATATATTCATTTATCTTGTTTACACTCTTCCAAGTAAGACTTTATCATTTTCCTCCATTTGTGCACATAGCACTTTTCCAAATAACAATGATGCATTCATTTCCATTTTTCCTTTTCTCTCCAGACTTTTGATATTCTTTTGAGAAATTCTCTCCGATCCAACTTATCTTCCAGATCGCCTTCCCATCAATATCCTGATGACTGTGTGTGCAGCTGGAGAAGGAATCCATGATGGAAGGGGATGTAGAGACAGGCTTCAAGCAGGTGTCACGCCTGCGGCTGATCCGGCGCAGGTTGCGGCTGATATTCAGCCGTGTATTCCTGGAGGCCTTCACCACCACCTACTTGGCGGAGTGGGGAGACCGCTCCCAAGTTACCACCATCTTCTTGGCAGCCAAAGAGGTCTGTTCATGGTGTTCATGATTGTAGCCTGAACATCTCTTACAGTAGAACTTTCATGAGAGGACACTCCAGCTAGCAGATACTTCTACTCAGTTTTCATCATCAAAAAGTTTCATCTTTACCAATTAGCTGCTCTCCAGACACCTTTCTTTAATGGATACTTTGGCTTTGCAACAAACTGACCTTTTAGAGAGAGAAAGAGAAATTAGATTTAAAAAAATTTTATTTTGGCTCGAAACAAAAAAATTCAATGGTAGAAAAAAATTATCTACATTTGAAGAGGCTGTCTCAATAATGAAGAGTCCTCCTCCATTCAATCATGGATTTCCAGAGTCATGATGAACCTGTCGACTTAGTTGTGATGGAGAGAAGTTCTACTATATTGTCACAGTAGTGAGGAGTCGTTCAAATTAAAATAAATAAAGATTTACGAATTTATTGATGAAATAAAAGTTTTAAATTGGCATTCAAGATATATTTTCAATCAATACTATTAAAGTAAAAGCAGGGTGATTCACATTGTAACAAATTCACAAATATAAATTTGAATCTGTTTCTATTTTATTTGATTAATTATTCTCTATGACAATATACACAAGGTAATAAGACCAAATCCAAATAAATATATAGTGTGTGATGTTTCAGTAACAACGCTGTTAGCGAAACGTCATACACTATTTATTTATTTGGATTTGGTCTTATTACCTTGTGTTTATAATACAAATTTTGCCTTATCATAACACACTTTATTTTACATTAAAAAAAAAAAAAAATTGCATAGATGGGAAGTTAGCTGGGAAAAGAAGTCACAGCATGACAAAAAAACCCTATGTGGTATTGCAGAATGCCTTTGGGGTGACCATAGGAGCCACATTTGGCCACTGCATCTGCACCCTGCTGGCCGTGCTGGGAGGCCGGGTCATTGCCCAGAAGATCTCCGTGAGGACAGGTAGGCTGTCCCAGCTTCCAGCTCCCCTGGTGTGCTAACTCCACTGTGTGTGTGGTCAGTGACCTTCATCGGGGGCATCATCTTCATGATCTTTGCCATCACTGCTCTCATCTCTGGCCCCGACCAGTCCATGACACTCGCTCCCTGATAGCCTCATCAACCCCGACATTGAGAAACTATGTTTTCACCCATTCCTCCTCCCCTACTTGGCCCCTTCTATTTAAAATCTGATGTCCCCCCTCCCCCACATGATCATCCACAACTCTCTCTAGATCTCCATCCCATTTAAATTAGAGATTACAGACCGCTGCTGCTATCTTTGACCCAGGTTGTAGCGCCTCAGTTCTCTGTCTTCTTTTAAATTGGTGATACTTTTTTTTTAAAACATTCCTTTTATTCAATTAGGATCTATTTTTACGCCTTTATTTTTGTTTGTTTGTACTCTAATCTATATAAATTATTATTTCTATTTATATTTTTAAAAAATTGTGAAATATTCAAAAAATTTATGAAAATACTTTTTATCACTATTTTATTATGACTATTTTCAAACAATAATATTGTTTATTAAAAAGTGTAACTTTTTTTTTTTTTTAAGTGATTTTTTTTTCACTCCTAAATTACTTGTTTCTAGGAATGCTGATTTTGAAAATACCTTTCCTCAGGTGGTACAAGTAATTCTCAAAAGTTGGAAAAATATGAGCTAAGTGTCTGTTTTCTTTTTAGCCTTTCATCCTTTCTTCAGAAATATTAGCCTTGCTGATCAGTTGTTTTAGGATCAGCTTGAGGATCTTTTTTGCTCCAACGGCTTGTTTCTACGACTTTTCATTATGCTACAATGGTGTTTCTAAGATAACAAACTTAACCTACAAATAGAGCAATGTCACACATCTATATTTTGTCCTCACAGCTATTTTTTTCAATATAGAAAACGTTCTTTTTACAGAGAATGGAAAAGAATTTCTCATGATCATGCACAAAATCAGAAGAATCTACTTTTATAATAACCTTGATTCATTCTATTTTTCTTCCCCAGTCATTGTATTTTAAAAGGAAGCTTTTAGCTGATGTTTATTGGAAACTTTGGCAAATTAAACTATGAATATATATAATGTTGATTGGGTGTTCTCTCCTCCAGTTAGACCAACGCCACTATCCGTCCTGTCAAGATATTTATAAACACTTTATAACAAATATATATAATGTTTGTACAGTTGAGTCACTTTTGAAGTTCTAACCATTGAGGAAAGTGACTTGGAACTGTGGCTGGCTGGTGGAAGCTACATGTTGTACCATGACTAGAATAGGCAGCTATACAACATCCTTCTTATCTCTCATGTCACAGATGTTCAGTATTCTTTCAATTTCCAAAGATTTTTTTTTAATGGGACATATATTTGTGGCGGTACGTGTATGTGATAGTCACATATTTAAAATTAATAAGACTACTGAATTTTTTATTTTTTTTTCAAATCTAGAATCAGCAATTGCTTTGTATTCTGCAGACTATATGTATGTATTAAAGAAATTATTTATAGTGCAATCATGAGAAAGGCCTAGATTTCTGTCTAAACTTTTTAGTGCCAATATTGTGTTTGGAAAGCTCCTCCCCTCCCCCCAGAATCTTGTACTGTACATAAGTGGTGATATTGTTAAGCCTAGTTGTTATAACTCTTATCTTAGATCTAAGAATACACCAATACCTTGCCCATTATTTATATATATAGAGAGAGAATGATTAAAAATGCATATATTTTTACATGGGTTGTGTGTGACTTTACTCAATCTACAGACCCTAGGTGGCTGCTACAACTAACTACCTATGGTAATGTGAGTTTTGGTAGTCGGAACTGACACTTCATTTAGAATATGGGAAACCAAGGGCACATGGATCTCTTCATAGCTTTGGTTGACACCTGTCTAAAAGTGATCATGCCTGTCCTTGGTTCTTTCTATCTAGGACAGTGTGATGGCACACAATGATGATGGAAATCCTTTTTTTTTTTTTTTTTTTCCTATTATGTAGAATGTATGACCGGGGCGTCGGTGGAGGGATGGTATAAACCGTTGGTTTTCGACTGCTACGACCCGGGTTCAATTCCTGCATTAGGCACTTTTTCTGTTTAAAAAAAAAAAATGCTTCAATGGCCCCCGATTCTTGCAAAAGTCCAACACCACCAACGAGTGCAAGTAACCAAACAGGGCTGTGGCACATTTGTAAGTGCAAAGTCGAACTGCTTTTCACATGTGTAGACATGTGGTGCACTTCAGTAAAAAGCAGTCGCTAACTACCCACCATGATTATCATGGCCTGTACCACATGTACTAGGGATTAAAAAAAAAAGAATGTATGACCTGATTTATTAATCCAGCCTCTAATAAAAACCACCTCCACGATGGTCAATGGAGATTGATCAAGGAAGTATTGGAGATTCCGCTGACAACTTAGTGAGGAAATTTGCAATGGTATTGAAGCTCAATAGTTTCGGAACTGTTTTTAATGGTGAAACTATATTCCTTTGTGTGTCAAACATTATATTATTGTGAGGAATTAAGCAGTATATACAGTAGAACCTCCCTGTAAAGGATACCTAATTGCAGAGCCAAAGTGTCCTTTAGGGAGAGGTGTCCTCTTACTGGAGAGTTGCTAAATTGTAAAAATGGTAATTTTGCAAATGAAAACTGTCTTTTATAGAGAGCTGTCCTCTAGCATGAGTGTCCTCTCATGAAGGTTCTACTGTATACACTAAATTTTTTTTTTTTGGAATTCGTGTAATCTCTACACAAGGGGATAAGAAACAACAACAAAAATGTTGATGTAAGGCCTGAAAACATTCATTGGTAACTTATGTTATACAGTAGAACCTCCCTTTAACGGACACCTCTCTATAAAGAACAGCTTTCATTTGCAAAATTACCATTTTTGCAATTTAGCAACTCTCTGATAAGAGGACACCTCTTCCTAAAGGACACTTTGGCTCTGCAATTAGGTGTCCTTTACAGGGATACAACACAAAGGTAAGTTTATGGCTTGGTAAGTTTGAAGCCAGAGTTTTTTATTTAATAAGGTTATTCAAAATATTTGTATTGTAAGAGTTCAAATATAATTGATATCAATATTTTTTAAATTTGTGAAATTTCTTATTTAAGGAAAACATTTTAATCAAAAATATTAGCGGACATAAATATATCTTTTCGATTTTAGTTTAAATTCAGAATTTGTGCATATTAAAAGGTATAATATCCTTATGACAATCCTCTGGTCATTTTTCTATACATATATGTCATAATTTGTATATAATTAAATGCAACCCCGACCCACTATGTATGTACCATGTATGATTTTCAAAGACTTAATAAAGAACAAGGTAACTGGAGGGAAGCAAGTAACATTAAGATATAGGAAGTAGATCTAAAGCTGGCACGACTATTCTGGGCACCCCTGTGTCAATACTGCAGGGGCAGAGATCGGGCGTCTCTAGTGACCGCAGAAGTTATTTTAGCCAAGATTCACTCAATACTTCCTGACAAACAGGACGTGTCGAGTGACCAGAAGTTATAAAAGTTTGAGAGACATCCAGTACTTCCGGCAAAAACAGGACGTGTCTAATATCCTTCGAAACTATAAGCGTCAAGACACCAAACACTTCCTAACGAAATCGGATATACCAGGCAGGGCACAGCTTTCACCAAAGGAAACCGCCGGCCTATCAGAAGATAGCACCTTAAGTAGGTCAACCAATAGAAAAAGATCATGTGAGATCTCTCAACCAATCAGAGAGAAACTGACTCGTGGTGTTAAATCGAAAGACAAGAATAGTTAGTTACGCTTTGGCTCCCACGGAGGTGACATCGGCTTTAGATCTCTCTCCCTCGGCTCATCCCACAGCTAAGTACAATCACCGCCATGTGATCAGTTAATTAACAATCAAAATCGCTCCGCCTTCTCAAGCTTTCTTCCCTCCAATCCAGTTGCCTTTTATTTTCAAACCTCACCATGTGTCCTGATTATTCCTAACTGTGTGCTTCACTTACCACTCAACGACTGCGCTTCAATCAAATATCACCATTCGCATCCAACAATAAGAAACCCCGCAACGATATTGCCACAGAACGGTTAAGTCGACAGGATAAAGATTATAGAGCTTAATCAGGATAAAGATGGAAATTAACCCAGGCACCAGCACAACAAAAGGCAATGACAACCCAAGAGAGAAGGAACTGGCAACGAACGGGAAGAAGCTGACAACGAACGGGGCGACAAGACACACCCTGGCGACGGTAATTTTAGAACTGACCGCCGCGCTACAAGGGGCGAGATCCACGCAACTGGAAGCGGTCTTCCGGAACGCCACCCTCGGGACAACCGCCGCCCGCACCGCCGGTACGTGTCCGAACAGCCTGACATCCACCGAGGAATCACCACCCGCCATGCCGTACCAGTACACACGGAAGCAACCCACGCGACACGGACCCAGTGTACCGACAACGCGATCCACTCGAATGGAAGCAGTACAAATGACTAGATTTCCCTTTCAATCGCGCGGACAGTGCAAAAGGTCCCAATCCGGTTCAACAGATATTCCAAGACAGCCACACCAAGCCGAAGACGCCACAATGGAGACTTTTCGAGACTAAGGTAGGCAATCCACCCAATGACATCATCAAATTAACTTTGGACTTGTATCTGACCCAGGACCTACCATGTACCTTTCTCATTGAACCAGACGCAGGTTCGAACATATTGCCGTATCATTTATACAATAGATTAAAAGCACAACTCCCCAATTTAAGTATTAAAAAACCTTCCCTTGATCTATTCCCCCTAAATAGTTTTACGAAAATAATAGGACATTTAACTTTCCCTCTGATAATAGGCCAAATAACCCGTAGAGAGAACTTCCACGTGGTAAATGCATCCTTGCCATTTGGAGTTCTTACCTTAAAAACCCTTTATCAATATAAATTAAAACTAAATTATAATCGCGGCACTATTTTCCAACTTGGCGTCCCATTGTCTAATACTATCTACCACTTTAAACATGTGTCAAATGAATGCAAGCACGGGCTAGACCAAAACCTGTCCCAAAGGACTCGCACAGCACCCAAAGCTTTCACACATGGAAACCCTTGCCTGCATTCATTACCCAAACCCCAAATATTTACATGCCACCATTCTAATCTCACACCACACAACTTTTCGCTCAACCCAATTGCCAATACTTTATGCCCACCACATATAAAGCCACCACGACTTCAATCTACAACTCCATTAATGCCCAAACAAGTGTCCGTACACCGACACAGCTCACCCACTTACCACACAAAATTCACACATGACCACACTTCGCCACACCACAATTACGCAAATGTACCTCACAACATACACGCACCCATACGTCACCACGCGACAAACACGCACAACCCGCACAACAAACGCAACACGCACGCCAAAAGACAACAACAACAAACAAGCGCATGCACAACCGTTAAGAATAATACAATCATCCCGTCTACACAAAACATAGAAAAAATTCACGCCACCAAACAACCACACAATCGAAAAACCTTGCGATCTTTCCTAAAAGCTGTGAACGCCTATAAAGGGTTCATTCCGGACCACGCCCGCTTGCGGACGCCACTTATCAACCTTCTAAAAAGGGATATCATGTGGGTCTGGGATGACGAATGTCAGAAAGCGTTCACTAACCTGAAAGAAAACCTTACCACACACCCCACATTACACCTTTACCAGGAAGGTCTGCCATGCCAGGTGTACTGTAACACCTCAACATTCAGCATTACAGGCGTACTTAAACAAGTCTACCCTGATGGGAAGACATACACCATTCAACATTTCAGCCGATCTCTGCGTAATCACGAGCGAAATTATTCAGACTTGGAACTACAATGCCTAGCCATTGTGGAAAGTGTGGATAATTTCCGCACCTGTCTAATGGACAGAAAGTTTACAATATTTTCTGACCATCCCGCATTGCAGTGGTTGAAAGAGATCAAAGCTCCGTCAGGCAAATTGTTTCGATGGAGGTTAAGATTGTCAAGATACGAATATGAGGTCCGTAGCATAAATGGAGTACAACAATATGAAACGGGCGTTGTAACTCGTATCCCATTTTGTGGCTTTCTAGATGCGCCACTCATAAAGAACCAACAATCTTCTCCACCGGGAAAATCCCGCGTGACTATGGATCCCAATAAACTGCGCACCGTCTCCCGAAAAGGAGTACTTAAAACTATAGTCCCAAATTCATTTACAACCAGACTTCTTAAGTCCGTACACACACAACACCACCACCCAAACATCTCCAAGATGACGAGACTCATCTCAGCACAATATTATTGGCAGAACATGACACAAGACATCGCAAAACAGGTAAAAACCTGCCCCACCTGCCGATTCGCTAGAAGAATCGATGAATACAAACAACCTGCACGTAAAAATACCGACACAGGTACCCAAACAAAACAAAATTCGTACATAAAGCACAGCGTACACACAACACAAATAATGCCAAAATTACCACATCCACGTCAGAGAAAAGATCACACATTTCAACCTAAACCAATTACCGCCGACATATCTCTAATAAAACCATTGACGATCAAACAGGAGAACTGTAAACCTGACAACCAATCCAATCATATCACACCACTCCCTAAAGATATCAAACAGGAGAACTGCGAACCTACCAATCATTCAAATTCTACAATTCATAAGGTTCAAGCCAATATTTCAGAGTCCCCAGTTACAAAAATGTGGACGAACATGGGACAATATCCTATCTTTCATCTGATTTTTATCCTTTGTTTATTAGTTCTACCGTATAACTGTATTCCAATTTTATTCATTAAGTACTTGTTTATCTATACCATGCCCGCTCAGAAAATCTTCGAACTACAAGAGGCAGTTTTTAATGTTGGACAAACATTTATAAAACTTCTCATAACCTTAGGAACCATCTTCGCAGAAAATCTAAATAGACTCCGAAGAGATAACAATAACTGAAAAAATGACCAAACAATGTCGGAGAAAACACGCTCCAAAAACAAGCCCCACACGCCTCGTTTCCGACTCCAATTACGCAAACAGGGGGTGGATAAATTTAGACCGGACCTCGTGTCCCCGAGTCCCGCTTCCGGCGTCTCATTACAAAGCCCCGCTCATCCAAATTAGGTCACCGCTCTCCCCAGCCACAGATTTCGCGATACCACCGATTTTTGATTCCAGTTCAAATCTACATATCGATTCTTTACCAACCAATTACACATCCACGAAACAACACCTAGAACTAGCTCACACATTTCTTACACAACCGACTTCTAACATTTTCCACAACACACACACAAAGACAAAAAAATTACACATAAAGGTTATATAGATTTCCATGTCTCCTGTACACCCAGCATAAACGCACTTGAGGGCTAGAATCACGTTTTTCACCTAAGTGTCGATACAGACGAGACAAAAAATTTATAGGACATAATTGAGCAAGTAAAACATTTATAGGGCAAAATGGAACAATCAATACATTTAGATCAGGGCATGTAGATACCAAAGGATTCCAACCAATACATCTTATTTTTTCATATCAATCATTTTTATTATTTTCTCTCAATTAAAATTTAAATATTTAATCAATTTATCAATTATTTCAACCTATTACCACTTTTATCATTAATTATCATTTTTTTTCTTTTCCCCAATTAGTTTATATTATCATTTTATTTATCAATTATCATTCTATTTACCACTTAGCTTAAAATGCCACAACTCAATTATCAACGAAAAACTCATTGGTTTTCGATTAAACTAAAAACATTAAATCACCCTTTATTGTTGAAACCTTTTTATTTTCATTTTTCTTTTTTTCAAGCACTCAACTTTGGTTTCGTTCAACTTTTATTTTATTTTTATTTTTGATTTCTCAAAAGCCCTAATAAAATTCCCTCGGTCTCCATTCCCAATTCCGAGCTAGAATATAATTAGGCATTTTTCCTTTTTTTTCTCACCACGCACCAAGCATTCACTTTGATTTCGTTCAACTCTTATTTTTATTTTTATTTTGATTTCTCAAAAGACCTAATGAAAACCCCTTCGATTTCATTCCCAATCTCAAGTAGGATAGTAATTAGGCAATTCTTTTTTTTTCACCAACGCAACAAAGCATTTTCTCTTTTTTTCATACAACAAGGCTTTTTCCTTTTTTGTGCAACCAAACCTTCACTTTGATTTCATTCAACTATTCTTATTTCACTTTGTTCTGATTTCAAAGCACCTTATGAAATTTCCTCGATTCCTTTTTCTCAGAATTCGAGCAAAAAAGTAACTAAGCAGTTGTCTTTGTCACCATGCAACAAAATATTTTCCTTTTTCAACCAAACACATTCAATTTTGATTTCATTCAACTATTTTATATTATTTTTATTTGATTTCAAAAGCCTTAATAGAACTCCCTCGATATCATTTCTTATCTCGGGTAGAATTCGTTTAGGCGCATTTTCTTTGTTTTACCCACTATGTACCATAACATTCATTGATTTCTTACAATTAAAAAATTTTTGATTTCTATTAATTATACTCAACCTATATCATCAACACCATTCTATATCACTTATTATATCGCCACCAATGCTTGTATATAGCCCCTCAATACCTACAACTAATTTTCCCACAAAATTATTTTTCATTTTACAGAATTCTCTCAGGCTAACCCCTTCTTGAATTCTTCACATGTAGGGGGCGCATCTGTCATAATTTGTATATAATTAAATGCAACCCCGACCCACTATGTATGTACCATGTATGATTTTCAAAGACTTAATAAAGAACAAGGTAACTGGAGGGAAGCAAGTAACATTAAGATATAGGAAGTAGATCTAAAGCTGGCACGACTATTCTGGGCACCCCTGTGTCAATACTGCAGGGGCAGAGATCGGGCGTCTCTAGTGACCGCAGAAGTTATTTTAGCCAAGATTCACTCAATACTTCCTGACAAACAGGACGTGTCGAGTGACCAGAAGTTATAAAAGTTTGAGAGACATCCAGTACTTCCGGCAAAAACAGGACGTGTCTAATATCCTTCGAAACTATAAGCGTCAAGACACCAAACACTTCCTAACGAAATCGGATATACCAGGCAGGGCACAGCTTTCACCAAAGGAAACCGCCGGCCTATCAGAAGATAGCACCTTAAGTAGGTCAACCAATAGAAAAAGATCATGTGAGATCTCTCAACCAATCAGAGAGAAACTGACTCGTGGTGTTAAATCGAAAGACAAGAATAGTTAGTTACGCTTTGGCTCCCACGGAGGTGACATCGGCTTTAGATCTCTCTCCCTCGGCTCATCCCACAGCTAAGTACAATCACCGCCATGTGATCAGTTAATTAACAATCAAAATCGCTCCGCCTTCTCAAGCTTTCTTCCCTCCAATCCAGTTGCCTTTTATTTTCAAACCTCACCATGTGTCCTGATTATTCCTAACTGTGTGCTTCACTTACCACTCAACGACTGCGCTTCAATCAAATATCACCATTCGCATCCAACAATAAGAAACCCCGCAACGATATTGCCACATATATTTATGTATCGGGCAATGACGCTCCTGATGCACTAGCAAAAAAAGATACGAGAGAATCCTTGCCACAGAAAAATAAACTTACTTTTAAAGAAATAGAAACAGTAGCCAAAACAAAAATAAATAAGAACTGGAGAATCCCACCTAAGCACAGCTGGTACAGTGGAGTGGACCCAGGAGGAGCTCTGAACCTCAGAAATAGACAGCATCAAACGACGCTAACAAGATTTAGAACAGGCCATATCAAGCCATTGAAGATATAAAATAATAACAAAATCTACCCCACTTGCCCAAGATGTAGCTTGGCACCTGCAGCTCCAGAACACATTTTGGCTTGCATTAGTGCACTAAACAGGACCTTTGGGAAAGGCTGTAGCTTATCATAAAACACCTCGAGGAGCATGGACTCATGGAATTTATGTAATCTTTACACAAGGGGATAAGAAAAAACAACAAAAATGTATCATATTCTCTATATATATCTAGTCAGGGACATGGGAGGAGTGAACATCTTTTAAAAAGACTATGTAGAAAATAATTTAATAAAAAAAAAAAAATCATTTACATTCCGAACAAGGTACCTATTGGACCACCTTTGTGTATTTATTTAATTAAAAGGGGGTTGGTGGAAGGCTGGTTAAACCGTTTGGTTTTCGACCACTAGGACCCGGGTTCGATTCCCGCATTGGACACTTTTTTCTGTTTAAAAAAAAAATGCTCCAATGGCCCCCGATTCTTGCAAAAGTCCAACCCCACCAGTGAGTGCAAGTAACCAAACGGGGCTCTGGCATTTGTAAGTGCAAAGTCGAACTGCTTTTCACATGTGTAGACATGTGGTGCGCTTACAGTAAAAAGCAGTCGCTAACTACCCACCATGATTATCATGGCCTGTACCACGTGTACTAGGGATAAGCAAAAAAAAAAATTAATTAAAAGGGAGAGAATAGGATTTTTTGTAGACCCTAGGTAATAGGTTCTTTGTTTTCATATTTAGCTTTGCAGCAGACTTGGAACTGGAGTTTTTTTTTAACACATCTATATGTTGTGTTTACATATAGAACTTGTAACCCCCAAGGGTAGCAGAGAAATGTGAATCTCAAGTGATGGCTGGTTTTTCAACATTCTGAGAGGTAGTCAGAAAATATGGAAGAAAGTAAACATTTTTTAGGGGTTTAAATATCTCAGCAAAACCAAAATTACTGATAATATTAATAACTTTGAAATTCAACCAGAATAATGGATATAACTGATCATATTCTTAGAATCCCATAATCCCATTAGAGGAAGTAAATAGAATAGCACTAAAAAGGGAGGTAATGATAAAATTAGACACGATTCAAGACAAAGAAGAGAATTGTATCCCTATATATATATATAAAAGTCAGTGTATGTATGTTTGTCGGCTATACATGTCCACAATATGTAACTAATCTGGCTGAAATTTTAACAGTATATAGAGTAGAATCTGGAAAAACTTATAGGCAAATTTTCAGGCTTCTATCTCGAATATACTTGGAGTTATTAGCAAATTATCAACAATTTTTCTCTATTTCACTCGCAACTAGCGCTTCACTGCGGAAACAACAACCACGTGGAGCCTTCCACGGCGCGATGGGGTTTGGATAGTGACCTTGAGTGACATAATGATGGCGTAGGGGCAAGAAATCACTTGCTATAATCATTTTATGTATATATCAAATTTAAAATATATTCATATAAAAATCAAAATAATACAATTTTCAAATATCGTTGTGAAAATTTATATTTTTATATTTTAAAAACACACAAAGTTTGGAGCGGGACGTTTCACAAGAGTGACATCCATTGCGCCAATTTATAATTTTAACGAATAGTATTTGAATAAAAACATTTAATTAGGTAAAACCCGGGTGTTGCCCAGGTAATTTGGCTAGTTATTATATAAATTTTCCTATGGTCACCTAAGGATGTGAGAGCTGGAATCTCGGAAAGAAAAATAATTTTGAAATATGGACATGGTAAAAACTACTCTTAGTTCAATGGACATAAAAAGACGTATATTTCAATCTTGAATGAAAGTTATCCAGGTGGATAGCTAGAATCCAAAATACACTCATGGACAAAACTTAAGGAAGTTATACCTTTTAGCATGTGCAAGTATATCGAGATTCAGACAATAACTCTGAACATTTTGATACACAGTGACCTTTATTGAAGACACAAGAGATAACCAAGTCTGCACAAAATTGCCCTTGTCTCTTAAAAAAAAAAAAAAATAGACGACTGGCGATATCAAAGACTACGAGTGAGCCATACCACCAGTTACACGAGGCAAAATTTAGGTTTATCAAGTAAGTAATGTTGATTATAGAGGCAGTGAAAGAGTAGATTTTCACACCTTTTGTAATATATTGTCACTGTATAAAATTTGCATAGTTTGAATTTTATAAAATTTACTTTCAAAGTTGTTATGTAAATTTCTTTCAATAATCTTGTATGTAAATTTTTGGCGCAGAAGGTCAATAAAGTTTATAGAGAAAACAGCACCTCTAATTGTTTTTGTTAGCGCTAATTCGAATACCCATTGACACAAGAAATATATCTGACAATATATTTATATACATCAAGAGAGGAATGAGCCGCTAAAAGTGAGTTGAATCTTTTTCAATATTGTATTCCTAGTTAAAACCGATATAGAATTTGTATGCGTGGTAAGGACGAAATATACAGGAGATGAGTTTCTTTCAACACTTTATTAGAACATCAAGCTTTCGGGCACAGCGTGGCCCTTCTACAGGATCAAGATTTTTCTTATACATTTGATCCTGTAGAAGGGCCACGCTGTGCCCGAAAGCTTGATGTTCTAATAAAGTGTTGAAAGAAACTCATCTCCTGTATATTTCGTCCTTACCACGCATGTAATTGGGAAGATTTTACCGTTTAGAAATAGAATTTGTATATTTTCTATTTGGGGATGTTAAAAATGGGTATCTTATCCGCTGTTTCATAAGCAAAAACGAATTTCTCTCGTTTGAAAACAAAACATGGATCAATATTATTACAGATATATTTTGATTTTACATTAAAGCATTCTCTAATGGAGGGCAATTGAAATAGCGAGGTTCTATTGTTGGTGGCACGTCGGACATCTTGATTTGCCAAGGCGTCTTAGGATACGGCAGTGCGCGTAATTTCATTCTCCAGGCTGTCTTTGAATATGTTGTTTGGTAATTTCCATTCAGTTAAATAGAAAAATCCCATTTTAGGGTTTTTTTTCGATGGGTTTGGCGAATCAGGTTTCTAAGAGCTGCATTTTGTTTTACAAAATATTTGTTTACTAAAATTCATATATGAACCATTGATATAACAAAATTTTCAATTTTATAAGAGAAGCGCCGAGACATGTTTTTTTTTTTGAGGGAAGAGGATTTATAAATGAACGGATGGTCTCGGTGGGTCAATTAAGCTACACAAACATTAGGCTTGTGATATAGATTCAACGGTCGATCCAGCTTCTAGGGTGAATAGATTGAAGTCACTCCAGGTATCCAACATTCCGCGAACGGGAATTTATAAATTTTATTATAGAAAAAAAAAATCAACCTTATTTTCACATCATAATTACAAGAATGGTCTAACATAGTTACTAGCTCTCTTGCAAAATAAGACTTACTTCTCAGCAACTCCTCTCCAAAGTTCTTGCAAATTTCCATTCTAAACTTGTACATTATCTGATTCTTACCTCGATATGTGAGCGGAGCCAAGTCTGCGGATGTTGTATTCTAAGCTCTGCTATCTCCTAAACACGCTACACAGATACCAATTACTTTCACTAGATGTTAAACGAGGAAATTATTAAATCAACTAAAAATCTACTCCGTGACGCAAGTTTTCTCCCTCTGAACTAATAAGTTCTGGAGAATCTGCGTGAAGCTCTTAGAAAGAGTTATTGTCACAAAAGAAAAAC
The DNA here is from genome assembly GCA_030710605.1 of Cordylochernes scorpioides. Classification (NCBI taxonomy): domain Eukaryota; kingdom Metazoa; phylum Arthropoda; class Arachnida; order Pseudoscorpiones; family Chernetidae; genus Cordylochernes; species Cordylochernes scorpioides. Next base: position 47,407,090 of record CP092875.1, on the reverse strand, counting down.
AAAACAAGTATCGACAGAAGATCCATGGAAAGGAAAGTTCTCCATAAGTTCTTCAAAGATAATAGCAATATCTCAAGCTTCCAACTTGATAATTATCATCGTTTAGATGAAAAGATGCTTAGCGAATAGCAGGACTTCTTGTGAACTTAAAACTCGTCGAAATAGCCCCACCGGGGATAGCATTATTGGCGAATATCATCCACAACATACCTTGGGAGTTTATAGTTTCAATGCTCAAATGGTTTAAATGATTACAAATGGTTTAGAAATAATTTTCGGTGTTTTTTTTTCAAATCGGTTATTGAACATATTTTAAATATGAAAGCCAAGATCTTGTATATCAAATATAGTTATCAAATGAGCTTAGCTTTTTTTCAATGCACTCTACAGTTTGAATGGAAAACAATGCAAAGGTTCAAAGATCTTGGTACCTCTTTTCCTAAACTTTTGTTCTACAAAATTAGAAAAAAAAAGGGGAAGAGAGTTATTTGAAAAATATTTAATGCTAACTTGAAGCTGAATTATTACGAAAAGAAGAAATATTGACTTGTGCTTTATGGAAATTTTCCAAAGGATTCTTCAAGTATATGAAGAATGGCCTTCACGCCCCAGCACCAAAGCCCTCCCAGGTAATACTTCAATTATATTTGTATAGATAGAGAGAGATTGAAACTACGTTATTTCAATGTTCATATAAGGTTAAATATACAAGATGAATATATAGAATAAATAAGAATAAATATATGAATAAATAGATTTATATATATGACATAATTGATAAATATACTTATATATATATATGTCATAATTTGTATATAATTAAATGCAACCCCGACCCACTATGTATGTACCATGTATGATTTTCAAAGATTTAATAAAAGAATAAGGTAACTGGAGGAAAGAAAGTAACAAAAGACATAGAAAGTAGATCTAGAGGAGAGCATATTTATTAATAACGACGCAGTTAACCTTCTGACCCCAGGTCCCTGCGAGCTAAGTTTAAACCAACACTTCCTGGAAAAACAGGACGTATCTAGTGACCAGAAGTTATAAATGTTAAAGCTAACACCCAATATTTCCGGCAAAGACAGGACGTATCTAATATCCGTCGAAGTTATAAGCGTCAAGCTACCCGACACTTCCTGACCCAAGCCGGGCGTAACTAACACTAAAGGAAGCCGCCGGCCAATCAGAAGATAGCATCTAAATAGGTCAACCAATAGGGAAAGATCATGTGATCATCTCTCAACCAATCAGAGAGAAACTGAGTCTTGGTGTTAAATCGAAAAGCAAGAATGGTCAGTTACGTTTTCGCTCTCATAGGAACAACACCTACAGTTGTTCAGTGGCTCTCGCCGAGTTCGGATAGTTGCTCCTTTGCTTCCAACAAGGTAACGTCTACTCTAGAGATCTCTCTCTCCGCTCATTTCATCTAAATCCAATCATCGCCATGTGATCAACTAATTAATAAGTCAAATCGCTCAGCTCTTCTCAAGCTTTCTTCCCTCCAATCCAGTTGCCTTTTATTTTCAAACCTCATCATGTGTCCTGATTATTCCTAACTGTGTGCTTCACTTACCACTCAACGACTGCGCTTCAACCAAATCTCACCATTCGCATCCAACAACAAGAAACCCCGCAACGATATTGCCACAGAACGGTTAAGTCGACAGAATTCTACAACAGTGTAATACAACAAATATTATAGTGTAATAACAATTGCATCATCATATTACACAGAGTCGACAGGATAAAGATTATAGAGCTTAATCAGGATAAAGATTATGGAAATTAGCCCAGGCACCAGCAAAACAAAAGGCAATGACAAACCAAGAGAGAAGAAACTGGCAACGAACGGAAAGAAACTGACAACGAAGAAGCGGACAAGAAGAGAGGCGACCAGGCGCCTTCTAGCGGCCATCATATGGCAGATGACCGTGGCCATCCGACGTGTCAACGCCCCACAAAGTGAGACGGAATTCCGGAGCGCCATTCCCCGGGGAGGACGACGGACACAACCCCCGCCAACCCCAGGCGAGTGTCACCAAGGCCGGACACCGACCACCGAGAAGTCATCCGCCGCCATGCCGTACACAGTCCCCGAAACCAATCCGCGCGACCCGGGACAGCCCCAACGATCCCAAAATGATCTTCCAGTACCGGACTTCACTTCAATTTCGCGGACGGTGCGAGCAGTCCCGAGCCAAGCCAACCATCCCAAACCAAGACGTTCCAGAGGAGACCTGTTGAACTGAGGTAGGCACCCACCCTATGGCGTCAAGAAATTGACTTTGGACTCATAGCTAATCCTACCTACCCATTTTAACCATATCTAACCTTTGTACTCAATGAATGCACGCACGGGCTAGGCCAAACCTGTCCGAAAGGACTCGCACTACAATCAAATTTGTCACACAGGACAACCCTTGCCTGCATTCATTGACCCCACTACCATGTTTATCACTCAACCCAATTACCAGTACTATATGCTCTCAAATACAAGCCACAACGGCTTCAACCCTCACCATGCCCAAAAAAACGTGTCAGTACAGCTCACACACTTACCACACAAAATCTATGCATGACCATACGTCGCCACGTCATAAAAATGTACCTCACAACAATCCCACAAACGTATTTAGCAACAATCACGACATTCGCGACAACAATACACCGACAACATCCATCCAAAGGACGGTTTTCACGCTAACAAACACGCACAACCCGCCCAACAAGCGCGACACTCGCGCCAAAAGACGACAACCACCAACAAACGCATGCACCGTCGTTAGTAACAATCATCTCGTCTACCCAAAACACTAAAAAAATGTTCACCTTAAAAGGTACCATATACACTAACAATAGAAATTTCAATATATGACTTTAATAAATTTGTTGTTCATAGTGAGAACAGGTTAAATTTTGTACAAATAAGGACTTCGCGTGACACCTTTTCATTCACAATTTTTTTTTCGATTCGTGTCACAGGTCACCCACAAAACTTTTCATTTCAGGCCACAGACGCCTTTCAACACACCTGTGACACGTCTCCACTCAACACGGGTTCACGTCGTAAGCCTCATTTTTCACTCAATTCCACCCTAATATCGCTGAATACCATTTTTTACTAAAGTCACAACGACCATTCGATTTAATAAATGGATACAACATCCGGCTTTTCAAAATACAAATAACGTTGAACTTACACCAACTTATCTCTTCACAATGTATTGACAGACCATAACACATGACACAAGACATCGTCAAACAAGTAAAACCCACAAACAAAACAAAATTTCGTACACCAAACATATCACACACGCAACGCAACCAATGCCAAAAGTAAAATATTCAATTATAAAAAACAAGATCTGAGCCGCACCAAAAATAAATAGGCGGACAAGAAACGTAGTTCCCCCACTCCATGACTCCAATTACGTGCAAATAGTGGGTGGATAAGTTTAGACCGGACCTCGCGTCCCCGACACGCCCCGCTTCCGACGTCTCATTACAAGGCCCCGCTCATCCAAATTAGGTCACCGCTCTCCCCAGCCACAGATTCCTCTATGCCACCAATTTTGGATCCCAGTTCCAGCCTGCGTATCGATTTTTACAATGTAGTCAAATCAACTGTCACTCGGAAACCTAAAAAAGGTACAAGACGTCACACACATTTAAATGAGTTCATACTCCCAACATAATTGATCAAATACTTTACAAACTTTCAAAAAAAAAAAACGCTACACCTTCCATCTACACATAAATACCACAGACCTTAGGATCTCGACAACACATAGAATTCACACACACATTTCTTACACCAAAAACTACTAACATTTTTCACAACACACACACAAAGACAAAAATTACACATAAAGGTTATATAGATTTCCATGTCTCCTGTACACACAGCATAAACGCACTTGAGGGCTAGAATCACGTTTTTCACCTAAGTGTCGCTACAGATGAGACAAAAAATTTATAGGGCATAATTGAGCAAGTAAAACATTTATAGGGCAAAATGGAGCAACCAATACATGTAGATCAGGGCATGTAGATACCAAAGGGTTCCAACCAATACACCTTATTTTTCATATCAATCATTTTCATTATTTTCTCTCAATTAAAATTTAAATATTTAATCAATTTATCAATTTATTCAACTTATTACCACTTTTAATCATTAATTATCATTTTTTTCCCAATTAGTTTATATTATCATTTTTATTTATCAATTATCATTCTATTTACCACTTAGCTTAAACTGCCACAACTCAATTATCAACGAAAACTCATTGGTTTTCGATTAAACTAAAAACATTAAATCACACTTTGTTGTTGAAACCTTTTTATTTTTCATTTTTCTTTTTTTTTCCAAACACTCGACTTTGATTTCGCTCAACCACTTTTATTTTTATTTGATTTCAAAATACCTTATGAAATTTTATTTTTATTTTTATTTTGATTTCTCACAAGCCCTAATAGAATTCCTTCGATTTCATTCCCAATCTCGAATAGAATATGGTTAGGCATTTTTCCTTTCTTTTTTTTTTCTCACCACTCAACCAAGCACTCAACTTTGATTTCGCTCAAAAAACTTTTATTTTATTTTTATTTTTGATTTCTCAAAAGACCTAATAGAATTCCTTCGATTTCATTCCCAATCTCGAATAGAATATGGTTAGGCATTTTTCCTTTTTTTTTTCACCATTCAACCAAGCACTCAACTTTGATTTCGCTCAAAAAACTTTTATTTTATTTTATTTTGATTTCAAAAGACCTTATGAAATTCCCTCGAATTCTTTTCCAAATTCGAGAAAAAAAAGTAACTAGGCATTTTCCCTTATCACCATGCAACAAAATAATTTTTCTTTTTCAACCAAAAACATTCAATTTTGATTTCATTCAACTATTTTTATATTGTTTTTATTTTGATTTCAAAAACCTTAATAGAACTCCCTCGATCTTCTTTCTTATATCGAGTAGAATTCGTTTAGGCACATTTTCCTTTTTTAGCCCACTATGTACCATAGCATTCATTGATTTCTTACAATTAAAAATTTTTGATTTCTATTAATTATACTCAACCTATATCATCAACACCATTCTATCTTACTTTTATGTCACCAGCAATGCTTGTATATAGCCCCTCAATACCCACAACTAATTTTCCCACAAAATTATTTTTCACTTTACAGAATTCTCTCAGGCTAACCCCTTCTTGAATTCTTCACATGTAGGGGGCGCATCTGTCATAATTTGTATATAATTAAATGCAACCCCGACCCACTATGTATGTACCATGTATGATTTTCAAAGATTTAATAAAAGAATAAGGTAACTGGAGGAAAGAAAGTAACAAAAGACATAGAAAGTAGATCTAGAGGAGAGCATATTTATTAATAACGACGCAGTTAACCTTCTGACCCCAGGTCCCTGCGAGCTAAGTTTAAACCAACACTTCCTGGAAAAACAGGACGTATCTAGTGACCAGAAGTTATAAATGTTAAAGCTAACACCCAATATTTCCGGCAAAGACAGGACGTATCTAATATCCGTCGAAGTTATAAGCGTCAAGCTACCCGACACTTCCTGACCCAAGCCGGGCGTAACTAACACTAAAGGAAGCCGCCGGCCAATCAGAAGATAGCATCTAAATAGGTCAACCAATAGGGAAAGATCATGTGATCATCTCTCAACCAATCAGAGAGAAACTGAGTCTTGGTGTTAAATCGAAAAGCAAGAATGGTCAGTTACGTTTTCGCTCTCATAGGAACAACACCTACAGTTGTTCAGTGGCTCTCGCCGAGTTCGGATAGTTGCTCCTTTGCTTCCAACAAGGTAACGTCTACTCTAGAGATCTCTCTCTCCGCTCATTTCATCTAAATCCAATCATCGCCATGTGATCAACTAATTAATAAGTCAAATCGCTCAGCTCTTCTCAAGCTTTCTTCCCTCCAATCCAGTTGCCTTTTATTTTCAAACCTCATCATGTGTCCTGATTATTCCTAACTGTGTGCTTCACTTACCACTCAACGACTGCGCTTCAACCAAATCTCACCATTCGCATCCAACAACAAGAAACCCCGCAACGATATTGCCACAGAACGGTTAAGTCGACAGAATTCTACAACAGTGTAATACAACAAATATTATAGTGTAATAACAATTGCATCATCATATTACATATATATATATATATATATATATATACAATGTCGTCATTGGTAGCGCCCACCGCGAGAAAGACTCCGCCACCGATGGACTGCGAGAGTTCTTTCCCACAAAGTGGGCGGGTCGATGTTATGGCTGGCGTTACACACTTCAAGACCAATATGGTACTGGAGAGAGAGAGTTAATGAATAGTATAAATAGATAATCTATAGATTGCAGACAGTGAATCACGTGTTTTCTGTTCTTGATTAGGTACAAGATAGCACATTGGACCGATTCCCCGCCCTCATGGAACTTCCAGGCCGTGATTAAAGGGTGTGTCAATAACAAAATGTACTAGGACCTGTCTATGTTATGCAATAAATGGGTATTAACATCAGCCGGAAGTCTCTTCATACAGGTCAGAGACATACAGTCTTCATACAGAGACAGGTCTTCATACACTGTTGCATATTGACGAATATTCAACCTCTACGGGTCTTACGGGAAGGAGTTATGAAATCGGCCGAATTGACCAAACATGTAGAGGGGCCACTTTTGGTACATTAATACCCCGCAACTTTATTTGTATTCTACCTGAATAGTGAACCAGCCACTTCACCAGGTTGGCCAATTCGACCGATTTCAAAACTCCTCTCATAGTATGTTATGAAATCGAAGCCGTCCTGTATTGATGAGGGTCAAAGTCCAAAACTATAGTATACAGGTTGGTTTTTGTCTGAATTTGCCAAAACTGGTGTTGTGGCTCATTTTTTTTAAATTACCACCATTAGATTTTGTACTGAGGTGATAGACAAAATGCATTGTTTTAATCCATTTTTAAAGGGAGAAGTGTCACCTTTGATATATATATTAACTCACGAGCCAGGCCAACTGATCTTCCCTGTCTAGTAATTGTAGAAATTTGCCCAAATTTGATATAAAATCTAACTCAGGAGAACTCCCCCTCCATGGCCTTATGGACTCATTACGGGATGGTTGTAGGGGTATCTACCTTCACCCATTATTTTCTGACATAAGGTTTTCCCCAGTTGATCATTGCAAAATACTCCGTGAAGCACACACCTCTCTATATATTTATTTATTAAAAGAAATAATCTCCTGATCGGGAAACTAAGTGCAACTCATTTATCTTCCTTTATCCACCTAATCTCATTACAATTTCACTTTTGTATTATTTTTCAGATTTATTTATTATAATTAAAGGGAGAGGTACTCCTCTAGTTACACAACTATATGCAATAAGAGTTCTTTGCTCTGTTTAATGGCATTGGAAATCTGTATACAGACAGACAGACATAGTCAGCCTAGCTTTATACCATACACTGTACCACAACATCCTTTCTTCCGATTTCATATATAGATGGCGCGTTATTGCTTTGTAATAATTCATGCCTAATTGGCTTTGTCCTTATTGTTTGCGGAAGAGCATTGCTCGATGCAAATATTTATATGTAATTCTACTCTCCTAAAAGCTTATGTCCATAGTTTTGTTAAATACCATTTCTGAGATTCCACCCTTCTGTGTAACATATATGTAATAAATTGGTGTGTATCCTGTCGACTCTCTGTAACAATCCTGTTGACTCTCTGTAAGAATCCTGTCGACTCTATGTAAGAATCCTATCGGGGTGAATCCTGTCGACTCTCTGTAGGAATTGGGTGTATCCTATGTCGAATTGCTGTTGAATTGTGTCGGATCCTGTTGAGTCCTGGTGAATTGTGTGGTTGGGTGGATTTGATTGGATTGGTGATTGATGGCGCAGTCTTGGTCGAATGGTGGTTTTCCACAGGGGAATAACGAGCACACCTGGATGGGGTAGAAATAAGACCTTGCGAAAGGGAGAATGATGAGACTAACTGGAGATATTTGGCCTTTCACATGATGGAGCGTACACTACCTTGGTTGGAGCCTATGTTGAGCACACCTTGCTTCTAGCACGGTCACCTACCTTCCTGCTAACTTCTTGTCCGAGATCATCGTCATTAACTCTCTCGGCTTCTCATTGGTGGAGATCCTTCCACGTGCTCTCTGATGATTCGCTATCAGTTGGTCATGCTTAAAGGTGATTGGTTGTTGATTTGTCATGCTTAACTGTGATTGGCTTAGTACCTCCATTGTCGCCATGATTGCAATCCTCCAGGAAGAAGAAGGCCTTTGAACTTAAGTTTTATGGGTCCAGGGCAGTGACCTTTACTTCCTGGATGATGCAATCCTGTTAATTGTTATTTTCCTTTTCGCGAAGCCTAACTTTTATTAATTTTTTGACGATACATTGCATAGATTGTGGTGGGGTTACATATTGCTATATACAGATTATAACATATATATAAACAGAATGATCCAATACAGTATTAGAGCTCTAAAGAAGCGATCTGGTAGATTAAATTGGCGAAACCGCTGGTAGGGTTCGCCACTGATGAGCCAAGTCCTCCCAATATTTTTCATCGCAGTAAGGACAGTAGATGTTTGATTGATGTTTGAAAGAAACATTCGCGTCTTAATGTTTTCATTTGCTGTATAACTAGGTATTGCAATATTTTACTCAAAAGTTGATGCTGAGAAAATCCCAGCTTTACTCTAAAATAACATTTTTATAATTTTATCTTATTAAAAGTGGCTAAAATCTATAAACAATTAAGAGAGAGGTATGAATAATTAAATACATTTAAAATTTATAACCGGTTTATCTCTTGTATAAAAATTAAGAATAAATAATACAAATAAAGGCAGAACAATGAAAGGCCCAATTAGAGGATTGAAAGGCTATTTGTGAAAAACGAATTATTATAATGTCATTAGAGAAATTTAACCTGTTTCTCTAAGTAGCTATACGTATAATCTGTACAAAGTGGCTGGTAGCGTAGGTTCCTGACAGGTTTTACCCGTGTTCTGAAAACCTGAAAGTATTCCAAAAAAACGAAAGCTCAATATGCTTTCATTTATACGTCTCTCAACATTATTCCCTTACATATAAATATTGTCGCGCGTGACCCCTCCGGTTCTCGCGACGACGCCGCTTCCTCCTTCGTGGATCACCTACCCCGGGCTCCCGTTGCTGCTCCTCTGCAGCTGTACCCTGCAGAACACCCAAAGGCGTCAGAGAACCACCACTCAAGTGGATCTCCTTTCCTCTGGCAGTATCTCTCGGCCTTACCACTGGTGGGGGACACGATAGACTTACCAGAAGAGTAGCAGCAGCGATGTGGCGATGGCGAGAGTAACAACAGCAACCGGCACCGAGCTTCAAACACTATTCCTTTATTGTCATTTCTACTACACATTACATATAACTAGAATAACATTCAACGAGTATTTACATTACGTTACCTCCTAGGGCCAATATAAAAGTGTATTTACAAACATTTGCCCTAGGAAACAGGACTACAGCAGTCGGCGATTCCCACACCAGTTTAAGATCGGAAATAGGCGAAAGCGCCATCTATTGGCGGAGGTTGTAGGTGTTTTCAGGCCTTATACGCTACAATATTATATTTTTATAAATTTAATGCCATCTATCGATAAAATCAGTAACAATTAAATTTTTGGCAATGTGTGCGTGTGTGTTTAATCTCTACAGACCTTACTGCAATGATAAAAGTTATTGAATGAGAGAGCTTGGATTATCGGTGGTGAACCCTCTCAGCGGTTTTGACAAATTAATCTCCAAACCGCTCTATTATTGTGTTAGAACGGTTTTCTTATATACCCTACATTTTTTTTTCTGAAAGGCACAGCTTATGGGTGTTTAGGGAACCTATGGAAATACGCGTATATATAATTATTATATTTTGATTAGTTTGATAAGCCAAGTGACACTCACTCCTCACTTTCTTACTGCTACTCTTTTTGTGCTGTTTTTCTTGCTTCCCTATTTCTCTTTCTTGTTTTTTTCTTTTTCTTCTGTCTATATCGTTGTTTCCTTTGCCTCACTGCTTTGTTCTTATGCATACCTCTGGTGAATCCTGTATAGGGTCAGTAACCCTAAATAAAGGCTTTTTGTTGTTGTTGTTGATTAGTTTGATAAAATTATTATTTATTTATTTTTGGTTTCAATTTAATAGATGGTTCAAAAAGAAATACATATAATCACACTAAGCTATTAAACCGCGGAACGAATGTAGGGTAACACTTGTAAAAGGCGCTAAGAAATAATTTCTATATTGTCCTCATCAGTGTTTGATCCAGGAATATGCACCTCGATGATGGGTTAATTAGGATATACCGGGGTCTAAACGAGGGTAGGTCTCGAGACAATTCCATCGGGTCAAATATTGGGCGCGCAGGACAAACGCACAAATATTTCATTTTGAATTTTTGATGGAGGCTGCGTGTTAGATAGTTGGTTAAAAGACAGGTTTTTGGCGGGAACTTTCAAACGCAATATTTCACCTCAAACAAAACTTTAATAATCGACGTATGAACTTTTAGATTCTCTACAGTGTCGCCAAGAAGAAGCAAAAGTTTGTTCCGGTTACCTAAAATTCTGGAGTTCTGGATGCGATCAAACGATTGAAGGCCGTTTCGGCGTTACCTTCGTTTTTATATTATTTCTCGCGTAGTTGAGGTGTTTGAAGATGTGGCAGTCGGTAGGCGAGATGTCGCGGGAGTATGGAGGGTGATCAAGAGTTTCATAACCCAACTCATTCAGATTTTACCGCGTTATCATTAAACCCTGGATTAGCCCCTTTCTATTGGTTAATTACGGGAATTTTCGTTTTAAGTTTATAGGCATTTACTCGATTTGCTGACAGTACCTCACCGATGTGAAGGTTTCGCCTAGATTAAGAAGCTGTAAATGAATGAGAATAGCCTTAGACCACCAAACAGTCATCAATATCTTATTTTATGCAACTTTGGGAAAGGTTTTGGAGCTACGTCCAACCATTGCACTGAGCGTGGCCGGTTGTCCTAGTGAATCACCTTCTAGTCACAAGTTTACATATGTTCAAGAAATTGGTCGTTCTTGTTGCCTAGAAGGAGCGCCGACAACAAAGTAAGTATTGTGCCGGTATCTAAAAACCTTACCATATATTTCTGAAATAGTAGGTGTTGTTCTGGTAAAGCCCTAATTGCATTATTGAGTATATTATCAGCGCTCGTTGTGCTTTATTTCCTTTTAGCTTAGATATTTCAACAGGAATTTCAGAAGGTGTAATTTCTACAACCAATTCGGGCTCATGGTTTGATAAAAAGAGAGGAAATTCAATTATATAGTTGGGGTTCTGGAGAGAGTAATTTAACTGAAAGCTATGCCATTCTAAGATTTATATATCTCCAGTTGTGCTTCTCCTATGTATAAAAGTTGTAATCGGCTTCTAGAATTCAGAGGCGTCCCGAACCCTATTTAGAGTAGCTCAGATCTTATCAAAAAGCATGTATTCGTTTATTTCTTAAAAAAATGGACACTTCGGCCAGATAAAGTTATATTTTCTCAACGTTTCGATAAAATTTATTTATTTCTCCTGACGAAGACAGAAGAGTTTTGTTGAAACGTTGAGAAAATAAAACTTTATCTGGTCGAAGTGTCTATTTAAAAAAAAAGAAATATGAATGCCGGTCAGGCAACTTCAAGATATTATTTTAAGTTGAAAATGTATTGAATTCCTCGTTGTAAAAGAGTATTCTAATTGATTTATTAACCTTTAGTTGTCACATTAGAGAAACATGGTGAAAATAAAAGGAGCAAAACAAACAGCGTATAAAAAGGTAAAACGAAACTGGGTAGTGTTTCATCATATATAGAACACAAGGTGGAACCACTTGCTGTCGTGTGACAATTGTCTTGGCGCCGTCAGTGACGAAACCAAAGGCTTCAACTTTTAAATTAATTTACCTTTTCTAACACTCCCTCTCGACATATACAATTTTCAAGTCATTTGGAAGCTGCCTGAAGTGTTTCGGTTTCAATTCAGGATGTCAGCCATATCTGATAATCAGCCCATCATCTTCCTGTTTAGTACGAATGCAGTGAGTGATATTGTCCATCAATATGCTTTGTTCTTTTATATAACTCAGGATTATGCACTAGCTATATTGCTGCTTGATTATCCATTTTAAGTACTGTGGATTTGTCCAGCTTGATCCCGATGTCCATAAGAAGTCTACCTAGCCATACCATTTATTCAGTAGCAGCACAGGCAGTAATATATTCGCCTTCTGTAGTCGACAGAGCAACTGTTTACTGTCTTTGACTTGACCATGAAACAGCACCTTGGTTGAGTATGAATATGTAACCTGTAGTACTTTCCTTGAATCAATGTCCCTAGCATAATCGCTGAGTAACTTATCAGCTCTTGATGGCTAAGCGAATGATATCGTGATGTTGCTATCAAGTAGCGAAAGACATTTTAAACTGCTGTCCAGGACTGAGTTGTCGAGGTATTTACTCAACTGTGATGTTGCAAAATCTATTGTCCAGTCTGGAGACAGAAGCAGCAAAAATCAGTGAACATACAGATTCCCTGTAAGGAAATTTAGGTGAATTTCCATTTTATCTAGATCTGGGCATCTGGCTTTTAGTTAGGACTTTACATGGAGACTGCTGTGAGATTACAAAACCTATGGATTTCTGTGTATTTGGGCTATACTTAAACAAAAAATAAGGATTTCTGTGTATTTGGGCTAATACTGAAACAAAACCTATGGATTTCTGTGTATTTGGGCTAATACTGAAACAAAAACTAAGGATTTCTGTGTATTTGGGCTAATACTGAAACAATAACTATGGATTTCTGTGCATTTGGGCTAATACTGAAACAAAACCTATGGAAATAGAGAACAGCTCCATTGGACGGCCTCTAGAAAAGTTACCTAGGAAGAAGTAAAAATGAATACTTTGATATAAAGTCTAATTTCAGTGAGACATATCGGTGTCGTTATATTTCTCTATGTGCAGGAAATCAGAATAATGAACCAAATTAAATTATTTTTTAAAGAATTTTTTAAATTTTAAATTCGTCATTTAAAAGTGAGCCACCCTTTATATATTAATAATAATGATTAAAAAAGAAATCTTAGTTTCAATAATAAAAATTGATTGATGTAAAGTTGAATGTTTTGTCGATTCCAAATGTATTACATCCTCCTATAGCCATGACATTATTGTAGTAGGTCAAAGTTGCAATTGATTCTAACGCCAACTGTACCAGGATCACAGAGCAGAAAGTAATTTCTCTCAGGACCGTAATGAGGCGCCAGCTGTCAGGAGAAAGACACGGCGCCATTCAAGTCGGTAATTGACGTTTGATCTGGGCGATTGTCGTCTGAGATTATTGCCGCGGTGGTATACACCATCTCCACAGGTGGCAGGGCGAGCTGTCTTTTCTTTCACTCCACCCACATTTGGGGGGGGGGGGGGGGGGGAGATGGGGAATTCATTTAGATCGTTTCTCCTCTGTTTTTCCTGGGAAGTACTGAGTCTAAACGTTGCTACCAGACAAGCGGTTATCAAGAACATAAAATAACTTTATCTACGTGAATAAATATTTTTGGTGATAAATGAATGTGTGACTTTGAAAAACCGAAATTTCTAACAAAGCAAAAAAAAAATAAAAAAATAGTTCTTCTTTCTTATTTAAACTTCCAGTTCTTCCATCTGTCTTCCAAGGATGAATTTAGTGGGAATTTGCTGAGAAGACTATCTATCGATGTTCTAAATGAATTTCAGGAGGCTTTCTTATAGTTCCAGAAGAGTCTTTGTGAAGATTTTGGGAGGGAGGTGATTTCTGTTAGCAAAAGAAGATGATCGCTTCCGATGCTTTTGAGGGTGCTGTTTTTTTATGAACTGTTGCATAGATGGAGAGGTAATGATGAGATCTAGTGTGCGCGGAGTTCCATAGGAGTGAGATGTAGGTAGGACCATGGGACACAAGGTGCTGAGAATAGAGCCCTCAGTATTGTTGAGAGAACAGTCCCAAGATTGATGCTTGCTGTTAAAGTCTCCAAGGATGAGTATATTGGGGTCAAGTAGGTGTGCAACTATAACTTGTTCAGGGTCTGGTATTTGGGGTGGGTGATAGGTGTTCACAATTGTTAGGGGTCTTTGAATAGGTAGGTGTATTTTGAAGGCCTGTAATTCAGTGTGGGTCGTTGAAGGAATGACAATTTATTCAAAAGAAAGGTCTTTGATGAGGGCCAGGAGCCCTCCTCCTCCATCTGCTGAAGGTCTGTCTTTTCTCAGTATTTTGAAGCTCTTCACCTTAAAAAGGTGGTTGGACTTGAGCTTGGTTTCTTGTGGACAAATGATATTAGCATATTTGGAATCCACCAGTGATAATATCTCGTCCAGTTTAATCTCGCTCTTATTAGTAGACTAGACGAATGGCCCGGGCAACGCCCGGGTTTTACCCGAGTGCGTATATATTTTAAAAATGTTTTAATTAAAATACTATTCGTTACAATTAAAAATTGGCGCCGTGGATGTCTCTCTTGTGAAACGTCCCGCCCCAAACTGTGTGTGTCTTGAAAATATAAAAATAAAAATGTGAACGAAAAATATGTCCAGGGTAGCCTAGTGGTCATGGCATCTGCCCGGTAAGCGGAAGGTCGTGGGTTCGATTCCCATCCCTTGACACTTTTTTTATTTTATCCATTCTGACCAAAATCTATCCGTGAACTTCACACAGAATAAGGCAATTATATAAGTAGATAATCCAAATTGTGCCTTATCACACACTATTTTTTTATTTGGCCTTATTACCTTGTGTTTATAATCTATGACGTAATGCCGGCGGCGCGCGCCCGTTGGCTGCCGGCGAGCACGTGACCTCCCTGTGCGCGCGCATCCGTGACAGCGATGAGGAATTGAGGAAAGACGGTCGTGACTATATATGTTGATAATAATAATAATATTAATAATATAATAATAATAATTATTATTATTATCATTAGATAATGATAATGATCATAATGATGATGCGCGCGCATCCGTGACATGAGGAATTGAGGAATTGATTGAGGAAAGACGGTCGTGACTATATATGTTGATATGCCATTGATGTGCACTGTAGATCATTCAATTTGGCATTGGGAGACTGTAGGGAATTTTTCGAATGAAGCCCTCTGTCTAGACTCCGGCTCTGATTATTCTGCGCGACGGCCGATGCAGCATAGTGGGGAGATTTGACAACCATCATGATTGGGTAAAGTAAAATACGTCAGCCTTTGTCATTAAGACTGGGAGCACTACTCTGTGGCAGGCCAACTTAGCTCCAAAAGAAATGGCCGCCTCTGACATGAGGAACAGACGCCAAGTGTAGGCGCTCGTAACATGGAGTACATATCATCCTGTATCCCTGGATCAGTAGCCCTTACAAGGTACTATCAGCCGGGCCAGCTGAGCCCAGGTTTTTTAGCGAGCTTGTTACTACTCCCTCCCTCCTCCATCCGGGCTTGGGACCATCTTAAATATATAAATAATAAAATTCGACTCAACTAAAAAAAAATACGTAAAGTTCAAACAATATATATGCATAAAAATAATAAAAAAGGTCAGGTGTTGGTATTAAAATCAAAGAAGGCATATCATGACCACAAGCACATGAGCTTTTTAGATGGCAGAGCGCCATCTAGTGGAGCAGAATTCAACTAAAGGTTGATTTAACCTGTTCCCTGATATTTGACCAACCCATTTACTTGATAAATCAAGAAAAGCCATCCACGAACGCGTTTCGGGATGTTGGCCCTCGTCAGCGTGGTGTAGGTTGTACCACTGTGACCAAAAATATTTTCAGAAATCAAGAAATGGGTATTTGAGGCCAAACTTGCGTAAATACGCTAAACATGTGAAACATAATTAAAAAAAAAAATCAAATAAAAAAAGGTCAGGTGTTGGTATTAAAATTGTATTTAGTTTAGCATATTCTTTTCGTAGAGTTTCACATAATATTTGGAGAACCACTAGTATAAGAGACGTTATTGAGGTTCTTGTAGAAAGTTGGCTACAGTCGCTATATCTGGTGGTTTGATGAAGTCCGATGATTATTACAGATGGAAGAGGTAAAGAGATGGTCACGTGATCTATGCTCAATGCTAGAAGGCGTTTAGAATCAAGTGTTTAATAAAGGTAAAACCTCAAACTGCGTGAAGGTCAAAGAAGTAACTTAATAATAAATTAAAAAAGTATTGACCATAAAAAGTCTGAGTTCTAGGTTGCTTCGTGTTGCAGAACTTCCCGATGTGGGGCTATCATGGCCACGTGAATTGACTTCTCTTTGTTACATTTTATATAATACGCTGAACATGTGGGAAAAAAATTTAAAAATAAATTAATTCATTAAAAAAAGTCAGGTGTTGGTATTAAAATAAAAAAAAAAGCATATCCTGACCACAAGCACATGAGCTTTTTAGATGGCAGAGCGCCATCTTGTGGAACAGAAATCAAATAAACGTTGATTTAGCCTGTTCCCTGATGGCGTCCCTGAGCCCGAAACGTATTCGTGGATAGCTTTTCTTGATTTATCAAGAAAATAGGTTGGCCAAATATCAGGGAACAGGCTAAATCAATGTTTAGTTGATTTCTGTTCCACTAGATGGCGCTCTGCCATCTAAAAAGCTCATGTGCTCCTGGTCAGGATATGTCTTTTTTTTTTTTAATTTTAATACCAACACCTGATATTTTTGAATTAAATCATTAATTAATTTTTTCCCACATGTTCAGCGTATTATCTGAACTGTAACAAAGGGATGTCCCGTCACGTGGCCATGATAGCCCCACATCGGGAAGTTCTGTTACACGAAGCAACCTAGAATTCAGACTTTTTATGGTCAACACTTTTTAAATTTATTAGTTAGTTACTTTTTCGACCTTCACGCAGTTTGAGAATTTTACCTATAATAAACACTTGATTCCAAACGCCTTCTAGCATTGAGCATAGATCACGTGACCATCTATTTACCTCTTCCATCTGTAATAATCATCGGACTTCATCAAACCACCAGATATAGCGACTGTAGCCAACTTTCTACAAGAACCTCAATAACGTCTGTTATACTAGTTGTTCTCCAAATATTATGTGAAACTCTACTGTAGAACTCTACGAAAGGAATATGCTAAACTAAATACAATAGGTAATTTTTTTTTTCATAATTATTAATGTTGAGATAAGAGATTTAATTTTAAATAATACAGGGTACATCCCAAATAATCCCAAACCAATCCAATACAATAGTAGAGCTGTCTAGAGATTAACTTGGTGAAACCGCTGAGAGGGTTCACCTCTGATGAGCCAAGCCCTATCATTCAATAACTCATATATATAAAATAGAAGGATTTAAAAGCACGAATGTTTCTTTTATACAAAATACAAACTTCTACTGTCCTTACTGCGAGGAAAAATATACTGCGATATATTCTTTCCTCGCAGTAAGGGCAGTAGAAGTTTGTATTTTGTATAAAAGAAACATTCGTGCTTTTAAATCCTTCCATTTTATATATATATAGATGGTGCGTTATTGCTATGTGTTAATTTATGCCTAACTGGCCTTGTCTTTATTGTTTGCGGAAGGGCATTGCTCGAAGCAAATATTTGAATGTAATTCTACTGTCCTATAAGCTTATGTCCATAATTTTCTTGAAAACCATTTCTGAGATTCCATCCTTCAGTGCTGCGTATATAAGCAGAATCTTCCATTAAAGTATTAGAGCTCTTAGAAGCGGTCTGGTGGATTAAATTGGCGAAACCGCTGGGAGGGTTCACCACTGATGAGCCAAGCCCTCCCAATATATTTTTTTCCTCGCAGTAAGGGCAGTAGAAGTTTGTATTTTGTATAAAAAAAAACATTCGTGCTTTTAAATCCTTTCATTTTATATGTATAGATAGCGCGTTATTGCTTTGTGTTAATAACTCATATCATTGCAATAAGGTCTGTAGAAATGATATTATTTAAAAGAAACACATTGCAAGTAAAATTACACTGAAAGACAAAACTTAAGGAAGTTGTACCTTATAGCATATATATTTCGGGATTCAGAAAATAACTCAGAGAGATATTTTCTGAATCCCGATATATATATGCTATTAGGTACAACTTCCTTAAGTTTTGTCTATCAGTGTTATTTGTACAAAATAATATTTTAAAAATAGATTTATTGGTTCTCATTTAGATAGAAGGTTCACAATGGGAATAAAGTTTTTTTGTTCAACGTTGACTAATCATTTGGATAAGAAAGATCAGACATTATCATCCAACAATACCCTGGTTGGCTGCTGTTGAATCAGGTTATAGCAAGAACGAATCAATGTCGTTCAATTAGGGAATAGTATTAAAGATTAGGGCTCCCCTCGTCAATTTAGAGTTTCAAGTTAGAGGCGAGCAGAATCCAAAAAAAAAAAAAAGAGGAAGGAATAAGTTTGCTACAAGAGTTGGAGGATTCATGTTGTGTTATAGCAGCTTATAGAAAGTCTTACCTCTAACATATTTGAATTTGAAATTGGAAATATCTTTATTTACGGGGTTGCTAACCAGAACGGATCATTTTTGAGCCCCAAAAGAGCGTTTGAATTTGAAGTTATCCATTTGTTCTCGCTTCGATGATAATTGTTTCTTCATCTAAAGTTTGAGAAAGAAAACTTGTCGTCCTTGTTGGAATATTTCTTCTCCCCGTCGTGCTGATTGTGTTCAATATATATTCATTTATAATTTCAAATTACACGAAACATTTTCAATCTTTTTAAATATCAATCATGAGTATGCATGGTTTCTTTTATAACTTTTTGTGTCTCTCTCATTTACTAAATTGAAAATTAAATATAATCCACTGAATTTAGATTAATTGCTTATAAAAATATATTTTTTGAATGTATGATATATTCATAGAGTGTAAAATATATTTAGTGGAATTTTTTAAAACAAAAACTATCTAAGTCATTGTTATAATTATTTTTACAAATTAATCAAAAATATTTTATTTAAAATAATTCTCTCTCTCTCTTTGGTTAACTATTAGAGTTGAAAAGGTTTGATAATTTTATCAATTTAATATTGTAATTTATATCAAGAACTTAATAGAATAACTTTCCTGCCTATGTAGTGTGTAGTTTTTTTCCACTATTCAGTTTATCTTGTGAAGATATCCAGCAAGACAGTTCTTGATGTGATAGTTTTTATATTTCTTCATTTATCATTTATAAAGACAAGTAGAGAACATATAGATGACCACTCTCTTGTGATATGATCAGCGACATTGTCGGAAGTTAATGGATTCTATCAAAATTCCAGTAAGTTGAGGCAACAGTGAATGTTTAGACCTATCTTGTCAACTATCTTGTAACTTCTGTGGTGTGATATTCAGGTGGAATAATCATTTCCTACAACTTCACCTTTGCCGGTCCCAAGCCCGGATGAAAAAGGAGGAGAAAGAGCAGTAACAAGCTCGCTAAAAAGCTTAGGCTCACCTGGCCCGGCTGATAGTATCCTCTAGGGGCTCCTGATTCAGGGAAACAGGATGAGCATCGTCTGTATTCCATGTTAAGAGCAGCTGCACTTGGCGTTTGTTCCTCATGTCAGAAGCCGCCATTTCATATCGGAGTTAAGTCGGTCTGTCACTAATAGTGCTCCCAGTCTTAATGACAAAAGCAGACGTGTTTAACTTCACCCAGTCATGATGAATGTCAATTATACAGGTTCGGTACCCTAATTATGATTGAGTGGAGATAAGAGAAAAAAGATCATCTCCTATACTGCCTCCAGTGTGTTAGCATGTCATTGATCATTGTAATATGCCATTCTGTTATATATCGCTGGATTATAAAACACGAAGAACTATATAGATATAGCTCATATTTCAGACTATATTGGTATAGACAAATTATGGAGAGCAACTTTCTTAAAACTTAGATAAATATATGGATTCATATAGTATGACAGAATAACCAGTGATAGCCTATTTACTAAGTTATTACAAGTAATATTTTCGATGTTTTATTTAGCTTTCTCTCAGTAGGGTATCTCGAGATTATATAAGGTTGCAGCGACATGTTTTACTACCAGTAACTAATCTAGTTTAAATTGTTATAAACAAGTTTTATAATACAATATAATGCGGCTTATGATTGTAAAACGACATTTGAAAATTAAAAAAAGAGATAAAAAACAAAGGCCAGAACAAAAATTAATAAAAAATACTAAAGCCATTATTTACATACAGTAACGCTAATTTTGTAGTTTTTTTTTTTGAAAATTGCATTGTGTGAACTCACCGTAACTTAGTTAGCAATATAAATTTCTCTCTCAATATTCAATACTTTTGTTAAAAAAAATAATACTCGTATAAAAAGATATTTCAAGAAAAGTACGCAAGCAACTTGGAAAAAAAAAATGCAAGAACGCTCATTGGTCGCTTAATTGGCCCGGTGTTTTTACTTCGCCTCATTTTTACTCCGCGTAAAAAAAGTTCTTCAAATGAAAAAAAAAATAAATAAATCGCCAAAAATACTAATCAAAATGTAGCCGAAAATTTTCCTCAGGTTTATAAAAAGAGACATGCAAAATTTGGTACCAATTGGTTCAGTAGTTTTTGAGTTTATCGCGAAACAGACAACAGACATTGACTTTTATATATAAAAAAAAGAAGAAAGATATTATTTAAATGAGAACTTAAAAAAATTCAATTTATTCTTTCTTTTATGATTAACAGAGTTAACTTCCTGAATTTTCATTTCCCCTACAGTGGTAATAATTTCGTTTTTAAATTTGATAAGGACTTCATTTTTGCTATTTAAATTCAAAATGTTGGTTTTCTCAAGGTTGATATTCAATTTGTTTTAGGTGCACCATAAAAATTCGATTATTTCTAATGCAATTTTAACCGAAATTTTAAGATCTGTTAAATCTTTGTTCCAACATGCTATTGACACTTCATCAACGTAACAAATATTTCTGAATTTAGTATTTGTAGTTTGAATATCAGATCATTTAGTAAATTAAATTTACAAATACAATATTGTTATCTATCTATAAAATTTGTAGCACTTAAATTTTCTGGCATTGTGTTTCTAAAAGTCGGTAAACAAGTGGGTAGCACCCTCGATTTCCGACAGCCATGAACCGGGATTGAATCCCGCGTTAAAATTTTGTTTAATATGTGAATAACCTTCACATATTATTCATTTTTGAAATTATCATAAACTAGTTTGCTCTTTTTGAGTAGTACCTAATAAAGTGATTCTTTTGAACAAATGTGTTTCTTTTTAATATCATCAAATATTATCTCTACAAAACTTACTGCAATAATAAAAGTTATTTAATGAGAGGGTTCATTAGTGGTGAACCCCCCTTTTCAATAAATTTTATCATTGTAGTAAGGTTTGTAGATATAATATATTTGATGCTATCATATAAAAAAGAAACACAATTTTTAATTGTTACAAATTTTATAAGATCATTTATTAACCACAAAAGTGTAGACATATGAAAAATCAGAAAATATTGGAAACATTCCAAGAAGCCTGTAATTACAAACATGAAACAAAGAGAAGGAAACCCAAGCCAAGACAACTTTTATATCAACTGAAAACAATTGTAGACAAATGCAAAAAAAAAAAAAAAAACTAAAGAAAAACACGTACCTAGAAAAATAAAATAACAGCCCACCTCAGAAGCCTGTAATTACAAACATAAAACAAAGAGAAGGAAACCCAAGCCAAGACAACTTTTATATCAACTGAAAACAATTGTAGACAAATGCAAAAAAAAAAAAAACTAAAGAAAAAACACGTACCTAGAAAAATAGGATAACAGCCCACCTCAGAAAAGAGAACACTCCGAATTCAAGACCCCGCACAAGGCTCTAACCTTGTAAATATGTGAATACACTGTAAATGTGAAGAACCTGTACATATTATTCAATAAAGAAGGCATCTCCTGACCACGAGCACATGTGCTTTTTAGGTGGCAGAGCGCCATCTAGTGGAGCAAAAATAAACTAAACGTTTATTTAGCTTGCTCCGTTAGGAGATGCCTTCTTTATGTTTAATATCAACACCTGACCCACTTATCTTTTATTTTTCCTATTGTTTTTTTTTTTCATATTATTCAATGTGAATATCTTAAGCTAGGTTTATCTTTTTGATCGGCACCTAATGAAGTTACTTAGGAAATAAGAGCAAAAAACCTCCCTGTTGTTTTCTGGTTACAAAATAACTTTACTAGGTGCCGCTCAAAATGAGAAACCTAGCATATGTTATTTACAACAATGAATGTGAAGGTTATTCACATATTAAAGTGTCCAATTCGGGATTCGACCCCGATTCATGGCTGTCGGGAATCGATGGTTTTAACCACTGGTCAACCGACTTCGAAAGTTATTCCTGGTTCAAATCTCTTTATTAGGTACCGCTCAGCAAGAGCAACCTAGTTAATGATAATTGAACAATGAATAATATGTGAAGGTTATTCACATATTAAACAAATTTTAACGCGGGATTCAATCCCGGTTCATGACTGTCGGGAATCGAGCGTGTTACCCTCTCAACCACCGACTTTATATTATTCGAAAGTTATTTTTATATTTTCAAGTATGTGTGCAAAATTATAATTAATGCGGATGTAGGTTATTTTCGTCTAATCTTTTGATAAAAGCTGGCCATCATTTGTTGTCAAAAGAACCTTTTATATAAATAGCAGTTAGGGCCACTAACTTTTTGTTTATGCTCTATTATAACATCAGTGATTTTATCCAATGACTTTTGTTTTAATAAATCTATGTTGTCTAGGCCTTGAAAGCTTGACGAGTTAAATTGTAATTCTATTTCTAATATTTAATTTAAATATTATAAAGCAATTTGAAATTAAAAAACGATACACACACAGTTATTTTTAAACGTTTCGAGATTAGTTTTTATATAATATATTTAGATATTTAACTAATATATTCAGAGCTACGGGTTTTTTAATTTTTGGGTAGTATTTGTATTGTACAAACCAGGAAATTTTTAAACATAAAAAACATGAATAATATCTAAATTTTCTTTCTTTTCAATTCTCGAATTTGTTCATTTGTGGTTTATCATTTCTTTTATTAATCGTTTTTCATCAATATTATCCAAGTTTATATATTGTCATCTAGAATTTAGTTGTTCATTAAATTCGTCTTTATGTGTTTTCTGAGATTTTCTCTGGTGAATTATCAATTATGGGTGATCCCGTTTGCTCTTTTGAGTATCTTTATTTGTTGAATTTTATATGCATTTCCAAAAGGGATATTTGAATGATTTCCCTCTATTAACGCTTTCAATTTAATCTTTCAGATTTTTTGAGAGCATTTGTATATTTAAAAAAAGGCATCTCCTTATCGTGCAACTAAAAGTTACACTGATAGCGAAAGTCATCAGCAACTTTCAGTTGCACGACAAGGATACAAGAGGTATACACAAAAAGTATACAAGAGGTATACACAGAAAGTATACAAGAGATAGACAACAAGTATACAAGAGATAGACTAGAGATAAACACAAGAAGTATACAAGAGGTATACACAAAAGTATACAAGATATAGACAATAAGTATAAAAGAGATAGACAATAAGTATACAAGAGGTAAACAAGAATTATACAAGAGGTAGACAAGAAGTATACAAAAGGAAGACAAAAAGTATACAAGAGGTATACACAAAAAGTATACAAGAGATAGAGAATAAGTATAAAAGAGATAGACAATAAGTATACAAGAGGTAAACAAGAATTATACAAGAGGTAAACAAGAATTATACAAGAGGTAGACAAGAAGTATACAAGAGGTAAACAAGAATTATACAAGAGGTAAACAAGAATTATACAAGAGGTAAACAAGAATTATACAAGAGGTAGACAAGAAGTATACAAGAGGTAAACAAGAATTATACAAGAGGTAAACAAGAATTATACAAGAGGTAGACAAGAAGTATACAAGAGGTAAACAAGAATTATACAAGAGGTAAACAAGAATTATACAAGAGGTAGACAAGAAGTATACAAGAGGTAAACAAGAATTATACAAGAGGTAAACAAGAATTATACTAGAGGTAGACAAGAAGTATACAAGAGGTAAACAAGAATTATACAAGAGGTAGACAAGAATTATACAAGAGGTAAACAAGAATTATACAAGAGGTAAACAAGAATTATACAAGAGGTAGACAAGAATTATACAAAAGGAAGACAAGAAGTATACAAGAGGTAGACAAGAAGTATACAAGAGGTAGACAAGAATTATACAAAAGGCAGACAAGAAGTATACAAGAGGTAGACAAGAAGCATACAAGAGGTAGACAAAGAGTTACAAGAGGTAGACAAAGAGTATACAAGAGGTAGACAAAGAGTATGCGAGAGATATAAAAGAAGTGCACTAGAATAAGTTTACCTATAATTCAAATCCTTGTTATATCATTATATGTCTGAGGAAACCCGCATCTCGACTGCTGTGTTAAGAACCAGAAGTTGCAAGATGGTGCGACTGCGGAATACTTCCACATTTAAACCGGTCTCATGAATTCAGCCAAAACATAATTTTATCTAAATGACTTATCAACAGAATAAAATTTTTACTTTCATCCACGCTTTCTTTTTAGATCACTAATCTACATCAGAATTGAAAATAAACTGAATGCTACATGGCATACAATATTACAAGATTCAAGATAAATTTGTGAAAAGCGTTTAAAAACTACAGATATTTTCTCACATCTACAATATTACAAACTAAGGCTGCGTTGAGCTTCCTAAATGCCTACTATGCCGAATCATAGGTTCAGCACACGAGTTAAAACAGTGTTTGTATTAACAATATTCTTCTGGTAGTTGTTCAATCAATACTGGCCAAACAACATTCATTTTAACATATAATCCTTTTTATAAAGAGAGAGTAGCAATTCTATATTACAATGATATTAGGCAAATGCCTAGAAAATCCTTATAAATACAATAACAAAATACAAATAAGTCCATTCAATATAATATACCTGTCAAGTATAAGTACGAGGAGTGATATGTCTTTATATCTCCGACAGCTAATACGTATAAAGATGTCATTCAAAGAAAATGTTATCCAAATCCCCGACTTCTGATTAAATCTCCAGCTCGTGCCACCTCCAGATTAAATAAGAAGGACGCCAAATAGGGCCTAGTTGCCTCCATAACGACATCCCAAATGGCGCCATTAAGAGACTATTTGAGGAACTAAAAATAAAATTACTTCTTTGATAAAGACACATGGAGATAAAGAAAAATCAGGGCTGACAGAGGAGAACCATCTATTTTGCAAAAGGGGACAACGCCCAAAGACTTTCCCAGGCGTTATCTCACCTGATTCGGAGCCATTCCTCTTGTCCTCCTCCATTAATCAGCCCGATAATTAGCGACTTCATTAAAGGGAGATTAGCGGTGGCTGGGACACATCAGCTTGATCATCGTCAAGTGGTGGCAACGTTCGGCTGATAGCTCTCCGGCGGATATACAGCAGACTCTACCCAGGTAGAACAGCCGGGGGTTCCTATCACATACGAGTACTTGGAAATGCTTTTATTACTTAACAAAGGCTTTTTTTAGAATAATTATTTTTCAACAAACTTGCTATTATAGTATTCACGTGAGAGATAGAGAGAGATCTTCAACAGGTTTATTTATTCCCAAATGAAGATAAATTATATCGAAAACATAAAATTACATAAGATACAACTTGACTACAGGTTAAAAGATTAATCGCATCTTTTTGCCAAATACTTTGAAGATATTCAGGGTCGTTGTTTACATTCGCGTAGCTGTCTTAAGTTTTTTTTTATATTCCCAAGTCATTTCCAATTTGATGTGGTGAAATCTTGGTTTCTGAATCGGGTTTTCCACGTTGTCACTTTACATTGATGAACGATCTCTCTGAATATTTGGGACTATAAGATCGCGCAGAGTTTTCTACCTCGAAATTAGGAAACTGGGTTCATATTGTTAGGTGCTCTGTTACCTGGTTGATTGCTGTGACCCTGTAATTTTATCTTATTAAACGCTGTGTTATATGGTTGATTGTTGCGACCCTGGAATTTTATATTGTTAGACGTTGTATTACCTGGTTGATTGCTGCGACCCTGGAATTTTAAATTGTTAGACGCTGTGTTACCTGGTTGATTGCTGCGACCCTAGAATTTTATATTGTTAGACGCTGTGTTACCTGGTTGATTGCTGCGACTCTAGAATTTTATATTGTTAGACGCTGTGTTACCTGGTTGATTGCTGCGACCCTAGAATTTTATATTGTTAGACGCTGTGTTACCTGGTTGATTGCTGCGACTCTAGAATTTTATATTGTTAGGCGCTGTGTTACCTGGTTGATTGCTGCGACCCTAGAATTTTATATTGTTAGACGCTGTGTTACCTGGTTGATTGCTGCGACTCTAGAATTTTAAATTGTTAGGCGCTGTGTTACCTGGTTGATTGCTGCGACTCTAGAATTTTATATTGTTAGACGCTGTGTTACCTGGTTGATTGCTGCGACCCTAGAATTTTATATTGTTAGACGCTGTGTTACCTGGTTGATTGCTGCGACTCTAGAATTTTATATTGTTAGGCGCTGTGTTACCTGGTTGATTGCTGCGACCCTAGAATTTTATATTGTTAGACGCTGTGTTACCTGGTTGATTGCTGCGACTCTAGAATTTTAAATTGTTAGGCGCTGTGTTACCTGGTTGATTGCTGCGACCCTAGAATTTTATATTGTTAGACGCTGTGTTACCTGGTTGATTGCTGCGACTCTAGAATTTTATATTGTTAGGCGCTGTGTTACCTGGTTGATTGCTGCGACCCTAGAATTTTATATTGTTAGACGCTGTGTTACCTGGTTGATTGCTGCGACCCTGGAATTTTATCTTATTAGACGCTGTGTTATCTGGTTGATTGTTGCGACCCTGGAATTTTATATTGATAGACGCTGTATTACCTGGTTGATTGCTGCGACCCTAGAATTTTATATTGTTAGACGCTGTATTACCTGGTTGATTGTTGCGACTCTGGAATCTGTTATTGTTAGACGCTGTGTTGCCTGGTTGATTGTTGCGACCCTGAGATTTTTAATTGTTAGACGCTGTGTTGCCTGGTTGATTGTTGCGACCCTGAGATTTTTAATTGTTAGACACTGTGTTGCCTGGTTGATTCTTGCGAATCTGGAATTTTGTATTGTTTAGACGTTGTGTTAACTGGTTGATTGCTGCACGACCCTGGAATTTTAAATTGTTAGACGCTGTGTCACCTGGTTGATTGCTGCGACCCTGGAATTTTATATTGTTAGACGCTGTGTTACCTGGTTGATTCCTGCGACCCTAGAATTTTATATTGTTAGACGCTGTGTTACCTGGTTGATTGCTGCGACCCTAGAATTTTATATTGTTAGACGCTGTGTTACCTGGTTGATTGCTGCGACCCTGGAATTTTATCTTATTAGACGCTGTATTACCTGGTTGATTGCTGCGACCCTAGAATTTTATATTGTTAGACGCTGTATTACCTGGTTGATTGCTGCGACCCTAGACTTTTAAATTGTTAGACGCTGTATTGCCTGGTTGATTGTTGCGACCCTAGACTTTTAAATTGTTAGACGCTGTATTGCCTGGTTGATTGTTGCGACCCTGGGATTTTTAATTGTTAGAAGCTGTGTTGCCTGTTTGGTTCTTGCGAACCTGGAATTTTGTATTGTTTAGACGTTGTGTTAACTGGTTGATTGCTGCACAACCCTGGAAATTTAAATTGTTAGACGCTGTGTCACCTGGTTGATTGCTGCGACCCTGGAATTTTATATTGTTAGACACTGTGTTACCTGGTTGATTCCTGCGACCCTAGAATTTTATATTGTTAGACGCTGTGTTACCTGGTTGACTGTTGCGCGACCCTGGAATTTTATATTGTTAGACGCTGTGTTACCTGGTTGATTGCTGCGACCCTGGAATTTTATATTGTTAGACGCTGTGTTATCTGGTTGATTGCTGCGACCCTGGAATTTTATATTGTTAGACGCTGTATTACCTGGTTGATTGTTGCGACCCTGGAATTTTATATTGTTAGACGCTGTGTTATCTGGTTGATTGCTGCGACCCTAGAATTTTAAATTGTTAGACGCTGTGTTACCTGGTTGATTGCCTCTACATGGAATTTTTAGATTTTAAGTGCTATGTTACACACAAGATCTATTATTTTATTTAATGTTTATGATATAACTTTATAACCATGTAAATTGAAATAATTAATATATATTTCACATATTTAGAGAAAATTGAAAGAAAATATGCACACACAACAAAAATAATAACTTAAAAGCAATTTTAAAGCAAATTATAATATATATATTAACGTATATTGGAGATCTAAATTAAAATTTATTATTTAACCAATATTTCTAGGAGTTAAACGTCTCTCTTTATCAAGGGGTTTCTTTATATACTGTAGCAAAGTATTTATTATTTTATTAACAGAGTATCATTTTTTATGTTTATATTTTGGTACTCTGTAAACTTCCCTCATTCCATATCTTTTGTTTATCATTCATAGTTTGTTCTTGCCTCAAGATCTGCGCTCCAGGAACCTGGGTTATAAATATCTCTCTGTTGCCTCAAATAAATTGTTGTGTCATCCTGAAGTTTGTCTTTCCTAATTTTCCACGTGGCAATATAAACATGTTCATTCTTTGTCAATTTAACACTGGATATACAAAGTAGACCCAGTTTAGCTTGAGTTCTGTCCCGATGGAATTATGAATTTTTGAATTTAACAAAGGGCTTTATTGTTTTTTTTTTGCTATTATTTTTATTCCATTCTCGCTTCACAGAAACAGATAAAGGCCTAATGTACAGTGTGGCAATAGAAAACTTGTCCATAACGATCTTAATGTCTCTGTATATTCTTAATATGTAATGACATCGTCTGAAGCCCCAGAGATAATGATGATGATTACAATTTTATCTTGTAAAAATAAAACACATGTAACTATCAGGTTGTCCCATAAATAATGGCCTTTTTGGAAACACATTTTTGAAATGAAAAAATTACATAAATAATTTGGCAACATATGCAAACTATATATATTTCTAAAGCTTACAGAACGCGTATTCGCGTGCAGTCATTCTTTCGAAAATTTCACGTATGATGAAAAATCTCTCTATGATTTAAAATATTGAGAAATGGAACCTAGGAATTTGCGCATTATTTTTCTTCGGTGGTCATATGCTGGATTATTGCATTACAGATTTCTGAATAGTGGCGAGACGATAAATTAAGAAGTATATTGTCAAGATTTGCAAGCCATGCATCTGAAATTGTCAGAAAAAATGCCCAGTTTGGTCAATAGGAAAGGCGTTATTCTGCTTCACGATTACGCACTGTCACACTCTTCATTTACGACCCAACAAAAAATTGCTAAATTAGATTATGAAGTTCTAGCTCACCCTCCTTATTCACCTGATCTGTACCCTACCTATTTCCATTTTATTTCAAGCATTTGGATAATTCTTTTCATGGAAAACGACCGATCAACCGGAGATATGTGGAAAACGCCTTTCTGGATTTTTTGTCCTCTAGACAACAGACTTTTATGAAAATGACGTAAAAATGTTACCATCACGTTGGTGCTGTAATTCTAACGGTACCGATAGAAAAAGAAATGGGATGTTGTAGAAAATAAAATTTAATAATAATATAATTGTTATTTTGGGTAGGCCAATAAATTCGGGTTAAATTGAAATTTTAATAGACGTTGAGAGACAAAAAATTGATAAATCGAAAATGTTAATTTTATTAATACGTTCATTATTTGATATTTCAACATAGATAGTGATAGGAACTCAATACTATATCACGTATTTCCATATTCATTTTACAACCTCGCAATATGCAAATTAGACAGACATAATGACTTATTGCAGACCTAACATTAGCACGGTAAAGTTTCATACATCGCGGATGCTATATGCGGGACAAGAAAACATAACTCTTTAATTAAATCGATTAAAACACACTATTCAAACCTAATTACACTTATTATATATAATATAGAATGATATTTTGAAAATAGAGCAATCCATAAATAAATCTTCAAATAAAAAGGCATATATTGGATCAAAATATTGATATGATAGTTTTGATCCAATATATGCCTTTTATATTTTTATAGAATAAAATTTATTGTATAAAGAAACACAATATATGAAAACTAGCCGGCCCGGCTTTATTCGTCTGTCTTCAGCCCAAGTGAATAATACTTCCTCTAAACGAATATTTTTTTTTCAACCCAATGTGTTAATTATTATGATTATATGTTTATTAGTTTCATATATTGCCAGAGGTCGTAATAAATAATATTCATTAATGTATCATCTTCAACAGTATCATCCAATATCTCCTGCGTTCATTGTCTTTTTCTTTCTCCACTCTATCTCCATTCAATCGTACTAGGATATCAAGCCTGTAGAGTCTGCAGAAGCTTTACACACCCAAGATAGAGGACATTGCGACTGCTGTGATAGAGATGCATGGGGACATCTGAGGCTCTTCATTGGACACGACAACAACAACAAGTCTGTAGAGCTTGAGAATTTTGATAGTGTGTTCTGGGGATGTGTAGAATTGATAAATGGATGAGTCAATAGAGTCAATGATGTGGTTTGGGGTTGTAGGTTGAGAACTGCACTTAGAACATAGTGCTAAAACCTTGCAACCATTCTGGAAAGTCATTGTACATAGATGACCAGACTTCAAGTCTGGAAATCAATCATTCATCGTGACTTTAGATAACTACAAAGTACACTATTAGCGATTAAACTTGTCACACTAAAAAGAGAAATTCAAATAACAAGATTATACTTCATAGAAAAATATATTATACTGGGAACATAAATGGTGTTTATAATTTCAAGAATTTTGGAGGTTTGGATCTTGAGAAACTCAGAAAAACACCTCTGTCAGAAATAAAAGCACTTATACGACAGGATATTGAGTCAAACAGAGATTGGATGACATGTACAGGTACAACTTCCATTACAGCTTCAAAACGATGTCATAGTTAATCGAAAGTAGAGATAGGCGGGTGGTAACGAGCAGCCATTAACCCGAGGTTTTCTATTGGTGACAGATCAGGAGAACGTGCTGGCCAGGGCCGCAGCTAAACATTTTAATTTTCAAAATTTTTTCAAAATAATATTTAATATATATATATAATAATTTATGAAATAGTATTAGATTCAAATTATATTGATGCATAAAACCCTATATAAAAAGCTGTACCACATGAAATTCCAATAAAGAATGAAGAAGTGGCTGACGAAGGAAAAGGTGAGGTACTAAAAGCTTAACCCAGAGTGTGAATGACAAAAATAGAATCTCCCAGGAGGATAATTGGTAAAGACCAGGACGCGACGGCAACGCCCCCTTAGCTTCTTAAAAAGCCGCCGTCTTGAGGTGAGAGCTAGTTTGTTTTAAGTTCCCGTGTGTAGTGAGCGGACTCACCCATCTGGGGTCCCATGTGAGGTGGGCAGTCGTGGACATTAAAGTACTGAAGCACACAGAGAAACGAAGAGATGATTTCAGACTCCAAATTAAACGTCGTAGCTGACAACGGTTTTTACCGTTGTCAGCTACGACGTTTAATTTGGAGTCTGAAATCATCTCTTCGTTTCTCTGTGTGCTTCAGTACTTTAATGTCCACGACTGCCCACCTCACATCACAATTCAGTCGACAAGATGGATCAATATGGATCAAACAAGAAGTGAGCACCAAGACACTCAGTCAGATGGATTGCAAGCAAGCGACGACGAAGAAAGCTGTAGTTGAACGGCCCTTGTACCATGGCTGAACTTATAGAAGAACTAACCTATTCCATTCGAGGCATCACTCCCACTGGAGCACGGGAGATTACCTGGTGAGGTACGACTGCTCCTAGGGGAGTTTATTTTTCTGATTACGATTCCGGTCACACGGTCATCTGTTAGGGATTCTGGCATCTGGAGGAAAATTTATTTCACAATGTCTTACCTGTGTTTCATGTCTGCTTTTATAGTGGTCGCTTCTCTCCGAGGCGGTAAAAGAGTATTTGTGGGACGCCTTGTAGTCAAATGTATTGAGAAGTTCGCTTCCGGACTCGAAAAAGCTGAGGAGTTATATTATTTGATTGTTTTTTTTTAAGTTGTAAAAATGTCTGTGTTAAGATGTAGAAAATGTCGGGAGGGGTCTGCAGAGCTTTAATGAGCTAAGTGTCCGCGTCAAAGATGTCAGGATAGATGGTCGAATGGTAAGAGTCTTCGCGCGTGTTTGTTACGCAGTCATTTGTGGGTGTTGTGGCGGTGCTATATAATGTACGTGTTCCGTGTACTACCTTAATTTATTTACGTGTATAGTGTCTTTGATCCTGTTAAGCGGTTTGTTAGGTCTATTGATCCTGACCACGTTGGGGGGTATTATTTCTAATATTTCATTGAGACCTGAGAAATATGGTGTGAGTTTTCCTGTATCTCTTAACAAGTGATAAATCGTCTATTTCGAGGTGTTTTAGGCTGTTGGTCGTACTTCTGCTTATCTTGCGTATATTGGTAGGTTTGTTGCTGGGCTATCGCAATTGTGGAATATGGATCGATATGGGTATTACGTTATACATAAAGTATGTGAGTGGATAGCCTGTAATTGAGTATAGTTGTATGTTTGGGTGTTTGACAAGTTGGACCCAGTATATGTTAGGTTTTTCGAAATGTAAAATATTTCAGTAAGAGTGGCATCTAGTCTTTCAACAAAGTCATTTTCTCGCGGGTTATTGATTGTTGTTAATAGGGGTTGTATGCCGCGAGATATTTGAATCTCCGGAATTCATCTGGAATAAAATCTGGGACTCGATCCGATAAAAGGCGTTTGGGAGAACCATGCTGTAATACCTCTTTAACAGCTTGTATATAGGCTAGGACGATAGGGGATTTTGAAGGGAATGTCCAGGCGTATCTGAATGCTATTACAAGGAGGAACGTTTTGGAATGCCCATATTTAGAAAATCTGGATATAGTGTCCATATATGGATGATATGTCAAAAGGTGTTAAGGCGGAAGGTAATTGTCCTAGGGTACCGCGTGGTTTGGTCCTTTCGGTCTTTTAGTTAATTGACAGGTGGGGCAAGATTTGACATGTATTTTATTTATTTGGAAATTTCTTTCCAATAATACTGGGTTGTATTATGATGCAGTAGCGCGCCATCTGTTATGAAAATTCGAAACTATTATAGACGCGTATGATTCTTTTCAAAATTAATCATTTTCTATTGCCCTTACTGTAATGGAAAAATTAATTGCAGTAAGGGCAATAGAAAATGTTTAATTTTGAAAAGAATCATACGCGTCTATAATAATTTCGAATTTTCAATACTGGGTTTTAATTTTTTGGAATTCGAGCTATTTCTGGGAGGGGGGGGGGGGGGTATATTCTGCATGCATTTTCTTTAATAGTTTGTGTTGAAGTGTTTTTGGAATAATGGTATTTGTTATTCCCTTGCGTAGAGTGGTGTGTAACCTGTCCGTGTTTGGGTATGTGTGGTTTTCGTGGGTGTGAATGGTTGGTGTTCCTTAAGAGTGGAGGCGTTAATAAATCCGCAGAATGGATTACGAAATAGAAGATCTGCATCCGTACTGTTGGATACCACTGAAGTAACGTATTTCGTTGTCGAGAGTGGAGAGTCTTAGATTCCACCTAAAAATTGTACAGAGCGGTTCTTAATGGATTTGATCCAATGTAAGACACATGTTGGTCCGAGTAGATAGTAAACTTGGTGCAAGTTAGATAGATGCAGGATTTTTCAACGCTTTTTATGATGACTAGACATTCGTGCTCTGAGATTGTATAGTTGCCTTCGTGTTTTCTCAGTGTGCGGCTGAAATATTGCACTAGGTGGACCTTTGCGCTCAAATGTACCTGTTTCAAGATACCTGCAATTCCGTGAATAGAAGCATCGCAATAAATTCTTGTTCAGGCGTAACACCGGGTTTGAGACTAAACTCTGCTTAAGACTGTCCAAAGCCTGTTGACATTTGTCATCTCAAGACTATTTTAATCCTATTTAAGTAGTTAATTGAAGGGATTACGTAGACGGACGTTAATCGGGATGAATTTATTATGCACATTAATTGCGCCTAAAATGGTTGCAACGAATTTTGATTATATGGGAGTTTAAAGGAGTTAATTATGTCTATAATTTTAAGTTGAGGAGTGTAGGTACCAGCGGTGAATTCCTGAAAGAATATAATTTCTATATATAGGATATAAAATTCGTATATATTGAAATTATATTCTTTCACGAGAAAAATTTGTATTTATCATCATTTAACCTAATGTTTTCTTACTGGAAAACTATATAAAATTTTGGAAGTTCTCTTCTATAGAATTAGAGAAAATTTTATAAAACCATCAAAGTATTTTACAATAAAGTTCAAGTCGTACCTCTGAATTATGTAATTGATTGCGTGCTCGTAAATTTGAGGGGGGGGGGGGGGGGGGGGGGGATTTTAAGGCCGAATGAAAGTCGCGCGAATTCAAATTGGCCGTCTAACGTGACAAAGGCCAATAGGTCGCGGCATTTGCGATCTATTTCTACTTGACAGAAGGCGGAAGAAATGTCAGCGGAAGAGTAAATCTTAGAGTGGGGGCTAGTTTATCTAGTAAATTTTCTACTGAGTGAATGGGGATCGCGGACTGATGATTTCATTTAATTATTGATAGTCGACGCGAAAGCTTTCGTTCCGTCGTGTTTGGTTACCAGGTTTATATGAGCGGCGTAAGGTGAAATATGGAAGGTTCTATTATTCCGTTATGTAGCATTTGCTTAATTCGGGCCTCGCTGGCCACATAAAGGAACTTGGTATGGCCTTGGTGAGATTATCTTCTCGGATGTGATATTAATAGTAACAGGAGAAAATTTTAATTTGGTAATGCGCCTATG
Source organism: Cordylochernes scorpioides (assembly GCA_030710605.1). Classification (NCBI taxonomy): domain Eukaryota; kingdom Metazoa; phylum Arthropoda; class Arachnida; order Pseudoscorpiones; family Chernetidae; genus Cordylochernes; species Cordylochernes scorpioides. The sequence continues at coordinate 47,372,000 of CP092875.1, read as the reverse complement.
ATGCGCCTACGCCTTTTTCCTATTCAAATCTCTGGGTTTATAAAACAAATTTTGAGATTTTTCGAATTGTGTGAGGTTTGGTACTAATAGTAACTTGGAGATCGATGGAGACATTGAAAATGGAATATATAATCGTTGCAAAGTCAACTTAGCGACAAAAAAGAGCATCAAGGAGTTACCTCGTCGCGACAAAGAGCGGAAAAAAGTTCCATAGCACGTTAAAGAGCGGTAGGAACAGCGAAATCGCAATATAGAGCGGTAAGCAACTACGTCAAATAAAGAACAAGAAACTTACATCGTCGCTACAAAGGGCGGAAGGAGCTACGTTGAGGAGCGGGAAGGAGCTGAGTGAAGAAGCTACGTCGTCGCGACAAGAAGAAACGGAAGACAAGTATAGATCTGGAGTTTGATTAATAGGTGCGAGGGTTCGCGCCCCGCCGCAAAACAAAATTCAATAGCCAATAAATTAGTCCGCCGCGAGGGATGAAGAGGTTTATCGATAGATGTTTAGAGCATTATCTAGAATAGATTAAGATAATTTGCATAATCTATCTTCGCTAATTAGATCCACGCGGAGTGTAAGGGGAGTAACCAAATGGGACTATTTACACCTTCAACTACGTTGAAAAACACGCAGTGTAAATGTTACATGACACTCAAAAAAATAATTTTGCCTAATTTCTAAGTGTGTGTAACTTTATTTATAGGTTCCATATATAAAAAGAAAGTTTAACCACCTTCATCTTTTAGCTCTTGTTCACTTAGCGTTCAACTTCCGCACTCTGTCATTCTGTTCTTACTGCTTAGGAAAACCACAGGCTGTTCTATTTAGCGGCCCAACTCTACCGAGACTCTGAATACAGCCATGTTTACTGCGTGGATGTACTCACCTCACATCATCAACCTTCTTCCCCTCCTGCATGGAATTTCCTGGTCAACTGATTCAGCTCCACATCCTGCAAAGGAAATGGGCTACATCTCTATACTAGATTGCTGGATATAACTGGGGCCTTTGAATGTTTTCACGCAATTGTGATAAATAGAAATACCTCAACCTGATAATAGAAATATCACACAGATTGCTTTATTCTCAACTTATAGCTTCTCACAACGATACAGCTTTGTTTCATTCTGAATCCTAAAATTCTAGCAAAACACATTGCCATTGGGTGTCATTTTCCTTTTCATACAATTATAAGTATACTAATGGTAGGTATGTTTATAACTTCGCAGCTTTTTTTTCTCACAGCAGAAACAATAATAAATAAAAATATACTTCAGAAAGCTCTGTAATATTTTACCCTCTTTTCGTATAAATCCATAACTACAAACTCAAGAAAACAAGATCTGTCGAGTTGGTTGGAATACTTGTAGAATGGAAAAACCCCCATTTTTTGATGGTCATCTGCCATCCTTGTCAAGGTTGACTATTGGTGAGATTTTGGCTTCTCCATACCTCGCACCAACACTCTGGGAGCTGAAATAAGGACGTGGGGTAATAAACGAAGGATGATTGCATGGAGCTTCTTTTATTGGATAAAGCAGCGAGCTTTCAGCCCTTAGCTTTCCATCTAGATAATGAGTCAGCAGACATATTCAATCTGAACTGCTGGCCACCGTAAATGCAATACCCTGAAAGAAGCATGCAAATAAAATGAAATTTACAACATGCATTAGCGGAGGTGAGATATGCAAATGATAAGAATTTCAGCGCAGACGCACATCACGCGCGCCTGCGGCTTCACTTCAAAGCACTATTTAAGGCTCGGAGATTTTGACGATTTCAAGTTCGGTAATTGTGTTTTTCTTCTGTTAAAAAAAACTATTAATTATGCCTCGTAGAAAACAGCGATCATCTTTTGATCAAGTATCCAAGTTCGACAGAGGAAGGATAGTGGCCTACCGAGATTGTGGATTATCTTTCAGGGAAATCGGTAGTCGTGTTGGACGAAACCAAACAACTGTAATGCGGATATGTGATCGTTGGATGCAGGAAGGTACGATGGACCGACGTGTTCGATCGCATACACCTCAGTGCACCACTTCACGTGCTGATAGGCAAATTGTGCGCATGGCAGTGACAGATCGCTCAGTCACATCACGAACCATAGCACAGCACATTCAGTCTGTAACGCATCATCCAGTGTCTGCCTGTACCATTCGAGGCCCTTTGCAGCAGAGTGGTCTGTCCGCAAGACGTCCATTGCTTCGTCTACCCTTGACGTAGAACCACAGACGTCTCCGACGCCAATGGTGCGATGAAAGAAGGATGTGAATGGCAGAATGGAATGAAATTGTCTTTACTGACGAGTCACGCTTCTGTCTGCAACACCACGAGTCTGGAGACACCGTGGAGAGAAGATGCTGGACAGCTGCGTTATGCACCGCCACACGGGTCTGCACTGGGTATTATGGTATGGGGCGGTATTGGATATTACTCTCGCACTCCTCTAGTACGCATTGCCGATACCTTAAACAGCCAACGCTACATCTCCGAGGTGTTGGAGACAGTTGTCCTTCCTTACCTACAGGGCTGGCCCACAGCCATATTTCAACAGGATAATGCGCGACCACACGAGGCACGCATTGTCCAAAGGTTCTTCGTCAATCGCCAGATTGAATTGCTACCCTGGCCGACTCGCTCTCCGGATCTTTCGTCGATAGAAAACATGTGGTCCATGGTTGCTCAACGATTGACCCAGATTACATTCCCAGCTGCCACACCAGATCAACTTCGGCAACCTGTGGAAGCTGCTTGGTCTGCTGTATCCCAAGAACACATCCAAAGTTTCTTTGAATCAATGCCGAGGCGTGTGGCAGCGGTGATCTCCAACAATGGCGGCTACTCTGGCTACTGATTCTGGCAGGAACCACGCTTCGCAGAAATCTATAAATTTAATCATTTGATACGTGGTCAACATTTTATCTACAAAATACATTTTGTTGTGATATCTCTTTTATTTCTTGGTGTTGACTATAAGACTATATGTGTTGATATATAAAGAAGCCGAATCAAGCTATGAATTTGTCTGCCTATCCAATTCAACTGATAGAGGACATATCTTCCTCTCTGTAAGGAAGCTAAATCTTCACTAACATTGACCTATCCTGAGGATACCACTAGATCCGACTTCATCCTGACTGCAGCTATATCGCTGCTTTTATAATTTTATCGGGGTTTACCAATTCTTATGGCCCAAGTTCAGAACCAGATGATTTTCGAAAGACATTGAAGGTGTAAATTGTTTACCATGATGATATAATAATTAGCGAGAGCAGCGTTGAAAATCAGGTCTTTTTGGAAACTAAATTGAATGTTATAAAAACACAGATAAGCCAATCTTCAAATTACTGACTTTATGATTAACCTACAAGCAGAGTTCTTTGAAGTTCGTGGGACACATTATTTTGAAGAACACAGTGTATATTCACTAAGATGAAGAGATGGTAAAGCCTCTTTTAGATGCAGCTTCGCCCTAGAATAAGACTTAGATACCTAAATGGAATGATGTACATATATCCTATACACCCTCTCTCGTGTTGTCTACAGTACAGCAATGGACCAATCTACAGTCGAAACAAAGCCAACCCTAGAGGAAGGCAGAACAATTTATATTGATAATAATTATTGTATAATATATGTTAATAAAATTATTATTAGGATAAAATTTAATGACACACACACATTGGAGCGTGAGATACTGCTGATTGTTTAGTTCTATTCATATTACATGTTGTTTTATTTATTTTTTAGAGGTGTTCCAAAGGTGTTCGTATATCACACTCTAGCAAGGTATTCCGAAAGAATACACCCATCTTAATTATGAGAATAAAAATAGAGCAAAGAGAGAGAGAGAATGATATCTCACCACAAGGAGGTTGTATCGGCGAGAGCGGGCCGTGGCGTGTGACCTGGAAGATTAATTAAATCCCTGATTGGCGCATTCTCACACGCAACCACCGCTCCTCAGATGGGTCCTCCGGCACTACGTGGCTATACAACACCGCGGATAACCCGGGACAACTGCCATTAAGTGATGGTTGTGGTGACATCACACAACCCTCCACAATTCCAGGAAAATTCCATATTTATCTATTCTTGGAATATATTTATAGCCGTTATCAACTGACTCTGT
>CP092875.1:47345940-47363947 GCA_030710605.1 Cordylochernes scorpioides | reverse complement strand
AACATGTTATCCAAATCCCCGACTTCTGATCAAATCTCCAGCTCGTGCCACCTCCAGATTAAATAAGAAGAACGCCAAATAGGGCCTAGTTGCCTCCATAACGACATCCCAAATGGCGCCATTAAGAGACTATTTGAGGAACTAAAAATAAAATTACTTCTTTGATAAAGACACATGGAGATAAAGAAAAATCAGGGCTGACAGAGGAGAACCATCTATTTTGCAAAAGGGGACAACGCCCAAAGACTTTCCCAGGCGTTATCTCACCTGATTCGGAGCCATTCCTCTTGTCCTCCTCCATTAATCAGCCCGATAATTAGCGACTTCATTAAAGGGAGATTAGCGGTGGCTGGGACACATCAGCTTGATCATCGTCAAGTGGTGGCAACGTTCGGCTGATAGCTCTCCGGCGGATATACAGCAGACTCGGGCCAGATAGAACAGCCGGGGGTTCCTACCACATACTTACACACATGCTTTTATTACTTAACAAAGACTTTTTTTTAGAATAATATTTTATTCAACAAACTTGTTATTATAGTATTCACGCGAGAGATAGAGAGAGATCTTCAACAGGTTTCTTTATTTCCAAATAAAGATAAATTATATCGAAAACATAAAATTACATAAGATACAACTTGACTACAGGTCAAATGATTAATCGCATCTTTTTGCCAAATACTTTGAAGATATTCAGGGTCGTTGTTTACATTCGCGTAGCTGTGTTAAGTTTTTTTTATATTCCTAAGTCCCTTCCAATTTGATGTTGTGAAATCTTGGTTTCTGAATCGGCTTTTCCACGTTGTCATTTTACATTGATAAACGATCTCTCTGAATATTTGGGACCATAAGATCGCAGAGTTTTCTACCTCGATATTAGGGAACTGTTTTCATATTGTCAAGTGCTCTGTTACCTGATTAATTGCTGCGACCCTTGAATTTTACCTTATTAGAGGCTGTGTTACCTGGTTGATTGTTGCCCCCCTGGAATCTGTTATTGTTAGACGCTGTGTTACCTGGTTGGTTGTTGCCACCCTGGAATCTGTTATTGTTAGACACTGTGTTACCTGGTTGATTGTTGCCACCCTGGAATCTGTTATTGTTAGACGCTGTATTACCTGGTTGATTGCTGCGACCCTGGAATCTGTTATTGTTAGACGCTGTGTTACCTGGTTGATTGTTGCCACCCTGGAATCTGTTATTGTTAGACGCTGTGTTACCTGGTTGATTGTTGCCACCCTGGAATCTGTTATTGTTAGACGCTGTGTTACCTGGTTGATTGCTGCGACCCTGGGATCTGTTATTGTTAGACGCTGTGTTACCTGGTTGATTGTTGCTACCCTGGAATCTGTTATTGTTGACGCTGTGTTACCTGGTTGATTGTTGCCACCCTGGAATCTGTTATTGTTAGACGCTGTGTTACCTGGTTGATTGTTGCGACCCTGGAATCAGTTATTGTTAGACGCTGTGTTACTTGGTTGATTGTTGCCACCCTGGAATCTGTTATTGTTGGACGCTGAGTTAACTGGTTGATTGTTGCCGCCCTGGAATCTGTTATTGTTAGACGCTGTGTTACCTGGTTGATTGTTGCCACCCTGGAATCTGTTATTGTTAGACGCTGTTTTACCTGGTTGATTGTTGCGACCCTGGAATCAGTTATTGTTAGACGCTGTGTTACTTGGTTAATTGTTGCCACCCTGGAATCTGTTATTGTTGGACGCTGTGTTACCTGGTTGATTGTTGCCGCCCTGGAATCTGTTATTGTTAGACGCTGTGTTACCTGGTTGATTGTTGCCACCCTGGAATCTGTTATTGTTAGACGCTGTGTTACCTGGTTGATTGTTGCGACCCTGGAATGAGTTATTTTTAGATGCTGTGTTACCTGGTTGATTGTTGCGACCCTGGAATCAGTTATTTTTAGACGCTGTGTTACCTGGTTGATTGTTGCCACCTGGTAATCTGTTATTGTTAGACTCCGTGTTACCTGGTTGATTCCTGCGACCCTGGAATCTGTTATTGTTAGACGCTGTGTTACCTGGTTGATTGTTGCTACCCTGGAATCTGTTATTGTTAGACGCCGTGTTACCTGGTTGATAGTTGCGACCCTGTAATCTGTTATTGTTAGACGCTGTGTTACCTGGTTGATTGTTGCCACCCTGGAATCTGTTATTGTTAGACGCTGTGTTACCTGGTTGATTGTTGCGACCTGGAATCTGTTATTGTTAGACGCTGTGTTACCTGGTTGATTGTTGCTACCCTGGAATCTGTTATTGTTAGACGCCGTGTTACCTGGTTGATAGTTGCGACCCTGTAATCTGTTATTGTTAGACGCTGTGTTACCTGGTTGATTGTTGCCACCCTGGAATCTGTTATTGTTAGACGCTGTGTTACCTGGTTGATTGTTGCCACCCTGTAATCTATTATTGTTAGACGCTGTGTTACCTGGTTGATTGTTCCCACCCTGGAATCTGTTATTGTTAGACGCTGTGTTACCTGGTTGATTGTTGCCACCCTGGAATCAGTTATTGTTAGACGCTGTGTTACCTGGTTGATTGTTGCCACCCTGGAATCTGTTATTGTTAGACGCTGTGCTACCTGGTTGATTGTTGCCACCCTGGAATCTGTTATTGTTAGACGCTGTGTTACCTGGTTGATTGTTGCCACCCTGGAATCTGTTATTGTTAGACGCTGTGTTACCTGGTTGATTGTTGCCACCCTGGAATCTGTTATTGTTAGACGCTGTATTATCTGGTTGATTGCTGCGACCCTGGAATCTGTTATTGTTAGACGCTGTGTTACCTGGTTGATTGCTGCGACCCTGAATCTGTTATTGTTAGACGCCGTGTTACCTGGTTGATTGTTGCCACCCTGGAATCTGTTATTGTTAGACGCTGTGTTACCTGGTTGATTGTTGCCACCCTGGAATCGGTTATTGTTAGATGCTGTGTTACCTGGTTGATTGTTGCTACCCTGGAATCTATTATTGTTAGACGCTGTGTTACCTGGTTGATTGTTGCGACCCTGGAATCTATTATTGTTAGACGCTGTGTTACCTGGTTGATTGTTGCTACCCTGGAATCTATTATTGTTAGACGCTGTGTTACCTGGTTGATTGTTGCGACCCTGGAATCTGTAATTATCAATAATAATAATATATAGGCAATTTCAAAGCAAATTATAATATATATATATATATATATAATTAACGTATATTGGAGATCTAAATTAAAATGTATTATTTAACCAATATTTATAGGGGTTAAACGCCTCTCTTTATCAAGGGGTTTCTTTGATATATATTGTAGCAAAGTATTTATTATTTTATTAACAAAGTATCATTTTCATGTTTATATTTTGCTACTCTGTTAACTTCCCTCATTGCTTATCTTTTGTTTATCATTCATAGTTTGTTCTTGCCTCAAATAAATTGCTGTGTCATCCTGAAGTTTCTTTCCTAATTTTCCACGTGGCAATATATATATATATATATATATTAGATAATAAAAAGGCATATATTGGATTTAATAAAAAATTATTTGCCAATATTTCGGTTGGCTGAACGCCAAACCTTTCTATATATGTGTTCATTCTTTGCCAATTTAACACTGGATTAACAAAGTAGACTCGGTTTAGCTTCAGTTCTGTCCCGATGGAATTCAGAATTTATGAACTTAACAAAGGGCTTTGTTGATTTTGCTATTATTTTTATTCCATTCTCGCTCCACAGAAACAGATAAAGGCCTAATGTACAGATTGGCAATAGAAAACCTGTCCGTAACGATCCTAGTGCCTGTGTATATTCTTAATATGTAATGACATCGTCTGAAGCCGGAGATAATGATGCTTATCATTTTATCTTGTAAAATAAAGCACATGTAACTATATCAATTTCAATTCCATTCGTGAGCCCCGAGCCGCTACGGTAACCGTGAAGGCCTACAGGGAACTCTGAAATGTGGTTGACTAACGGGGCAATGGCACCCCCCCCTCCCCTTTTCCATAGAGTGGACAAGACACCACCACCACCACTAGATCAATTACTTATAGAAAAATAAAGATGTGGGATGTCGTAGAAAAAAAAACATATCAATAATAATATTGTTATTTTGGGTAAGCCAATGAATTTGGGTAAATTGAAATTTTAATAGACGTTGAGAGACAAAAAATTGATAAATCAAAAATGTTAATTTCATTAATACGTTCATTATTTGATATTTCAACATGGATAGTGATAGGAACTCAATACTATATCACGTATTACCATATTCATTTTACAACCTCGCAATATGCAAATTAGACAGACATAATGACTTAGTGCAGACCTAACTTTACAGCGCGGCAAAGTTTAATACATCGTGGATGCTATGCGCGGAACAAGAAAACGTAACTCTTTAATTAAATTGCTTAAAACACACTATTCAAACCTAATTACACTTATTATATATAATATAGAATAAAATTTTGAAAATAGAGCAATCCATAAATAAGTCTTTAAATAAAAAGGCATATATAAGTACACTATTATATATATAATGAAAGGACTTAAAAGCACGAATGTTTCTTTTATACATATAATACAACTAAGAAACATTCGTGCTTTTAAATCCTTTCATTTTATATGTATAGATGGCGCGTTATTGATTTGTGTTAAAAAGGCACATATTGGATCAATAATTGATATGATAGTTTTGATCCAATATGTGCCTTTAATATTTTTATAGAATAAAATATATTGTTTAAAGAAACACAAAACAAGAAAACTAGCAAGCCTTATTCGCCCGTGTTCAGCCCAAGTGAATACTACTTCCTCTAAACGAATATTTTTCCAACATAATGTGTTAATTATTATGATTATATGTTTATTACTCTCATATATTGCCAGAGGTCGTGATAAATGAAATTCATTAATGTATAATCTTCAACAGTACCATCCAATATCTCCTGCGTTCATTGTCTTTTACTTATCTCCATTCTCATCTCCACTCAATCATACTAGGGTATCAAGCCTGTAGAGCCTGCAGAAGCTCTACACACCCAAGATAGAGGACATTGCGACTGCTGTGATAGAGATGCATGGGGACATCTGAGGCTCTTCATTGGACACGACAACAACAACAAGCCTGTAGAGCTTGAGAATTTTGATGGTGTGTTCTGGGGATGTGTAGAATTGATAAATGGATGAGTCAATAGAGTCAATGATATGGTTTGGGGTTGTAGGTTGAGAACTGCACTTAGAACATAGTGCTAAAACCTTGGAACCATTCTGGAAAGTCATTGTACATAGATGACCAGACTTCAAGTCTGGAAATCAATCATTCATCGTGACTTTAGATAACTACAAAGTACACTATTAGCGATTAAACTTGTCACACTAAAAAGAGAAATTCAAATAACAAGATTATATTTCATACACAAATATATTCTAATGGAAATATAAATATTGTTTAAAATTTCAAGAACTTTGGAGGTTTGGATCTTGAGAAACTCAAAATAAACACCTCTGTCAGAAATAACAGCACTTATAAGACAGGGTATTGAGTCAAACAGAGATTAGATGGCATGTGCAGCTACAGTTTCCCATATAGCTTCAACACAATGCCACAGTTCATCGACAGTGGTGACTGGCGGGTGGTAACGAGCAGCCATTAACCCGAGGTTTTCTATTGGTGACAGTTCAGGAGAACGTGCTGGCCAGGGCAGCAGCCAAACATTGTAATTTTCAATTTTTTTTCTAAATAATATTTAATATAGATATGATAATTTATGAAATGGTATTAGATTCAAATTATATTAATGCATAAAACCCTATATAAAAAGCTGTACCACATGAAATTCAAATAAAGAATGAAGAAGTGGCTGACGAAGGAAAAGGTGAGGTACTAAAAGCTTAACTCAGAGTGTGAATGACAAAAATAGAATCTCCCAGGAGGATAATTGGTAAAGACCAGGACGCGACGGCAACGCCTCCTTAGCTTCTTAAAAAGCCGCCGTCTTGAGGTGAGAGATAATTCCCGTGTGTAGTGAGCGGACTCACCCATCTGGGATCCCCCTTTTTCCCGTTGTCAGCTACGACGTTTAATTTGGAGTCTGAAATAATCTCTTCGCTTCTCTGTGTGCTTCAGTACTTTAATGTCCACGACTGTCCACCTGTAGTTGAACGGCCCTTACACCATGGCTGAACTTATAGAAGAACTTACCTATTCCATTCGAGGCATCACTCCCACTGGAGCACGGGAGATTACCTGGTGAGGTACGACTGCTCCTAGGGGAGTTTATTTTTCTGATTACGATTCCCGTCACACGGTCATCTGTTAGGGATTCTGGCATCTGGAGGAAAATTTATTTTACAATGTCTTACCCGTGTTTCATGTCTGCTTTTATAGTAGTCGCTTCGCTTCGAGGCGGTAAAAGAGTATTTGTGGGACGCCTTGTGAGTAAATGTATTGAGAAGTTCGCTTCCGGACTCGAAAAAGATGAGGAGTAATATATCCTGATTGGGTTTGAAAAAGCAAGTTTTAAAAATGTCTGTGTTAAGATGTAGAAAATGTCGGGAGGGGTCTGCGGAGCTTTAATGAGCTAAGTGTCCGCGTCAAAGATGTCAGGATATAGATGGTCGAATGGTAAGAGTCTTCGCGCGTGTTTATTACGCAGTGATTTGTGGGTGTTGTGCTATATAATGTACGTGTTCCGTGTACTGCTTTAATTTATTTACGTGTATAGTGTCTTTGATCCTGTTAAACGGTTTGTTAGGTCTATTGATCCTGACCACGTTGGGGGATATTATTGCAAAGATTTTATTGAGGCCTGAGAAATATGGTGCGAGTTTTCCTGTATCTCTTAAAAAGTGCTAAATCGTCTATTTCGAGGTGTTTTAGGCTGTTGGTCGTACTTCTGTTTATCTTGGATGTATTGGTAGGCTTGTTGTTGGGCTATCGCAATTGTGGAATGTGGATCGATATGGGTATTACGTTATACATAAAGTATGTGAGTGGATAGCCTGTAATTGAGTATAGTTGTATGTTTGGGTGACTTGTTTGACAAGTTGGGCCCAGGATATGTTAGATATTTCGAAATGTAAATTATTTCAGTAAGAGTGGCATCTAGGATTTCACCAAAGTCATTTTCTCGCGGGTTATTGCTTGTTGTTAATAGGGGTTGTATGCCGCGAGATATTTGAATCTCCGGAATTCATCTGGAATAAAATCTGGGACTCGATCCGATAAAAGGTGTTTGGGAGAACCATGCTGTAATACCTCTTTAACAGCTTGTATATAGGCTAAGACGATAGGGGATTTTGAAGGGAATGTCCAGGCGTATCTGAATGCTATTACATGGAGGAACGTTTTGGAATGCCCATATTTAGAAAATCTGGATATAGTGTCCATATATGGATGATATGTCAAAAGGTGTTAAGGCGGAAGGTAATTGTCCTAGGGTACCGCGTGGTTTGGTCCTTTCGGTCTTTTAGTTAATTGACAGGTGGGGCAAGATTTGACATGTATTTTATTTATTTGGAAATTTCTTTCCAATAATACTGGGTTGTATTATGATGCAGTAGCGCGCCATCTGTTATGAAAATTCTAAACTATTATAGACGCGTATGATTCTTTTCAAAATTAAACATTTTCTATTGCCCTTACTGTAATGGAAAAATTATTTGCAGTAAGGGCAATAGAAAATGTTTAATTTTGAAAAGAATCATACGCGTCTATAATAATTTCGAATTTTCAATACTGGGTTTTAATTTCTTGGAATTCGAGCTATTTCCGGGAGGGGGGGGGGTATATTCGGCATGCATTTTCTTTAATAGTTTGTGTTGAAGTGTTTTTGGAATAATGGTATTTGTTATTCCCGTGCGTAAAGTGGTGTGTAACCTGTCCGTGTTTGGGTATGTGTGGTTTTCGTGGGTGTGAATGGTTGGTGTTTCTTAATAGTGACAATTAAAACATATTTATTGTCATCTCGACAATTTTACAAGATCAATAAAAGCGGTTGTGTTCCTTAATAGTGGAGGCGTTAATAAATCCGCATAATGGATTACGAAATAGAAGATCTGCATCCGTACTGTTGGATACCACTGAAGTAACGTATTTCGTTGTCGAGAGTGGAGAGTCTTAGATTCCACCTAAAAAATCGTACAGAGCGGTTCTTAATGGATTTGATCCAATGTGAGGCACATGTTGGTCCGAGTAGATAGTAAACTTGGTGCAAGTTAGATGGATGCGGGATTTTTCAACGCTTTCTATGATGGCTAGACACTCGTGCTCTGAGATTGTATAGTTGCCTTCGTATTTTCTCAGTGTGCGGCTGAAATATTGCATTAGGTAGACCTATACGCCCAAATGTACCTGTTTCAAGATACCTGCAATTCAGTAACTGGAAGCATCGAAATAAATTCTTGTTCAGGCGTAACACCGGGTTTGAGACTAAACTCTGCTTAAGACTGTCCAAAGCCTGTTGACATTTGTCATCTCAAGACCATTTTAATCCTATTTAAGTAGTTAATTGAAGGGATTACGTAGACGGACGTTAATCGGGATGAATTTATTATGCACATTAATTGCGCCTAAAATGGTTGCAACGAATTTTGATTATATAGGAGTTTAAAGGAGTTAATTATGTCTATAATTTTAAGTTGAGGAGTGTAGGTACCAGCGGTGAATTCCTGAAAGAATATAATTTTTATATATAGGATATAAAATTGCTATATATAGAAATTATATTCTTTCACAGGAAAAATTTGCATTTATCATCATTTAACCTAATGTTTTCTTACTGGAAAACTATATAAAATTTTAGAGGTTTTGGAAGTTCTCTTCTATAGAATTAGAGAAAATTATAAAACCATCAAGTATTTTACAATGAAGTTCAAGTCGTACCTCTGAATTATGTAATTGATTGCGTGCTCGTAAATTTGAGGGGGGGATTTTAAGGCCGAATGGAAATCGCGCGAATTCAAATTGGCCGTCTAACGTGACAAAGGCCAATAGGTCGCGGCAATTGCGATCTATTTCTACTTGACAGAAGGCGGAAGAAATGTCAGCGGAAGAGGAAATCTTAGAGTGGGGGCTAGTTTATCTAGTAAATTTTTTACTGAGTGAATGGGGATCGGACTGATGATTTCATTTAATTATTGATAGTCGACGCGAAAGCTTTCGTTCCGTCGTGTTTGGTTACCAGGTTTAATTGAGCGGCGTAAGGTGAAATATGGAAGGTTCTATTATTCCGTTATGTAGCATTTGCTTAATTCGGGCCTCGCTGGCCACATAAAGGAACTTGGTATGGCCTTGGTGAGATTATCTTCTCGGATGTGATATTAATAGTAACAGGAGAAAATTTTAATTTGGTAATGCGCCTATGATGCGCCTACGCCTTTTTCCTATTCCAATCTCTGGGTTTATAAAACAATTTTTGAGATTTTCCGAATTGTGTGAGGTTTGGTACTAATAGTAACTTGAAGTGGAAACATAGTCGTTGCAAAGGCATCTTAGCGACAAATAAGTGCATCAACGAGTTACCTCGTCGCGACAAAGAGCGGAAAAAAAGCTACATGGCACGTTAAAGAGCGGTAGAAAACAACGACATCGCAATATAAAGCGGTAAGCAACTACGTCAAAGAAAGAACAAGAAACTTACATCGTCGCTACAAAGGGCGGAAGGAGCTACGTTGAGGAACGGGAAGGAGCTGAGTGAAGAAGCTACGTTGTCGCGACAAGAAGAAATGGAAGACAAGTATAGATCTGGAGTTTGATTAATAGGTGCGAGGGTTCGCGCCCCGCCGCAAAACAAAATTCAATAGCCAATAAATTAGTCCGCCGCGAGGGATGAAGAGGTTTATCGATAGATGTTTAGAGCATTATCTAGAATAGATTAAGATAATTTGCATAATCTATCTTCGCTAATTAGATCCACGCGGAGTGTAAGGGGAGTAACCAAATGGGACTATTTACACCTTCAACTACGTTGAAAAACACGCAGTGTAAAATGTTACATGACACTCAAAAAATAATTTTGCCTAATTTATAAGTGTGTGTAACTTTATTTAGAGGTTCCATATATAAAAAGAAAGTTTAACCACCTTCATCTTTTAGCTCTTGTTCACTTAGCGTTCAACTTCCGCACTCTGACATTCTGTTCTTACTGCTTGGGAAAACCACAGGCTGTTCTATTCAGCGGCAAACTCTACCAAGACTCTGAATACAGCCATGTTTACTGCGTGAACTTACTCACCTCGCATAATCAACTCTCTTCACCTACTGCATGGAACTTCCTGGTTAACTGATTCAACTTCACAGTCTGCAAAGGTAATAGGTTATACAAGGGGTCGGCAAACTTTTGAGTCGGAAGAGTCAAAAATTACAATTTATAAAAATTCGAAGTTTTAGAAGAGCCACAAAATTTTTCTTGGCAACAATAAATAGTACTCGCATAAATAATTATTGCGTATAGAACTATATAAAGAGCCGCAGCTTCACATCCAAAGAGCCGCATGTTGCTCGCGAGCCGCAGTTTGCCGATTCCTGGGCTAAAACCGCTATACTAGACTGCTGGATAGAACTGGGGCCTTTGCAAATGTTTACGTGATTTTGAAATGCATAAAAAATACTTTAGCCTGATAATAGAAATATCACAGGTTGCTTTCTTTTCGACTTATAACTTACCACAACAGCTTTGTTTCATTCTGAATCCAAAAATTCTAGCAAAAAACACATTACCATTGGGTGTATTTTTCCTTTTTATACAATTATAAGTATGCTAATGATAGGTATGTCTATAACTTTGCAGCTTTTTTTCTCACAGCAGAAACAATAATAAATATAAATACTTCAAAAAGCTCTGTAATCTTTTAACCTCTTTTCGTATATATCCGTAACAAGGAAAACAAGATCATGAGAGTTGTTTGGAATGCTTAAAGAATGGAAAACATTACATATTCTGATGGCCATCTGCCATCCTTGTCAAGGGTTGACTATTGGTGAGATTTTGGCTTCTCCATACCTCGCACCAACACTCTGGGAACTGAAATAAGGACGTTGTGTAATAAACGAAGGATGGTTGTATGGAGCTTCTTTTAATGGATAAAGTAGCGATCTTTCAGCCCTAAGATTTTCATCTGGCTAATGGATCAACAAACATATTCAACCTATATAACGTGAGATATCAATGGGAGTGAGAGAGAGTCAACTAAATATCCACAATATAATGAGTAATCTTGGAAGTAGTTATGTAAAATATAATATATTATGATTCACTGATTTTGAAAAATAAATTCCACCATTCTGACAAAGAATTGCGCCATTCTGACAAAGGATTGCGCCATTCTGGCAAAGGATTGCGTCGTTCTGGAAAAGGATTGCGTCGTTCTGGCAAAGGATTGCGTCGTTCTGCGCCATTCTGGCAAAGGATTGCGCCATTCTGGCAAAGGATTGCACCGTTCTGGCAAAGGATTGCGCCGTTCTGGGCAAAGGATTGCATCATTCTGGCAAAGGATTGCGCCGTTCTGGCAAAGGATTGCGTCGTTCTGGCAAAGGATTGCGCCGTTCTGGCAAATGATTGCGTCGTTCTGGCAAATGATTGCGCCGTTCTGGCAAAGGATTGCGCCATTCTGGCAAAGGATTGCGCTTATGGTTCTAAGCAAGACGAACTGATTAGAGATCGATTCATCGTCGATACCAGGATCAACAACTGCCAGATCGACCTCTGATAGAGACAGCATATCTAATCCGAGAACACGTAATACAGTATGCTATGAAGCTCAAAAAAGCTTTGGAAGAAATTAAGATTTTTGCCAAGAATTTAAAATCTACGTGATAACTAAGGACTGCAGAAGCACATATTAAACCTAAAATTGATTACAAGCCTTTAGCATGAGAGGAGAAAGGATACCAGTTAACCTCAAGTGTGGTGGTAAACACAGGAATTACCTGTCAAGGATAATAGTTGCCAGAAGGCATGTCACTTTAAGTAAAACCTTTTGAATAGGTATTCAGTAAATACTGTTAAAATTACTTAAGTTAACCAACTGAAACATAAATCGATAAAACTCGGAGTAAACTTGAATGTTAGTTCTAGAACAAGTGCTGTCCCTATAAAGTTCCTTGTTGACACAGGCTCTACAGTGTGTCGCTCTATCTAGAGACTTTGTACAGGAAACATATCTCTAAAGTTAAACCGACACCTGATTCCGTAGCACTGAATAGCTATAAGCAATTAATTGTTGATATCTTTGGTTGTCTTCCAGTTAAATTAAATATGGTAACATGAATGTTCCTTCACTGCTACATGTGGTTAAAGATGACATATGACAGCTATTTTAAGATTATGTTCATTTAATAAACTTAAACTCTCCATAGTTTGGCGATGTTAACCAATTTGATGAAGGTGGCAATTTTAGAAGGCTTTTCCTTTTGAAAAGGACATTAAATACAAAATTTTTATTGATAAAAGAGTAGTTCCTTAATGCCAAAAATTGAGATTTCTACCAGCTCTCTTTGATGAGATCAACCAGGAAATTCAACGCCTTCTGAAAGTGGGCATTATTGAGCCATTGATACATCTAAATATATTTACTTCCATTATAGTCTCTAAAAATAAAATTAATTATATAAGACTATATGTGATGTATGTGTTGATCTAAGGAAGCCAAATCAAGCTATGATTCTGTCTGCCTATCCAATCCCACTGATAGACGAATAACCTATTCTGTGTATGAAAGATACATCTTCACTAACATTGATCTATCCTTAGTATACCACCAGATCAGACTTCATCCCGACAGCAGCTATATAGCTGCTTTTATAATTTTTTCGGGGTTTACCATTTTTATGGCCCAAGTTCAGAACAAAATGCTTTTCGAAGGACATCGAAGGTGTAAATTGTTTATCCTGATGATATAATAATTAGCGAGAGCAGCGTTGAAGATTAGGTCTTTTTGGAAACTGAATTGATTGTTATAAAGAGACATAGATAAGGCAATCTTCAAATTACTGACTTAATGATCAACCTACAGGCAGAGTTCTTTGAAGTTCGTGGGACACATTATTTTGAAGAACAGTGTGTATTCACTAAGATGAAGCAATGGTTCTAGATGCTGCCCCTTAGCCCTAGAATAAGACAGGTCTTAGATGCCTAATTGGAATGATGGATATACACCCCCACACATCCCATACACCCTCTCTCGTGTTGTTTACAATACAGCGATGGACCAATCCACAGCCGAAACAAAGTCAACCCTACAGGAAGGCACAACAATTTATATTGATAATAATGCTAGTATAATATATGTCAATAAAATTATTATTAGGATAAAATTTAATGACACACACACATTGGAGCGTGAGATACTGCTCTGGTTGTATAGTTCTATTCATATTACATGTTGTTTTATTTAATTTTTAGAGGTGTTCCAAAGGTGTTCGTATATCACTTTCTAGCAAGGTATTCAGAAAGAATACACCCATCTTAATTATGAGAATAAAAATAGAGCAAAGAGAGAGAGAATGATATCTCACCACAAGGAGGTTGTATCGGCGAGAGCGGGCCGTGGCGTGTGACCTGGAAGATTAATTAAATCCCTGATTGGCGCATTCTCACACGCAACCACCGCTCCTCAGATGGGTCCTCCGGCACTACGTGGCTATACAACACCGCGGCTAACCCGGGACAACTGCCATTAGGTGATGGTTGTGGTGACATCACACAACCATCCACAATTCCAGGAAAATTCCATATTTATCTATTCTTGGAATATATTTATAGCCGTTATCACCTGACTCTGTGATCCCAGCAGTCCCCGTGAAGTCAGCGGTCGAATGAAATACCTACTTCCTTGAACATTCTACCATCGTCGTACAGAGAACTTCGAGGATGGAGTTAAACCGGACCAGATCTTTAAACCTTTACTACTTCGTGGGGGTAGTATGCATTGGAAATAATTTTAAAAGAAGAAAAGGTTTTTATAAACCTACAGATAGAGTTATAACAATAAATATATTCATTTATGAAATATGTTAAGTGTTCTTGGTTATCTTCTCGCCAGTAAATCCCAATTCTGTGTTAGAAATATAGAGGTCACACTTGCACAGGTTTATTCATACGGCGTATAGCACGCATTGTGAAACTTAAGCGCACAACTCTTCACATCTATATATAACTAGAGATTTTATTTTGAATATAAAATTCGCATGTTAAAAACGGAGCCTTCCTAATTAAAAGTGAACTTTTATATTTCGAGCTATGTCATATCAATAGGAGGCTTTCACGAGATTCAAAAAGAAGATGGTGTGAGGCCTTTCAATACAGAGACAGAACAAAGTTTTATTTAAACTAGAAAGACTCCTCGCCTATCGAACGGGTGTTGAAGTTAAAAGGTAGTAAAATCAATTAACAAATAATTTAAAATATTTTGTCCCTTATCGTCAAAACCTTTTTTTCAGACATTACAACGATGTGTGTGATTGGAAGTATTAAATGAGAAGGCTTAGCTCAACAGTGGCCAACCATTTCAGCAGTTCAGCCAAATTAATTTTTCTTCTACCTAAAATATTCCTAAAATGCCCTGTAATGCTTTCCAATGTAATTATACAGATTATTTAAAAGACGATCCAGTACAATAGTAGAGCTGTCAGGAGAAAACCATTGAGACAGTTCCCCGCGGGTGAGCTAAGCCTAAATTTCCTAGCATCGCAGTTAGGTCTACAGAGGGACTTTTAAAGATTTATAAAAATTGAAAGGCAAGTATCAAATTGTGAAAAGTTTACTCGGTAGATGACACTCTGATTATCCCGTGTAAATCCTATCTGACCAATCCTACATAGGTAAAACTGGCAAAACCCCGGAAAAATAAATCAACCAACAGAAAGCAGCTATCAGAAATCACTGTCTTCTACTACTTCTGGTCGACCGTGCAATAGTCCATATACCGGTTTTCAATAATTCAAAAATTATCTACCACAGTGTGCAGGCGAGACTTTTACTGGGAAGTTGGGCATCGAATCAAGAGTCAAAAATAGTATAAACAGAAGAAGTGATATATCAAGAAAATACCTACTCTTTAAACAGTACAATTAAATATGTAACACGAATTTATGTTTCGTAAAATAGAATAAATAATAGTAATCGGTAGAAACAAAATATTTCTGAAAATAGTCAAATACCGTCATTTTTCTTGTTTAAAAGTTACAGTCCATAAACATACAAGTGGATAGAAGGATTCACGAGGCTATTCTTTGAATAGGATAGGCGGTTGAGACCCCTCCCATGTGGTCTATAAAATAGGCGCAAAAAAGATATCAGGACTTCAACGGGCTCCGAAGTAAGGCTGCGTTGCACTCAATGACACATGGCGTATTGACACAATTAGATAATGGACGTCACCATAAATATTAAACCTCACCTGGACCCCGCTCACTTCAATATTCATACTAGGTTTAAAATTACAAAACAAAGCTGTAAAAATATTGATTGAATTTTGATAGGAACTTTTAGGCTCAATATTTTCCCTCAAACAAAACTTTAATTTTCAAAATTGGAACCATTAGATTCTATACAGTTTTACCATTTATTGTATAGTTTTTTATTCCGATTATATAAAATTTTGGAGTTCTTGAAGCCATGCAATTATTGAAAGCCGTCCGGGACACCTTGATTTTAGGAAGTGGTTGAGATGTTGAATGAGTTGTATTCGGTAAGCAAGAGGTCAGGGGAATATGGTGGGTGATCAATTCATGCGGCTTTTGCCGTGTCATCAATGAGACGTGTGGGCGGACATTGTCGTGAAGAAGGATTGGCCATTTTCTGTTGATCAATATCGGGTAGATTCGTTAATGATTTTGGTAATTTTTTTCCATTTGCTGACAATACCTCTCCACTGTGATCGCTTTGCCTGGATTCAGTAGCTGTGTTAGGTCAGACCAGCCTTAGAGAACCAAACATTTACCATCATCTGTTGCAACTTTGGATTTGGAAAGTGTTCCGGAGCTAAGTCATGGTCCAACTATTGTGCTGAACGTCGCCGTTTGTTATGGAGAGGCCACTTCTCGTCGAAAGTTACAAAGCGTTCTGGAAACAGGTCGTTCTTGTTGCGTAGAGGTGTGGAACTAACGACATTTCAAAATGGCAATTTTTATGAATTTCATTCAATAAATATGGCACCCATTTGTTAAGCTTTTCACTTTTCCAATCTGATTATGATGTAGGTAGTCGTCGTTGAAATTCCTGGGCAATATTTTGTGTAGTTTTGTGCGTCTGCTTCGATTATCGCCTCCAATTGACCGGTGTCAACCTCCGTCCACAACCCTCTATTTTCAGGGCTAGTATCTCCGGCGAGGAATTTTGCGAACGAACTGCGGGTAGCGCGTTCAGAAACAGCCTCATCGTATCATGAAAATCTTTTCTAAAACCTTGAAATCTCACAAAATACTTGAAGTTGGGAAATATATTCAGGGAATAGTGGAGTGGAATTATCTAACTTGGCCTGTGCTGCCCTATGATAGGTTTATATTCTGATGTTAGCTGAAATTTCGGCCTTTGTCACAATTTATATTTATTCAGAAATAATTTCCATTAGCTGCCGATCCCATCAGCAATCCGTTATTTCAGGGTTGTCTGTTGTTCTCAACGCGAGTTCCCCTTCCAGCTTCGTGCTGCTTCCTCTTTGCCACGCGCGATACGTGTTTGTACTTAGCGCCTAGATTGAAATTTATTAGTTTTTGGGATGTTCTCTGCATACTGATATTTGAGCGCAATTGAATGCTTTTAGGCAGTTTTACAAGACTTATTTTAAAACGTGCGACACAGTCTCTACTTCCATCGATCTACTTATTTCCAAGCACATCCTCACGTTGCGACCAGCGTGTGTTGTATACATCTTACAGAGACCACCCCTGGACCTCTGTACTAGCCAAAATGGCCGTCGATGTTGATGGCGTGGATTTGCTTTGAGTTTTGTTTTAAAGTGAGAAAAGGTGCTCGAAAGACGCATGAAGTAATTAAAGAACCTTTTGGTAATGCTGCTTTCAAGAACTTTTGAATGCTTTTCACGCTTCCACATATGTCGCGAAGAGGCAAACGATGATCAACATACTGGGGCGTCCAAGAACATTACATTGCGAGGAAAACAAGATCAAAATAAAGGAATCAATCAAAGCTAACAGAATAATTTCTATTAAAGACTTATCGTCACAGACTAGGCTATCTGTAAGACTGTGCCATCAAAAAGTAACAGAAGATTTGGACATGATCCGGACATCTTTAAAATTGGTACTCCGGATTCTAACGGAGGAACAAAAGGAGGTTAGAATGGAAGTCTGTCCAAACATGATCGAAATGACCCGGATTGATCCAGAGTGGAGTCAGAAAACCATTACCGTGGATGAGGCAAGGGTGTGTCAGTATGACCCGGAAACCAAACCTCAATCCAGCCAATGGATTGAAAGAGGGGAACCGAAGCCCAAAAAGACAAGGTTTTCAAAATTCAAAATCAAGACATTACTTGTTACATTTTTAGATATTAACGATTTGGTTCACCATGAAAATATTCCTTTTGGACGTTCAATTAATCAAGAGGTTTATTTTGGGATAATGAAGCGTTCAAGGAAGGCAGTGCGCCGTAAAAGACCTGAAAGATGGCAAAACAATGACTGGATACTTCATGTCGATAATGCGTGACCGCACACGGCCCATATTGTTTTGTAGTTGTTTCCAAGCATTCAACAACACAGCTCCCTCAGTCACCCTATTCCCCCGACTTAGCTTCTAATGACTTTTTCTTCTATCCTAAATTGAAAATGAAGCTAAAGGGAAGAAATTTGACAACGTTGATTTGATACAAGCTGAATCGAAGGCAGCCTTGAGGAGTCTCTCAAAAGATGATTTTATCTCCTGCTTCGACAATTGAAAAAAAAAAAAAAAGATGAAGCTGGTGTATTGAGACAGGAGGAGTACATTTCGAAAAATATTAAATTTGTTAAAATTTATCATTATTATTATTTTTTAAAATACGGAACAG
>CP092875.1:46960128-47345840 GCA_030710605.1 Cordylochernes scorpioides | reverse complement strand
GATCACAGCTGTCCCCGTGAAGTCAGCGGTCGAATGAAGTACCTACTTCCTTGAACATTCTACCATCGTCGTACAGAGAACTTCGAGGATAGAGTTAAACCGGATCAGATCTTTAAACCTTTACTACTTCGTGGGGTAGTATGCATTGGAAATAATTTTAAAAGAATAAAATGTTTTTATAAACCTACAGATAGAGTTATAACAATAAATATATTCATTTTTGAAATCTATTAAGAATCCTTGGTTGTATCTCTCACCAGTATATCCCAATTCTGTGTTAGAAATATAGAGGTCACACTTGCACAGGTTTATTCATACAGCGTATAGCACGCATTGTGAAACTTTAAGCGCACAACTCTTCACATCTATATATAACTAGAGATTTTATTTTGAATATAAAATTCGGTGGTTAAAAAAACGGAGCCTTCCAAATTAAAAGTGAACTTTTATATTTCGAGCTATGTCATATCAATAGAAGGCTTTCACGAGATTTTAAGAGAAGGTGGTGTAAGGCCTTTCAATACAGAGATAGAACAAAGTTTTATTTAAACTAGAAAGACTCCTCGCCTATCGAACGGGTGTTGAAGTTAAAAGGTAGTAAAATCAATTAACAAATAATTTAAAATATTTTGTCCCTTCTCGTCAAAACCTTTTTTCAGACATTACAACGATGTGTGTGATTGGAAGTATTAAATGAGAAGGCTTAGCTCAACAGTGGCCAACCATTTCAGCAGTTCAGCCAAATTAATTTTTCTTCTACCTAAAATATTCCTAAAATGCCCTGTAATGCCTTCCAATGTAATTATACAGATTATTTAAAAGACGATCCAGTACAATAGTAGAGCTGTCAGGAGAAAACCATTAAGACAGTTCCCCGCGGGTGAGCTAAGCCTAAATTTTCTAGCATAGCAGTTAGGTCTACAGAGGGACTTTTAAAGATTTATAAAAATTGAAAGACAAGTATCAAATTGTGAAAAGTTTACTCGGTAGATGACACTCTGATTATCCCGTGTAAATCCTATCTGGCCTATCCTACATAGGTAAAACTGGTAAAACCCCGGAAAAATATATCGACCAACAGAAAGCAGCTATCAGAAACCACCGTCTTCTACTACTTCTGGTCGACCGTGCAATAGTCCATATACCGGTTTTCAATAATTCAAAGTTATCTACCACAGTATGCAGGCGAGACTTTTCCTGGAAAGTTGGACATCGAACCAAGAGTCAAAAATAGTATAAACAGAAGAAGTGATATATCAAGAAAATACCTACTCTTTAAACAGTACAATTAAATATGTAACACGAATTTATGTTTTCGTAAAATAGAATAAATAATAGTAATCGGTAGAAACAAAATATTTCTGAAAAATAGTCAAATACCGTCATTTTTCTTGTTTAAAAGTTACAGTTCATAAATATACAAGTGGATAGAAGGATTCTTGAGGCTATTCTTTGAATAAGATAGGCGGTTGACCTCCCATGTGGTCTATAAAATAGGCGCAAAAAGATATCAGGACTCCAACGGGCTCCGAAGTAAGGCTACGTTGCACTCAATGACACATGGCGTATTGACACAATTAGATAATGGACGTCACCATAAATATTAAACCTCACCTGGACCCCGCTCACTTCAATATTCATACTAGGTTTAAAATTACAAAACAAAGTTGTAAAAATATTGATTGGATTTTGATAGGAACTTTTAGGCTCAATATTTTCCCTCAAACAAAACTTTAATTTTCGAAATTGGAACCATTAGATTCTATACAGTTTTGCCATTTATTGTATAGTTTTTTATTCCGATTATATAAAATTTTGCAGTTCTTGAGGCGATGCAATTATTGAAAGCCGTCCGGGATACCTTTATTTTAGGAAGTGGTTGAGATGTTTAATGAGTTGTATTCGGTAAGCAAGAGGTCAGGGGAATATGGTGGGTGATCAATTCATGCGGCTTTTGCCGTGTCATCAATGAGATGTGTGGGCGGACATTGTCGTGAAGAAGGATTGACCATTTTCTGTTGATCAATATCGGGCAGATTCGTTAATGAATTCGGTTATTTTTTCCATTTGCTGACAATACCTCTCCAATGTGATCGCTTCGCCTGGATTCAGTAGCTGTGGTAGATCAGACCAGCCTTAGAGAACCAAACATTTACCATCATCTGTTGCATTTTTGGATTCGGAAAGTGTTCCGGAGCTAAGTCATGGTCCAACTATTGTGTTGAACGTCGCCGTTTGTCATGGAGAGGCCACTTCTCATCGAAAGTTACAAAGCGTTCTGGAAACAGGTCGTTCTTGTTGCGTAGAGGTGTGGAACTAACGACATTTCAAAACTGCAATTTTTATGAATTTCATTCAATAAATACGGCACCCATTTGTTAAGCTTTTCACCTTTCCAATCTGACTCGGATGTAGGTAGTCGTCGTTGAAATTCCTGGGCAATATTTTGTGTAGTTTTGGGTACGTCTGCTTCGATTATCGCCTTCAATTGACCGGTGTCAACCTCCGTTCACAACCCTCTATTTTCAAAGCTAGTATCTCCGGCGAGGAATTTTGCGAACGAACTGCGGGTAGAGCGTTCAGAAACAGCCTCATCGTATCATGAACATCTTTTCTAAATCCTTGAAATCTCACAAAATACTTGAAGTTGGAGAGATGTATTCAGGGAGTAGTGGAGTGGAATTATCTAACTTGGCCTGTGCTGCCCTATGATAGGTTTATATTCTGATGTTAGCTGAAATTTCGGCCTTTGTCACAATTTATATTTATTCAGAAATAATTTCCATTAGCTGCTGATTCCATCAGCAATCCATTATTTCAGGGTGTCAGTTGTTCTCAACGCGAGTTCCCCTCCCAGCCTCGTGCTGCTTCCTCTTTGCCACGGGCGATACGTGTTTGTACTTAGCACCTAGATTCAAATTTATTAGTTTTTGGGATGTTCTCTGCACACTGATATTTGGGCGCAATTGAATGCTTTTAGGCAGTTTTAAAAGATTTATTTTAAAATGTGCGACACAGTCTCTACTTCCATTGCTCTACTTATTTCCAAGCACATCCCTACGTTGCGACCAGCGTGTGTTGTATCCATCTTGCAGAGATCACCTCTGGACCTCTGTACTAGCCAAAATGGCCGTCGATGTTGATGGCGTGGATTTGCTTTGAGGTTTGTTTTAAAGTGAAAAAAGGTGCTCGAAAGACCCATGAATTAATTAAATAACCTTTTGGTGATGCTGCTTTATTCCGTTGAAGAACTTTAGATTGGTTTTCACGCTTCCACATATGTCGCTAAGAGGTAAACGATGATCAACATACTGGGCGTCCAAGAACATTACATTGCGAGGAAAACAAGCTCAAAATAAAGGAATCAATCAAAGCTAACAGAATAATTTCTATTAAAGACTTATCGTCACAGACTGGGCTATCTGTAAAACTGTGTCATCAAAAAGTAACAGAAAATTTGGACATGATCCGGACGTCTTCAAAATTGGTACTCCGGATTCTAACGGAGAAACAAAAATATGTTAGAACGGAAGTCTGTCCAAACATGATCGAAATGACCCGGATTGATCCAGAATGGAGTCAGAAAACCATTACCGTGGATGAGACAAGGGTGTGTCAGTATGACTCGGAAACCAAACCTCAATCTAGCCAATGGATTAAAAGAGGGGAACCGAAGCTCCAAAAAGACAAGGTTTACAAAATCCAAAGTCAAAATATCACTTGTTACAATTTTCGATATTATAACGGTTTGGTTTACCATGAATTTATTACTTTTGGACGTACAATTAATCAAGAGGTTTATTTTGGGATAATGAAGCGTTCAAGGAAGGCAGTGCGCCGTAAAAGACCTGAAAGATGGCAAGACAATGACTAGATACTTCATGTCGATAATGCGCGGCCGCACACAGCCCATATTGTTTTGTAGTTGTTTCCAAGCATTCAACCATACAGCTCCCTCAGTCACCCTATTCCCCCGACTTAGCCCCCAATGACTTTTTCTTCCATCCTAAATTGAAAATGAAGTTAAAAGGAAGGAAATTTGACAACGTTGATTTGATACAAGCTGAATCGAAGGCAACCTTGAGGAGCCTCTCAAAAGATCATTTTACCTCCAGCTTTGACAATTGGAAAAAAAGATGGCACAGGTGTATTGAGGCAGGAGGGGTATATTTGGAAAAATATTAAATTTGTTAAAATTTATTATTATTTTTTTTAAATACGGAACAGTCTGGAAATTAATGAACGCACCTTATATATTTTAAATACGAGAATGAATGGTATATAGTCAGGAGATGCCTTCTCTATTTTTAATACTTGTATATATTATATAATATAAAATATGAAAATATTATATTTAAAAAATATGTTTTATTTTAATTCATTGAATATTCTACATTTTTGACCATACATAGTTTTATAATATGCCACTTTTAATGTTGTAAATATGTATAGTTAACTTACCTATTTTTTTAAATTCACTAATATAGAATTAATTTTGTAAATTCTATATAACTGTGAAAATATTTAATGTTTAAAATTTTCTTCAACTAATTGAGAATAAAAACTACTTGATAGTAAATTATTATTTTTTCTATTATCACAATTCAATTCTTTATCTTTACAACAGTAATATTAATCATAACATATATATAAAATTAGCAACAAACAAGTTTACTGGCAATGTATTTCTTTTCAGTAATACCACCAAATATTATCTCTACAGAAAGAAACACATTGCCAGTAAATTTATTTGTTAATAATTTCATCGATAGATGACAATTAAGTTTATATAAAAATATATCTGCCCGGTAAGCGGAACATTGTGGGTTCGATTCCCATCCCTGGACACTTTTACTTTTCCGTTTATCATTACTCTTCACAATTCATCCTTTCATACTTCATCCCTAAGGTTGGAAATAATCGTTATTTCTCCTTTAAATAAATTTCGATTTTTCGTTCAAAATAAACACATGCGGGATAATTGTCAAATGTCGTTCTACAATCATAAGCCGCATTATATTGTATTATAAAAATATATATAAAACATAGAGATAATTTACATTCCACTACAGACATGAAACGAATTACCAACGTTCTTCCGAGAACCCAAAACAAAAAAAAAAAAAACAAATCTGGAGAAGTTTCGTCCAAAAAGAATTTCGACAAAGTGAAGCATGTAAAGTTGTATATTATAGTGGCCGCGAGTGAACACAATGTCCAAACAAAATTACTGAAAAAAGAAAGAAAGTCAAGATATCAACCGAATCATTTTGTCAAAGTACGCCCCCCTCCGTGCCAAAACAGAATTACACAACTTTTTTGTAAATGCAATTTATAGGCAAATTACAAAATTATGCTCCAAGCCAAACTAAAAAGAGAACAATTTCTCTAATAAAACTGTTTTATTTCGAGAAATATTTTATTTGACAGAAGAAAAAAATAAAATTGTTTAAATCTAATCTTTAAAGGTTTGAATAATAGATGACACTCGGTGAGTAATCAGTTGGGGGTTTTGTTGGCGCAGCCGATTGGCGTTGAGAGAAGAGGTTTCTTTTCTGAGCGGATTAAAGTCGGGATTATCAGCAATTATTTAAATCCTTCGGCAAATAGTCTGCTTTCTGATTATTTGAACAAACGTCTTTCATGTCACTGTTTACAGTACTGACGATAATGGGCTGTGTTGTCTTAGGATATTTTATAGATTCAGCAACGTTCATTAATTGTTTCATTGCCTAGGTCAGTTTTATAATCCTATTCATAAATAAAAATTATAGGTATAAATCTTTAATGTATTTTTGAAAAAAAAAAACCGTTTTATCATTTTATATTAAATCCTAATGTTAAATCTGTTTAGAATACGAAAAGGCCTAAGTAATTACAAATCTTGAATGATTGGTGTTGCATATCTCTTCTTTCCACCAATATGTTGCGATCTAACTGCCATAGAATAACGTACATTGACAGTAGCTTGGACTCCCATATACACGAGTCAACAATCATCCGGATTTATTGTCTAATGGTTGCAGGGACATTCAATTTTAAGATATGTGAAATTGTTGGCATCGTAGAGAATTGAAGTATGGAACTTTATCGACTGGCAATTGATAGTTCGGAATTACCACATCTTACCTAGCCTTTCTTTGGGGTGTAACGGATGCCTTAGTATTCATGATACTCACCTTCTATCATCATAGTTGTTAACTCTATTAAAAAGCATTTAATGCTATATACAGTAGAACCTCCATGAGAGGACACTCACGCTATATGACACCTCTCTATAAAGGACAGTTTTCATTTGTAAAAATACCAATTTTACTATTTAGCAACTCTCCAGTAAGAAGACATCTCTCCCTAAAGGACACTTTGGCTCTACAATTAGGTGTCCATTACAGGGAGGTTCTACTGTATATTAAATTTTATTTTTTACACTATTAACGAGTTGCTTTTGTATTTTTTTTCCTTTTTTAAGTTCTATAATCTTACAAAATTTTATTTTAAAAAAATATATAGAACAGATTTAAAACATTTTATTGGACAGCTTCAAACAATTACTTGTTCAATATAGGGAGGATGTTAAAAAAACGAAAAATGAAATAATATATACAATTAGAATTAAAAAAAAATGTCTAGAAAATTATTAGTGTACAAAGAGTTCTTCTTCAGGTCCTCCGAATCCGGGCGAAAAATCCTCTTGCTGGAATGTCCACCTCTTCTTTCTTCGGGTCAGTATTTCTTCCAGGCTATGTTCTTAGCCAATAGGGGCCGAGAAGCGATAATAAAATATAGAATAAATAGGGTTAAATTTTTATTTTAAAAATAATAGGTAAAAATAATAAATACGCTAATCTTATATATAATTCATCAATATAAATATAATATGTGCGCTAATTATACGAATCACTAATTAATTATATGCCCTAATTATTATAATAGATGCCTTGATAATTATTGTTATAACAAGCTGTAATGGATTTATATAAGCATGATAATGTTTTATTCGCCTGATGATTGGTTCTCCTCTGCTTCCTTTTATAGGGCTACACCAGAATTATAGTATTGACTTTGGTCTATCGAGGTTCTCCGTATAATATGATCTTCCTGAAGGAATTCAGTTCTATAGAAATGTTATGGATGCTAGAAGCCAGAGAGGTGCATATGCGCTTGTGAAAAAGCCAATGAACTAAGATTAATCTTATTATGATTGCATCATGTGCACTATTCGTCGTACCAAGCTGGACGCATATCGATAGTGCCGAAGATAACAACGCTACAGGTTCCCAACTGATCTGGTTTATATATTCCAAGTCATAGGAGGGGTTTGAGGACAGTAATAAATCGTTATCAATAGTCTAATCTTGAGTTTGGAGAGAGATAAGCTCCTCCAGGCATTCACCCACAATGACAAAAGGAGCAGGCTTCTGGCCAAATTCAACAATAAGAAAAAGAATGCCATTGGAACCTTAGCAACTAGGTTCATAGTTCTGGTGGAGGATCCCTCGTGTGCCCTTCACTAGAAGCTGTCAGATTGCCTGGCCTTTTGCCGAACTTTCCGATTATCGATGTGCATAGCCTCGCCGCTTGCCATGGAAGCGTGAAGTTTTGCTGCTTCCATGCAGCTTACCTTGCCTTCGTACAGGAGGCTAACGTCGCGACCCGGTGCAACGAGTAGATCCCTGTCTGGCTCCTGAGCAATTATCGCGCCTACGACGTCCATAGAATCTGAGCTTGCCCGGGCCGCTGCTCAAAGCGTCATAATCCTGTGACAGCGCATACTGTGGCCAGGAAAAATCGTCGTCAGCGTCAACATCCGGGGCCACCAGATGTCAATCGTTAACTGTCATTTTGCCCATGCTCTAGACGTGCCGCTTCTAGTGCGGCTGAAACCATCAGATAAGACGCCTGGGTCTTCGTGATCTGAATATTTCCGAAGAATCTACAAGCGACATGACCTCTGGTTCAGTTGAAGCCCTCACAGAGCTCCTGGACCAGGTAGACCTATGGACGTCACGGACATCTTTGAGGTCACGCACCTAGCAACTAGGGTCGTCATACTCGGAAGCCGGGTCGATGCGAGTCGTCCTGATCGTGCTATCTTTACTTCCCGACCACGTCACCCGATACAAAATTTCGGGCCATCGGATCCTTCTGCTGGATTATCTCCATTTTGGGCTATCAAACCATCAGCTGTTAATTTTCTAGTCATAACGCCGAAGTCCTGAATCGCCTATGTGTGTGTCCAGTTACTTGTCGCTGGTTCATCGGAATAGATTATGTCGCTCCGTTAGGCTGCTCATCCGGGAATCCTTCATCATCGTCAAGCGGCCCTTGAGCTGCAGGGCCAGGTCTTTGGGCGAGGCCTGGATGATGAAGCCCTAGACATCCTCGCGCCTATCAAAACGTGCATATTGGATTTTTCTTAAGCCGTAGATCCTCTCACTGTCTGAAGGAAGACTCTGTCGGTAAGGAACTTCTAGGCAACATATGTAATTATTTTTAAAATAGAGCAATCCATAAATAGAAATTTAAATAAAAAAGGTATATCGAAATTTTACAATTATACCGCAAATGTTTCTTTTGAAAGAAAAATCAAAATTTATTTTAAGTAGAAATAACGATTATTTCTAACCTTAGGGATGAAGTATGATAGGATGAATTGTGAAGAGTAATGATAAACGGAAAAATAAAGTGTCCAGGGATGGGAATCGAACCCACAGTGTTCCGCTTACCGGGCAGATGCCATGTCCACTAGGGTTCGATTCCCATCCCTGGACACTTTATTTTTCTGCTCATCATTACTTTTCACAATTCATCCTATCATACCTCATACCTGAGGTTAGAAATAATCGTTATTTCTCCTTAAAATAAATTTCGATTTTTCGTCCAAAAGAAACATTTGCGGGATAATTGTCAAATATCGTTCTACAATCATAAGCCGTATTATATTGTATTATAAAAAGGTATATATTGAATCAATTATTTTTAAAATTCAATATATGCCTTTTAAAATTAAATAGGTAATTATGTATTTTTTAATATATTATATAAAAATACTATAATTGTTTATCTAAAGCCATATACCTTATTTGCCTATATATACAAAGTTCGGTCAATAAATAATCCACAATCGATAATAACCTTTTCATTGACAAACTATGAAACTGAAACTCTGTATATAAGAACTCCTAACAGTCCTCTATATATTAGAATCATTCAATATATCCACCTTCCTTCTGTAGATCCAGCGTTGTTACCAACTTGCAAGAACACTTTGGTAAAACGCCTTATCCAACTCTCTGAACCGCCATCATAAAGATTGGAGTAAAATATAATAACTTTCAAATGTTTTACCTCATAAAAATCTTTTATCTTCCAAACAATTAGAGGTTTGAGGGTACTAGGTGTTAGGGCTGTACATAGGGTGAGGCATCAAAGTCCACCCATATCCTGCAATTTTCGCCAAAGTCAGGTGCGCTGTGTGAGGTATCGCATTATCCTGATGGAATTTGATTATAGGCTTTTTTCAGTTGGGTCTTTTTAGTGTTTCTCATTATTCGAAATACATTTCATTGTTGAAATAAGAATTTCTTACATGAGTATCCATGAATATCAGCCCTTCTTGGTCCCAAAAGACAGAGATCATGATTAGTCCTTAGAAAGGGAAAGCCTTGGTTTTTTTCTTAACTGGCGATGTTTTATGGGTCCATTGCATTCATTGGCGCTTTGAAGAAGGATTATAATGATAGTTACAAGTCTCATCAGAAGTTACTACACCTATTCAAGCACCTGAGAAGATTCTCCCGAAAAAGTCTCCATTATGTCTAAACTAATCTCTTTCCAAATTTGCACCATTTTTCGTGTTAGAAGTTTTGGCATCCATTTTGAGTATAATTCTTGATATCCAAGATCCTTAACAAGTTTAATAATAGTCATTTTATAATATAATGCGGCTTGTGATTGTAAAACGACATTTGAAAATTATCCCGCATGTGTTTCTTTTCAACGAAAAATCAAAATTTATTTTAAGGAGAAATAACGACTATTTCTATCCTTAGGGATGAGGTATGAAGGATGAATTGTGAAGAGTAATGATAAACGGAAAAATAAAAGTGTCCAGGGATGGGAATCGAACCCACAGTGTTCCGCTTACCGGGCAGATGCCATGTCCACTAGGCTACCCTGGACATATTTTTACGTTCGTAAATAATACATAAAGTAATTTATAATACAATATAATATAATGCGGCTGATCGTTATTTCTCCTTAAAATAAATTTAGATTTTTCGTTGAAAAGAAACACATGCGGGATAATTTTCAAATGTCGTTTTACAATAGTCACTTTATACAGGGAAAGTTTTTCATTATTTGATAAGTCGTCATTGTCCGGGTTATTCTTGATTAATCCCTACGTTAGAGTCAAATTTAGGTCCGCCACTACAGAGGTTGGTCTACCTGACTTTTCTTTTAACTAATATCCAAATCACACCAGTCTTGAAGTGCTGAATCCACCTTTGTATCGTGATTCTATCCATGACTTCGTTTCCATACACAAACTTTAGCTTCGATTGAATTATAGAGGATGAAATGCCTCCGGACTTAAAAGAAACTCCATCACCGACAGTTTTCCGATTCTTGCGTTTACCGCAGGCTGCGTATCTGAAAAAAATCCATCTCGAATCTGTTTGAAGATATGAAAAGAGGAATATTAATTTAATCAGAAAACATTCTTTTCATAATGATAAATTATGTAAATATTTTTCTATAGGTCATTGTTTGTGCATTACTTATTAACCGGCCCTTGCACTACTTAATTCAGTTTCACTTATAAACCATTAACTGATGCCAATAAAGGTAGTTTCAATCTCTCTCTGCCCCATGCTGACTTAAAGCGTGTCTCCTGTGGGTCCAACTACGAATAGCTAACCTACAGATACTGTAGTTTCTGAGAAGTTCGATCCTGGGGTGTTGGCCTCCTGCGAGGTACCCATGGCCAGCCTCTTCGGCTTCAGTCTCCATCCCGATGCAATGAAAGTGTGGCAAAGGCTACCATCTACAAATACCATCTTGGATTTGAATTTGGCAATGCCAGCCACCACGTCGACCTTCACACTCTGTGTGTGAAATCACTTTCGCCGTGAGTATATTATCCATATGTGATAAAATATTGGGTTGTAAAGAAAGTTCGTTCGGGTTTATTCGACAATTTTATTTAAACAAAAAACATTAATTATAACAATTAATTAATGAATTATGTATTCTCCGTTATTATTTACGACCTCCTCCCAACGTTCGACTAGTTTGTTGATGCCATTCCGCCAAAATTCGCCCGGTCTGGTGTCGAAGAAGTTGTTGAGCCAGGTTTTGAGGTCTTCTTCATCATCGAAGGTAGTGCCTCTCATATGGTTTGACATGGAGCGGAAAAGGTGGTAATCGGTTGGTGCAATAAATAAAACTTCGAGGGCTAAGTTTCTTGTGCAAACCTTTTATTTTAATTTTCAAGCTTTCGGACATGTCAGTCCTTCAACAGGATTATCACATTAGCAAATTAATGATAAATAATATTTTTATACAAATTATTATTTACATAATTTAAATACCTATGATATTGAGAGAAATATATCACATTATTTGTGTGTGTGTTGGGGGAGGTGGAAAAAACAATTTTTTTTAAATATACGTGCTGGTTGAATGATATCTCGAGACTTCAAACTAAATTTAATAAATGGGTGAGCTATTGTGTTATATACAATATATATATTGTGTATATAGAAGAGTGCCTATATCTGTGTATATTGCGTGAATAGTATAAATTATTTTATATAGCCGCTGCACATGCGCTGACCGAGGTCCTCTCCAGGCGGTGGTGCAAACCCGATACTGACTAGAACGACGTCGAGGCGGCAGTCCTTCATCACCCCATTGAGAAGCAGGAAGACCCTAGTAAGGATATCTCTGAACCGGATAGCGGCGTGAGAGAGATTACAGGACCAATTATTTACCAGTTATTATATATTTAAGTACTGTTGGATGTAAAAAATGGTAACAAGAGGTATCTGAAAGCCTTCAGAAAATTGTTATAAAATGATTTTCTGTAAAATTGTATTCAGATAGTTTTTAAATTCTGTCTCTTTCTTATGGTACCTAATACAACTTTTATTTTTTCCATCGTATAAATTGCTTATATATAGTGTCAAGTAATCTTTAAAGCTCTTTTAATGGGAGAAGATAATTTATAAAAATAATACATATTTTATGAAATTAAAGATGAACTTTTTTTTTTAAAGATAAAAAATAAGAACACGAAGTGTAGTGACAACAAGGAAGGCTAGTTCCCTGTAATTGTGTCCTACGGCAAGGGATAATTGTATAGTTCGCAGTTGCGATAGCAAGTTCCTAAAACACATTCCACTTTCATTAAAAGATGAGAAATTAAGCCATTTAGTTGAAAGTATATTTCAGGTTTTAATGTCATCATTTGCCCCACCATAACCACCTTAAACAATGGGCCCTCCATTCCGAGTAGATTGGCTGAGGAGAACATGAAGTGCCCAAGGAGACCATGAATACTAAAAGTGTCATTTAAAATCTAATTTCGAGATTTAAATTGAGGGGACGTCCAGGCGGCGACGTTAATAGAGAATTAATAATTTATTGCCCGGGAAATCAATAATGGAGCGTTCGGCTTTAATTTTATTACGAAAACTTTGGCTTCGGAACTTTTTTTTTTACTTGGAAAGGCCGAGAATGCTTTGAGGAAAAAAATTAATTTTGAAGATATTTGAAGGGATGGCTCTAAATACGTCTTTTAACTTTTAAAAATTGGGTTAAAATAGACTTTAGGTATGTTTATTAATAGAGCACTTGCATGGAATCTTTTTTTTAATAGGAGGTAAAAGCTGTAATTATGGAAAAATGTATTGAATTTGATTGATTTCATGTTATATTTGTATTGTTTATTTTATATTCGGTTTTTCCTTTGTCATGTATTTTATGAATTTTATATATACATATATGATTGGGTTGTATATGCAAGTTAGTAGTATATTTTATTACAAGAGAAGGAATTGCCAGACATCATTTCGAAGGGGAAATCAAAGTTAACGTCAACGAGTTTCTTTATTAAGTTTCTATTATTATACGAATTTCTATAATTATCGTTGCTTATTAAAAACACCTTCTGGAGATCTAGAAACCCACTGAAGACGCTCAGAACTATTTCAGAAAAGTAAATTATAGCAGTAGAACTCTATAATTTCTACAGATCAATTGTAAATAGATTCATACACAAAAGAGGTAGTGAGGAAAGTTTTAGAACAGATGTGTGAATAAATCCCCTTTCAAACAAAGGCTCACGTGCACATGGGGAAGGGAGAAAACATTACTGTATTACACAATAAAATCCTAAATAATTGCAATGTGTATTGCAATGTGCAATTGTATGGCGAATCCATACAGGGCAATGGGCCCTAATAAAAGCCTTTTTGTTGTTGTTAAATTATCGTTGCCGTTCGAAAGTATATTTTATGAAAATGCAATAGAGTTTATTGTATATCTACATAAATAAAATTGTGGGTTTGTTCCTTAAACAATATTTGACGTACCCAGAAGTATAAAAGTCTGAAATGTGAGTCTCTCTCATAGTTTCGACCCTTGAATATGAAAATTTACCGATAGCGATTAATTAGTATATTGTGTGGCAAAGAATAATTTATTAATTAATTTAATTATTCAATGAAAATATTCGGAAACAGATTTATTATTTGTAAAATCATCATTTAGTTACCTAGCTTGCTTGCTCGATATTCTCTAGCTGTAGATAGTTTGGTTAATTTGTTAATATTTGTCAACTGGTCGTGGTGACGTCATCAATAAATACTTTCACATCTCCAGATATACAAAGACTTGATTTCTACGCTACAATATATTGGAGAAGGAACAATGATTATGATGATATCAATAATTTAACAATAAATTCCTCTCATTTCTACCACAATCAAACCTCCCGCACAACTCTTAAAAGCGACCTCCTCTCCGAAACGACCGTTTAAATATACATAACAGGTTTTCTATAAAGCGACCTCTTTTTTTAGATATTTTATAAAATATAAATTCCAAATAAATTTACGTCCCGATATAGCGCGGCTTTTCAAATTTATTTTTTAGAATCTCAATTTTGCTACGAAATAATAAAAAATACTAATATCAGAATGAATTGCTATTGTATAATAGAATTATCGGTGATTTGAGCTTTGAGATGTCGGATAAATATTCTGGAAAGACAATTCAATGCAACAATATATTATAAAGATGTTGAAGGTGTTGTTGTAACTCCGGCGCTGGGGACCAGTTTCTGAAGTGCCCTCCAAGAGCGAACCCTTCGCATCTTTGCTTCGCTGCTCCTTCGGGGGCCATGCGGCGGATAACGTACTCCCTGCCCCAGTCTGTCTGCATGGCCTTTCAACCGGTCCTGCAGTACTGTCCACGAGGCGTTCTCCATCATCAGGCGGCCACCGCTTCAGGTACTACTTCATCCTGTCGCGAATATTTCGTGGATCTTTAGACCTGGCCCTTGAGATAGAAAATACCAGTTACCACATCGACTCTGAGCTCTTGCAGCTTACTGATGGCGGAGTCTTTCCCGTATGAACACTATGAATAAATTAATATATAGAATTATATATATATATAATATATAAATGTATTAGATAATAAATGCATATATTGGATTGGATAAAATATATACATTTTATTAAATAATATATATAATAGATGGAGAAAATATATATTTGTATATAAAATAAAAGGATTTAAAAGCGCGAATGTTTCTTTTATACATAAAACGAACTTCTACTGTCCTTACTGCGATGAAAAAATATATTGGGAGGGCTTGGCTCATCAGTGGTGAACCCTCCCAGCGGTTTCGCCAATTTAATCCACCAGACCGCTTCTCAGAGCTCTAATACTGTATTGGATCATTCTGCTTTTATATGCTACACTGAATATAAAAGTAGAATGATCCAATACAGTATTAGAGCTCTGAGAGAAGCGGTCTGGTGAATTAAATTGGCGAAACCGCTGGGAGGGTTCACCACTGATGAGCCAAGCCCTCCCAATATATTTTTTAATCGCAGTAAGGACAGTAGAAGTTCGTTTTATGTATAAAAGAAACAATCGCGCTTTTAAATCCTTTTATTTTATATGTATAGATGGCGCGTTATTGCTTTGTGTTAATATATTTGTATGTGTGTGTGAAAAAATAATTTCAAAAATAGAGATATCACGGAACAAGTTAAATAACATTTAGTTTATTTTTGTTCTACTAGATGGCGCTCTGCCATCTAAAATGCTCATGTGAGCGCGGTTAGGATATGAATTTTTGTTTTAAAATATCAACACCTGACCTCTTTTTTCTATTTTTCTTATTTTTCACAAACACACATATAAATATATTTAGGTTGGCTGAACGCCAACCTTCGTCAAGGCATATATTGCATATATTATCCCAGTTATAATTGCACACGTATTCCTTTTTATCCCCTCATATATGTGATGAGGTCTGGTAGCCTCTTGTATAATCCTGTCGACTAAAAATGTGATGAGGTATCCAGTCGACTTAAACTATGGTGTGAGTCCCTATCAACTCTCGCTATACTGTGTTGACCGAGAGTAACAGTCAGAATGGGGAGTTTTCCAGTACCTCTCTGCACCTTGGGAGACCTTTAACAGTGCTCACAGAGTACAGGCAGTCGTGGTCGAGGCAGAGTGGAAAGCTTGGGAATGTCCACACAAAAAACGAAGACACAGTTGCACTAAGAAAGTCCGTGAATAGATAAAAGTTGAGCTAGGAGCGAAAGATGGAGATGGAAGAGTTTGTAGCGATTCTTTGTCCGGCTTACTAGTTTATGTGGTGGTTAAGCAATTACACTCACATAAATAATTTCTTTATAAAATCAAGCCTTTTATTAGAATGACTATGGCTACACCTCGCTATGGCTGGTTTGGTCAGGCAACCTACAGAATGAGAGACAGAATGACAATAATAACTAACTAACTAACTAATAATTCAATCAAATAGGAACTATATATATAAATTAGACAATAAAATTTTTGCATATTTTCAACAAATAAATATGATTTTTTTTAAAAACAATTAAAATTTACATAACACAGAAATACCAAAGACTAATTTACATGTCCTCTACATCACTCCCCTTCCAGTGACGGAAGTCACGTCCAATTGACTCATTGTACTTGGAAGGAGGTTTTATCCGTCTTCCGCTGCGGGTCTTCCTTGGCAATTCGAACCGCACTCCAGGCCTAGCAGGTCGCGGTCCACCGCGATGGGGGGGATCCCGGTAGGTGGGACATCGTTGCAGGGAGCCCAGGCTCTTATCCAGGAAAACCATCTTCTCCTCGGCACACTGCGGCACCCTCTCCATACACACCACCGGAGATTGCCCCTTCTTCCAAAGAAATCGGAGGTAGTCCCAATCATTTTCCCTGATGGCCATTACCCGGAAATATCTCCTCAGGTCGGCCAAAATTCCGAACTTATTCTCCCGATATTGGGCCGATATTCTCCGGATATATGGGTCTCCTCTTCAAATATCGCCTCACGGATAGTCCGTTGCGTCCTCGACAGGAAGCGTCGTCACATACTGGCCGTATAGGCGTAGTTTTGGATTCACTTCCAAATACAGGGCGATCAGGAAAATAGCATCCTCTCACCTCAGGTGGATTCTCATCAACTCTATCGACGAGCCCTTCCTTCAACCAATCTTTTGGATCAATAATTTTTTCTACCACCTTTGAATCAGCACCTTGTTCTGTATCTAGCCTTTCTTCAACCCTTGAATCAGTACCTTGTTCTGCATCTATATTTTTCGCTTCATTTCCATCATGATCCTTTCCCTTGTTGTATTTATCGTCCTTATTCTCTGCATAATCAGTTTCTTTATCAGTTTTTTTATCACTTACGAATAAACGACTATTGCAACGTATGTTCTGTCCAGCAGCAGAGTGCGTCGCACCACTTACTGATGGTTGGAGTTTTCCGAATTTACCCATTCACATGGCTTTTTACATTTTCCAGGTAGGCATTTTTTCCATACCTATAGTGGAAATAGCAGAATTTTCCCTTTGGATTATATCCGCCCTTAGATCGGGAACGGGAGCGTGCATTGTAGCGATAATCACGTGAACTTCGGTCACGAGATCTACCTTGATGCTCCATTTTCATACTTTCTATTTTCTGTTCCAGAGATTCTATTTTTTTAAATAACATTTTGGTTTCATTCTCCGGCTTAGCTGCCTCATAGATCTCCGTCTTGGGGTTTAATTCGGCTATTCTATCTGCCATTACTGCCAATTTGTCGAGCTCTTCCTCGCTAATTATCAAAATTTGCTGAATTGCCTGTGGAAGTTTTTCGAGTCATAGCGTCTTTATAAATTTATTGGATAAGTCCTCTGTTGCCAATGACCTCAATTTCTGCAACAGCTGGCTAGGCTTTAGATCACCTAGTTCGATTCCTGATAACAGTTTTCGAATTCTTTTAGCTTCGCCATCTTTGAATATTCTCAGAAGTCTCTCTTTTGCCTCTGAATATTTATTTAATTCTTTAGAGGTAATTATATCCCAGAGGTTCTCGACATATTTTGGCTCCAATTGAGCGATCAAATAATTGAATTTCGTATTTTCTGTCTTTATATTATTTATCAAGAACTGAGCCTCTACTTGATGGAACCATATATCGGGTCTTTCAATCCAGAAAGGTGGAAGTTTAATATTTACCTTATAGGTCTCAACTATTTCCGTTTCTTCACTTTTCATTTTATCAATTCGTCGTGCTAGTTCTTCTGCTCGGCTCACCAGTTTATGTAGAGATTCTTTGTCCGGCTTACTAGTTTATGTGGTGGTTAAGCAATTACACTCACATAAATAATTTCTTTATAAAATCAAGCCTTTTATTAGAATGACTATGGCTACACCTCGCTATGGCTGGTTTGGTCAGGCAACCTACAGCATGAGAGGCAGAATGACAATAATAACTAACTAACTAACTAATAATTCAATCAAAAATAGGAACTATATATATAAATTAGACAATAAAATTTTTTGCATATTTGCAACAAACAAATATGATTTAAAAAAAAAACAATTAAAATTTACATAACACAGAAATACCAAAGACTAATTTACATGTCCCCTACAAGTTCTTACTGGTCTACATGGTGGATGAGGTAGACCTGGGGTACAACCGACGAGAGCTCACGCAGATGGTGAAGTGACTGTATTTTTGGCTAAGACGGAGGCTTTATATACCTTTTCTGAGAAAGGGAGTATTGCATTTCAGCAGATGTGAAGAGTGTGGATCGTCTGGCGAAATTCTAAACTGGCACCGTCCTGAGAGTTTCCAATCTATCTTTAGATGTTGTTTTGTGACTTCCATCTATCTCGAATTTAGACGTTTTTGACCTTTTGCTTTAGCTCAACTCTTAATCTATTACAGAGTTTTAATCCTCAGTTTGTACAAAGTACATTTCATATGATGATGTAATGACACATGTTAATCATGCGTATAATCATTTACAGATGTGTTTCTATTATACAACATGAAAATCTTGTTATAAGTTATATACAATATGGGGTTGTTGGTTTAAATTACCATATATATTTATTTTGAATTTTATCGCATATTTGATTGGCGTTGGAATAATTCCTACATTGTTAATCTCTATCCCTGGCTCTTTATATTTACGTATAATTCGAAATATATCTTGATTATATTACAATATAATGCGGCTTACGATTGTA
This sequence comes from Cordylochernes scorpioides, assembly GCA_030710605.1. Lineage (NCBI taxonomy): Eukaryota > Metazoa > Arthropoda > Arachnida > Pseudoscorpiones > Chernetidae > Cordylochernes > Cordylochernes scorpioides. Next base: position 47,327,029 of record CP092875.1, on the reverse strand, counting down.
GAACGACATTTGAAAATGATCCCGCATGTGTTTCTTTTGAACGAAAAATAGAAATTTATTTTAAGGAGAAACAACGATTATATTATATATATAATATTTACGAACGGAAAAATATGTCCAGGGTAGCCTAATGGACATGGCATCTGCCCGGTAAGCGGAACACTGGGTTCGATTCCCATCCCTGGACACTTTATTTTTCCGTTTATTATTACTCTTCACAATTCATTCTTTCATACTTCATCCCTAAGGTTAGAAATAATCTTTATTTCTCTTTAAAATAAATTTCTATTTTTTCGTTCAAAAGAAACACACGCGGGATATTTTTCAAATGTCGTTCTACATATCTTGATTATAATATTTAATTATCTACTCAATTACACAACACAACAACACTAACAAGGCCAATCGTCAGGATGGTCTAGATTACTGAATGACCTTCAATCCCAAGCACACTCTAACCCTCCTCGTATCGAGAGTAAAGATAATAGACCGCACACAATTTAATCTCGTCACCCAGCCGTCCTGCCATATGTGAGAGAAGCCCTTCTCATTATAAAAGTTTGAAACTTTCGCCACCTATCATTTGGTGGGAGATGAGGTATTGGCTGGCCCGCCCCGACATCTGTCCTTCCTTCCATAGACCTGTCACATGACGTCAAGGCATACTACGTTTGTTGCCACGTGTTTATTTCAACCAATTATTTAATTTAATCAAATTCAGTTAGAAAATGTTTATTATAGAAACAAACAAATTTCATAATTAAGCTAATCAACCAAGGCCTAGCGTCCCAGTCCACGCTGTTCCTCTTGCAGCAAGTCATTGACGTGGCCCCGGTACAGAGGTCAGTGACTTACTATGTACAGCGATAAAACCCATTAAATAGATTATTAGAAGAAGTGTGTGACTTGACGCCGTCTCACCGCAACATCTTCCAAGGATTTAGCAGTGCCCGGTCTTGACGTTTTCCTCCACCTAGCCCGTTCCTTCCAATATTTCCACTGAACGTACCATCCAGAAGACTCTATTAATACTCTCTTTGGAAACTGCAGCGTTTCCGTTTGCGTGGAACCGTCCAGGTTCTGTCGAGGTGTTTCTAGCTTTCAAGGCCGTCGCCGAGCACTATACCGATCCTGTCAGCGCCCTACTTAACTCTAACTGTGCCAGCGATAGAAGATTTAACTTCAAGGCCGAACTCTCATCTTCACTACGTCTCCTTCAACCAAGTCCAAAGTAAAGCGCCCTCTTCAAGACACTCTGGAAGATAATCGTTTCAAGCACCACTGGAATGCTCAAAAGCTCTCCAAAGGTTGAGGGAGGTACGCTTTTGGATAGAGTGTCTGGTGTCTTATTCAACGACCATTGATAGGACCGACATGAGTATGAACGATCAATTTTCTGAGAGACCTCCTCTCACCTTAGCAGAGGGCTGCCGTGATTTCGACATTCCCATTGGTAATGGCGAAGATGAATCTTCATCAATTAAAGAGCGGCTAACTTTATTTTGAGCTGATGTTTTCGCGCAGACGACTGACTCTTCAGTGGGATTGTCGCCTGTGAGTAAATAGTGATGATATACTTTACCTTAGTTATTTTTGGTAGCGAATGTTGACAAGATGTCCATTTATCCTCAGGCCTATACACCTGACCGGTTCGTGCTCTGGAGTCCTGCTTTCCTGTGGATTACCTTCACATCGACTGCGCCCCATATGTAATATTTATCTGAGAAATTTTCAACGTTTTAAATAAGATTATAAAGCTTGGACATATGGAGATAACTTTATAACGCCCTCTGATTATTTAACCATTTTTTTCCCGATTCCAAATTGCTATTTTAATATGAAAGCTTATAATGTTATTCTAGCCCAGAGTATCCTGGTTGTCATGATAAAATATAATTTGTGCACACTGTGAACCATGCGCGAGACTCACGCTAAAATGCACACCAAGAGACAAACGAGATTTAGCTTAAATGCTAGGTCATTGGTTCATATTCGAAATACACCTGAAATATGCCAAGATGAACGTGTTAACCACGGACCATAACGGTTCTTTGTTGCTTTTTAATTACAATTTAATGTTTTTTTTTATCATTGACCTCTTTTCATTTTTCACACTTAAATTATTAGTATAGAACTTTCAAAATATCATAATTTAATGTACAGGACTCGTGTAACTAGATGTTTATTTACCATTCAGACACAAGACGTGTTGAGCTCACGCCGATACCTTACACTTGCAAATATTTGCCTAGCCCAAACTTGGTTTGGATATCAGAATTATGGATAAGAATGAAACGTAAATAAGATCTAATATTTAAAAAATAGAATAAAATTCTAAATACAATAAAGCGTTGCTAAAAGCTAAGATTTTCAAGAGACAAAATCCTATTTGTAACAACTACCTCAAATCATAAAAGGTACCTAGAAAAAAATTAAACCAATTCGAGAGAGAGGCAATGAAGCTCAACAAATAAACAACAGGATGTTGAGAGTGGTTAGTTTATAGAGAAATGGTTTGTGTATTATTTTAAATGGCGTAGGGCGACTTCAGACAAATGGTGGCCTCTTAAAAATTTGATGGGTGCTTACTTCATCGGCTGGATCGATGCCCCCCTGGCTGCAGCATTCAATCTGGTCCAACATCCATCATCCCCCGACAGTCCTCGAATCTCCAGATTCCCCGAATAAATTGTCCCTTCCGTCCCCACAACTTGGTATTGACAAGGAATGATTAGCCTGGGACGAATGATGGCAGGAATGTGATATATAAAGGTTGTAGAAACAATTGTAGAAAGAACTTTTGTCCTTTTCACAGAAACTTGTTGCAAGAATAATACCTAAGTGTTAATCATTACAAATGGATTTGAAACATGTTGTTCATTAAAATAAGTAAATTGTACCACATTGTATTTTTATTTGCTACCCAGTTAGAGCCTGCGCTATAGCAAACAATTGATGTGTTGCATACATCTCTATCATTTCGAGCAGCCAATATTCTGACAATTTTCATTATTGAATTATCCTCTTTAAACCTTTTACGATTCGTTCTGAAAAATTGTTCTTCTTTAGACCTTTTTTCATCGTTAGTCTTCCTCTAAGGTTAATACTAGAGCAATAACCTTTTTTTTTCTATGGATTCGCCGCATTTTGTTATATATAACTGCAAACTGCGATTCTGAAATAATTCGCTAGGAAACTTTGGTCGTCCAAATTTGATTTTGAGATTTCAATAGAAATATTTTGATATTTATTTTGGGAATAAATATTCGTAACGGAACTCATGCAAATGTGTTAGAGGAAAGACAAACATTTCGCCAGTTAAACAAACAGGTCGATACATCAATCTGCTTTGTCATATCTACTACTAAAATTGAAGAGTTTCAAACATTTTCACTCCCTTAGAATTCGAAGATAATATAAATGAGACATGTCATTCATCTTTTTAAAAAATGTTCTCTCATGTATGAAATTGAATTTTACATACAAATGTGAAGTTATTCTAAATGGGTATAATTTTTGAAAAATGATTAATATTATCATTCACAAAACATTGCATTCTGTAGAAATCCGTACAACAAAGTTACGGAGATCATTTAAAATACTTTTTTGTCCGCGCATTTTTTCTTAAAAAAAAAAAAATAATAACTGAAATAAACCCGATTTACACCTTCTTACATCAAAATACCACCAGCGATTTTATAATGGTTCAAGATGTGAGACATCATTAGATCACGTAGCAAAACAGATTCATCAGGTCAAAGTCTTTCATGTGTATGGCTGCCACGTCTCCACTTTTATGTCGTGGTACTGAGGTATCTGGGTGCAGAGATGACTTTTGTAAACATTCATGAATTGCAATTTGGTCGTTTATAATTGTGACAGTCAAGGCCTTGCGCAAAATTCAATTTAAATTGCATCAAAAACTATAAGTAAAGGATATAAAGCATACTTATACTTATCAGAGGATTCCAACTTTATATGTATCAAAAACTATATCTATGACATAGTGAATGATTTAAGATCGAAGTCCACGATATACATAAAGGAAGTAAAGGACACCATTGAAAGAGTAGAAAAAGAAAAACAGGAAAATCTATGATCCTATATCTCTCATATAGTGATAACACCAGTATTACAGTATTTAGAGCAGGCTCCCTAAACCATTGGCATTTGAGGAGGGTGAGTGAACTTTCCAAAAATCCAGCCTCACCACAACGCATTCTAGACTGAATTGGATCAAACAGAAAGTGACTCTTCCTGAATTTAAAAGGAATTTTGAAAAAGCTATAAGTGTAACACCTTTAAGAACTGGAATGAAGACCTGGACAAGTACCAACATCTCTGGCTGATCAATTCGTTCAAAGCTCCAGGAACCCCGAGTTATACCTGTATCGCTGCTAATCAGTCCATTTGACTTTAGCCGAGTTACTTCCAACAGGTTTGGTGTCACCCGCCGATTTAGTAAAATGCTGTGTCTTCCTGGTGGACCACGACATTGTACTTGGGTCAGCCGCCATGTTCGCCCTGCCATTGATTCTGCTTCAGTAAATCAGCAATCATACTGATATCTCTTTTCTACGCACAACCACTAGCCCACATATTCTTTCTACTTATGGTCCAGAATACATTGAGTAGATATAATTCTTTCTTAAAGTTTTATTATTGATTCTTTTATATGTGGAGCCAGATCACTTCCAACAACCAGCTTTTCCAAATGGAAAATACATTATTTTAAAATAAAATTTATAGTTGTACACACAAATTCTTAACGATAGCAGAACTTATTTGCACAATGCCCCGAGAACATTAATTTTGGCACCAGTCCGAGATTTAATTAGGTAGCGTGCATGGCGGCGCGGCACGTCATGTCAAGCGGCCTCACAGACCTGGCCGGCTACATGCGGATGACTAATGGCTATGTCCGCCGGGACTGAGCAGAGCTGGTAAACTTCCAACTGTGTAGGCCTTCGATTATCACAATCATTGAGCTATATCTTTAAATAATACATTTCTTCAAAGAGGTTTTATTGGATTATGAAGAATCATTGTACCAAACGATAGATTTTCGAACGATAATTGCAATTGCATATTGCAATTGCAATTGCAAATAAGACACGCTATATCTGATCTGGATAATTGCGCGTGAAACTATTTACAATAATTCATATTGTAGTAGAGTAGGTAACAGAATTGTCAAAAAGAAAATAAACAATTAATAAAAAGAGCATTAAATAAACATATACATTAAACAAATAAGCAACAACATAAGCAGATAGAAGAAATCGCAAGGTAGTTATTTACAGTATGTTAAGCAATGATGGAAGTTGATTTAATTAATTTATCTGTAATAATTAGTATCGTGGAGAGAGAAAGTTGATCAAGTTGAGCCATTTACAATGAGTTATATATTCTAAAATAACTTATTAAATTAAATCTACCTTGGCATCTTGTTGATAGACTTTCCAAAGTTTTTATAATTTATAGTTCAAAATATTTTTATGTGTAAATATCCACACTTGCGCGCGCGTATATTTGTAAACACTTCTTGTAAGAAATGTTCGATGTATTTTTAATTAAGCCTGTTGAAGAGCGATTATCACTTGAAAGCTAGCATTTTAAAATAGAAACTCATTATGAGAAATCTTTGTAGTTTAAAAAACTTTTCACAATTCTATCTCGAATCATGAATAAGATGTTTCTGCGTACCAACACTTTAAAAACACCGTCGTTTCTTATTCAAAGCTTCAGAAAAATGTTCAGAAAACTTGATTTAGATATATTGGTCTCTTAAGATTCCATTATTATTATCAAATGTATGGTTATAAAAAACCACAGTGAACACAAGATATTATAATAATAAATGCAGTGTAAGGACTCCAGCAACATGGGGATTTACATTCGAATAGGAGTACACTAGCTATTTCTTTAAAACTGCGCTTTTTCCTAAAAGTTTTCAAATCAATTTATTCATTAAATTGAAATAGGAATTCATATAGAATCATATAATATATTCCATGACGGTTAACCAATATATATGTTTATATATATAAATATATATATGTTTATAAAGATGATCAAATTATACTAATTTTCAATTAAAAAAAAAGAAAACACCCTCGAGAAAAAGGTTTAAAATAAAACAAAAAGAGAGGTAATCCACTCAAATAAAATAAACATACACACAATCACAAAAATAGTCATTTAAATATATTCACATTATTCTAGAGGGGAGAGAGAAAACAAGACAAAAAGTGGTGGATTAATAAAACCCAATAGCAGTCTGAAGGAAGGAAGAAAAACAGATCCCTTATACTCGAGCAACAGTTGGAGGAGCCCAATATTAATTAGAAGATAATGGTGAAGTACCTTAAATCCAGATTTAGAAGGAGGAAGCTAAAAGGCCATTCAATTTCAGCAATTTAAATGCGAAATCTATCCAATTTAATAACAAGGGACTCAGTTGGGAAGTCTTTCAGCGAAGGTCCTTATTTAAACTTTATCACGATTCCTCTCAATTCCATTTGATCGTAGGGGCTTGAGGAGTATTTATCCATCCCAGTCGGCCGAGGTGCGTGCCTCGATTAAAGACGCCAATCAATTTCGGAGGATTTTTTGGAGCAGGTGAGGGAGCGGGAGATTAGTTATTCATAGATTCTCGCCTCATTTCAAATCGATCGCCATTAGAACCTGCGAAATGTGGCTGAGCTGAAAGAAAATCAATTCGAGCAAATTTCTGAAAAGTATTTTTCTCTCCTCTGTCTTAGCGGATATTTTATGCTGATGAGGGAACAATTGGCTGAATCTGATTTACTTCCTTCTTCTGAGACTTGTTGCTTAGCAATCAGGGCTGGGACGTGTTGGTCGACAACACTGTCGAAAACACTTACCTCTTAACGGCGATTCTTATTTAAAAGATAAAAACATTAAAACTGAATTGATGACAAATCTCCTGATCGTGCTACTGAGCGTTGCTGATGGTTTGCGCCATCTATCTGAATGAGCATCAATTAAAGCCTTGATTCATTATAGAATATCGTCCACTGAAGTCAAGCCAACTACGTCATATTCCGGGTTATTGGCTCGTGGTTCGGAATTTATGTATTTATTTATTAAATTCAAAGCGCTATGTCCCCCTAGGAATACTTGCGCTGTCATACATGTATGCCTTTACAATTGCATATACATCGCTCGTGGTGCGGGATGTATTTCAACGAATCATATTGAGGCTTCTTTATAGATAATGAAAAATAATTGTTATGTGCAGAGCAAGTTTTTATATATTGGGTTATAAATTTCTACGATTTACGGAAATTTAAAAAATCATCGGCAATACATTTAAAATGAAAAAACGGCTTCAGTGGATGAGTTTCTTGCCTTATTTAATCATAAACTCCTATAGAAAGGTTTGTGAAACCCGGAAGCTTGAGAAGAATATAAAATAAAGCAACGCATCCTCGGAAGTTGTTTTGTTTTATCGTCTTGTTTACATTCATTTCATTCTTGCCTATCTGAATATTAAAATATAATTTTTTTGATATTAAATACTATTTTTCGAAACCTTAAATTAAACTAAATAATTTAAATACATCACATAGTTGTGTGTGTTGCAACGAGGATAAACATTTCAGACACGTTAATTATATCAGATGGCTTGCACAACAAATATAGACTTCTTTCCGAATTTTAATTAAGATATTTCCGAAGTTTTGGTTATATGGTTGCGCTCAGAGTTTTTAGTAAATGAAACGCCTGAAAGTAGATAAATTTTCCAAGCCTTTTAACCATTATATATACAAAATTGTATAAATTGGCCAAAGATCTATTTGCACCAGAATATATCGCGTTCAAAACTTTTAATGAAATTGTCACTAAGTTGCGACATCACCTATCACCTACACATCAAGGCACAATAAGCTACACATTGAAGATATGTTGCAACCTGTTGTATAACCATTCATTGAGCAGACTAATAATACCGTTTTCCAACAAGATAATGCTCGACCACATACAGTCAACGTCTTCCTAATCATGAATTCTCCATTTGAATATTAGCCACCCTTGTTTATATATATGTCACACAGAATACCTATATAATAAATAGTTATAAATAGACAATGGCATTTTAAATAATTTTATTGACATCTTATCAATACATGCCAAAGTGCACAGTCTGCACTATTTAAAAAATATAATTATATATATATATATATGATATATATGAATCATAATATGTACAATGAACATGGCGCCTCTGCCAGCGCTGCAGAGTTCTCTACCAATAAGGAATTAAATAAAACGAAGGCGGGAAAGATGCTAGCTAATTTAAAAAAGAGAGCCAGTTCACGCGATTACCAGTCAGTACCAAACATGTGTCAACCGCCTGAAGCCTCGCCACCTAGCACAAGGGTATGTGACAGACGCCGGTACTGTAATATCTTTCCGTTAATTCTACGTCAGAATTCCAATCCTAGCCACTATTCTGCCCCCGTTTTCCTCTTACGTCTCTGATGTCTCTCGTGAGGTCCACCCTTCACCACTTCGCTTCGCGTCTCCAGACCGCATTCAACCCAGGAGACATTGATGAGGTGGTTATTCTCCTCCCCTGTCTTCAGGAGGCCTGCAATGTCTCAATGAGGAAGAAATCTAAATCTTCAAGGCTTTCAAGACCATGGTGGAACAAGGAACTTTCAAAACTCCGCAATTTCGCTGAAGCTCAACGACGTTGCTATCAAAGCACATCTTTTTATCCTATGCCTCTATTGAGCCTGACACACAAGCTCAAAGGCCTATAAATCGAGAAAACACAACTCATAGCTATCACTGTGCCGAGAGGTCTCTTCAGCCGCATAGAGCTTCTTCCACCGATTATTCTCGTATTATATATCCAAAGGCCGGAGAGGTTCACTGTGGCCGCCTCTGTTCCTACACAACGACGGCATCCCACTCACCTCAGAGTGCCAGGGAGTTCTTCAGCACTATTTTCCAACAGACTGGACAGCGCCAATTCCATCAATGGATTAGCTTCCTTCCTACAACCAAGAACCAGCCTTCACAGGTACTGAAGTCTTTCGCACGGCAGTAAATGAGTGATCAAAAAGATATGGACGAAACTTGCCGATCACCCAAATCTCGGCAAAGCAATATCATTCTGTTATTGAATAATATTTTCAGCTTTTGATAGCATTATTGATTCATAACCGATCGGTCTTTCGCCTACCCCTTGGACCTGGTCAAAAACCGCCCAAATTCCAAACCCGCTTGCGTCGGTGCGTAGTTCGGTCACACACTTTTCGTCAAAGTGAGCTGAAATGGATTCTGATATGATTGCCAACTTCAAGGATTCCTAGGTTTGCTTTTGGTCTGGTTTCCATTCAAATCGTGTCCTTTCTAAAAAATTGTGCAACGGATCATATTTTAAAGAAAAATTATTAATGAAGCAACGATAATATGAACATATCCCCCAATGAAACTTCTTGAATAGGTGAGGGATATGGAGTAGGAAATTTGTATATGGTATCACTTTATCTGGGTCAGTGTTTACGTCTTCTATAACAGATGTCCAAAATTGCTTATTCGTTTCGTCCCAAAAAGCAATTGTCCGGATTTAACATAAGTCTATCTTTTGAAAGGCATTCGAGAACTAAATCAAGGCGCTGAACATGTTTATCGAAGTTAGACGAAAATACAACAATGTCGTCCAAGTAACAGAGGCACATTGACGACTTCAATCATCTCAGCAGGGTATCCATTCTTCTTTTAAACGTCACTGGAGCATTGCACAAGCCGAAAGACATAAATAGGAACTCGAACAATCGGTCTGGCGTGGTGAACGCGGTCTTCTCGCGATATGCTTCATCTACCTCAATCTGCCAGTGAGAAAAACGGAGATTCATGACAGAATAATAACTTGCCGTCCTCAATAAATCTTTTGTATCGTAAATCCTTGATAGTGGATACACATTCTTTTTAATGATCTTTTTCAGATGTCTGTAACTGACACAGAAACGCCAACTACAATTTTTCTTCTTGACTAATACTACAAGATAGGACAAAGGGTTTTTCGGAAGGGAAAAATTATACCCCTCTCAACATTTTTTCGACTTATTCCTGTATGGTCTATCCGCGACACTCGATATGGACGCATTTTAATCAAGGGATGGCCACCTGATCCAGCGGAAATTATAAAGCTATTCGTCGGTGGCCACAGTTTTCATTATGCTCGAAGAGCCCTCTGGTAATTCCGCTTGTTCCAACAGAATCTCAATTATAGCTCTTAATGCTTCTAGAAAGTCCCAATTGAGATTGGTGTCATGACTACAATTGGGTAAAACGAAGAATTAAAACGGCTGTACCAATCCGTTTTATTTATAAACGCAAAGGGCCTTTGGAGACAATAACTTTCCCGTCGGCAACTCTAAGTCATGAGGGCATCATTGAACATTGTCTTTTTGAGTTGCTGTTTAAAGTGGTCTGAAATAACTGAAAGCAAAGCGCCTTTGTTAACAAGGGAAGGAAATACTTATCGTCAATAGTGACTCTCTTAAATGAAATTTGTGATAATTTAGCGGCTGTGGAGGGTTTATAATCTTCTCAGTGACCATACCTCCAGTGAAGGGCGCTTTCTCTAGTTTTCCCTACACTGACAACAAGGTGATGGACTGGAATGTCGGCTAGGCGATATCGAGGGGCGACGTTCAGCTTAGGATCGGCCACGACCTGGATAGTGCGACAGGTTTCGATATCTTGGACAGCCTGAGATTTCATCGCCACCGTAAATCATTCGTAGGTCGTTTTGGACAGAGTTGTATCTCTCCGGTTGCTGTCGATCCACCATCCTTCGCCGCTTTCGACAGTACCTAACGACGTGATCCGAACGTTCACATAGGAAATACAGGGGAATGTTATCGACTTTTCTCCATTTGTCAGTCCTTCTTCGGGTAGGGAGCGGACAACCATGTAGCTACAATTTCGTAACATTCTACGATGGAAGTTATGAATTTAGCAGAATCTGCCAAAGCTAGTAAGTCGGTAGGGCCGATTTTTATAGCGAAATAGCTTGCAGTATGAGCAGCACCTAGCCAACACAATCACCGGGATATGTATCCCACCGTGAAATAACACCATGTCCACCCCACCGGATCAATCCCCCTGTCTGGTAATTACATTGCGCGCCCTAGCGGAGGATCAGGGCATGCCAATGAGGAGGTCACGTGACCGTTTATTAATTAAGGCGAGATTTATGATTATACATGAGATGTGGGCAAGCTAATTACCTGATATAAATATTTGAGATGTTTTATTTCCATCTTTATCAGCTGATAACGCAGTTGTCATGATCAGAGTGTCCCTGAAGAATCTCAAACAGTATACGTACAATATTCTATTGAAACTCCCTAACTACTGATTCAACGAGGTTTATAACAAGAACCTTCCTTCACCCACAGTTAGTGGTGCTAGCTACATCGCCGTCTGTTCCCCTGTAACTCTGTTGTAAGACGGCGATACTGTTTTCCCTACTGTGTGTAGAGATGTCGCAGGAGGTACTCCTCCCATCTCTAAACAAACTCTCCATCAGTACATATATTTACATCACACTAGCCGCGGCTTCGCCTGGTATTAACCAATATGATGCATTAGCGCACCCTCTGTTATGAGAATTCGAAACTATTATTGACACGTATGATTCTTTTAAAAATTAAACAATTTTTTCTCTACTGCTCTTACTGCAATGTAAAATTAATAGAATGGCCTGGTTCATCAGTAGTGAACCTCCCAGCATGTGACCTCTCAGGTATGGTAGATTAAACTGTTGAAACTGCTAGGAGGGTTCACCACTGATAAGCCAGATCCTCTTATTAATTTTTCATCGCAGTAAGGACAGTAGAAAAAATGTTTGATTTTTAAAAGAATCATACGCGTCTATTATAGTTTCGAATTCTGGTATTAACCAAGTTAACATATTCTCACTTTTTTATTTTAAATATAATATTCTAATTCCGAGTCAAAAGGAGATTTATTGAATATATTTATATAAAAAAAGGTGTATACCTGGATATGTGAAAGAAAAAAAAATACAGCGATGAATCAATCTACAATTGAAACAAAGCCAACTATACATGAAGGTAAAGGAATATCAATATCAAACAAATTTTAAGTAGCAATAAATAAAATGAAAGGCTTTCTTCTAGAATAGTTCAAAGATCCCGTGACCAGCTTTAGTTTCAATTGTAGCAACCATCAGGCTTCAACCAAACAACCAGAGGAAACGACTATAGAGTCGGTAATTAAATATATCAACTTTATACAAGAACCTCATTCTTGTTCAACGCGTGGTTTCTAAAATCATATGTTTGAAACCGTACAAGAAATTTGTTAAACTAAATATAATAATAAAAAGGATTACAAAACATTACTGGTGTTATTTCAGGATATATATAAATAATATTTCCTAAATAGATATCTAGATTCAGATTTGGTTGAAAGATGATTTCTAGAGTAATGTTGTTTGTGACATTGTGTTGGTGCAGTTCGCATCTCGGGATATCTTCCAGCACTCCTGATTGGCTGCTGTTGATTTGGCGGGAATAAAAGGAGGCAATGTTATCTATTTAGAAAGCAGAATCAAAGAATGGCCTTCGTCAGTAGAAACTTCAAGAAAGTGCAATCAGAATCAGAATAAAGTAACATGGTATTGTTATATATGTTGGAGATTTTCCGTGGTTTCTTATATTATACCAACTCCTGTGTCTTCATAAAAAGTCTTACCTTACATATTTTGAAGTTCCCTTTTGGTCTGAAATAACAATTTGTTTCTTCTTTTGAAGATTGAAGAAGCTGGCGTAACCTGAACGAGGGACATCAAATATTGGGATTCTTGTCAGAATATTATTTTTTCTCGTCTTTTTAATATATAATTCACAGATAATTATCAATTTCACACTAATGATTTTAAATATTCTTTTTGATTCCAATCATTGCGTTATTTTTCTCATAATATTCCTTTCCTTCTCCTTTCTTAAATGAGATTAAATATATATATATATTGTGTTGAAATTAAATTAGAAAAAGAAAAAGAAATATTCATAGAATATATAATATATAAATTTATAGTTAGTGTCACTCTCAAGAATATATATTGCGAATATCTTCAAAGAAAGAAACTATTTTGAGCCATTGTTGCTCTACTTTACAAAATATTTGAAATATTTTATATATATACTAGCGAACCCGGCCACGCGTTGCTGTGGCTAAATTGTAATATGTTAAATTAACATTATACTAAACTATTCAGTACAGTAAAGTTAATATTCACTTATAAAGATAAAAATGTTTTAGCCGATCTAAAGCCCTACGGGATCGAGAATGTAACGTTACGTTAAAATTTGAAAGTGATTTTTATATATATAGATAATATAGCCCTTCATTGTAATCATTGATTATAAGCACTGCATTAATAAATGTCAGTGAACTTGTTTATATGTATCGTTTTTTGTTTTCGAGATATTCTAATAGAACGTTCTCACATTTTCTGTAAAATATTTATATATGCACAAACACAGAATATAATAACTATGTCTTAATTTCGCTATAATTATTGTTATAAATAATAATCTAAAATAATTCGCCAGAAATCGTCCTGATAGTATACTAAACAACTTCCCAAAGTTTCATGGCAAACATCTAAAATAAAATAATACTTTTAATACTTTGCTACAATATTAAAAAGGGGGGGGCTTAGGTGTTTAAAATGTAAAATGCGCTCTAAATAGTATTACATAGAGCCTTCATAACAAACATATTTAAAATAAACCAATCAAAATATAATAATGCTGTAAAAACAGACCTTGCTACAATAATATAAAAGAAACGAAAATAAAAAAAGACACCCACGCTGAGCCTCGAACCTAGGTTTGTTACAAATATTATTAAAAAATTGTTTATGTTAATTTTTATTTTAAAAAGCCTACATTTTAAATAAAATAATATTTTTAATAATTTGCAACAATAATATAAAAGAAATGAAAAAAAAAAAAACACCCACGCTGAGCCTCGAACCTAGGTTGCGGGGGTACGAAGCTGTGTAACTAACCTATAGGCTAAACTTGACGTTACAAATAAGCCCATGCGAGGCTATTTTAGGCCATACGTCTGCCGCGAGGGGGCGCTGATTGCGAGTGAATTTACGTTTTATTGTAAATAAAAATGTAACGAAAGGTTATTTCTAAAGAGTAATTAGCCAGAAACCATCCCGGTAGTATACTAAACATCTTCCCAAAGTTTCATCACGATTGGTTGAGCGATGTAGAAGATTATGTAGAACGGACGGACGGACGGACGGACCAACGGACCAACGGACCAACAAACATCCATTTTTATATATATAGAAGATTCGAAATAATTTCTTGATTAACTATTAAATTTGAATTGAAAATGCTTGCTGATTTTATTCTTTGTTGTTATTGTCGTGTCCAATGAAGAGCCTCGGATGTCTCTATGCATCTCTATCACAGCAGTTGCAATGTCCTCTAACTGGAAAATAGGTACCGTTGCCACGTCAGTCACCTTGGACCAGAATTTGGTGTCGAATATTCCAAGGGTCCAGGGAGGACCTCAGGGAGGTGTGGTCGGATTTCTCTCCCCCCCCCCTTCATTTAAAATTGAGATTCAAGAACGTACTAGAATAACTTTCTTGCTTATCTGGTTCTCTTTCCACTATTTATTTCATCTTCTGAAGATGTCCAGCTTTTGATGTGATAGTTCTTTTAATCCCTTTTAATTTGATAAAGTATAAATATAGATGATCATTTCTTCGTGATGATCAGAGACATTCTAGGAAATAAATGAATTCTCTCAACATTCCAGTAGGTTGAGGTAACAGTGAATGTTTAGACCTATCTTTTCAACTATATCTTGTAACTTATGTGGTGTGGTACCCAGTTGTAAATCTTCCTACTGCCGCTAGTGTGTGACAATCGGTGGTAGCCTATTTAGTGATAATGACAAGTCAGCGTCTTTATTGTCGATGTTTTGTTTAATACTTTCTCTCAGTCTGTGAGGGTTTTAAATGAATTTTCCTACATACAGAAAATGTTCGGCTGCTGCCCCTACGTTCTTCTGATCTGTCACCAATTGAAAACGTCTGGTCAATTGTTGCTCAGCAAATGACTCCTAACCACACGCCAGCACTACTGTTGATGACTGTGACATCGTATCGAGCTGCATGGAAAGCTGTATCTGTACATGCCATCCAATCTCTGTTTGACTCAATACCCAGGTATATAAGTGCTGTTATTTCCATCCAGAGGTGGTACTTCTGATTTCTCTGGATCCATACTTCCAAATTTCTTGAAATTTTAATTACTCTTCTTTCCAGTATAATGTATTTGTCCAAAAATATAATTTTGTTATTTGCATTTCTACATGGCATAGAAATCATGTTGGCCACAATAATGTATTACAATATATATATGCATTATATATAATAATTTTATAAATAAATAGTGATAGAGACATTTATTTAATAATATATGATGCATATATGGCCGTTTCCTCTCTCTCTCTCTTTCTTATTAAAACAATAAGAAATTCATAGCCTTATTTATATCCCAAATACTATCGATTATATGCAAGTATTCCACCACAGATTCTGTAGGGAACACCCATCTTCTTCTTCAAATATCGAACTACTAGAGGAAGTAGTGCATGGCATCTCAGCCCTTGAAATGTCTTACCAATCTACAAGACGAAGGGATGATTGGAAAGGCCTTAACTCGTGTGTGTAGGTTCCCTAACATATATAATTCAGAAGCTCTGCGTATTGTCTCGAATAAACAATCCAATACAATCGTAGAACGGTCTGGAGATCAACTTGTCGCAAAGCCGTGCTGAGAGGGTTAACCACTGATGAACCAGACCTTCTAATTTAGTCTATCTCTGCAGTGACCTGTAGAAGTAATTGACATTTATTTAAAATGATAAATCTACTCTCTAAGGAGAATATTCAGTTAGAAATGTAATCACATTGCATCAGCGGTATATATAAAATTGCTTAGTTTAATGTTGAAATACATATGTATACAACCAGTGGACCATATTGGTAGGGCTTGATCCATCGGGGTTGAACCCACCTAGCGGTTTGCTAATTCAACTCAACATGCCGCTACAACTATTACATTGGGTGATATCTTTATAGTTTCTGGATCCTGAGATTTTATCAGAAGTATTTTTTATAATTTATCTATGTAGATATATAATTTGAGATTGTATATCGTCAGGGGTAGATATTATAGGATGCAGAAACTCTCTTTCTTCGTTCAGGAATTGATCAATGTCTTTGGGATAGAGAGCTAGTGTATATTGCCGCTTAAGTAATGAACATCTTGGATGCATTATCATATTATAAGTTGAAAGTCAACTTGATGCAATCTATCAGAATAGACGTTGAGCACTTCCCTTGACAAGGATAGGGTGGTTTTCAGAATCAACACATTCCTCAATAGCTACTTCTATAAAAGAGAACGTTCACGTTACGGGGTTGCGTACGAGAAGGTGTGCACCTCGGTGTTTGACCGAGCGCGTGACGAAGTAAACGAGTTCTCCACCACGAAGTAATTAGACTAAAGTTTAAACGAGGGGAGAGAGAAAGAAAGGAAAACCCTGAAAAGTTATAAAGTTTGCAGCACGCCGAAGAAGAAGAAATGGCGCGAGACCTTTCATTTTTCTCTGGTCGAGCGGATAAATTTTTTAGCAGGCGAGGGGCACCACTTAACTACATCGATCGGGGGTGGAAGGAATAATTCAATCTGCCGTCAAACCTGGTTGCTACCCTCCATCAAGCCCTGGCACACCAACCCGTTTCTATTCCCTACCTCAAAGTGGAATAGCATTTAGTAGGGGGTGGATAATTTATTCTGCCGCCAAACTCGGCGCCGCTATTCCTCAGCTCCCTGACAGACAAACCCGCCGTACAGTATGGTACTGAAGTGACAGAACGGACACTGTCATCAAAGTTTATCTTAAAACACATTTTGTCGAGGGTGGAAGGAATAATTCAATCAATGCCGTCCACGCTGATACCTCCAACCATCTGGCAATTACGTCGTACCTGGCACAACATGTTTCTAAAGCCAGCACTGAAGAAATACCACGTGTTGACAGTCTTTGTAGTTTCATTTAGACTGGAACAGCCGGTGTTTGGTAGCCAGAGACTGGGTTCGAACCTAAGCATTGAAGCAATTTATAAACATTGAATTTATCAATGGTCCCCGTTTATTGAACAAGTTCAAACCCCAAGTTAGTGCAAGTAACCCAACTTAACTTTGAATCTTGTAATTGCAGAGAAGTGTGTCCAATCCTCATAAATGTGTAGATTGCAGTAAATATACTGCAATAAACCCTCCTCACAATGATCAATTTGACTGCAATTTGAATACAATTTAGCTTGAAGCCGACTTATTTTTATGACATCATAATGGGAGGAAAATACGCTTTAATACGCTAAATGCTGTTTTGCACTACTGAAAATTCGAGGATAACGGAATTTTTCACTAATTTACAAATGATGGCGTTTCAGATAGATTACTTCCTTTGAGAATACACAATTCCAGAGTTTTATATGTAGCTATTTTTAAACAGGATATTATATTTTCTATGAACCATATACAGTAGAGCCTCCATGAGAGGATACTTCCACTAGAGGACACCTCTCTACAATGGATAGTTTTCATCCCCAAAATTACCATTTTTACTAGTTAGCAACTCTCCGGTAAGAGGAAACCTCTCCCTAAAGGACAATTTGGCTCTGAAAATAGATGTCCTTCACAGAGAGGTTCTACTGTATATTAAAACAACGAATTGAAATTTTAAAATCTATTTAGAGAAAGTTATATTTAACAGAGAATAAATATTTCTATTAAATATATATCCTTTTTGAAATAACAAATATAACCAACACTTTTGAAAAAGAGAAACTTCAAGTGCAAGTCACATCAAAATGTGATTGTCCCGCGTATTTATAAAAACAGGAAATTTGAGAAATTACATATTGAATTGCTGGTAGCTCGAAAAATATTTTAAACTATTAGTGAGAAACGAGGAGTAATGATCGTCACGTGATGCCATTCAGTATTGAGAGAGGATGGAATCCAAGATGGAGACCAATAGACACCCAACATATCGTCTGAGAGTGTTTTCACAAGTAATTCATATCATTATCAACTACCATTTCACGTGAGGGATATTTGCATGTTTTGAATACCCAATACCTTAACCGAAGAAAAGATGGTACAAGGTGTCTCATGGTGCTGAGAGATTCTCAAATTCTTTTAATAATGGATCGATTCTTATTTCAATAACATCATAAAAGGTGATGAAACCTGGCTCTATCATTTTTATACGTCCTCTATAGCCCAGAACAAAGTGTGGACCTTTGAATTTGAAAGCACGCTTGTGTCTGTGCGAAAATCCATATTTCAAAGACGATAATATCAACTGTTTTCTTTGCTGTCATAAAAGTTGTAGAGCGCCTGATAATGAAAAAAAAAAAGAAAGAAAGAATAAATGTGAATAGATACAAAGAGGATTGCCTTCCTAAAGTTTTCAAGCTTGGTAAAGTCACTCCCACGTTCGAGAGCTGACACAAGGCTCTTCCTCGATGTCGATGCTTCTGTTCACCCTCCAAAGTCTGCATCAATATTTGGCATGCACAGGGAGGAAAGTGCTAGGGCAATCTCACTTCAGTCCGGACTCGCACTGTCCTCTCACATGAAGAAAACCTTTTAGACGATTTTCTCGCAATGAAAAACGTCTTAGGTAGTAGAGGGGAAGTCGAATGTACTATGTTCCCCGAAGAAATGTGTGAAGAGCTGTGTATAGACAATAGTGTAAAAATGATAATTGTTATAAAAATATACAGTGATATTTAATACTTTCCTCTAGCTCCTCTTTTTGAACTAGATTGGCTCTGAAATATTCATTTCATCTCTGGCCTCCGTTGTCGCTGTACTCACAACCTCCGCCGTAATCCACGGTACATCGCTGGCCTTTCGTCGATTAGTTCATCTCTGATTGAAATTCAATCTGCCACAGGTAGCTGTACTCTCATTCATTTATAACTCTCGTTATTACATAGTTCCATCTTTGTTGTAATTTTCTATATATCGTAATTTTTCGTTTTCACTTGAGTCAATAATGACTCTAAATTTCGCTTCATATTTAGACTTCTCTTGACTCCCTTACTCAAATTTTCTGGAATTCATTCCTGGTTCTCGTCGACATTTGGTTCTATCGCTGATGTAATCTATAATATTTGTCAGGATTTCGTCCTCATTTCTCTGTCCATCACTGTGTTAACTTTTAATTATCTACTGGCCTTTGTCTCAACTTAGCTCAGGAATCCGTTATTGATTCCAGAGTTAAAAAGATTTGAAAAGTGGTTTATGATTCCTCAATGAATTTATCATGTGTGTTGGGGGGATGTTTCTTGGTAAAAATTATTAATTCAATTTATGAAGTTAAGACCTTTATTTCAGGTATCATTTAGGAACCTCTCTTCAAATATATTAAGAACACTAAATATATCATATTTTTGAACTTTATATAATTTGTAAATAGTGTGACATTAAATGTAACGACATAGAAAATACAAAATCGTGTTTTTTATTTTTCAAATTAAGAATCATCATACATAATAAAGAGGTATTTATCAGTTCGTGTCGGGCCGGGATGACATGGTTTGATTTATCTTCTCCAGCGTCATTACGTTTTTATAACCATCAGTTTTTTTCGAAGCCGCTCAATAAAACTGCGATAGCGTCTTATTTGCATATGCTCGGCGGTACAAGGAATAATGCAACTTTTATTCAATAATTATACATCAGTTTATTATTCTGTTCCAATTTAGAAGATAGTTGAATCGAATTGATAGGTGATTCTGGTCGTTGCACTTTAATTCTAAACAATGGATAGTAATGACTTTTTATTTCCCTAGATCTCACAGCCATTGAAACGTGAGTGTCAAAACTGACATGCACAGCAATGATACACCTCTTTAACAACCACACTTGATTAGCAACCACTTTTCCAAAGTCCCAAGTCCTCACCTTTAAATTAAATTGCCACGCCACCTCCAATTCAACCTAAGATCTCTAAATTCGTTCCTAAAGATTCAATTGATTTAAATATATTCCTGAATTAGCGTTCAGCCATCATATTTTATTTTCCTATTAAAACAAGGGACTTTGTTTGTAATATATATATAATAGTTTGGGTAATAGTTAAGTCAGGAGTACTGTGACTTATGATTATATAATGAATGAAGACATTGAAACGCGAATGTTTTTTTCACAAATAAATTAAACTTCTACTGTCCTTACTATGATGAAAAAAATATAGGAAGAATTTGGCTCATCAGTGGTGAACCCTCCCAGCAGTTTCGCCAATTTAATCTACCAGACCGCTTCTTTAGAGCTTTAATACTGTATTGGATCATTCTGCTTTTATATGCTACATTGAAGGGTGGAATCTTAGAAACGGTATTTAAGCAAACTATGGACGTAAGCTCTTAGGGCAGTAGAATTACATTTAAATATTTGCATCGAGCAACGCTCTTCTGCAAACAATAAGGACAAGTTAGGCATAAATTAATACAAGTCAATAATGCGCCATCTATATATTACGAATGAAGACATTAAGACGCGAATGTTTTCATTAGTTATATATAGATGGCGCGTTATTCATTTACATTAAACTATGATTATACTATACTAATTACAAGGGCAATGCCCGGGATTTTCCACAGTTCTTTTTTATCCGATTATATATTTATTATAGAGAATATAGTATCCGAGTATATATTTATTATATATAATATCGTATCTCCGCGATAGTATATACTGTATATACAAGTACTCTAGTTGTATATAGATAAATCACATTCTATGAAGATATCTAGAACGATACCTAATCTCCAGCCTTATTGAGGTTTTAAATGTGAGAGGGTTATGTTTCCGTAGAAAAAAAATGACTTTACTCTTTTCTGTCTATTTTAAAATTTAAATTTCAATAGTTAAAAAAAATTCAAAAATAATTCTTTAGAGAGAAAACATTCGATATTTTACTTTCTTATGATGAAACCTGTCTTCACAATACTCTCCAGCAAAAATTAGGAAATAGTTCCAAGGTTCCATCACATAGCTCTACTCCACAGATCCTTCACTCCTGGAGCGAGACTAATTAAACACACACGCGCGATAACATTGAGGCTCGTGAGGCCATATTAATTCTAAACAATTAGATCCTCGGACCAGACGGCGGTCATCCCGCCAGGATGAACCAATTTTACGCTACAGCAACTCTCATTACGCGCTCCGCTGCGCTGCCAAAAAATCCTAGCCTCGGGCCCAGCGGACTGATAAACGGAGTCGCCACCTGGAGGCAAAACTAAATTATAAATGTTGTCTGTGAGAGGATTACGGGGATGCTAATAGAGCGGGGCCGAGATTTACTGCGAGAGATCCCCCAGCACTTATTGCCCGGCTGATATATCTGCCGGCACTTGGGGATTATTGAGGGGCCGAGGAATTGTCACCAGCTGGATTTCTATTTAAACATCCGCCGCTTTCTTCGGGATTTAAACAAAAACTCAAATTTACTACTTAAAATTGGATAAATGTTATTGCAGGAAAATCTCTTTTAATTCTGAAGTCGCATCACACTAAAAGATTTATGTATGGGTCCTATGCTCGTGGATAAAACTCCGAGTTGTATTTTCGAGCATTATTTTCAGAATTAACACATTCTAGCGCCAATTTAAACTGTGAATAGATATCACCTACGTACTAGACAATAGAGAAAGTGGGAACGTGAGGAAATATGGTTAAGTTGGTTAATGATTATAATATATTGGACTGAATTGAAGATAAGCATATATATATTTTTTAAATTTCAATTTAAAAAATAGATGCTACTAATAATTACTTTAATTAAAAAGGCATATATTGGATCAGATGATAATTTGATCCAATATATGCCTTTTTAATTAAAGATTTATTTATGGATTGCTCTATTTTCAAACTAATAATTACTTGACAAATCAAGATAATACAACCGTATATGAATTCAATATGGCTGTCTTTCGTTTTAAGGGCGTATGTCAACGATATTTGCCAAGCTGGCTGTATATTACATATAACCCCTTCCTCCCATACGATACTTATTTTAAGATTAAATATTTTATAATAGGGGTAATAACCCCTCTTAGGGAGAGGTACATCTTTTGGTACACGTATATGTTTATAAGTACTTATACCAACTTCACCTTCTATGCTGGGCTGATGAACAGAATTCATTGTTCTAATGTATATTTAAAGAGGGAGGTATCACGTTTAGTAGATAAATATACGCCTTCTGCAATTTTATACTATATTTATGTTATATTAAAATATTATTTTATTTAAAATTATATTTCATAGATTCAAATACTCTGTTAAATCGATCGCCAGATGTCACGCTTCCCCTATAAAAACTCATTGTTGTTGTTTCCCGATGGCCGGCTCAAACCCTTTGTACATTATGTAAATAAGTTTTTAATTTTTTTATTCTTGCGCCTTAATCCAGGCAGTACTTTTATCAAATTATGTTTTTATATATTCCTTTAGTTCAATTAAAGCTATTTTTGATAACTAATTTTATTTAATTATTGCCACGACTGCCGAACAATATTACATGCTCATGAATTCCGGGATCAAGCAAATGATCAATAAATCTATATAAAAATCTCTAAAATAACAAAATCTTATTACAACATTTATATATCGGGCGTCTTCAGTTGCGAGAACTATCGTGAATTGAATGCGATGTTTTCGTTTAAAATTTAAAAAATGAACTTTAAAAATGGAGTTTGAACAGATTCAGCGCGACAGTGATCCGTGTTTATTGATTAGTAGTGCATCAAGACAAGTTATTTATATTATCATCTGCATTTCTGAATAAAATGTTTTGCGATTTGAAAAATACTTGAAATATCACAATACATTTCACACTCAATTTTGAAATTTCATAAATTACTTTACATTAAAAGAGAGCACTATATAATAAATAAACTATAATAAATACATTGTTTTACATTGTATCTAAAACACTACTAGAAAACTTAGTTTAGATTTTACGTAGCTAAATATTCAAATATTCAAATAAGAAAATGCCAATCACAATCTTTACCTTAAGAAATAGCATTGGACAGAATATTTCATAAATAATATAAAAGGATAGTATAGTGCCAAACACAACTATAATTGCCAAGTAACAGTGGAAGACCGAGAAAATGTAAAGATTTCCAATGGATGCGAAGTGCAAAACCCCACGTTGGGCGCCACTAATGTTGTGAATAAAATCTCGATCACGGGATTGATGGCGGCAAACATTTGTTGTCGCATTTGTCGCGATGAGGTCGCCCTCACTCCCGTGGATTTACAGCGGAATAACTTACAGTCATATATAGTCATTTCTTATATATATCCTTTAACATATTGTATACATTATGGAAATCAATTGATTTAAATACCCTGGACATTAATTAAACAATTAGAAAGGTTTCTGGAGATGAGATTCTTTTTATTTTCAAACCGTCTCAAGCTTTGCAGCATTTCTGCCCTTCTCCAGAAAAACATATACAATTGGCATAAGGCGGCGTTTTATTCATTGTATAAGTTATACTGTAAAAGGACAGAGATGCCCGAAAACTTAGACGGTTAGAAAATAAAAAGACACTCATCCACGGAAACCTTTTTAATTGTTTAATTAGATTATGGAAATATGAATTATATATAAGGCCCATTATATATAATTAATTTGAGAATTTATCTTTCATCTGAATATAGTTTCAACTCAAATATAAATACTCTGTGTCATGTCTTAAAATTTTATATTGATAAAAATGTGCCGCGCGCGATGGAATGTTTTTTTAGTAAAAGTTTTAAAAATTCATTATCTCTTGTGGAATCAATATTTATTTGAATGTATAGGTTATATATTTACACACAATATTTTCTAATTCGTTAATATAATATGAATAAAGATTAACAAAATTTACGCGAAGAGAAGCCTAAAGAATTTGCAGAGAAGTTATTTCTAAGTAGACAATTCAGGAAATGGTTTCTATAGCAGATTTATATATTTATCACGACCATTCGACAATTTTTCAACAATTTTAACGCAAACCTATCAACATTTATTGAAATATTCCTTTAAAAAGTTCACATTCAGTTTAAATTTAAATAACAAAAATGATTTTTCTTTGACGTTTTGAAGCATTGGAATTTATCACCAGTTTACCAAGAATATTGGTTAGAAACAAAGGGAAATTGTGATTAATGAACAAATAGAACACCCCGAGCTTTAGAGCATGTCCTTATAAACTATAATTCCCAACGTATGAAGCTGTTCAACAAAGGAATCCATCCATAAACGACTTGATAACTGTCTCCATGGAACAAAGCTAAGAGGATAAATAAATTACTTACTGGTAATTGCATTACATTATTAACGAGGCAAACTAACGAGTGGCTTTACCTTCATTTATCCTACGGTTGATCAACTACAGTGTTGACAATTAGCCCCAATTTTGTTTATCGCCCAGATTTTTGCCACCATGACTCTGATACCGATATAGCGATGACTCTAATACCGATCATTCTTTTCTGATTAGGATATGTATTGCCAAAAACTTGTAATTTTAGGTAGTTTTGTTTAGAAAGTAAAAAAAAAAAAAAATACACAACTATTTATCTGGTTATTGTATATTGTAAATTCAATAAAAATATATCTATCCCAGAATATATAATTAACTTGAAAAAAACAATAGAAAAAATAAAAGGGTCGGGTGTCGATATTAAAAATAATGAAGACATATCCTGACCAGGAACACATAGCTTTTCTTGATTTATCAAGAAATTGGGTTGGCCAAATATCAGGGAACAGGTTAAATCAATGTTTAGTTGATTTCTGTTCCACTAGATGGCGCTCTTACATCTAAAAAGCACATGTGCTCCTGGTCAGAATATGCCTTCATTATTTTAAATATAAATACTTATACATTAGCCAAATTCGATTGCCTTATTTCTATCCCAGAATATATAAATAACTTGAAAAACAATAGAAAAAATAAAAGGGTCGGGTCTCGATATTAAAAATAATGAAGACATATCCTGACCAGGAACACATAGCTTTTCTTAATTTATCAAGAAATTGGGTTGGCCAAATATCAGGGAAAAGGTTAAATCAATGTTTAGTTGATTTCTGTTCCACTAGATGGCGCTCTACCATCTAAAAAGCACATGTGCTCCTGGTCAGAATATGCCTTCATTATTTCAAATATAAATACTTATACATTAGGCAAATTCGATTGCCTTATTTCTATCCCAGAATATATAAATAACTTGAAAAAACAATAGAAAAAATAAAAGGGTCGGGTGTCGATATTAAAAATAATGAAGACATATCTTGACCAGGAACACATAGCTTTTCTTAATTTATCAAGAAATTGGGTTGGCCAAATATCAGGGAAAAGGTTAAATCAATGTTTAGTTGATTTCTGTTCCACTAGATGCCGCTCTACCATCTAAAAAGCACATGTGCTCCTGGTCAGAATATGCCTTCATTATTTTAAATATAAATACTTATACATTAGCCAAATTCGATTGCCTTATTTCTCCAATACCCGACCTTACGACGAATCTCTTCTGTCGCTATAAAAAAGAATGCTATCTTGTGATTATAAAAATAATTTCTTACAGTCTTTGCTCTAAAATGAAATATTGGGGAGGTTTTTATCAGTGATAAACTCTCATAGCGATTTTACTATTTTTATCAACCACGTCATTCTACTTTTATATCGGGCAGCTCTGCATATATAGAAACATTATTTTGGAGATATTCTAGGAAAATATGTATATAAAATACGGGAAAGAATATATATATTGTATAATTTATAAATAACCTGTTTAAACAACTTATTTAAAAGGTGTCAACGAACTTGCGATATGTGGGAATACAAAATGTTTAGTGCTTTTCATTTTTAAAAACCAACAACAATTTGGTCTTGCTCTTACAATAGGGTTCCCAGTTATGTATTAAGGCTCTCTCTCAGAATATTATTATCATTTCAGTAAGGGAAGTGAATTTTGTTTAATTTGTGTGTGTGTGTGACAATTCTTTTGACAATTGAAACAAATTGTATTGACTTCTTGTCAATAATTTACATTAAAAATGGAAATAATGAGTAAATTAATATACAGATGATCATGCGGGGATGTGCCCCGGCGGGTGAGCCCTCTTTCCCAGGCGATGAGCGGGTCCTCCGGTCAGCCCAACCTGTACGAAGTACCGGTAGATGATGGATTTGGCCGACGCCAGGATGGCCAAGTCGTCATCTTCGAGGCCAGACCCGGAGATCCAGACCCGCAAGTCAGGGTCGCCCGAGGACACTGAAGGCTTCGATGTGTGTGTGTGTGTGAAAGCTAAATAAGCCAAATTGTTTCTGTGTTCTTACAGATCTTAGGTTACTGCCTCAGAGTTAAAATATGCTTGTTGGTCAAGGTTTAAATAATGCTGATATATCTTGAGAAGGCGCGAGTGCAGTAAGACATCGCGACTTCGATTTCAATTATATTTGTTTGTTTCGTAAATAAAAATTTTAGAGAGATATACTTTCCAACTAGAAAAAAAAAATCTTCAAAGTTATATTAAAATTCACTTTTCATTTGCAAAATCTGAATTACATTGTAGATACTGCTACACCATATTTGTTTCAAAGGTTTTTTACTCAGCTTTCACCTATGTGAAATATGGTCATATATATGCAATATAAAAATATTTTATTTTAAAATTATATTTCTCCTAGATCAAATTACTCTGTAAATTCGACCGTCAGATGTCGCGGCTTCAGACTAAACAAACTCATTGTTGTGTTTTCCTTTGACCGGCTCAAATATTTAGTAAATATGTAAATACGCCTTTTGTTTTCTTTATTCTACTTGCTTTAAGTCAGGTATTATTCCCTTTATTATTTTCTTCAGCTCAATTAAGAAAATTGTGATTAAAACTGTTTTATTATATTTTACACGACTGCAATACCATTACCAAAATACTCATATAATCTGAAAACCAGCAAACAATCTCAATCTCAAAATATTTAATTTATCATTAAATATATTTGAATACTTTATACATATATAAAAACGAAACCATTGAACTCACCAAAATAAATTCCTGAAAAGAATATTATTAGTGATATTTACTCATATTGCTGAAATATCCACAACATTTTAAATATACTACACAAATATAATTTAAATGTATCAAAAGAGGAACCTTTCCTATTATAAATGTATTTTGTTAATCATCTCAGAACAAAACACGTATTGATGGGGATAAAGAATAAACCACAACTCCAGTTTTGGCAAATTCAGCTAAATTCCAACCTGTATACGATGGTTCGGGCTATGTCCCTCATCATTACAGGTGCGGCTTTGATTCCATAACGAGAAGAATTATCAAATCGGTCGGATATATACGTCCAATTTCATCGATGAATCTCTTCTTAGTAGAGTCCAATTCTTCTTTTTTACTTCATCTAAGAAGCTTCCAATCTTATCAATCTTGGATCCTAAGCATATATGAAGGTATAGATTACTATATATTAGATTAATTAGGTTTTATTCACCAAACTTCAAATATATAAAATTTGGTTATTCCATTTTGTATTAACTGCAAATATAGTTTAAATTATTTTAAATTAATTAGGTATACGATAAGATTTAATATAGTTTATAGATTTCAAAAACATAAAGTGTAACAAGGACGGGTCCATATTGTTGAGTTGTTTGTGTGGTAGGTAAATTGCTACCATCATATGACATAAGTATTGGATAATAATTTTATAGTACCTATACTAAAATAGTACTTTCAGAACAAGACTTAGAACAAAACACTATAAAGGAATGGCAATACATCCAGATGGCACAAGAACCTATAGAACATGCAACAACTGTCCTGGTGTGGAACTAACACCTACTCACATATTCTCATGCCCAGCAATGGCCGCAGCCTTGCAGAAAATTGACTTAGACCCAGAGCAGCAGCTTTACAACCCAAGATAGTGAATATTGCTGCTGCTGTGATGGAGATGCATGGAGACATCTGAGACTCTTCTTTGGACACGACAACAACAACAGTACATTAGTTTGATGTTGGTAGCTGTCATCAAGTGTCACAGACATGTTATTGGTTTGAAGATGATTGAAAACATTGAAAGGCATATCCTGACTACTTACATGAGGGTTTCTTTGGTCCCTGAAGCTTCCCGAAATTTTAAGAAATGGGTAGTAAAGGCTAAACCTGCGTAATAACGCTTAACGTGTAAAAGAAAAATGGGTCAGGTGTTGATATTAAAAACAAATAGGGCATATCCATTATAGTAACTTTATTTTAAATTAATGTGATTTACATTAGATTTATAGTATTTTAGAGTTTGAATTTAAGTTTGATTAAATTGTTTTAAACTTAAAAATATAAATAAAATAATTATTTTATATGGATTCGAAATAAGAATATCTTAGTTTCTTGTATGTGTGAGCTAGGCATTATAAAACAATTCTCATCCTGAAATATTTGAAGACATTTTATAGGATTTGACTAAATATCTCCCATTAATAAAATTTGTAAATTTTACTGGCAAAGTGTTTCCTTTTAATAATATCATCAAATATTATCTCTACAGACCTTACTGCAATGATGCTATTATTAAAAAGAAACACACATTTCCAGTAAATATAATTGTCACAAATTTTTCCGATAGATTGAATTTTTAATTCAATCTCCAATTAATCATCACTATTGACAACAAAGAATCAATGTACAAATATAATGAAGACTAGAGATATGTAATACAAATATATTTAATATATTATAATTTACTCGAACTACATATACACACAAAATATTCCTTTACTTTAAGCTATTAACACAATACCTTTTTTACCTCTCAATTAGTATTCATAAACTAAATCTGATTAAAATTATGTTAACAAAATTTATTCTTTTATTTGATCTCTTTAAAACTTTTATTATTCAATCTATATATTCATTAAAAGAGGGGGAAGAGATCAAATAAATTAATGAAATTTAAATTTAAAATGTTACAATAAACTAGCTCACTTCTGAATTAACCTCAACTTAAAAAAAAAGTAATTTTGTGGTTTAAAGAAGGAAACTAAATGTAGTTTAATAAATTTTAACTTTTAACATTATATATATAATACAATTCGTGGATGGCTCTTTTTGATTTATCAAGAAATTGGGTTGGCCAAATATCAGGGAACAGGCTAAATGAATTCGACAATTGACAATTATACCGCAAATGTTTCTTTTGAACTGAAAATCGGAATTTATTAAAAGAGAAATAACGATTATTTCAAACCTTAGGGATGAAGTATGATATATACATTATTAATGAAGACAATAATAAAAAAAAGTTGACTAATTAAGTGTAACAGTGGGCTTTGAAATACCATGCAACATAATAACAAAGCTTCGTATTGATATATACGTATGGGAGAAAGACACACAACGCCCAAACCTTTGTTTTACATCTATAATGGCAATAATTCTACACGAAAAAGTATAAATTATTTTATTTTTTATTTCATCCATTTCCCACCTTTTTTTTCTTCATCTCCGTTTAACTCCGTGCAAAATCCAAAATTAATGAAGCAATATGTATATAGGAAGAAATTAAATGTAATTAACCTGAATACTTTTACATTATTATGTTGAGATTTTCACACAAGGAAATTCGACAAATGAGACTTGATATCGGTATTTCATACCAGAACACAGTTTCACACAGCAACTAACGCATTTCAAAATTTTACATAGTTGATTAGTTCGAATACAATTCTAAGTTACACTCATGGACAAGGCTTGAGAAAGTTTCTTATTTTGCTCTCAGTGGTCGTCTATTCTTTTAAAAGGAACAGAGGCAATTTTATTCACACTTGGTTATCTCGTGTGTATTCAATAAAGGTCACTGTAATATCTTTCAGAGTTATTGTCAGAATCCCGATATATATGCTAAAAGCTACAACTTCCTTAAGTTTTGTCCATGAGTCTAACTACGGGTAACAATGGGGATATATATTGATCACTTGTCGTATATTATTGTGTTTGATTACGTCGTTGCAGGTCTATTAATGGAATTGTTCCCATGATGCCCTCCTCATAGAGAAGGTAAATTTCTGGATTACTTATTGAAGTACGTTGAAAGAATAAAAAGCAATTTCCTCGTTTTAACCCCATGCTACTTGACACATTAGTGAAAAAACAAAGTGAGAAGAATTTATCAAAAGAAGTTACTATCTATCACACGATCTCGTTTTCATGGATGACTCTGCCTGAAGGATACTGGAGCTGATAGAAAATGTATCCGAGAAATTATTCTCATGATATATTTGGATTTAATAAGTCAGAAGGACTTCAGAGAACGATCTCAATCTTAAAGGAAAACCAAGAAAATTATTATAAAAATGAGAAACATTATAAAAAACAAATATAACTGCCTTAGTAACTCAGGAGCAATGTGAAACAAACTCCAAGCTTTATTATAAAATATTTAGCCGCGTAATGATGTTAAATATGATATTTTAAATCTTTCTTTCTTAAAGAATTCCAAGGCGTTTAATCAAGTTACTTCAGAATACTATCTATTAAAGATATAGCTAATAGCCAAATATTGAAAGTTTAAAAAATTTGACCGTATAAGAAGGGAAAGTATTTTGAAGTAAATTGAAGTAAATTCGTGACGCAGAAAAGTCATCCTGCTGCCGAAGCCATCCGGCGTCCAAATATACAGGCGGCACTCCGGACAATAATCTTACCAATGACCTATTACATATCCTCAGCAACGTGCTCATGGGCCGTCTGCGTCGTCGTCTGTCAGACCTCGTGACCGAATGTCAGACTTCCACTGTTTCGGGACGGTCATCCTCCTGGAACATGGCGCAAGTGTCTGACAAGATATCCTGGGCAACTAGACATGACACACTGCAGGCTGTCATCTCGCTTGACGTGAAGTTTGCCTTTAGTAGTGAACAGGAAATTCCTAAGCTTCTTTTTTGGAGAAGCTGAGCCTACCGTCTGCCGACCTCGGGTGGGTTGCTGTCCACAACGGGGAAGCAGACGCCGCCATCTGGGCAGGAGATGACTAAGGCAGAGCCTTTTTCTCCTCAACGGGGTAAAGCATGGTCACCCACTCAGCGCAGCCTTCTTTAGCCTCTGAAAATCAACTGGACGTCAGAGTCGCTCACTGTCCTGAGCTGCACGATCGCCGCCTGCTGGAGCGAGCCATCGCGAGGTGGACTCCCTTTACCCACAGCATGTCATTTGTGAGTCGTGCCTGCGCGGCCAACAGCCCGGTCCTGTGTTATACCCTGCATCACCTCCATGGCTATGTTACACATGAAACCACCATCGGCCGACTGCAGGCGCGGCTTGCGTACTTTGTGTTGGGAACGAGCCGAGTCTCATGGTTTCCTGAAATCATTCCAGCTCGCCCAATCTTCGAAGGTGGTGTCGGTCCGCTGGATATCGTGGGACAACTTTGGATCGCCTGCCTGAAAATATGGCTCTCACCAAGCAGAAGGAAACTGATCAGCCTCTGTGGGAAGCTTCTAACGTTCTTGAGCTAGACCACTGGGTTCTTCACCTGCCAGCTTGAGGTTTCTGCGGCCGTCAGACCTGCTGGCTCCCGAGTGCTGGCTACAAGTGACCGTCAGAGACTTCTCTGATGGTGTCTCTAACGCGCTCAACTCGCGCTGCGCAGCACCCAGAAGCCTTCTTCCAGCGTTTCCTGAAGAAACACTTCAGCTCCAGCAATCATGTGAAGTGCGAGGGAAAGACCATCGTCCGGCGGGGATCGGCGACACTGATCATCCGCCTCAGCAACAAGATCGCGCGCCGTGCACCAAATTCGGCAGGGCTGTAGGCGTATCCTGCTGAAGAGATGGTGATACGTTGGGCTCCACCGTGGATGTTCCCATGTTTTAGCTCTTGGGCCAACCTACGTTAAAACTGATTCCCGAGGCACGACGCAGACATCGGCTGGCTCTACCTCATCCTGAACATCGTGCCTCTAGGCGTTCTACCTGTTCCGCCTGTGGATCCAGCGACGGGTTGAGAGAGAGATGCCCCATAGATACTGGAGTTTCCGAGCCATACTATCCCTGTCTCAGGAGGGGTTTGCCTCCTGAAAGGTGCCTTTGGATCTGCAGGCCTGGATCTTCGGCGTTGGTCTCCATTCTGAGGCAAAGAATACCACAAAAGTGGAGAAAGCTATTATCTGCAAGTATCAAATCAGGATTTGGTAAGGTAATGCCAGCCACCACATTGACTTGCCTACTCCGGGAAAGAACTCTCGTGATCCATACGTATTTATCAAATTAATCAATGTTGTATATTATTATTCAATCCCTATATACCTTTGACTGCATCCTCATTTCTTCATATTTTGATTTATTATTAGTTTTCTACAAACCTATATAATCTTACATTAACGATTTAGTAAGTCAGTTTCAATCTCAATATGTCTTTATCGTTCCCCCAGCTTTATTCTTTAGACATATAATCAAATGTGTGAGGGATGATTATAGTTTAAATATCAACGTTGTCTATTCAGTCTAAATATTTTCAATGAAGGAAATTTTGAAAGATTATCTCATCAATTAATTATATTTTCAGTCTTACAGCAAAATCTCGTATGAGAAACCAGGAGAGAGTTGCAGGTAGTTTCTTGTAGGTCATTCTACTGTGATTTCTAGTATTTTGTGCAATTTATTTAAATTTGTTTTTCTATATATATATTTATTAAATATAAAAAAATCCAAACATATGGGGTTGTATATGGAAAGGGACATGAATAAACGCAAAATACACATTTGTGGAATGTTGTCACATACTTTAAAATATTTCTTGGTAACTTGCATTATCCTTTTTCGGCCAATTTTGGTTAACCAGTAGGACTGATTTGAAAACCTCTTGTTGTTTCATCAAGCTCTCATCTTTCAATATCTTGTACAAGGTTATCAAAAAAAAAAAAAAAATTGAAAACATTTGTAAAAAAATGAAATACCAATATTATTCGTCATATTATTATTCGCCACTATGTATAATGTCTTTGTATTATGTATAAAGTAATTGTATTATAATACAATATAATGCGGCTTATGATTGTAGAACGACATTTGACAATTTTATGGGATGGAAATTCATCTCTGGACACTTTATTTTTCCGTTTACCATTACTCTTCACAATTCATCCTTTCATACTTTATCCCTAAGGATAGAAATAGCCGTTATTTCTCCTTAAAATAAATTACGATTTTTCGTTCAAAAGAAACATTTGTGGTAAAATTTTCAAATGTCGTTCTATAATTGTATTATGTTATCCCCGTAATTATATTATTCACCAAGTAATAAGAAAAACAAGGTTTAAAGAAAAAAAACGAACTTTTTGGACAACCTTATATTACAAAGGTTGATTTAAAATTACCACATACATTATACCAAAGTTTGAATACAAAATTCAGTTCATATAGTGTCTAATGGATTAGAGCTTGGCCACAACTCGCTTCAGCTGTATCTTAAAGGGAACAGGGAGAGTCCCCCGGAAAAGCTAACGGAATTCTTGGCCGCGTGAATCGATTAAAAACTTTCCTAAATATCCTAATGTCTTCCTAGCACGCAGAGCGGCCAATTGAGGCAATTATTTAAAAACTAAACATTTAATATATTTAAAGGGCTTCTCCTAGAGATGGTAATTTAGCTTGCCTGGCCTCTCTAATTGGAAGGGGATCCTAAATCTTGCTAGAAGAATTTACATTCTTGGATCTGACTTTGTTCCCTTCTTGTAGATACAGCGCCCAAGTTGTGCTATGCAACTGGAAATGGCGTTTTGACATTATATAGTTTGTCACTATGTAAATAGAATGTATGCCATTAGAATGGCATGCTAAATTCAATTAGAATGGCTTTCTACTATGCAATTAGAATGGCTTTCTACTATGCAATTAGAATGGCTTTCTACTAAACAATTAGAATGCCTTTGTGGTATTCAATCAGAATGTTATTTTCCTATACAAAAGTTGCTCTCAACCTTATTATTTCCTCAGCGATGTAAATTCGAAGTTGAATGGTTTATATGATTGTGTGCGCAGGTGACAAATATAGACTAAATTCAAAGTATCAAGGGCTTCGTGTATAGTTCAAGTAACCTTTTCTGGAATGACCTCAATTTTAATACAGATTTGGTATTTTATTTGATTCTAATCACCATAAATATATTTGGTGATAGAGACAGTGTAGTCGTGCTCTTCATTTTTTTTTGACTTGTAATATTTTAAAAGTGTTTAAAACTATATTTTTTATTAAATAATGAATATGCAAAATAATAATACTTCACGATGTTTTATTTTAAAATGAATAATAATTTGTATATTTTTGATAACTCTGTGACCTGAAAATATAGAAGTGATATATATATACATAGTTAGTTCGTTGCTGGTAGATGTAAATATTAGCCACCATTTTAATTTGTCAGTTTGTATTCAAATAAAAAATAATTAATTTGATTAAAAAAGGCTAAGGCTATTTCTTCAAAACATCTACCACAACAGTATTGAAAATGTTTATTGACATAGTTGTGACAATATTAGATGATCGATTCGAGAAAAAAAAATCCAAGAATTAATGGAAAATGATTACAAATAAAACTCGAGTCACTGTTTCGCTTGGAATGAAGATTTACATGTAGGGAATTATGCAAAATTGATATCCTATAT
Source organism: Cordylochernes scorpioides (assembly GCA_030710605.1). Taxonomy (NCBI): domain Eukaryota; kingdom Metazoa; phylum Arthropoda; class Arachnida; order Pseudoscorpiones; family Chernetidae; genus Cordylochernes; species Cordylochernes scorpioides. The sequence continues at coordinate 47,292,143 of CP092875.1, read as the reverse complement.
GGATAACTCTTATTTTAAATGATAGTTTCCCCATAATTAAAGAAAAGGTTTATCGTTGCAAGTATTTATGCAGTTCTTTGAAATTATACAATTTATAAAGGAATATATTGAATGTCGCCTTATTTAACTTTTCTATCAATAATTTGTTAGAACATTTAGATTAGGAGATACCACACACATTTATTGTATTTCTTCTTCGAGGTTCTGAATTATGCTTTTGTATATTTGTATTTATTCATCTCCCTTTACAAATAAAACAAATATAATGCACTCATAGTAATGTATATACGTTTGGTAAGTGTGCCTGGGTGCCATGATCAACGAATGCTGCACCCCTACACCCCATTCCATTGGAATTCGTGTAATCATTACATAAGGGGATAAGAAACAACAACAACAACATATACTTTTGGTCCACAAAGCAATAACGCGCCATCTATACATATAAAATAAAAATATTTAAAAGCGCGAATGTTTCTTTTGTACATAAAACGAACTTCTACTGTCCTTACTGCGATGAAAAATATATTGAAAACCATTTCTAAGATTCCATCCTTCAGTGTAGCATATAAAAGCAGAATGATTCAATACGGTATTAGAGCTCTGAGAAGCGGTCTGGTGGATTAAATTGGCGAAACCGCTGGGAGGGTTCACCACTGATGAGCCAAGCCCTCCAATATATTTTTCATCGCAGTAAGGACAGTAGAAGTTCGTTTTATGTACAAAAGAAACATTCTCGCTTTTAAATCTTTTTATTTTATATGTATAGATGGCGCGTTATTGCTTTGTGTTAATTTATTCATAACTGGCCTTGTCTTTATAGTTTGCTGAAGAGCATTGCTCGAAGCAAATATTTGAATGTAATTCTACTGTCCTATAAGCTTATGTCCATAGTTTACTTGAAAACCATTTCTAAGATTCCATCCTTCAGTGTAGCATATAAAAGCAGAATGATCCAATACAGTATTAGAGCTCTGAGAAGCGGTCTGGTGGATTAAATTGGCGAAACCGCTGGGAGGGTTCACCACTGATGAGCCAAGCCCTCCCAATATATTTTTCATCGCAGTAAGGACAGTAGAAGTTCGTTTTATGTACAAAAGAAACATTCGCGCTTTTAAATCTTTTTATTTTATATATACTTTTGGTGTTAAAAAATAAAATAAAAAAAAACGAGATGACTACAGTGTTTGCTGCCTTCTCGAATTAACAATTTTATAAAGACAGGTGCTTCTGATCGGAATATTGACGATCTAATAGATATCTGATAGGCTTTACTTTGTAATTGATTTTATATGAGAGAGAGAGATGAGTAGGTGTTCAATATATATAATTAGCTATGGTGTTCTTATAAACTTGTTTATTACCTCATGTTGAATCATATATGGCAGAAATACACGATGGACTGACGTTACAAAGAGTCTCCACCAAGTGTCCAGGTAGATGTTCAAATGAAATTACCAGGGAACTTCGACAAATCGAATTAACGGTCAAATGCAACTGGAAAGGAATTAAAGAAAGTGAATTAGGCAAAATAAAGGCTCTGAGCCCAACTGGCTGTTTAGTGTGCGCTTTGTTCCATTTCTCTTTTTATACTTTTTATAATTGTATTTATCTACAAATATATCTCCAAGATTAGAATATTCTCTTCACTTAAGGTAGTTTCGCAATGTACTTGAAATAATCTAGAAATTTCGTTTTAGTGAAATCGTCTTATAGATTATCGTGCGCATTATAGACTCTACTCATTTCTCTCATAGGGGATATATTATAGACTTGCTAATAGACTAGAAAGAACTGTAATTCACGCACCTTTACGTAATTATCGAAATTCGGCTAGAAATGCAGTAACTACACTATTAGAAAAAGGTGTGATATTGAAAGTAAGGGAGTGACAAAAAAAAAACTTGGTACAAATAGAGTTTTGAAGAATCGCTAAGGGAACACCAGCCTCTATGTTGAACCTTAATTCAGAACACTCTCTACGGTGAATTGATAAGCATTGCATCACACCACTACTTCCACCACAAGTAAACGCAGGTAATCCAACGAATTTGGAACATATCAGAAACAAGGATGGTTCAATACCTACACAAAATTGATAACTCAATAGGAGCCAATAGAGTGGTGAATCATGCATTCACATTCGGTCAAGTTCAGAGCCAATTTGAAACACGCCGCCCTCAATTGCTGAAACATCCCCTAGATAATTTTTGAATCGAACGAGAGAGAGAGAGAACGCGTGCGATTAAAATAAATTCATTAAAATATATCTGGCATCTGAAGTAAGCCAGCGTAATTTCTAGAACCAGTAGTTAGCCGAAGACGCTATGACCTTGAGGATTTATTTTTGTTGGAGTTCCGTGAGCACTTTAAACTGGTTCTCGGCGAGAGAGGGAATTACCTCTGTCATTCACGTAGTTGCCACTCAGAATCCATGTACCTTCCTGGATTTGTTAATTGATCAGAGTCATTCCTGTAAATATTGTCGATTATATGCAAATAAAGACACATTTATAATGAATGTATTTAGAAAAAAAGCTTACAAGAGTGTTTATACATTTATAAAATTATTCAACTGAAAATAAATCGAAATATTTGGATATGTTATATTTGAAACCCAAAGTGCTTTGACCACAATAGGTACACACAATATATTTTTATCGCAGTAAGGACAGTGGAGGTTTGTTTTGTGTAAAAAAAGAAACATTCATGATTTATAATGCTTCTATTTCTTCCATTATGTACAATTCCAAAAAGGCTATATGAACAAATGAATGTCAAAGACGGACTAACAGAGCTTATAAAACACATCAAGCAGTCGTTAATCGAAGTAATTACTCGATGAGCTGGGAAGGAGAGGGGGGCTGAGAGCTCGGGAGGCTGGTCGGTCGATGTAGCTCTTCAAACACCGGTAATCTCCTCGGAAAACAAGGAAAACTTTAAGCTTTGTAAACACCTCTTCGGATAATTGGCTGAAGGGCCCACTCCTAAATATTTGGCCATGTAATTAAATTATAAGATTTGAAATCGGCTTGAAATAAAAGAAAGCGGAGCAAACAACCAACACTAAAGAGTTACCAAATTTGGGCACAGACTTTCCTAGAGGGCGAATCTCTTAGATATATATATACCAAAATATTGGAAATTATTTTAAAATGGTTTTAAATGCCTCGGATATTTTTGTTTTCTATTATTTAATATATTTTTCGATACACAGTTATCACCTTTTAAATAATGAATACCCAAATTTTGATGAGGAACCGCCCATATTTCGCAAGATCGGATTGTACTTCAACGTTGAACAAGGCTGTCGAAAATTCACCAGTGCTTGTTTAGTGCTATTTGGTCGTAGTCTCTAGTGTGAAACATCTAGCACCCATCACACACAGACAGCTGTGTTCGAATGGTACGTGGAATAAAGGGATTACAACAACTCTTAAGTTTACAACAATCATTGGTTAGATCATGGCTACTATGTATTAAATACACCGCATTTAAGACTGAAGTTTCCTGTACCGAGATCCCAAATACATTTATTTGTACGAAAACTGATCGGAAATAATACCAAACGCCATTAAGACCAAGAAAAACTTGAAACCACAATTATAAAGTTCTAAATTCAATTTGTGGATTTTTAATTGATCGTATTCAATACCGAAATGCATGTTGTAGAATCGCGCATCTATATGTATTTAACACATATGTAATGTATATATTATACACCTTATATGTTTTTTTTACACATAGTACAAATAATTGTAAATATAAAATAGGCTTCATTGTTAATATTCAAAATATTCACACCCTTATTTTACAAAATTTACAATTTTACAATATTAATATAAATATATATATCATTTTTTTCTCCCCATTGAATATGAGCAAATATATTTTTTAACTTAATTCTATTGACGTTATGTGGCGCTGAGTTTGTTGTTGACAAACTTTAAAATGTTATAATACCTTGATAAAGGTTGGCGTTCAGCTAACTGAATTATTGGTAAAATAAATGATATTTTGATCCAATATATGCCTTTTTATTTAAACCTTATACATGCCTTTTTATTTAAATATATACCCAATATATGCCTTTTTATTTAAACCTCAATACATATATATTTACATATATAGCCTCCCTGGACCACCTCAGCGATGACAGGAGATGGCGAGAACTGAAAGCCGACATTCAAATAGACTACAGCACCTGATGTCAACTACCGGATTTAAACCTAAATCAAACTCAACCCAGGATATTTCTGATCCCATGTCTAGGTTTTAAATCGATAACATCTGCTGTGTATATAACATTTGAAATCAATATTCTAGAATGACATCTCAAACAAAACGCTCCTATTACTCGACGAAAATAAAAAATTCAACTAAGGTATTTTTTATCATTTATGGTGAAAAAAAAAAAAAAGAAGAAGAAGAGGGAGGGGGACTAAAAACTAAAACAGCTTTTAATTCCTGATCCATTAATCACCAGCTAAAGCCATTATAAAATTAATTTCTTCTTTTACTCGCCGCGCGTCCCTCCAATTAATTCAGAAAGATTTGCTTGCGGCAAGTCTATTAAAGGCGTCCTGGCTCCATTTGCATTTATCAGTTTCACATGCAATTTTCTGGGTCGGTGAACATGGCCTTATTGTTTCAGGAGATGTGCCGCCGCACATTGTTGGAGTAAAATGGATTCCTCTTGTGTGCAATTTGACCAAAATTCTCATAAATATTAATGTGATTTAAAAACAATGCGTTATTGTTGCCATCCATCTAAATATTGAATCGGCTGTCAACACAGGCTGAAGATATGAACTTACTTTCTGTGAGTTTAATGAGGAGTTTAAAATATACATACCTGTGGATCTAACAGTGTTTCCCAAATGTCTCCTTTTATAATAGTTATATATTAAAATATATTTCCTTTTCTCTTCTCCCCCTAACCCGAAATATTTTTTAAACAGTCACATATACAATATATATCTTATATATAAAAAAAAATATTTTCTGCTTGAATTTAGAACATGTTGAGGATTATGGTAATGGTGTTGCAATCGTGGTTAAAATCTTGAAAGAATAATAATAAATATGGTTTTGATCAGATATTTCTTTATTTGAGCTGAGGAATATATAAAAGAACATAATTTGATAAAAGTAATGCCTGGCTTAAGGCGAGTAGAATAAGGAAAACAAAAGATTATTTACATAATGTACAAAGGTTTTGAGCCGACCAACGTGAACAACAACAATGCGTTTTTATAGGGGAAGAGTGATCTCTGGCGGTCGATTTAGCAGAATATTTGAATCTATGAAAATATGATTTTTTTTAAATAAAATAATATTTTTATATAACATATATATATGTTATACCCGTAACTGCCGATGCTACAGCGTGAACTTGTTATAACCCTATGTTGTTACATAACATACAAAACCTTTTTGATACTTTAAAAGTAATATTTGTCTAATTTGTTTTTAATTATCAAATTATTTTATTCACCTAGGTAAATATATCCATTTTTGATATCTATAATATATATGTCTTTATATGAAGATTTTAAATATACATGGATATCGTTCTGAAAATAGAGCAATCCATAAATATTTTCACAAAACACCGTCCATACATATAAATATAAATTTATTTATATAAGTCATATATTGGATCAAAAGTATATATTGTAAGAGTGCGATGGAATGTGGTATTCGTGTGAGAATTCATCTCTTTAATAAATTTGGGGTTGGTGTAGGCGTGGGTTTCGACAGTCACAACCCAGGAACTATACCCGCATTAGACACTTGTTGGGAAACTTTGCATTACTAATAGAGTACCTCTGTTATCAAATTACGATACTATTTTAGACGCGTAATATTCTTTTTGAAATAAAACAATTTCTACTGCCCTTACTGCAATGGAAAAATTAAAGGGGGGGCCTGGCTCATCAGTGGTGAACCCTCCCAGCGGTTTCGCCAGTTTAATCTACCATACCGCTGTTATATTGCATTTTTGGAACTTCCTTTTATAGTGATACTGATGCTTGACTCTTCGAATGGGTATTTTAGATGAACTATGGACATTATCTTTTAGGACAGCAGAATTACATATAATTATAAATATATAATATTGTAACATAGTATTTCTTAATTTTATTATTTTTTATTTAACAGAGTGGTCATTTTAATGTTTTATATCTTGCGACTCTGTAAATTTCCCTCGTGACTTATCTTTTGTTTACCTTTGATAGTTGGTCCTTCCCTGAAATAAATTTTGTTTTCCTCCTGAAGTTTTTGTCTTCCCTAATTTTCCACGTGGCATTTTGGTGGAGATGCTGGGTAAGTTAGGGAAGACAAACTGAAGATCGCCGAGAAGACCTTGAAGCCATGGGTGCTGTGATCTACATTATCGGAGACTGACATCAGGATTCCACCGCCGTGCTAAAGCCAAGACTTCCCTTCAAGATAAGGATGTCCCTATAGACGATACGACGACAAAGCCGCTCTTCACGCCGCAAGAAAATGGACGCAAAGGTACTAGGGACAAAGTTCCAAGACTTCGATGGAATCCTTGGCAGAAGCACGTCAAATCCACGTCAGTATCTACAATAATTGCTAGCTGTGGGTCACAGCTCCCATAGGGAAGAAGCTATGTAACATAGTATTTCTTAATTTTATTATTTATTTTATTTTTTTTTTTCAGGACACATTTTCCTAGGGTCTCTATTAAATTTTTATTTGCGGCTTTAAGAATGGGACCTGGTTCTTTGAAGAGAGGTGTCTTTAGTTCGCGTCGAAATTTGTCTGAAATAACAGAAAAGTCGGCTCCTGAATCCACCAATGCTTTAATTTTCCACGTGGCAATATGCTTCGAGCAATCGCTCTTCCGCAAATATCGATTTGTGTTGCATCGTAATAAGAGTACCTATGTATTTAAAAAGGTTTCTATCCATTGGAAAAAATAAGCAATAATGAAAGTGAATATAGTAAAAAATGAAGGTTTGGTATACACGGTCATATATTCACTCATGTGGTCTGTCTCTCTGGTGTATAGACAAAATCCAAGCGACATATGAGTCTTTGTAATACAATATAATGCGGCTATGATTATACAAGTTTTACCGCAAATGTTTCTTTTTACAGAACGAAAAATATTAATTTTAATTATTTAAGGAGAAATAACGACTATTCCTACCCTTTGAGATGAAGTATGAAAGATGAATTGTGAAGAGTAATGCTTTATTGCCATCACGTGATTAAGACCAAATATAATCATGGAGGCTGATTTCACTGTACGTGTGCACCTCATATATATTCATGTAGAAAGACTTGTACATACTATAGTTGTCGTTGAAAGTACCGAAGGGTTTGCGGAGAGTCATCATAATCTACATTCAACGCTGAAATATTTTATATTGATCATTCAGTTGCCATTATAAAGCACCGTTTAATTTCTTTTAAATATGGTATTATTTAGAGAAATAGCTTCATATACCTAGGCCTACTCTCCTTCTATTTTCTAAAATAAAGGATATATCAATATTTTTGACACCACTCAATTCTTGAATGTGTTTTATATATCGAACATTTAGAAAAAAAAAATGTTGGACATTTCACCAGTAAGAACTAAACCTCCTCCTCAAAGTGAATCGGAAAATATGTTATCAATACTGAGGCAGCTATACGAACCATAGTGAAAATTCCACAACAGTAGTTTGAATAAATTCGGAATGTTCATCTGAAGTTAACAGCTTACCTCTTCTTTAATTTGTCTGTTCTTCAACAGTTCTGGTCTCCATTCTACGATTAAACTCCTTCTAGTACCTTTAACCACCACGCCAGGTTAGTGACCGCACCTTTTATAAGAGTCAAGTCCTATCACTCCACTTTAAATAAGTTTCTAAATTGAGATCTCCCTTCAGCTACAACCAGTGACTACGGAATTCAAACAATGGATAGCCTGATTTATTGTGGCTGGCATTTACCCTCGATGACATCATGATGAATCCAGCTTGGAATATGGCTGGTAGTTACCTTCAATGACATCATGATGAGTCCAGCTTGGAATATGGCTGGAATTTACTCCGATAGCATTATAGTGTCCTTTATAGAGACCATCATAGAGTCCTTGAAACTCCCCATGTTATTCAAACCATTCCAAACCCCGAAATCACCTCATAACAACACATCACAATAAGGTGACCTACAGTCAATCTAAGATTGTACCCAGTAGAGATTGAAGCTCTATTCCCTATTCCCACGTAGTGCAATATTTAAACGTCAATCTCCCCGCGTAAACAACTTCCTTAAAATAAGTCGTTTCAAGTTTGACTCAATGTGGCAAACGAAAATTGCATTTTCAAATTGATGTCAGTAAAACTGACGGATTGTTTTTTTAGCGTTTTATTAAATTGCTTCTAAGGGGTTTAAATATGTAAGACCTTGTTCTGTCCTAAATCTGGCCGCAACAATAACCTCGCTAAATATTTCACGGCCGTAATTTATAAGAGTGTTTTCAAAAAGATTAAAGATTAAAAGAAAAGCGCCTTCTGTAAAAAATGAAGGGCCGTAAAATTCTCCGATAAGATTGACTTAGCCTTCTTCAACCTTTTCTTTCTACAACTCCTTGCCCCTATCTTCCTGGAGATCAATCGTATTTTCGTCTTTTACATATTTGAGAATTTTGCGAATTAGTTTAAGGTACAAGGCAAGATTTTAAATATTGGGGATAATTTTAACCATTGTTATGTAGGGCTACTAAGGCCTTCAACTTCTCTTACTGAATAAATCGAACTTGTTAGAAAATTGCGTTTAATTAATTTAGACCTTGTGATAAATAATAATAACACACACATACACTAACTGAACTTTAACATCATAAAAAACAATACGTTATTTTATCGAAAAGAAAGGTTTGCGCGGGCTTTTTTTTTGACTCCCCAGCATGAAGATAAGAAAACTGAACTCTAGGATGTTAAGTAAACTCGACCTATTTAAGTTCAAATTGGGAATAGAGAGTTTTAATAAATGCAATAAACAGAATATTATCAATTATAGAATATATAATGACTAATATAATAAATGATATAAAATAAACAAATTTTCATAAATATTGGAACAATAAAATAATTATAAAACTAATATATGCATCTTTGTTGAATATATATATTATTTTTAATATCAACACCTGACCTACTTATCTTTTATTTTTTTTCTATATATATATATATATATTAAAAATGGCATATCCTGACCAGGAGCACAAGTGCTTTACAGAAGGCAGAGCGCCATCTGGTGGAACAGAAATCAACTAATCATTGATTTAGCCTGTTCCCTGATATTTGGCCAACCCAATTTCTTGATAAATCAAGAAAAGCCATCCACGAACGCGTTTCGCGCTTTTGGCGCTCGTCAGAGTGGAGTAGGCTGAACCACTGCGACCAAAAAATAATTTTTGGTCCCAATGGCTTCCTGAAAAACCAAGAAATGGGTATTTATAAATTATTTTTTGGTCGCAGTGGTTCAGCCTACTCCACGCTGACGAGCGCCAAAAGCGCGAAACGCGTTCGTGGATGGCTTTTCTTGATTTATCAAGAAATTGGGTTGGCCAAATATCAGGGAACAGGCTAAATCAATGATTAGTTGATTTCTGTTCCACCAGATGGCGCTCTGCCTTCTGTAAAGCACTTGTGCTCCTGGTCAGGATATGCCATTTTTAATATTGATTTCAATACCTGATCTTTTTATCTTTTATTTTTTTCTTTCGTTTTTTCATATATATATATATGAAAAAAAAAAAACAATAGAAAAAAATAAAAAATAAAAAGGACAGGTGTTGATATTAAAAATAAAAAAGGCATATCCTGACCAAAAGAAACATGAGCTTTTTAAATAGCAGAGCGCCATCTAGTGGAACAGAAATCAACTAAACATTGATTTAACCTGTCCCATATATATATATATATATATTTTTTAAATGTTTTAAGCGTATTTACGCAAGTTTGGCTTTAAATACCCCTTTTTTTTGGTTTCTCAAGAAGCCACTGGGACCAGAAATCTTTTTGGTCTCAGTGGTACAGCCTACTCCACGCTGACAAGCGCAAATACGCGAAACGCGTTCGTGGTTGGCTTTTCTTGATTTATCAAGAAATTGGGTTGGCCAAATATCAGGGAACAGGCTAAATCAATGAATAGTTGATTTATGTTCCACCAGATGGCGCTCTGCCTTCTGAAAAGCACATGTGTTCCTGGTCAGGATATGCCTTTTTATTTTTAATATATATATATATGTTCTTTATATAAAAATGATATTTATTTTTATATATATATATATAAATTATATAATTTCTAGAACAAACTACTCTGTAAAATCGACCGACAGATGTCGCGGATTTCCCTTTATAAACTCAATGTTGTTGTTTCCCGATGGCCGGCTCAAATATTTTGTAATTATGTAAATACTTTTTTTATTTATTCTCTACTCACCTTAAGTCAGGTAGTGCTTTCTCAAATTACGTATTCAATACTTCATTAGCACAATTAAAGCAAATTGTGTGATTAAAACTGTTATTTTTTTACACGACTGCATAACAATATCATAAATATTCATGTATCCGAAACAAAAGCTTGACAATTAATCATAACACAAATGCTTATATTACAATAGAAAGAATCGCCAGACATCATCTTGAAAAAGGAATCAACAACAACACACAACAAAAGCCTTTATTGAGGACCCCTCGTCCTATAAAGGATTCGCCAGTTTACAGAGTAATTGAAGAGAAGAGAACTAAGAATACAGAGAGAAACCTATATGTAGTAGGTATAGTATAGTATTTTCTACACTGTGACTATATACAACAGCAGCAACAAGGCTTTTACTGGAATCAAAGTCCCATACAGGATTCGTCATTCTAATCCTGACAAAGATTATTTACATATAATTATTTACATCAATTAGATTATGTATGTAGCTTTTCCCCTTCTCTTCAGCCGTCTTCCAAAATTTGAACAACGCAAACGCTCCAGCTCTGTTTCTCACCACCTCATTCAACAGGAGCTCCAAAGAGAGTCCCTCAAGGCTTATTTCACTGAGGAGCACTTCTCGTTCGTCTTTCAGCCCCATACATGAGAGTATATGGTGATGTAGCCCCGGCTCCATTCTTGTCCCGCAAATCTCGCATGTCCATCCGTCTGTTTTAAATATTCTGGGGCGATCATCAGTAAAGAGCACCGAGAGGATTCTCAGTCCGGCATTTAAAAAGGAATAAAATTTACGGCAACAAGTTTCCTTCATATTCATATATACTCTAATATATATATTAAAAATGGCATATCCTGACCAGACTCACGTAAGCATTTCTAGATGGCATTATTGCTCCACTAGATGGCGCTCCGCCATCTAGAAATGCTTACTTGAGCCTGGTCAGGATATATGCCATTCTTTGTTTTAATATTAACACCTGACCTTTTTTATATATTTATTTTTTTATCGTTTTTTTAATACACACACATATATACACTAGCTGAGATTAGTTGTTTTACAAAAGTTTATAAAAATAATGATATTATTAAAAATTCCCTTAATAATAATTTTATTACCAATTTATTCGCTTCATTATTATTCCTATCTTGTTAGATTCTAACATATTCAAGCTTAACTCTATTTGCGACTCTAAAGCCTAATGCTCATCTGAGCAGTTAAGTAAGCATATCCTAAGTTTTTATGTTCATTATTATCAGCGTTAGAATGAATTGGAAAATAAGGAGTAAGGTTTGGTTTATTGATTGCTATTTTCATTTTATTTCTAAAATCTTTAAAAGTTTTATTGTTTATTATATATATTCGATTATGCATGATGCTATTAGAAACATATTAATATAAATGATAATGGGCAACTTATAGAAAAATCTATTGAAAAAAAGCCCCTGAAAACCATTATTAGTAATATTTAAAATATTAAAACGGATTTTTTGACCAATTAAAGAAACGGTAAGGAAATTTGATGCATATCCCAATGGCGTTACTCATAGTTTTAGAGTTTTCGGAAGAAAAACTAAAACCTACTGTTCGCGCCTATTATGTGAATTTTGTTACTTTAGTTAAATATGCAAATTTTAATTTTATAAAACTGCCAGATGGACTAATAAACTCAATGTGTTTGTATTAAGTCTTCGAATCGGGTTAGGTTTTGAGTATGTGCTTCAATTAATTAGAGTTAGGAGAATAACCTAGTTGATGAGGGTTGACGTTGCTCACGTAGTCAGAAGGTTTTATAAAGGATCGAACGGCTCTAATTTAAGGGTAATATTCAGATAGTCTGGCCTATCTAGATACAGTGTCTCTACCAAACCAAAACATAAAGTAATAACCAGGCTTATAGACAAAGGAAGTGGATTCCTAGCTATCGCTGCTAGGCCCTCATCCGCTACCGCCTGCATACAATTGTAATTTATGCCTAATAAATTTTGTTTCAAATTATAAATTATTATGGGGAGATATTATATATTTATGATATATACAAAATCTTATTTTAATTAAAATTATATTTCATATATTCAAATACTGTTAAAATCGACCGCCAGAGGTCACGCTTCCCCTATAAAAACTCATTGTTGTTGTTTCCCGATGGCCTTACTAGTTTTCGTGCTCATAAATCATTTATTTTGGTAAGCAGCCCCGTAAATAAAGGTATTTTCTCTTTCCCGATGGCCGGCTCAAACCCTTTGTACATTATGTAAATAAGTTTTTCATTATTTTATTCTTACGCCTTAAGCCAGGCAGTACTTTTACCAAATTATGTTTTTCAATATATTCCTTTAGTGCAATTAAAGCTATTATTGATATTACTATTTTCATAATACTTTAAAATTATTTTCCACGACTGCTTTACCAATACTATTTAGTCCTAAAAAGAACCAGCAAATAATTAACATAGCATAATCCTCAAGATAATCAAAAATCAACAGAAATCTCTCATTTCTTTTATAACATATATATATTATTTTTATTTTGTTAAATAGTATTAATTGTTGTGTGTGATACTAAATCATTGAAATGGGATCGTCCTCATTTTTCGACCCCTCAAAATTCTAAATTCAAAATTCAAAATGTCCAGGGTAGCCTAATGGACATGGCATCTCTGCCCGGTAAGCGGAACACTGTGGGTTCGATTGCCATCCCTCAAAATTCTATATAATTCTTTATAAAGCAACATTACGTCAGGGTTAAATTGAGAGCAGAAAAAACAACATAAAAATTTAACCGAGAAAAGTTGTTGTACAACCATTTCTTTATTATGTGAAAAAAAAAACCAACATAATATAATACTACACTAGGGAAGAATTTTATAATATTTTTTGAGTGCATAAATAATGATAAGTACTTCCATTAGTACTGTTGAAGCTCTTTTAAGTGGTGGTATTGTCAACTATCTCTAATCCAGAGATACAATTCTAACAAATCCTAATTTTACAATAATAAATACTCTTAGTTTTTAAAGAAATTTTGGTCAGTGGTCAGTGACCAATCCGATCCGAGTTGGAAAGCTGCACCAACTCTGAAATACATTTCACGAAAGACATTATGACCTGACAGGGCCTTCACGCGACATCTCAGTCGAACCTCCGTTCTTTACCTTCAGCTTATTTCTTTTCATTAGCCCTCCATGTCGGTGACTGTATCATCAGCGCACCATACTTACATATGTGTATATTCCTTCAAAGAGGGCACATCCCCAAACCATATATTTTAGTAACCAAAAACAATCCTTCAAATCCAAAAGCATCAATACGAATAAAAATATTCTGAAAGATTTCACACGCGATGAGTTACTTTGTTTGGGATTGAAAAGCCTTTAGATATTCAACGGGCCAATATAAAAAGGTTTTTAGAATATCGTTTTAGATCCGTCAAATATCTTGTTATATCCAAAGCTTGCTAGTCTCATCACGTTTGAAGTCTGGCGCTTAGTGTGTAGATTTTAATTATCATTTATAATCTCTTAACTAGTAAGGTAATCTTATACCAATCCTATAGCAAAGCTAAAAAATAAAGTAGGTATCATTCAAACACATACAAAGTAAGAATTAATACTCATGCATTTGATTTATTTTTTCATTTACCTAGTATCTAAAAGTTTACTTGATTTTGTGGTTAAATATATTTCACAATTACCTTTTTATAATACAGTTCAGGTTTCTATTTAAACTCGGGGGGAAAATATAAAAGACATGTTAATCCAATCTCGTATTAAATAGAAAGGAAATATTTAAAACATTCTGATTAGAGGAATAGCTCTAATAAAAATGAAATACTTCGAATCGCTGCAAATGTACATGAGAAAATATATATCAGGAAGTAATGAATAATTACTTCTATAATGCCACGTGATTTGGAATACCGGATTCTATTTTATTTATTTGGAATAAAGTGACAAATTTGACATCTATATATAGAGATAATTACCTTTCTAACTCATGGTTGTAACAAAACATTATTGTAATCATTAGGACTAAAGTTAAATAATACAGTTGAAGGGAGATTTTACACAAGCAAATACACACATATGCAAACTTGTATTTTAGGATTATGCAGAAAATTATATTTCAGGAATGCACAAAACGGCATCTACTCGTTTTAAAATTTAGTTAAAACATACTGTATTTATTTGACTCCCTCTCACTTCGCGTCGGCATTGGATAAGGCACAAGGTCATCCCGGGGAAATGAAAACAACTTGGATACCATGGAAATTTCCTTGTACTGATGGAACCATAGCCAGAAACCATGGTATGCAAGTTGTTCCAATTGGCATTTTGATTCAATGTTATATTTTTAAGAGATAAAAAATCAATTAATGCATTGAGGTATGGAATTTCTAGAACGTTTAGGCGTTTTTCATGGCATGATTCCTTTCATCACGCAATTTTACAATACGTTATGTAATCTTTAACAAAACCAACATTATAAATATAGAGTCGGAGGTGATATACATTGGAATATGATATAGTTGGAATATGATATAGCTTGAATCATTTATCCATGAAATAAGGTAGTGTTATCTACCAGGCCCACAGGCCTACGGGCCGGTCCACTTTGTTGATAAAGTAATATATAGCTGGAAGACCTGACCTCAGTTCATGAACGCCCGTAAGGTGAAATACAATGGACGCAACCAGATCCTATGACATCGAGTGTATCCCCAACACATCTGTAATTATCGGGTGAAACAATAATTCCGCGAATCACGATTGAGAAATCTCCCACATCCAATTTGGCAGCACGCAACGGTTCAACTTGTTTGCACGGAACGACGGAAAAACGGGGAACAAATAACTTTAAAAAATGTAATAGAAATTTGTTGAGCGATGACCCGAGGTGAACCCTCTTAGGATCTTCTTGGGGAGAAGTTTTGTGGCTTTGTGTGGAATTGTAGCGTTGGGCATTGTGTGGGTATTTCTGTGTAGTATCGCTTAGTGTCAACCTGATGTGAAGTCACGGATAAATAGTACTGGGGGGTGACTTTTAATACTATCATCAATATTTACAATATTAATTGTTGAAATGTATACATAAATGTTAACGCTTTCCCTTTCCAAATACATATAAATAAAACTATTTGTAGCATTGCTCATAATGGAATGAGGAAGGGCATGACTCATCAGTGGTGAACCTTTCCAGCGGGTTCTCCATTTTAATCTCCTGCTCTTTCTACTATTGTATTAGACTGAATTTCCTATATACCCTGAATTCACTATGGAATACGGTAAATGGATGTTTTAAAGATAAATATGTACATATTCTTCTAGTACTGTGTAGCAATATATACCTAAATATTAAATATGTAATGCATATAACAATGATCTCGCAAAAAAAAAGTGTTTGTTATTTTTAGCTATAGATGGCGCTTAAATTGATGAAATTTAGCCTGTTGCCTAACTTCTCATTTTAAAATGATATGGGAAAGACCTTTTCTTGATGCATTGAATCCATAGTTTAGGTACAAATATCTCTACAGTCTTAGAAGAATATGTCCATAGTTTTTCAAAACACCAATTTACTGGATTCCATAACCAATTCAGGATATATAAGGAATTGAGTCTTTTACAAAAGTAGATCAGTCTGGAGATTAGATTGACGAAACCAGTGCGAAGATTCACCATTGATGAACCATGGCCTCCCTCATTTGATTTTATTAATTTCTGTTTTTAATACCCATAATTGAAACTATTTATACAGACCTTATACAGCAATTAATATAATCAAATGAGGGAGGCCATGGATCATGTAACGTTAAAATTATTAATAATTTCCTTCAATATTAAATCAATAACACAAAAAATATTTAATAGAATATTTAGGGTCAAGAAAACTAATTTTAAAAAAAAGTCCCTCCATTTAATTTGTAGTGAGAGCGAAAAATGCATTTAACAAATCTCCACACAATATATAAATACAAATGTAAAAAATATATATCTTTTAAACTTTATTGAAATACACTTATTAAAAATGCAACTTTACCATCTCTGAGCCATAAATTTTGATATCAAGACCTAATTCCTATATAGAAATGATGTAGCAAGGAAAGGTTAGCTCCACTCAGCAAGCATCCCCTCAGATTGGTGTGATGTTGTGACCTCATTTACAGGACCTGCTATAAAATTACACTCGGTGACTTAACGACCTGGAGGGCCATAAACCATGTTTGATCGGCAGGAATAGATAATTTCTTCCTTCATCCAGTCCTACAGCGACCTGAGGAAACTGTGAGACATCTGTAAGACATCAGCCAACCTTAATTGCATTTCATTTCTATATATTCATTAAGAAAGATAAAATAATTAGATTAAATATATATATATATAAAGTTGCATATAATCCCTGGATTAACCTCTTATGAGTGATTCATCAAATGTAATGGACTTTTTCTTAAAGTCATTACATTAACGAAATGGATATGAGTTGTTTAGGCGCAAACCAATAATTAAAGAAAGATCATCTCAAGAAATGTTCAAGTACACTTGGGAGGTCTCTCATGGGATCTACATTCTACTGACTGTTCTACCGCGTTAGGGTAAAGGTTCGAGCTGCAGTGAGAACTATAAATTAATAATTTATATTTTAATAAGTCCAAAAATTACATACAATTATAAGAGGCAGAGGGAGTACAGTTTTTACTCCACCAGCGCCTAGAGTATTATATAATGGAAGGAACCGCCGTAGGTTGTAGCGACGGGCGGTAAACAAGCCGGCGACATCAGGCGGTGTTCGAAAAGTGCGCGCGCAGCCCCCGGTGGCGACGTCACGGTCGGCGCGCATGCGCGGCGGCGGCGGTCACGTGGGAAGCACGGGCGTGGGACGTCGCCCGCTGGCATCCTCTTATCTCACTGACCATATAGATACTATCAACGTGGCGTCCACCAATTGCAAAGAGATCGCCCGAGCATTCTTTATTTTATACTGGATGGAGCAATCCGAGTTCTGACATGTCGCCCGCTCCCGTGTAAGATATATATATATATAATAAGATTCTTCCCTGCTATTGATCTCTGAATCTTGATCTCTTGATCTTGATCACTGATATGATCCCTTAAAAATTTTTGAAGCCTGCGGTGCTCTAGCTGTGCTTGGTGCTGCCTTGGTCCCCTCACTAACGGCGCTCTTGCCCTCTTCTCCCCGGGGTGCCCACTTGCCCTTCCGGCGCCTCTCCAGCCCTCTCCTTGGCCCTCCACTGCGACGGGCGCTTGGAGACTCCCAAACATGAGTCGTGCCTTAAAATGCTTACCCGAAAGCATGTAGAAGGCGGATTAATTGTTAATAGATTCTTCCCTGCTTCACATTTTGACATAAGGTATCTAGAGTTTGGTTTCACATTTATTTTATTTCTCGATCTTTCGGGATTACATGCCCTTCAAAATGGAGACCCAGTAGTACTTCTGGATCTTCGTGTTGAAGGGCATTTGGCCCGAAGGCTTGAGATATAAAAGAAATGTGAAACCAATCCCTAAATTCCTTATTGATTTTGTCACACACAAAAATATATATATGTCATAATATATATTCTTCCAGGAATAATAAAGCCAAGCTACAGACAACTCAGAACCCAGAGAGAGACGGGAGGGTAAAGTCCGGTCACTTGAAACACCAGCGACATAAAAGGGGCGACCACTGGGGCCGTCAGTTAACACCTCGGGACTTTTAAGACAGTTGGGGATTGTGTGCGACACGAACGGCCACCCGGCTGTGTCGATCCCGTCTCTCTCTCTCTCTCTCTATGGTTGCCTGGGTTCCTCTTCCAACTTGTGATGTGTTTATTTCCCCACCTTTCATACCATATATATATAGTTAGAGATAGGATAGAAAGAGAGTGAGAACGGTCGTATTCCTGAGGACGACCCAGGGCCTAACAACGGTGTTTTAAATAGCAACATACTCTTCAAAGACATTTCAAACTTGTATCGTAGTAAGTCCAAGTAATCAAGGGGGTTATATACCCTGTCAAACTATCTATAAAATGTGTATACACAAAGTATAAACAGTGGCAGCATCACCCTATAGATATCTTGGATTGTGGAATACAGAACTAACCAGGATGATATGAATTGAACAGAGTCAAATATTGACATAATTAATAGAATAAAATATATGTTGTATATAAAATATAGCTTGCTCTTTGTTAGAGAAGTCCAATATTTATATTTAAGCACTGGAAGTTTATGACTACAGTACGACCTATTTACATAAGACTCGTACTTATATCCCGCAACACCTGCGAATAGGAAGTTACAAAGTTCGACGCATCAGTTTATGTTCAAGATAAATAGATATACTAGAGTTCACACACATACGTCACTGAGAAATACAAGTATATTGTGTATTACTTGTATAATACTTGTATATTGAGAGCGACTCTCATGTATGGGGCTGAAAGACGAACGAGAAGTGCTCCTCAGTGAAATAGGCCTTGAGGGACTCTCTTTGGAGCTCCTGTTGAATGAGGTGGTGAGAAACAGAGCTGGAGCTTTTTCGTTGTTCAAATTCTGGAAGACGGCTGAAGAGAAGAGGAGGCTATATACTTAATCTAATTGATGTAAATAATCATATTCAAATAATCTATGTCAGGATTAGAATGACGAATCCTGTATGGGACTTTGATTCCAGTAAAAGGCTTGTTGCTGCTGTTGTATATAGTCACAGTGTAGAAAATACTATACTATACCTACTACATATAGGTTTCTCTCTGTATTCTTAGTTCTCTTCTCTTCAATTACTCTGTAAACTGGCGAATCCTATATAGGACGAGAGGTCCTCAATAAAGGCTTTTTGTTGTTGTTGTTGTATATTGAGAGCGCTAACCTAACGGTGTCTCAGTTTGACCTATTAGATTACTGTACGATTACATGGGAATCAGTTCTGCATATAAAATTCTCTTTTTAGAAGAATTATTGGTGAAGAGAGGTATATTTAAAGCATCTATAATTTGATTTATAAAATACTTTCACCAAGGATTCTTCTAAAAGGAGAAATTATGTGCAATAGTACAGTAGTCTAATAGTTTAAATTGGTGAAACCACTGGGTCAATATTTATATCCAGGTAGAGTTGACAACTTCTCAACGCTCCAGGAACCCGTGATAATTAACTATATATATATACGTTTGAAAATTGTCTTTATTTGAGATGGTAAATATATCGCTAAATAGTATCATTTAATTTTGCAATTACACTACCTTTATCTTAACTATAATAAATATTGTTATATCCTCGTCGCCAATGTTATATCCTCTATAGCATGTAGGATTTAGGAAAGGCAAGTAGGTGACACAAGATGATAATTATTTATTTGGTCTGAATTATATACACGTATGATGATGATAAATAACAAGTCAGTGACGACAATACTCTGTTGCAAAATCATAATAAATTATATTTTAATGAAGAGAATGTTGTTTTATATTTAATATCTCTTTCTATAAAATAATCCCTTGCATAAATATTGAATAAAATCAATCATTCCTCCAGGGAAAAGTGTCTTTTTGAAAACAAATCTTATTGTTCTCTAGCTTTCGGGCACGTACGCCCTTCTACAGGAGAAAACATGGTATAATGATACGCGTATCATTATACCATGTTTTCTCCTGTAGAAGGGCGTACGTGCCCGAAAGCTAGAGAACAATAAAAATGTTTTCAAAAAGACACTTTTCTCTGGAGGAATGATTGATTTTATTCAATTAATATCTCTTTACTGAATCATTAGGTTCACAAAAAGTGTCTTCACAAATTCAACCAAGAACTACAAAGCTAAACGCTAATATATTTGTTGATCAAATATGCGCATTTACTCATTAATTTCCAGTCAGATCACATTGTTTTCATGAGTTTAAACTGAAGGGAAAATATTAAATTGCCAATTAAAATTAAATATAGTAAATGGTATACTCAGCAGAGAGTTAGTGTCATGAGATAGTGGTATTCAGCAAAAAATGAAACCAGTACTTTTTTTGCCCGGGGGGCATTGATGAAAGTATTAGATTGAAATATTCTTCAGAAAAGAAAGCCACTAATAGTGTCGTACAGCAGAGTTGAAGACAGAATATGATAATAGTCGGCTAAAAAAAAAACAGTAATGGCGTCTCTCAGCAGATATGAAGACAGGATATATTATTACTCAGCGGAAGGGAAGTCAATAATGTTGTTTCCCAGAAAAAATGAAGGCAAAATATGGCGATACTAGGCAGAAAGTAATGTTTAATGATGTTGAGCAGCAGAGATGACACGGTAGGTGATGATGTTATTAGACAGGAGGAAGGGTCAGTAAAATGGAAGAGGTGCAGAAAACACGATATATTGTTATTCGGCAGAAACGGTAATGTGGTAATGGCTAAGCATAGTCGGTAATAGTTTTGGTCAATAGCAAGGAAACAGGGGATTAGGTACCTCGAAGATATGAAACCTAGTAAAGAAGTTGCTCAGTAGAAAGTAAAATTGTAACAGTGCTTCTCGATAGCAAAGAAAACATGAGATGGTGTTACTTTGCAGAAAGTGAAACCGGTACTGTGCCCAGCTGGGAGGAAAACAGGAGATCGTGATATACGGTAGAAAGGAAAGCTGTCAGTGATGTTACCCAACAGGAATGGAAGCAAGATATTATATTTTTACCCTGAAGGGAAAGCCGGTAATTGTGTTCCACGGCAGAGATGAAGGCAGGAGATAGCGATACTCGGCAGAAAGGAAAGCCGGGAATGGTATGCCCTAGCACCGATGAAGACATGATAAGATTCCATAGGACAGAAAGGAAAGCCGGGAATGGTATGCCCTAGCACCGATGAAGACACGATAAGATTCCATAGGACAGAAAGGAAAGCCAGAGCAATGGTTCTGCCCAGCATATATATCAAATTTTATATTTCAAAACATACACAATATTGGTTCTACTCATCAGATTCAAAATACTTTAAAATTACGTAGAGACCGTAAAATTAATTATGTTGTATTTTTTTCCAGCATCAAGTTAATCAAAGTGGAATGAAAGAATAGAAATGAGGGGTTCCAGGCAGATTTGAAAACCGAATGTGGTGTATTCTAGAAATAAAATTGTTGGTGTTGCCAGCAGAGTTGAAGAAGTTGAAGGTGTTTTGTAGCAGATTAGGAGACGGCGGCAATGTGTTGTGTCCAGCAGAATAAAAAGATCATAATATAGATTGAAATCTTGCCGGGAGGACATTGATCCAAAGAGACAAAGGTCTCCTCTCCCGTCAAAATATACGTCAAAACCAGACGCCATCAATTGACCGTCACCGCACACTAGCGGCCTCGGGTCGGTGACAAAGCCACAACACCAGCTTATCCCTAGTACACGTGGTACAGGCCATGATAATTATGGTCGGAAAAGGTTGGCAACTGTTTTCACTGTAAATACACCACATGTCTACACATGTGAAAAACATCTCATAACGCATCAAAATAACAAAAGAATCATCTAAAAACATGAAAGTTAATTTATGGAAAATTGGGTTTCCTTAACTGATTATCTGAGCAGAAAAACAGTCAAGTTGACTTCCCGTTACCCATTGTCATTTTTATACGGTAATAATTCAACAACACCTGCACACTATATACCTCGAAGATGAAGCGCTTCAAGTAGATAAAGTTTTCTGACGGAGAAAAAGTTCATTTTAAAATATAAAATGTTGATAATATAGCCTAGTGTGAAGAGAGAAGGTGTTAAAATTGGGAGGACGGGTGTTAGAATGCTGGCGTTAGAGCGGAGAAAGACGGCGGAACACATTAGGAAGAAACCGGGCAAAAAGAGAGAGAAACGGATTAAAATATCTAATGCAATTAAATGAATCAATGAACTTAATTCAGCTCGCTGAGAAGAAAAAGCAGAGAGAGAGAAAAAGCTAACGGCCAATTATGCAAATCAATGGAAGAAAAATTCTGATTTTTCAATTCGCGCAATACGTATATTACCCCGGCCGGTGTTGTATACACTAGAGGATAGGGCTGGCAGAAAGTAGGAACAGAGAGGAAATATTTATACCTATACAGTACCGTTCTCGGTTAGGTATTATAGCGCTATCTTATATGGCTTTGTAATTAAAACATTATTAAATGTTGAATTTTTTTAAAAGAAAAAATTCAAAATGATACTTACCTTTTTAAGTAAACGGTTGTAGTGGTGATGGGGATATCTGTTAGTAAATCTGACCAAAAACTTAAATTTAGCGCTAAAACCTTTTACTTTTCATTAATGTTTATTTTAAATAAATTAAGAGGTGTGTGTGGAACGCTTCACGATTTTGCGTGTCATCCTTGCGCAGGGGCCATGCTAAGAGGTGTGTGTGGCTTTATTATAAATGTTTATAAGAATGTGGGGTACCGTAACTTCAAGGATAATCAATGTAATGAAATAAAAAGAGATGACATTTGATTCTAAATAAATATTTTCAAATATTTTTGTAGAATATCATTTTGATATTGTATAAAAAAGTAATTGTCAGTTAAAGATCAGAAATTCGCTCAATCTTTTCATTTATGTTGTGTATTAGCATATATCATTGTTTCTTGGATCTGTACTATTTTGTATAATTGGTTATGCTTTTAGAAGATATTACTATTCTGCATAGTTATTAATTGTTCTTTGTAAGATAAATACCGTGGTAGTTTTAGAGCGACAGTCCAGTAGCACGTTAGACAAGCCTTGTACCTTATCTTGTGGTGGCAATAAAAGCCACATTTGCCCACGCAGCCGTGTTGATGAATAAAGAGAAATACGACGACACAACAATTTATATATTTAAAACTGGCGTTGTGGCTTATTCAGCAATCTTTATGCACAAGAAAAATTACTAAAAGGAATTAAATGATGTATTCTATGAGTACATTTGTAATGTATATAATAAGGAAAGAGGCATCTCCTTTTTTTGCACATAAATATTATTCTCCCTCAGTTTCACAATGTGCTTTAACCTATGAGTGGCCAGTTCACGAGCTTAAACTTCATTTGGTACATTAGACGATTTAGTAATTTCCTCGAATACTGGTATGGTATTCAGATTGGGTTTTACCGTTTTCAATTCGGTTTTGCGCCTTCAGGGAAAATAGTTCAAATATATTTTTGTGTTATTTCTTTTTATATAATATTTAACGATTTTATTTTCAAAATATCTACAATTCAGGTTAAAACATATTAAAAAACAAATTTGATAGAAATATGAATACATGATAATGAAAAGGTGTACTTCAATAATTGGGCTAGTTGTTCCATCTGAAAGTTTATTATTTTGAGTGCGGGAGTCTCTAGCAGCTAAATAGCTATACACACAGCATGACCTCTAGCTGATAAATATGATGTTCATACAATGTTCTTCAGAATGAATAGAATCTGATAATAATCCTTTAAATTCTACTCATTCTAAAGATTATTTTAGTACATAAAGAGTACTAGGAGGTGAGGTGGATGTAGTATCTCGCAATTCGTCTAGCTAAATCTTTATATTCATTCTCAAGGAGAATTAGATCTGGGGATATTGATGACCACTTCAACCGACGAATATGCTCAACTTCAAGGAAATCGTGAACATACCCAGCTCTATATGCCTTCTATGAAAATACATTGAGGACCATATGCATTGCAGAATAACCTCACAAAAAAGGGCAAAGATTCCATCCCTTTACTCCTATACTTCTCACTTTGTTTCGTGGAAGGTACGAGAATTGAAGATTTAACAACGAATTAAAAAGATTGAACACACGGACTGTTGTCATCCTCACACAATGGTAGCAGCTTCAAATATATAACTTCCAATGACAAGAATGATGGATTCGTCGAATTATGATAAAAAAAAGGTTTAGGCATATTCACCGATTCGATTAGGCGCGATAGGCGAAAGATGTTCAAATAAAATATCTTAATTTCGTAACATATACGAAACATTATTTTTTTAGCACAGGTATAAAAAACACGGTTAAAATTTTCATCTTATATATTCACGTGTATTCATATGGATTATAATTCAGAATAATCGTTTGTACGAGTATTAATTGTTTTATACATAATATGCGCAAATATAGGCGATAACCAGGGATAATTAATTGATATTTCGGAATATTAAATAATATAGTAGTTTTATCTATTATATACCTTCGCGACCAATTATAATTTCCAACAGAAATTCCTTCTAAAACATTCCGTTTAATAATATTACCACGTGGAAAATTAGGGAAGACCAACTTCGGGAGAAGACAACAATTTATTTCAGGCAAGGACAAACTATGAGTAGTAAACAACAGATAAGCCATGAGGGAAATTTACAGAGTAGCAAAATATATTCATAAAAAATGATCACTCTGTTAAAAGAAAATAATAAAATTAATAAATACTTTGTTACATAGCTACTTTCCTATGGGAGCTGTGACCCACAGCTAGCAATTATTGTAGATACTGACATGAATCTGACGTGCTTCTGCCAAGGATTCTATCGAAGTCTTTGAACCTTGTCCCTAGTACCTTTGCGTCTTTTTTCTTGCGGCGTAAAGAGTGGCTTTGTCGTCGTATCGTCTATAGGGACATCGCCATCTTCGAGGGAAGTCTTGGCTGTAGCACGGCGATGGAATCCTAGAGTCAGTCTCTGAAAATGTATTTCACAGCACCCATGGCTTCAAGGTCTTCTCGGCGGTCTTCAGTTTGTCTTCCCTAATTCACCCAGCATCTCCACCAAAATGCCACGTAGAAAATTAGGGAAGACAAACTTCAGGAGGTGACAAGAATTTATTTCAGGCAAGGACAAACTATGAATGGTAAACAACAGATAAACCACGAGGGAAATTTACAGAGTACCAAAATATAAACATAAAAAATGACCACTCTGTTAATAAAAAATAATAAAATTAATAAATACTTTGTTACAATATAAAGAATTACAAGGCGATAGCGTGCCATCAATACATAAGAAATGGAAGCATTGTAAAGCATGATTGTTTATTTTTTAAAATTTAAAACACAAAAAAAACTTCTACTTCCTTACTGCGATGAAAAATATATTGGGAAGGGCTTGGCTGATCAGTGGTGAACCCTCCCAGCGGTTTCGCTTATTTAATCTACCAGACTGCTTCTTAAAGCTCTAATACTGTATTGGACGATTCTGTTTATATATACTGCAATGAAGGATGGAATCTTAGAATAGTATTCAAGCAAAACTATGGACATAAGCTTTTAGGACAGCAGAATGACATATAAATATTTACATCTAGAAATGCTCTCCTGGAAACAATAAATACAAGGCGAATTAGGCATATTTAATTACAATGCGATAATGTGCCATTTATATATGAGAAATGAAAGCATTATAAAGGAGAGTGTTTCTTTTTTAAAACACAAAACAATATAAAGAATGTGAAAAATAGTACAAATGTGATATTGTACTGGGATAAAGATTTATTCTTGATTAATCATGAATGGGTAAGTGGCCAATTCTGGAATAATTCGAAATCAACGAGAATAGTTGATATTTATTCCGATAGGTGCCGCAAGCCATCAGTAACTTTCAGTTGCACGATAAAGAGTTGCCTTTTTATAATATAAAGAATGTTGTTCACGAACCACCTGAAAAAAAAAAGACATTTCATATTAATTATGGAGAGGAATTCTCGGAAATATCGATTAGTTCGATTAACAAAGTCAACAAAATAATTTTAAAATGTTAATTAGCAAATTAAAGAAAGGTTTCATTAGAAAGGCTGGGCAGCGACACTATAATTTTCTTAATTCACTAATCAACAGCTGTCTCATTGAATTTAAAAAGCCAAGTGGATACTTCCCTATCGCTTATTTCTTCCCTCCCTCCGAGTTAATTCAATCATGAAATTCCAATGAATTATTTGTTAATTACGGGAGGGTTTCAAAGGAGAGAATATGCAATCTTTACTCTTTTTAATTTCTATTGTTTAATTTAATTGAGGTCTTATACAAATTGATATTTTATAATTGTTTTATTATTATTTTTAATCACAGAGTTTCTCTCGCGCGATAGGTGCCGAAGTAAAAAATAGCTTCTGCGAAATACACTCGATTTTAAAGGAAGATCAATTACAGGCTTTGAACTTCGCTACTTTTGTCAGGAAAGCAATTTTACAAGTTTGTGTATCCTCCGAACAACCTTAATTTTTCCAGGAAAACAAATATATAGGCTTATACGTGCAAATTGGTTTTGTCAGGAATGTATGTTTGTAGGTTTATAGCTGTCCCTATGCCCTTTTTATATGTTTATAGCTTCTTTGAACACCTTCATTTCTGAGAAAAATAAATTTCTATATTTATAGCTTCTCTGCACGCCTTCATTTTGTCAGGAAAACAAATTACTGGGCTTATAGCTTCTCTATACCCTTTTAACTTGTCAGGAAAACAAAATTCTAGGCTTATAGCTTTTATATACTTTCATTTTGTAAGGAAAACAAATTACTGGGCTCATAGCTTCTCTACACACTTTTATCTTGTCAGGAAAACATATTTCTAAACATATAGCTTCTCTACACACTTTTATCTTGTCAGGAAAACAAAAATCTGGGCTTATAGCTTCTCTACACACTTTTATCTTGTCAGGAAAACATAAAACTGGGCTTATAGCTTCTCTATACACTTTTATCTTGTCAGGAAAACATAATACATGGCTTATAGCTGCTCTATACACCTTTATCTTGTCAGGAAAACATAATTCTGGGCTTATAGCTTCTCTATACACTTTTATCTTGTCAGGAAAACATAATTCTGGGCTTATAGCTTCTCTATACACCCTTATCTTGTCAGAAAAACATATATATAAGCATATAGCTTCTCTACCCACTTTTATCTTGTCAGGAAAACATATTTCTAGGCTTATAGCTTCTCCACACACTTTTATCTTGTCAGGAAAACATATTTCTAGGCTTATAGCTTCTCTATACTCATTTATTTTAACGGAAAACATATTTCTGGGTTGATACATTTTCATGCTTTCCCTTTTTCAGAAAAGACAAATTTATACGTTTCATCCTCTCTGCACACCTAATTCTTTCCGGAAAACACAAATTCCTAGGTTTGTAACTTCTCTGCACATCTACCTTTTGTCTGGAAATATTTCTGGATTCATAACTTTTCTGCGTACCTTTATTTTGTCAGAAAAACTAATTTCTTTGTTTATAATTTCTCCGAACGCTTTCATTCTTTCAGAAAAACAAATATCGAGATCTATTGATTTCACGCAAGGTTTATTTTGTTAATAATAAAATTTATTTGCTTATCGTTAAAAACGTACCATTTTGAAGAAGTTCAACTTGTAATATTTAATTGTAATTCAACTTGTAGGGGTAATTATCATTTAATACATTCATTAGAGATGTATTTACTACAAACTATATTTACCTTTCTATTGTTCTCGCTCCTTTAACCATATTTATTGTTGAGCTTTTTTAATTGATGGAATTATCTATTATCGATATAATATTTAGCATTGAATAAGTTTCATACTGTGTACCTCTTTTACACCACAAAGTCTATAATCTTGTGTAATATTACTCAAATCATATTATTTTAGAACTATGTACTTGAATTTTACCATATAAATATTGTGAATATATATTATAATGAGTCAAATAAAATTTTCATGACTTAGAAATAAATATAATATATAAATATTGACGAAAAAGAGAGTTCATTATATATATAGGAAACACATCTCGATACACATTCTGAATCTTGAACGCCATATACTAATTCTATCTTTACACGAAATAATATATTTCTCAGTTAACCTATAAAGTCTAATGGATTGCCGTTCAAATTTGCTCATGTTGCCTTGTGCCCGTTTTCTTAGCATGTTTTGCTATTTCGACTTCAAATACCTTTTCCAATTCTACCTAGGAATCCTCCACCCGGGGCTTCTTGAGATTGGTTGTCGATTTCTCTGTGGTTTATCAACAAACCCTTTCACCTAGATAGTGAAGGTTCAAATATGTGCGCAAAGAGACACGACATATTCATATTCAAACGCTGATAGAACTACCGTTAAACAATCTACATTATATTTTATTATCCATCAATCTGTATTCCAGTATATTTATTATTGATTCTCTGGCATAGAGTATATAATGTAAAAACAACCAAAGATTCTGCATGGTATTTGGTGTTCAACACAAACATAGCCCTTCAACTCAATACTCATTTTTTTTCTCGTTTCAGATTTTCTGACAAAATGACAGTTTTTTTATTTATTTGTTGCAAATTCACTTATCCGCATGATTAATGCCAGGAAATGTTTTTCCATTTAACCAAATAATATATCAAATCATAATATTGTTGCGTTGTTGGTTGACAAAGAATAACTTGCGTGGGTACAAAGGATCTTCAGGACTTTATTTAAGCCTAATAAATAAAATAATTAAAGAAGAGTGACAATTTGACAATTAAAACAAATTTATTGACAACTCAGTCAATATTTACAGAATGAGGAAGAGATCACAAAAATAATTAGTGAAAATAAAAAGATAGCAATAAAGAAGAGTGCAAAATTTAAAACAACAATAAAGAAAACAGCAGTTACAAACTGACCAACTGCAGCACGGTGAGGGAAAGCAGGAGCAGAACAGGAGACAGAAGTTTGTAGAACCTTCTAGAATCTTCCAGGAAGTACACCGGCGTCGGCGGTAAGCATCAATCAGACCTCTTGAGACAGCAGCGTTTGCTTGGAGTACACCACGTAGCTTCGTTCTTCTACCCCCTTGCATGAGTTTCTCATCCCTATATATACCGGAGTAGATCATCTTTCCAGAACGGTCATGGTTGGTTAACCAATCAGAAACCCGCCAGCACCATGCCTTGCGTAATCGCTTTAGATTGGCCAATCAGTTGTCTTCTGCTTTTTATACATTATTCTTGAACGTTCCAGAACATTATCTCTCCATTCTGGAATGTAATTTTCTTTCTAAGTAGCAATATTATCACATCTAATCACATTCTAGTTTATCAAGTGGGCGAGGATTGAGGTAAATATTTATTTCCTTCAATATATATGTAAATAATCAAGCCAATATATGCAAAATGAATAGTTAAAAAGTGAAATGGCACTGGGATTGGGTGAATTAATTAAGAAGAAAGAAAAAGGCATCCCTGAATGTGCAACTAAAACTTGCCTATACCGAATGATCAGTTTTCTTTTGCTTAGATACAGCTCGTACCACGCTGACGAGGACCAAAACCCCAAAACGCGTACGTAGTTAGCTTATCTTGATTAATCAAGAATGGGTATTTAGCCAATTTTGGAATAATTAAAAGTCAATTAATAATTGATATTTATTCCGATAGATGGCACAAGCCATCGGCAACTTTTAGTTGCACGATCTGGAGATGCCTTTTTCTTTTTTCTTAAAGTTTAGTTCGCTAAAGCTGGTGTGTTGTGGCTTTGTCCCCGACCCGAGGCCGCTAATTGAGGCGACGGTCAATAGATGGCGTCTAGTTTTAGACGTCTATTTTGACGTAAGAGGCGACCCTTGTCTCTTTAGATCAATTTCCTCCAGGTAAAATTTCCATCTATAAAAGAAATAGTTATCAATTTTTCATGAGTAAATATTTAGGTTTTATATAGAGTGTCTTTTGTAGAATCTCGTAGGTTGTTTCAAGTCCTGTTGGGGGACACTTGGCCGCGTATAATTTACAAAAAATCAATTCGCTTTGAAATGAAATCGAATCGTCAATCTCCGCTCCATGATATATTATATAAGTCAATTCACAGAATAATACTCAATAAATTACTATTACAGTTTAATATATAATTGGTAAAATATACAAATTTGAAATCATCATCAAAGGTAGAAATAGTAGAAAAATGAAATTGTACCGGGATCAGGTGGATAAATTTAGGAAGAGAAATGCATCTTCTGATCATCTAAATAACAATCAGAAACTTTTAGTTCAACGATCAGTAGATGCCTTTTGTTTTCATTATAAGTGCTATAATAAGTTCTATACTTATATTTTGTTCTGAATTTTAAAAATCAAATTTATACAACCATTATTCATACAAAAATTACATTTTATCAATTAATTGTGTTTCAATAATTATTTTGCGGTTTGCCCAAATCTACGATAGAGTTTTAAATGAAGTAAGTGATATAATGTAGCAGGCAGTAAACGACGTGGTTTACCTTGTGGTACATTTGTTCGTCCTCCAGTTAATTATCCAGTTAATTATTCAAATGTGGATTTAGGAAGTTTCAAATTTGTGTTTGGAGATACCTATACTGATTTTAACACATGTTAAAATATTTTAGCAACGCGTAACAAATAAAATCAACGAATAAAACAATAAAAACAAAACAAAAAATGGGAATGAACCTTTCGCTTTATGATTTCGCGCTTTTTAAAAAAATAGTGTTGATCTTCGAAATATTTGCAGGTCGAGGGGAGTCATTGCTTGTACTATAGTGCATTGCATATTTACACATATGAAAAAATAAAAACTTGCTTTGGAGATTTATATAATATATATTTTAAAAAAGAAATAATCTTTCGTGAAAACAAATGTGGCGTTTCTTTATAAAAAAAAAAATGAAAATACAAAGTTTATCTTTTTCGTGCTGCTAACATAAACATAAGATATTGCTGAAAATTTTTTGAGTTATTTGAGTAAGTAATTTAAAGGAACTTTTATTTTTCTGTGAAATAAATAGTACAGAAGTGAAATTGTACTGGGGGATCAGGTGAATAAATTAAGACATCTCCTGATTGCCATGGAAGTCATCAGCACTTTTAATTGCTCGATAAGGAAATGCCTTTTTATGCTGTAAGAGTCTATGGAAGAAGACCAAATTTATAAAAATAATCCTTCATATCTTGAAAATTATTTCTGGTAGATAATTTTGAATTTGCCAATCGGGGATGTGGTTATTTCAAAATTGTGTGTTCAACCAAAGCGATAATGGACTGTTGCTTTGTAAAGCGGTTTTATGTTGCATTTAGCGATAATCGAATGTTCACCAAACTCGATAATTAATTTCGGTAGACATTATATACAGGCAAATCAATAAATGGGGTTTAATTTGGTGCCAAGTTTGAAAATAAGGCCTTGTGTATGTGGATTTGAATGACGAAGGATAATACTTGCGTTCCCAATGTTTTAGGGTCCGATAAGTACTTTGTTTACTAATGAATGATCGATCAACACATGAATTTGAGCAATATTTTGAAATGCTGTCATCCAATGAATTTGGACCTAGATACCGTAACCCATATTGACACCACAAGACCAATCAAGTTAGACTAAATAGAAATTATCAAATAGTGTCCGTTTATCAAAACTAACAGCTAGAAATATTTCGCTATTCCGCCTATAAGAGTTTCTTTCCTTATCCCCGATAGTGTTGCCGCAGTCAGGGACGGCCCGAGCTGTCAGTCAATGGGTCGATGTTCAGAGAAGTATTGACGGCCGGCGTGACCACCTTATTGAATTGTCGCCAAACATTGCTCGCTGCTCATTTGTGAACTTCGATCCCAGTTCAAGGCGGTTGTTTTCACTTGCTGCTACCGCCTTCCATCCAATGTGGGTGATTATTACTTTTTAAATTGAAAATTACTATTCATGAACTGCTGTAATTTAGGAAATACTAACTTTGCCAGAAGGTTCATCTAGCCAAACCGAGTTCTGACACTTTGTGAGTGCAACTTCCAATTTTCTTAAACATTTGAAAATGCTGCACACATTTCAATTCAAGGCGGTTGTTTTCACTTGACACGATTGCCTTCCACCCCACGTGGAGAATTGTTCATTTTTTTTAAATAAAAAAACTACTATTCATGATCTGCTGAATTTTTATAAAATCTAAATTTACCAGAAGGTTCAATATCCAAACCAAGTTCTGACACTTTGTGAGTGTAACTTCCAACTTTCTTAAACATATGGATATGCTGCACTTATATAGACTCACTATAGGTAGAGGTTTGCTATAAGGATATTGATATATAGAGAAAAGTCACTTCCATAGTCAAAATAGATACTGAACTAAGTTCCATTGAATTTCAAGTCTTTGCAGAAAGAGGTTGAGAACGAAGCCACAACTCACACGTGAAGAAGGCTTAGGTTTTGTTCTTTCGTCAGCCCAAGGCAAGACCACATGGTTTTGATGCATAATTTTCCAAAGGGTGTTCATCTGGCAAAATGTCTAGGTTAATATTGAATGGCTAAATACAAGGTGTGTCCCATAAGTTCCCGGACTGGGTCCATAAAAAAAAAAAGGTAAGATATTTTAAAAAAAAATTATTAAAACTTTTTAAAGTAATCCCCCCTTGCTTCAACGCACCAGCGCCATCGTTTCCCCAAATTGTCGAAACAGTTTTTATAGAGCTCTTTTGGAATGCTCTTCAATGCCAACAGAGATTTTTCTATTATGTCATCCCTGGTGTCAAAATGTCTTCCTTTTAGAACTGCTTTAAGTTTGGGGAACAGGAAAAAGTCATTTGGTGCGATGTCTGGGGAATAGGGTGGTTGAGGTAGGATTTCTGTCCCGTTTTTAGCCAAAAAAACTCGTCACCAAGTGCGCTGTGTGAGGGCGGGCATTGTTATGGTGTAGGATCCAGTCACCATTAGGCCATTTTCTGGCATTTTTTTTCGAATCGCTTCCCTTAGATGGCGAAGAATGTCCAAATACATTTCCTTAATGACCGTTTGGCCTGCAGGAAGATACTCGTGATGAACAATGCCCTTGTTATCCAAAAAAGCGACCAGCAACACCTTGTTTCTGGATTTCAATATCCTGGATTTTTTTGGTCTAGGCTCACCCTGACCTCTCCACTCGGCATATTGACGCTTGGTTTCAGGGTCATAGTCATAGACCCATGTCTCGTCGCCTGTGATTATCTTGTCTTTCCATTCCGGATCCGTTCTTGTCATTTCCAACATGTTCTCACAGGTTGCAAGCCGACACAGTTTTTGCTCATTAGTGAGGAATCTTGGGATGAATTTTGCAGGAGTCTTTTTGAGCTTCAAATCTTTGGTTACGATCCTTCCAATCGTTGTTTTAGAGATGCCTGTGTCTTGCTCTAGCTCCAGCAAAGTGGTTCGAGGATTTTCTTCTATCAAATCGGTGATTTTTTGCACATTTTGGGCGTTCTTGCCGAGGATCATCTTCAACAGAAATTCTGCCAGCTTTAAATCTAGAATGTCATTCAAAAACAGTTGTTCTTTTTGGGGGGTCATTGGGGAATGCTTTATTAGGCATTTTAAAAGTTTCGGTTGCTGATATTTGAAGTTTCACACAAATTTCTATGCAAATCCTCTGCTTCAATTTTTGTTCCATCGTAAAATCGCCGCAGCGCTAGGTGTGACCTTTAAATAAATTAGAATGACCTTGGCGCGCGCTAATGTACCGCCTCGATATTGGTACCACCGTGTTCCCAGATATTTTTTTCTATAATAAACAGTCAAATTTATTTACATTTTTCATTTATTTATTTTTTTATGGACCCAGTCCGGGAACTTATGGGACATACCTTGTATATAGATAGAATTTTTCCGGGGAGATATTTAAATTTCTCTTTAAAGTTATGAAAATAAATCGGATGACTAATCTATTCCTGCCGTATCTCACTCACTATCGGCGACTGTCTGAGATTGTGAGTTGGATTCTGAAACCAGGTGATCGATAAATATATCTTACTTGGATGTGACGATATTTATATAGGCATTTTTCAATATATATAAAGGTAAAAAGGCAATAAAATTAAAGAAAGCAGATTTTATAACTTTTTCTTAAATTATTCCTAGGACACGTAGTACAGGACATGATAATCATGGTGGGTAGAAATTGGCGACTGCTTTTACTGTAGGTGCACCGCGTGTCTACACATGTGAAAAGCAGTTCGACTTTGCACTTAAAATGTGCCAGAGCCACGTTTGATTATCTGCACTCGCTGATGGGGGTTGGACCTTTGCAATAATTGGGACAACTGGATAATTTTTTTTAATTAGAAAAAAGTGCCCAATGCGGGAATCGAAGCCGGGTCGTAGCGGTCGAAAACCAACGGTTTAGACCATCCTTCCACTGACCCCCAGATTTTATAATTAATTTCTATCGATCACATAAGCCTGCATATACACCTAACATATAATTCCAATTAAACAGTACAATAAATATTTGAATGTCACCTGTATGGATATGAATGGCTCCTTTGTGAGGGCCTCACAATACTCGCTGATGTATGGTCGATCAAATTGGTGAGTTAACGAGATTTTAGCCTCACCTTTATTTTAAATAACTTTTCAATACATATTTTCATATAAAATTGTATCAAAGATAAAATACCCTTTAAGCTCCTCACAAATATTGATAAATAGAACTGGTATTTCCAACCGTGAAATACTTTGTTTTTCAGGCTGTAAATATCGTTAGGTATGCAAACCTAGGCGAAATATCGGATAATTATACAAAATAGGTATATTAGAATATTTTAAATTTATAGGATGTATATGGGATTAGAATATCTATAGAGTGTAGATTTAAGATGAAATTAAGACGTATAAATGATGTTATTCATTTATTTGTTGGGGTGGTCGGTGGAAGAGCGGTTTAAACTGTTGGTTTTCGACCGCTACGGCCCGGGATCGAATTTAGTCACCTTTTTAATTAAAAATTTGTTCAAATGACCCCCAATTCTTGCAAAAGTCCAACCCCACCAGCGAGAGCAAGTACGGGTATCTGGTTAATTTCTAAGTGCAAAGTCGAACTGCTTTTCACATGTGTTGACATGTGGTGTACTTACAGTAAAAGCAGTCGCCAACTTCTACCCACCATTATTATCATGGTCTGTACCACGTGTACTATCTCTCTCTCTAGGTATAATAATAACCTATTTGTTTCTTTCTCTAGATTATAACAGATATAAAATGGAAGAAAATCCGACACCACCTAGACTTAAACTGTCTTCTCTCATATATTGGAGGGAGCTTGATGAGCTTCTGATAGTGTTTAGGGAACCTTTTGACAGCCTTTCAACATATATTTATAATATTTAGAAATATATTTGAGAATCACTTCTAAAATTGAACTGATAACTAAATCAACGCTAAATATATAAGTATAAATCAATATTACCTGTTTATGCATATAAGAGAATAATGCGCTAATATTTATCATGGCAATTAGAGCAGTAAAAATTTATTTAAATCAGTTTCAAAAGTAAAATTCGTGTTTTATAGTTTTATTTCTTATTGCCATGTTTAAAATAAAATATTATTTTATTAAGCCATGAAGTAAATAGTTCACAGATATAATTAAAATCTATATAATTGTCAGAAAGGACAACCTATATTTAAGAAATTAATATTTGTACTTTCAGTATATATTAAATAAATGATATATTTTCATCTAATTCATTAATTTTAAAAAAGGGCACCTTCTTTAGTCTAACCATCTATTGTCACGTTTGAAACAAAATATTATTTTAATAAGCAATGAAGAAAATAGTTCACAGATATTCTTAAAATTGATATAATTGTCAGAAAGACCAGCTATATTTAAGAAAATAATATTTGCACTTTCAGTATCCCATGTTTTAATCGATCGTAAACAAGACTGAATATTTAACAAAATCCTATTGAATATTTTCAGCATGAATCTGGACGTAGATGAACATTTTAAGAATTTAATATATCTATGAGCTATGTGCTAGCGACCCAGCAAGTTTTCAAATCTCACAGGTTTGCATAAATGATATATATATTTTTTAATTTAATTAATTAATTTTAAAAAGGGCACTATCTCTAGTCTCACCATCTATTGTCGTTTTAATAACAAAAATTAAAAAAGAAAATATAGTGCACAGATATACTTAAAATCGATATAATTGTCAGAAAGGAACACCCATATTCAAGAAAATGAGATTTGTACTTTCAGTATATTAAATAAATGGTATATTTTTATCTAATCAATTAATTTTAAAAAGGTCACCATCTTTATTCTCACCATCTATTGTCATGTTTATAACAAAATATTAAAAAAGAAAAAAAGGTTCACAGATATTCTTAAAATCGGTATAATTGTCAGGAAGGACCACCTATATTTAAGAAAATAATTTTTGTACTTTCAGTATATTAAATAAATGATATATTTTCATTTAATTAATTTATTTTAAAAAGGGCACGATCTTTAGTCTCACTATCTATTATAATGTTTATAAAAAATATTTTAAAAAAGGTTCACAGATATTCTTAAAATCGATATAATTGTTAGAAAGGAACACCTATATTTGAGAAAATGAGATTTGTACTTTCAGTATATTAAATATATGTTATATATTGAGTAAAATTAATCATTCCTCCAGGGAAAAGTGTCTTTTCAAAAAATATTTATTAATCTATAGCTTTCGGGCACGGACACCCTTCTACAGGAGAAAACCTGGTATAATGATACGCCAATAGAACACGAGTTAAATATAATCGGATACTATTTTACATAGAAAATATGTTATATAGGTTTATATAATTCATTAAATTTTAAATGGACACCATCTTTATTTTTTAATTTTTAAAAAATTTTATTATTACAGAAGCACTAAGTCTATAAGACAATTGTGCTATATTAGAATTATTTACATATATATCTTCAATTATTTACACGATGAATTAGTAGTGATTTATAAATCTGTGTACAAACTGCTCTAAACTTGCCAAAGTGTTCATAAGATTGAGTATATACAGTAAGATGATTTGGCATTATGTCAAAGTAAGCAAGTATAATTTGGTTAGTCAGAGGGCAAGCCAACAAAGGATGCTCTGGTGTTTCAACATCTAGACAGCATTCACATGTTGGACCATTTATAACTCTCAAGTCAAAGAGAAAAGCATCTTTATAAATGCAAATACCTTCTTGGAGAAAGAAAGTGATGACGTAGAGGTAACTAACTTCCAATCCATCAATGTTAACACCAACTCTATATCTTCAATATTTATGTGAAGATCCAAGGAGGAAAAAGAACTTTAAAATCCCAATAATGCCGTGGAATTACATTTAGTAAAAATATTTTAAATTGCTGCGGCAAAATTCCCATCTCCGCTATTGATAAATCAACTCCAATTTTAGATGTCATCGCTCTAAATTGAAAAATATTTAAAATTCAATGGAGTTATCTTGTAGAGATAAAGGTTATTGGGAGGATCAAAAATAAGGATGGAATATTTCAGATACACGGTCGATTGTAAAGTCAGACACTTTTATGTCTTATATCGGAATTACTCACTTGTATAGATAAAGGTTATTGGGAAAAGAGAGAGAGAGAGATCAAAATTAAGGCTTGAATATTTCATATACACGGTGATTCTTCTGTCTTACATATCAGAATTATTCATTTGTAGAGATAAAGGTTATTATTAGGAGGATCAGAAATAAGGATAGAATATTTCAGATATACGGTCACTCTTCTGTCTTATATCTCCGATGTTTTTATTGTCATCATCAGATGTCCAGGTGGACCAGAAGTCGGACTCCTGAATCCTGTGAGATGGAAACTTGCTGGGTCGCTAGCACATAGCTCCTATTTATATTAAATTCTTGAAATTCTCATCTACGTCCACAGATTCATGCTGAAAATATTTAGTAGTATTTCGTTGAATATTCAGTCTTGTTTACGATCGATTAAAACATAAGATTATTTTTTATGGTTATAATAGGATTTTTCAACAATTTTTAAATCTCTATGTGAATGATAATATCTCATTTATAATCATTTTTCATATTTCTAATTTGTTTTTGTATATAACAATTAACTAAATGGCATTAAATATTTTGAATTGTCATTTTGACTCAGCTTTGATTTTTGAATATCGCTTTCGATATGTTTGGAAGAGAGAGGGATAAAAAAGCCCGCTCTGAATTGACGAGGGTCATCAGCCTGAAACCATGGTCTCCATATGGGCGCTTCTCAATTTGCCAAAGCTGGTGTTGTGGCTTTGTCATCGATCCGAGGACTCTTTTTTTGCGGCGACGGTCAATAGCGTCTTGTTTTGACGTTTATTTTGACGGGACACCTTTGCTTTTTATGGCCTTTCGGAATTTTGGAAAATATCAAAGTTAAGTGTGTACTCCTGTCAACTAGCGTAAGGTGTTTGAAAATACCATTCTGGGGACATTTTTGATTATCAGAAGAAGGAAATCTTGACGTGCGTGAGTTCTTAGGCTGGAGAAGTGCTGAATTTTATTCTAACTCCTTCTCATTGCATTAAATATAAAATATTTACAGGATCCATTTAAAATATGAAAGAAAGAAAAGAGCACGGCAGAGAATATTCAATATTGTACTCCTAGTTTTCAGAAGTTTATTTCGATAGCCGATTGAGCCATGGGTCTTCAAAAAAAAAAAAAAAAGCAGGTAGTTCTCTAATAATTAGGTTACAAGAGAACTTATTGGCACCGCGCTCTCACGGCCGTAGGAAGGTTTAAAAATATATCAAGAATGATACTCAGTCCAGCAGGAAACGTTGACGTCTCAAAATGAGAATTGTTCTATCCAATCGGTACTAACGTGGAAAAATATCACATGTCATCATTTTAGTATGATTATCTGAATTATTAAATTATTTGATAATCAAAATTGTCACATTAACCAATAATTTATTTAACTCCCTACGTTTCAGTAAAGGGTCGTTAAGATATTTTTGTTCCCGGGTTATACAAAATTTTGATGAATCCTGCTTTATACAAATATTTTATTAGAATCTCTGCTTGGTTTCACCGCTAATAGAACTTGTTGAATTGACGCCACTCTCTGAAAGTTTATAACTCAGGAATGAGAAGGTACAAGGGGGATCAATAAATAAGGTGAATTATCTTATTTCTTAAAAATTAAAAAAGCAAAAATAATTAAAAAACAGAATATTAAAATATAACATCGAGAGACTATTTAAGGTGTTCTGTTCTTTTTTCTCACGCGCGGCGCGAAACTTATAAATACACTAAAATGGAAGCTCCCTTGAAGGATTGCACCACGCTTGAACAACGTGCAGTTATTCGTTTCTTGAATGCAGAAGGTATTCAAACATCTCAAATATGCCAAAGAATGAAAAAAATCTATGGTGAGTCTTGTTTGTCTCAAAAAAACATTTATAAATGGGTTAACGAGTTCAAAAATGGACGAATTACATGTTCCTCGGGTCTCAACGTTCGGCCGGTAAAGTTTTGTTAACAATTTTTTGGATGTTGATGGACCAATCTGTCTTGATTTTGTATCCTCAAGGCAACGTATGAGCAGCGACCTTTATTGTGACATTCTTGTAAATAAGCTAAAGCCCGGTATAAGAAACAAAAGAAGAGGGAAGCTTAGTAAAGGTGTTCTCTTCCTTCATGATAATGCAAGGCCGCATACATCATGTAAATCTGTATCTACAATCATTAAATTAGGTTTTGAAGTTTTAGAACATCCTGCATATAGTCCAGACCTAGCCCCCTCTGACTATTTCCTTTTTGGACTACTGAAGAAGGAGTTAAAGGGAAAGCGATTTGACTCGGATGAAGATGTCCAGAAAGTGGTGCAAGATTTGTTTCACACGCTTCCTAAGAGTGCCTATAAAGAGGGTATTTACAAGTTTCTAGAACGATGGAGACGATGTATAGAAAGCCAAGATGATTATTTTGAATAAATCAAGTCCTAATTTTTAATATCGTTCTTATTTTTTCTAATAAATTATAATTCACCTTATTTATTGATCCTACCTTGTATTTGTGATTATTACACCTTCTGAATTTTTGTCAGGTTTATAAGCTAAATGGGAAATAAATAAACTGCTCTCTATAAAACGTTATATATTGACCGTCGCCGCAAAATAGCATCCTCGGATCGGTGGCAAAGCCACAACACCAACTTTGGCAAATTGGGAAGCGTCCATCTGGAGATCATGGTTTCAGGCTAATGGCTCTCGTCAGTCCAGAGCGGGATTTCTCAATCTATTTACAATCTCGAATATATTTTTAATTCTTCCGCTACTATGAGGCTATACGCTAAAACTCCTCGAGGAGCGAACTTGAGAGGTCATTTTGGATGTGGCGAGCACGTGCAACTAGAATGAAACTTTTAAAACATGTAAATTTTACAAGATATAATCAATAAATTTTACCTCTACATACCATATTTGAACTGGAGCTACCCTCCCTAACACTTCAACACTCAAGGCATCAATAAAAACCCGGCAATATAAAGAACAAATAAAGAAAAGGGACAGAGTTTGCGTGCCACAGCACGTGCTTTCTTTTAGCTCAGAGGAACGGATTGTTAGGTAAGATGGACCGGTCGGAAAAATTGGATATCTAAAAATATAAAACGGGGAGAATATTAGAAATATTTCAAGACTTTTTCGGCCTATTTTATATATAGCGCAGTAGTTCTAAACTAATTGGCACATTTTTGGGATCTAAGGATATTTGTAAAAAAAATGGATTATAAAAGTAAAAAAAGGAAGAATTTTTATATTATTCGTATTTATTAAAATATATTTTAATAAATAAATAGAAAGTACCTGAAGATTCGGCTTTAAATTTTACTTGTATGACATTTATGTCCAGTGTCACGTGGATATGGTATTAATCAGTAGTCAAATGGAACTATATCTGAGATGAATGGTCGGATAATATAACACCTGAATGGTAATTGAAACTGTCAAAGAAAAATAAATGTTTTGAAGAAAATTTCGTTTAAATATTCTATATATGCATTTACCGTTACGATTATTAGCTTTTGTCTATAGCACTAAATACCTTTGGTTATTCAAACAAAGAGATCAGGTTAATATCGTCACTATTTCTGTCAATTATGACGTCTAGTAAATTGGTAAAGAAGAGTGCGAGTGATTGAAATGTAACTTGACAAGTTATTGGAGCCCTTGCTCATCCATTGTGCTACTTGACTCTCTTTTCCTATTCTTATAGGCTCTGCTCACGAACAGAACAATATCAGGCCGGCTAGCTCAGTTGGTAGAGCATGAAACTCTTAATCTCAGGATTGTGGGTTCGAGCCCCACGTTGGGCGTTTTATTATTATTTCTTTTGGTGCCATGATCAACGAAAGCTGCCCTCCTACACCCCATTCCATGAGATCATGAACTAATGGAATTCGTGTAATCTTTGCACAAGGGGATAAGAAACAACACAACACAACAACACAATATCAGACCATGTTTTATTTTCTATCTATTCTAAATGCCTTTTTGTAGCCTTTTGTCCTCAGGACTGGTTCAGAAGCCACCTTCAACTGGGAGAGAGAGAGAGAGGTATCACAATCGCAATCCCAAAGACTTCCGCAGATGTATTGGGCTAGGCGACCATTGTTAGAATCTCGCCTGCTAACTGTAGATTTGAAAACTACGATTAACGTTCGATGTCTTAAAGGAAAATATAATCTTATAATAATTATCTTATAGATATAATAATGTGTGTGATATAGAAATATTTGAATTTTATTTTCCTTACTGAAATCTGATATCGTGAAATATGCCATATTTACTCATTGTCTTCAAATTACATTGTTATCAAATCTATTAATATGGAATTTCTTTTGCTTGAAAGGCACTCTGGTTAACAAAAACTCTAATCACCAGAACTAAGGTGGAAACTCTCAAACATTTGACACCTGAATCCGACAGCAACAAGTACCGATATCAAGTTGTCTGAAAATTGGCGCCGTCTCTGCCCCAAAACTTATACTAAGACACATCTGGTTCAGGCTATCGAAGTCAAATTACATTTGATGACATTTGACCATTTTACTTGATCATATGGTATTTAATGTATGGAAAATACTTCCCGACATTTTCCTTCACGGCAACACGGGACTATGAAGGCGATGAAAATAAAGATACTCATCCGCCAAAACTGTACATCTCCAAGGAATCCTTTTCTATACTCAAGAAAAATGTATTAAGGCGTTATTGGCCTTTTCTGGTTCTTAGAGAACATCATAACCTTTTGATTTCTACTACAATTAATAATAGGTTTGAATATTGGTCTCAGGATCGATAGCTAAGAGACGGCAGCCTTCATCGCATAGCACACCAAGGTTTCGGAATTCTCGTCAGCATTCTTCTGGCTCTGTTGCCTCGCAAACACTTCTCCAGAAAACATTAAGTTCTCACATGTTGAAAGAAAAACGTAATTCAGGATAAGAAATGTTTTGAGGTTTAGTGTAGAGAATTGAGCTATCAGTTATTTATCAATCTCAGTTCTATCAGCTGGAATAGCGTTACTTACTCCCTTAGAATATTTATGCAATATCGCCATCTACTCGAACTGTTGGAAACTCATCGACATCTGCTCTTTGCATACGATACAAAAAAACTCAGATTGTATGTACTTTTGACTCACGGCGTGGTGCCGCGATTCCACGCCTGCCGGGAAAAGTATCTTCTGCGCACCAGCGCGCTGATTGGCCGCGAGTGACGTCAGTTGAGTCAGTCTGCCGGAATGGGCGCGGCAGCGAGGAGCTTTCCGGGGTTGCTCTTCCTCATCGCCTCTTCAATGGCTTCCGGTAAGTCCAACTTCTTTCATAACCACCGATATCTTGACACTCCTTGCATTTCCCCTCTATATTAGGGTGCTAATTCCACATTTTCCAAGGAGTTCTCTCTCCAAATAAACAAAGCGAAACAACTTTTAAACTGAAATAAATGCACACAAATAAAGTTCGCTTCTATGTTTATATACGCGGGTCCATTTCCGAACAATTATTAACAATAAACACACACACTATGCATATATATTTTATATTTTGCACTTTGTTTTCAAATCTTGCGTATCAAATGTCAATGCGTGTAATAGTTTGCTACATCTATTCCTAGCTAGAAGGGACCGATGGGAATCGGTCTATAAATAACTTCAAGTTTTGGGAACTTCCCTAATCCTCCTTGAAAGAATGTTGGCCCAACTTCCTTCCAACTGTCACTGGAAAGTTTGAGAAACAAGTTGGGGAGGCATTTATTTATTGGCTCTGTTATATTGAGTTTAGAGTGTGATACCTTTATGTAACATCTTGTTCGCCATATTTACACATAAGTTCTCTACTATAGCGCTGCATATCTACTTCTTTAAGTATATGGCAGCATGTATATTCACTGGCGGGATTGAACAATTTGTATAAACATATTAAATTGTTTCAAGAAGAGATTCTCAGACAAGTTCAACTTTGCAAGTAAGTGCAAAATCCGAACGGCCTTTGGCATCTTGCACTTACCAATATGGACTGTTTCTACATCTATAGCCATTTCTTGCACTAACAATACCCTACCCTACCCATGAGCATCTTATCCTGTACGGTGTCTACTTTAGATAGTGAAGATATACATTTATAAATTTCGTTTTGGTTTGTTGAAAAAATGCACATTATAACGATGCTTGCGTTGATCTGTATGTTCTATGGAGTTATGAGGAAGTGAGAGTTCGCACCGTCCAAGTTTTACACGTGTTTACTGAGGATGTTGTTGTAGCAACTCACTTAGGACGATCCGGGATAGCTGCTTTAGTCAACAAAGTTTCCCTTCGGAGCGGTTCCGCGTCTCTCAATCACAAGATCATTAAGGTCTCCTCCGGGAATTTACAGCACTTTCCAAACATTTTTATATATAGCTTGAATTTGAGGGAAATTCGAGCTTTATGTTTATCTTGGTTGAATTGAAAGGATAAAGAAAATACATGGTTTTACCAAAGGTTCGTAACATATTATGATCATGAAAATTCGAAACTATTATAGACGCGTATGATTCTTTTAAAGTTTAAACCATATCTAATGCCCTTACTGCAATGGAAAAACCCCTCTATAATAATTTCGAATTTTCATAACAGATAGCGTGCTAATGCATTATAATATTATGATTATGTATGTGTATATTTCACAGTGTTTACGAACTTTCGGGACAACCATGTAATTCTGAAACTTGGCCCACCTGCTGATTGGCCACCCTTGATATAAAATATTAGAGTATAAATCATTCTTCTATAAGAATTCTATTATAATTCACCAAAGTTACCAATATTAAAATGGTTGTCCCAAAGGTTCGTAAACACTTGCAAAATATAAATCATAATCATAATATGTTTGCGAAATTTTAGGACAACCTTATAATAGGTTATTCTATAAGATATAGCTTTTTGCAACAGATTTGACGGTAGTGGGAAGTTGCGGAACTACTGAAGCAGGAGGGCACTAGCGGTAACTAGGAGGGCACTAGTTGGAAGAATATCTCAGCACTATAGTTGTGACGTACTTTGGCACAAGAGGAAAACATTTTCAATATTCCGAGTACATACAGTTTCAATGTTTGGATAATTTGAACTCTTTGCTTTGACAAAGAATCAAATATTAACGTTGTTATAAGAGTTGATGAGGACCAGCGCCTGTAAAGAAGGCTTCATTCCATACAACCATTAGGTCAACCATAATACCTTTAACATTTAAAG
The DNA here is from genome assembly GCA_030710605.1 of Cordylochernes scorpioides. Taxonomy (NCBI): domain Eukaryota; kingdom Metazoa; phylum Arthropoda; class Arachnida; order Pseudoscorpiones; family Chernetidae; genus Cordylochernes; species Cordylochernes scorpioides. Next base: position 47,247,195 of record CP092875.1, on the reverse strand, counting down.
CCTAGAAATACACACGATTGGGTTTAATCCTAGTTTCTAACCTACTTACTACCATATAGAACGATTCAATTAAAATAGCCGAGCTTTTCCACCATAAAATGTAGGTTAGATGAGAAAGATAGAAAATTTATATTATTCATCTCCCTTTTCAGAACTCTCATTTAATAAGTAATATTTTTAATTAAAAAGCAATATATTGGTAAAATAAATTATATTTTGATTCAATATATGCCTTTTTAATTAAAGATTCATTTATAGATTGTTATATTTTCAAAACAATAAGTTATATATACACGGTTAGATCAAAAAGTTCCCGAACTTTTAGAAAATAAAATAAAAAACAACTTTGTATGTTATATATAAGTTATTATAAATGATATTTTGATCCAATATATGTATTTTTAATTATATAAGTTATATGTATTTAGTACTTTAAATTAGAAGTTCGTTATATATGTATAAAAAAGAATTTAAAAACATAACTAACTTTTGTAAATAAATTAAATTTGCATTTTGTAAATCTCTCTATTTATTGTACTCTGTGTTTACACAGCCGACATCAATAGAGTCTACCTCTCTACAAAACCTCGGCTGTTTCATTCAACAAAAATTTCAATCTAATTGTATTTCTAATTAACCAAATGTTCTCTCATTAATATCGCTGTAGTTCTCATTGCTGTCCGCAAAATGTTTGAATATTTTTAACGTGTTTCAAATACTGCTCTTTAAATTGACCAAGCAGAACTCGACGTTTTACAATTGTTGAACTGTATTGCGTCAAAGTATATCTTGTTATTTTATAATCCTATATAAAATAAATATTATACCAGAATACGAAGATCAATTTATTTTTCTGAAAAATATATTTCTATTTAGAAAGAATAATGGTATTAGGTTTTATTACGTCGTATAAGTATGGCTTGGTGTTCTTTTGATAATAAAATTATTCACTATATCCTATTACTCAAATTACATAGTGTTTGAGCGCCTGGCTAATTAAAAGTAAATTTATACAGCGGTTTCTCCAGTTTGATCTACTAGACGGCTTCATCATTGCATTTATCCACATATCTTATATTGATGACAATTTTGATGGACTTTTAATAAATATATTAAATATAAAATACGCGCAGGTAATCCCGAATTGTACTCAAAGATGTTTAATAATAACTACCGATGGAGAAAAAAAGTGTATATGAACGTCGACAATTCGATCGGAATTCGACCTTTTCTTGAAAACAAGAGAAGCCAGCTACGTGCGTGTTTCAGGCTCTAGGGCCTCGTTAGTGTGGTGTTGGCTGTGCCCCTCAACGACATGTTATGGCTTTAGGAAAAAAGGTTTTAAAGCTAATTGTGCGTGAAACCAATGAAATATGGTTTAAAACATGTTTAAGAAGATGTATTTATCGTTGATTATCTCGGGAACTTGGTCAAATTGAAGACTTCAAGATTGGTGAATCCATTTTAACGCAATTAACGGTGGGAAGGAAAAGAACAAAAGGGAAGTCGCTCTCCATTGAGCATTCCGCGGCTGTTAGAGGGACCTGCCATGAATAACTAGAGTGCTATTTGAGAAAAATATCCCGATAAAATTTATCCGGCCATAACCATAAATACAATGGAAAAATCCATAAAACTGACGTCGGCGACCAAATTGTTCCTCGCATTCACAATCATCTAGCGGAATATATTTCTGGTCTGTGTGTTTGGCATATCCATATGAACAGAATGGCGCTTTGCTTGAACATCCTTTACTAAGCTGTTGATCCTTGAGATCAGAAAACCTCATAAAGTAGATTTAGTAAATATTTATAACTACAGTAAGGATTTATAATTGATACATCAAGTTTTTCTCTCTAGTGCCTTAAGGGTATGTGGTGTACTTAAAATATACGCAACCTCGAAACTTATACACGCTATCATAGCTGCTTTCACCATATGTATTGGATAATAACCGCTATACTGTAATGGAGATAAAAACTTAAAGGCATTTGTAGCTGGGTTTATATTAACATGAGTAGGGAATGGATTAGACAGCTAGAAAGGGGATATAAAACAAGGATTGCTGGAAATCCCTATCTTCGAGTTGTAAAACCAAAGACCAGCCATTAAAATCACCATAGTTAAAGGTCTAATATAAATTTCTATTGTAACACCGATTTAATAACTGAACATCGTAACAATTTATGGATCAATCCCAGTAAGAGAACAACATCTTGAAGATATAGATGGAAATTTTGCCGGTGGATATTCATTTATTCAATAACGGTCACTTGTCCCATCAAAAAGACTGAACTATAGTCTCCAGGTGGTCACTTCTCATTTGGCCAAAGCTGGTGTTGTGAGTTTGTAACCGACCCGAGGCCGCTGGTTTGCGTCGATGGTCCATAGATGGCGTCTAGTTTTGACGTTATTTTGACGGAAGAAGTGACCTTTGTTTGTATATATATTAAAACAGTTTGGGCTTTAAAGTATTTGTGAAGGTTTTCTTGTATTAAACTTTCGTTGAGAAATATCTCAACCTACATGATCATAGAAATGAGATGTCTATTCGAATATAATAGTGAATATAAGTAGCATCTTTAAGGGCTGCCTTCTCCAACTTAGAAGTTCATTGACATGAAATGAAAACGGTCTCTTGGCTATTTACCTTTGTATATTTTGGACTATTTATCAACTTTCTATATAAAAGTTTCAAATTGTAAAACTCTTATTAAAAAGAAATGTAATAAAAACGAATCAGATCGGTATTAATAGGACTAAAACATTTCCATAAGAATTTGTGATGTCATTTTTATTACAACTTTAATGTGTAAATTTCAGTGGCAATATTTGTTTTTTCGAGCATTGGTTTAGGTAAAAAATTTCATTAAACATTAGCTTGATTATTCATGTGATTTCTCATATCCATTTCTTCTTGTTTCCAAGATTGTATATCTAAAATATTATCTCTATCTTCACTGTATTTTTGTATTTGCATACTTTAAGCCCTTATTTGTTGTTCACAGAAGAAAATGTTCGAACATGTTTATATATTTATATTTATGAATTTCTACTGTTCTCAAAGCTTATGTTCCTATAGTTAATTCCAAATACATTTTAAAAGATATGATGCACTAGCGCGCCATCTGTTATCAAAATTCGAAACTATTTTAAAGGCGTAAGATTCTTTTTGATATTAAACAATTTCTACTGCCCTTACTGCAATGGAAAAATTAAACTGGCGAAACCACTGTGAGGGTTCACCACTGATGAGCCAGGCCCTCCCATTAATTTTTCCATTGCAGTAAGGACAGTAGAAATTGTTTAATATCAAAAAGAATCTTACGCCTTTGAAATAGTTTCGAATTTTGACATTTTAAAAGAGTTCATTTTTCAGTACCGGTATAAGGGTAAAGCAAACCAATACAATATTAGAGCGGTATGGTAGATTAAAGTGACGAAACCACGAGAGGATTCACCACTGATGAACCGGGCCCTTTCATCATTTTAATCATTCAATAAGGGCAGAAGCAAATGTTTCAATTTTAAAAGAAACATAGCGTCATAAATAGTTTAAATTTCATATTTAATTTCTTGAGTAAAAACCTTGTTCCAAACTACACTAGATTAAAAAACTCCAGGTAAATTTGGAATGTTTTAGAAATTTGCACAGAGTGTATACATTTTTACGTATACAGTAGAACCTCCCTTTAGCGTACACCCTGCTAGCGGACACCTCTTCACTAAAGACAGTTTTCATTTGCAAAATTACCATTTTTACTATTTAGCAATTATCCGGTAAGAGGAAACCTCTCCCTAATGTACAATTTGGCTCTGTAATTAGGTGTCCTTTACAGGGAGGTTCAACTGTATAAGAAGAAAGGAATCTATCTACAAACTTGATCGAAAATCTAATTCGCCAGGTTAAGAAAAAGAAAGTTTGTACCATCTTGAAAGCAATCCAAGTTGACCTGAGAGTTGTAATGAAGGTGTACTCCTGTCGCCCTCCCGCCATTAATCACAGTCACATTAAAATGGTAATGACGTTATAGAAATTCAAATTGTTCTCCTCATTAATTGGCCCACTCGCTCTCTTTCTTAATAACCCTTTCCTTCTAATTGAAAGACGAGATTACATTCGGAAGATGTTGTTGAGGAACAACCAGACATAATTTTGTCAAGTCGGTATAGAAACGGCTGCGAATTGTATAAAGCTGTCTTGTTGCAACGCGTGGTAAAATCTTATATTATGCGTTATAACCTCCGACCAGAACTAATTCTTAAGTTATCCTCCTTTTGTTTCTACCAAAAGGTAAAGGCCACCAGGTTATTGTCGGACCCATTCTTAATTTGCTACTCTATAATATGCTAGGATATATATGTAGTGTGCATGGTGTTTTGTGTTGATATGAAAAACAATATTTCTTGTTGAATTCCAGATTTCTTCGATAATCTTCCAATTAGCTATCTAGCCTTCTAGTTTTACCAACTCTGGGCATTCTGAAGTAGCTGTATCTAATCGTCATAAAATATATATTACATCTATAGGTTAGGACATCATTTTTATGAGATTTTCTAATAACACTAATATTAGCACGCTAGTTCTTTCCCAGCACGTTTAAAACAGCAAAATCATTTTCTCTCATTTCCAAATTGAAAGTAGTCTAAACACCTTGCAGCGTTCAAATCAATAACGTCTCATGTGAAATGTCAACGTTTAGATAACTACTTAACTTCGGTTACTAAATTCTCTAACTTACTTAAATGGATATTTTATCACAGACATTAATTGCTCGTATGGAATTATCCATAAATAGATACTCTATCGCTGAAGGAAATCAATTCTAAAAGAAAAAATACTTTTTCCCATAAAAATTGATGCAAACTCTAAGCGCATTCTATTGGCCATATCTCTATAATAGCCCAAACTTCGCCAAATTAAGAAAGTCCACATGTAGAGACTATGGGTTCGGACTATTGCCCTCTTCTTCCCAGGGTGATTTCTAATTCATGAGATCCACAAAAAATAGGCCTTTCCAGTTTACCGAAACTGGTGTTGAGGCTTTGTCACTGACCCGAGTCTGCAAAAATTAAGAGACGTTTACAATAGAAGATGCATGGTGATTCTGAATCTATTTAACTGTAGTGTTGTCTCCTCCGTTAAAAAATCTTGACGTTACTATACCTAACATGAATTCATATTATATTGGGCCGCAGTATGCGAAGATGCCACTATCATGAATGTGACCACAGGAGGTTGAATACCTTTTATAAAGAATATTGTGTGTGTGGATACACGACCCAATATATATATATAATAAGTAAAACGAAAATTGCCATTATACCGCGAATGTTTTTTTTTAAACGAAAAATCGAAATTTATTTTAAAGAGAAATAGCGATTATTTCTAACTTTAAGGATGAAGTATGATAGGATGAATTGTGAAGAGTAATGATAAACGGAAAAAACAAAGTGTCCAGGGATGGGATTCGAACCCACAGTGTTCCGCTTACCGGGCAGATGCCATGTCCACTAGGCAAAGTTAGAAATAATCGCTATTTCTCTTTAAAATAAATTTCGATTTTTCGTTTAAAAGAAACATTCGCGGTATAATTGCAATTTTCGTTTTACAATCATTAGCCGCGTTACATTGTATTTTAAATTACTTTATATAATATTTACGAACGGAAAAATATGTCCAGGGTAGCCTAGTGGACATGGCATCTGCCCGGTAAGCGGAACACTGTGGGTTCGATTCCCATCTCCTGGACACTTTTATTTTTCCGTTTATCATTACTCTCTACAATTCATCCTATCATACTTCATCCTTAAAGTTAGAAATAATCGCTATTTCTCTTTTAAATAAATTTCGATTTTTCGTTTAAAAGAAACATTCGCGGTATAATTGCAATTTTCGTTTTACAATCATCAGCCGCGTTACATTGTATTTTAAATATTACTTTTTATATATAATAAGTATTGAATAATTGTTAAATACCATCATGTTATTTAGTCCTAAAATCCATGGACATGGTTTTAGTGACTTCCTCTTCTATTGGTCCTGAAGATTATACTGAAAGAAACTTTGTTTTCCAAATTCCATTCAAAATGTTCTTTCCATTTAGGGCAACATTTACTTTACATTAGCAGATCTCCCTATTATAATATTTTCCACACGCCTTGGTTGATCCTCCAGCAAAAGACAACGCACGTTGCTAAAAACGAAGTCCTATTCGAACATTCTAAAAATGTTGAGAATTTTAGCCTCCTGTCCAGACAGACTTCTCCGAATTTACTATCGACGTCGCCATATAAATAGATAGAACCAACCTTTCTTGACGTATTCCTCTTTAAAGTGCGATGTCATCAAATTTCTTGCTTCAAAATATTTTGAGAAACTTTGGAAAATTATATTCGTTTTCCCAAAAAATTCAAAATAAAAATTCGAAATTAAAATAACAGCCTGTCAGATTAAAAAAATAAAAAATAAACGAGAAATATTGACCCCCAAATTTCTGTTTTTACATTCATTATCAGATAGGTCTCTGGCTGTCCTTCGTTCTAATCTACAGAAAAAGAAATCGCAAAATAAAATTTCAAATGATTATTATTTTATTATCCCAAGTAAACATTGTACAAGCAATAATAATCATGATAGGTAGAAATTTGCGACTGCTTTTACTGTAAGTGAACCACATGTCTACATATGTGAAAAGCATCAAATGAATATGGAACTTCTTAAATGAAGTGCTTATATTTGAAAAAAAATTATATATATATATATATATATATATTAGAAAAGTACTTTGGAATTATTCAAATTCGAAATGTTTCAATCTCTTACTAGCTTATATAAGAAATCTTCCACGTATCTTCTGTCCAGCAAACTCTGTTTGCAGCCGATATTTCTAACGATGGTTGGCGAGTCGTCTGCACAATTAGCTTGTCATAGAGGAATGTCAGGTAGGCAGGCACAGTATTAACCAACATTATAACCCCACAAATAGCTTTATTTTTTATTATAAACTTTTATTAGATTTGAGGTTTATCGCATACTTTTATTAGAGTTCCTCAACCACCTTTTTATTGTGGATCTAAAATATTAACTTTTACATTCAACTGCCACAGGCTAAATTGTCGTCTGCCAGGAAAAAAAGTTTTGGGCGCGCGCTTGTAATAAAATAGAGAAAATATATTAAAAATATAGCTTCTCTCTCTCTCTCATTTTTTATTATATTTTGTGTTGTGAATAAAATACTACACCTAGATATGTTATGTGGCGTTCTTGTGTTTGATATATTTATAATATATATATTTTTGAGAGAAATATTGTTTCTAAAAATTCTTATGGAATTATAAAATAGCCATTTTAGAGTTAACTATAATTTATCAAAATTCGAAACTATTATAGACGTGTATAATTCTTTTTAAAAAATAAACAATTTCTACTGTGGTACTGCAATGGAAAAATTGTTTATTTTTAAAAAATAATCATACGCGTCTACGAAGTTTTGAATTTTGATAACAGATGGCGCGCTAATGTATCATACTATAATTTATAAACAGACATTTTTATTTGTGTTAAATTATGTATGGAAAAAAAAAATGTATAATATCGACAGAGACATTTATAGGATTTTTAAAAAGGCATACAACGCGCCATTTATCGGTATAAACCTCAACTATATGTCGCTTCGGTTATATTTCCCACACACAATATTGGTCAATTCTCTATATCTTTCTTAAAAGCTAAACATGTTCAGGTTTCAAGCAGTCGTCTTCTGTATCTCAATGACAAGATCTTTTTGTTAAACTATTAAAATGTGTATTTACGGTGCGTGAGTTTGCTTTAACACGTAGAAGAGGGTACCTATACTAGTATACACGCATGGACAAAACTTAAAGAAGTGTAAAGTCTTTGATGACGATGGTTATCTGTTTTTTTTTTAAAGGAGACAAAGGCAATTTTGTTCACACTTGGCTATCTCGTGTGTCTTCAATTAAAGGATCACTGTGTATTAAATATATGTTCCGAGTTATTGTCTCAATCCCGATATACATACTGAAAAGTATAAATTTGTCCATGAGTGTATATAGAAGTAGGGAGAAAAAAACCATCAAAAAGCCAAACATGCTCTGACTGTCCAAATGTGTTTAAAGATGTCAAAGAGCTATCAAAGAGATTATAGAACGACCTTTGACAAATTTTACCGCAAATGTTTATTTTGAACGAAAAATTGTAATTTTATTTCAAGGAGAAATACGACTATTTCTATCCTTAGGGATGAAGTATGAAAGGATGAATTGTGAAGAGTAATGATGAACGGAAAAATAAAAGTGTCCAGGGATGTTCTGTGTCCTGGATACTTTTATTTTTCCGTTCATCATTACTCTTCACAATTCATTCTTTCATACTTCATCCCTTAGGATAGAAATAGTCGTATTTCTCCTTGAAATAAAATAACGATTTTTCGTTCAAAAGAAACATTTGCGGTAAAATTTGTCAAACGTCATTCTACAATCATAAGCCGCATTATATTGTATTATCAAAGATATGTCAAACTATCAAAATAATTATTCGTATCTACACTAAACCTTGATATAATATTTCATCAGAATATTGACCTATATTACCTTCCCTTGAACTTTCAGTAGAATTTCATATATCAACCATGATTTCATTGTTTTCTTCTTTTTATCTCAACCTTTTCTCAAGGAAAAACTACATTTTCCTTGCCGAAAGAGATTCCTCGCAACGTTGGGAAAATAAAACAATATAATATACTTTTGGTGCAGGAATTTAGTACTTCTGAAAATAACTTTCCAACCATGAATTGTTTCACAACTTATCTTGATATATTGCGCATAATTGTATCGGTAAATAAACCACAATTCTTTATATTCTGATAAAAAGGACAATCTAGATGACATGGTTTCATGCCGTGATCCTCATCGGTATAGGGTCGTCTCCTGCTGGCTTTGTAGCATTCTACGAGAGTAACTTTGACATCGGCCGAATCTGGCAAAACTGTGTTTAATCTGGTAGAGGGCTAACATTTCTGACCAGAATATTGCGGGTAATTCTATATACAGTTACGAGCGTCATCAATTCTTTTTCATCTCTGTCACCGTTTGCTTTTTTTTTTGGAATGGCGCACTCCTATTGGTTGGCTACGATCACGCCACCTTTGCCCCCTCCCCCCCCCATCATGCCCCCCCCACTCGCTTTGTTGTTTTTGTAACTATTGTTTTGGAGCGGGTCGCTCCTTAAATAATCTATTGTTAACAATACCTCATTATAGGTCCTCAAATATCGAAAGTATAGGTATGTAGCTTTTGTACTATTAAGGTGTATATATATACACATACTTATGTACATATGTAAGTACTATTACCATTAGGGATATATATGTCCTATCTACATAAATGTAGATATAATACTATATACTCTATTGACATATATATTATGACTTACCTATACTATATATACCGCATACATACCAATATTGTACATGATTCTATGTACTTATTGTACATGATTTAAGGCGCCAATTTATAATTGTAACAAACAGTATTTGAATAAAAACATTCAATCGGGTAAAACACGGGCGTTAATGATCCAACAGGTCCACGTGTCTAAATTAAAACACGGGCGTTGCCCGGGTCATTCGGCTAGTTATAATATATATATATATATATATATATGTCGTACAATCTCCCTCTTTTAAAAATCCCTCAAAACAACGCGCTTTCCCGGTGCCTATTTCCTCTGTATTTGGCTATAGAAATAGAAGTAACTAACTTTCGTTAAAACTGTATCCTTTCATTAACTACACACAGAACGGCATAGTATAAATAAATATAGTATAAATAGGTTTTGCGGAGGCATTAAAATAATTCGTAGAATGATCGTTCTAAAATAGATATAATTCCGCCAATATGAATTTCTAAATCGTGCCTTCAATTTCTCCCTGAATTATCAATAAACAGCTTGAGCTATTCACTTTCAATGACCATTTGTCAAAATAAGCCACAAAAGATAACGGCACCAAGATCAGCGGGGAAGCAATCGCCAAAGAGCTGTAGTCCGGTCGTCCAGGTCGAGTGGAGATGAATGTCCAAGATGTCAACGGCAGGCTCTTGCGACAAATGACAGGAATTATCGATGTCATCAATTGTCCACACTATATCCACTTGCCCATCACCTCCTTGATTCCATCACCCTCCTAGACATCGTTTTCTGCTCGGGTTTGGAAGCTTGAATTGAATAAGCAGACTGCATTTGCCAATTCCTTCAGATTTATAATCTATAACATTCATTATTTATATATAAACTCTCTCTGTTTTTATTTTTAAAGTAAAAGAATCAATATTTATATAAAATATTTGGGTAAAAATATATTTATTGGTTGAATCCCATTATTCAACAACCCATTATTACATTACTCAATGAATTTATTTGATTTGAAATGATTTTTATCAACTCTAGAATTGTGACGAACAGTCCGCCTATCTTTTTCGAAGTTGCCCTCTTACTTCAAGAGAGAGAAAGAGTCCCAAATTTATAATAAAATATTTAATATCACCTCACAAGATATTCTTGGAGTATTATAAAGTAGGTATTTATAATGGATTTCTGAAGCTTCAAGAAGCTAGCAATATTGAGCTCGCAAAACCTCTTCATACATTCTTGTCTTCAATCATTGATTATCTAATGTTCAACCTTTTCGGTGTTTTCGAGATATTTATCTATAATCTCTATCTATTGGAAGAATTTTGTACTGTTCTTTACTCCAAAGAAGTGAGTTTTGAGAAAGCCAAGGCAATCAGTAGTGAATCTTTCTAGTTGGCCGCTAAGTTAACCGATTCGATACACAGATTCACACAGATATAATGGTTATATATATATCGCTGACAATCTCAAGATTTTATTAAAATGATGAACATAAGTTTTGGGCAAAGTAGGAATATTCAAATATTTGAAGGCTAGTTATCACTACCATAGCTTATACTATAGCTCTTAATGTTTCTTTATCTAATAATTTTATATGGCAATATATTCTGAAGTTTACGTTTATGCGCTGTTCAAATACATTCAAAGGGTTATATTCAGTTTCATTAGGTTATAAACTTCTTTGAGAATTTTCTGCTCTCAAGCAGCCATTGGCCTTCAGTGACATCATGTATACAGTGGTACCTCGACATACGAGTTTAATTCGTTCCGCAACCTTACTCGTATCTTGAATTACTCGTATCTCGAAGCAAATTTCCCCATACAAAACAATTGAACTACCATTAATCCGTTCCAACCTCCAGAATGTCACCCCAGTTATTTTTGGTACGTGGTTTTAAATAATAAAAACGTATTTATAAATATCATATTTTTTTTGCATAAAAACAAAAAAGAGAATGTAAAGAAATAAATTAGATATCCTCACTGGTCTTTGCCTTTTTCGCTACATTTTTCTCGCTTTCACCTGTAGGCCGTTTAGAAAAAAACATGTCCAAGGAGGTTTGTTTCTTCCTCCCTCTCAGAATGTTCCGGAAATGAGTTAGGCAAGTGTCATTAAAAAGGTCAGATGCACGACCTGTTGCAACTTTTTCTGGGTGTTTTTTTTTTCCACGAACTGTTAAACTCTCTCCCACATTCCTAAGATCTCCTTTATCTCACTTGTAGAAATTTCACGTTTTGATTCAATACTCATCATATTTTCTTAGCACTTGACTTTTTACAAACTTTCTTCCTATCCATGGTTATAAAAATAAATAAACTAAAACTAAATGTAAACGCAACACAAAACACAACTTTTCACAGCGGAAGCACGCTGCTAACTGATCGTGATGGCGCGACTGCGTGTTACTACCGAACCGAACTCGTATCTCGAATTTCGCTCGTAACTAAAAGCAAAAAATCACTTGCTCGTCGGCTCGTATCTCGAAAAACTCGTATGTTGGGGCGCTCGTATGTCGAGGTACCACTGTATCTGTAATTGTAATTTAATGGAATTTATAATTGCATTCCACATACAACGTAGGTTGTAGAATAATGTGTATAATAAAACAATGATATATATATAATAAAATGTATGTTAATGTAGAATTTAATGATAAGACAGTTTCTCACCGTTGCTTTACCTACACAGTAATAGCCCTCCAATAAGACCCATTGTTACCCCAGTCCTTCTTACTCCGTCTATATATCTGCCACAATCCACACACCCCGATGTCCTACCCGGTGATTCTCCGTTGTGGAGGAAGTTGGGGTGGAGTATTTTATTATTATTATCAAATATACCCTACATCTCACCGGCCAGACAAACAAAGATCATAACCGTGGAAAATGGGACATGCTAGGCCGAGCGCAATGGAGTTTTACGATGGATCCCCAAACAAGATTTTATGTCCCCGCCTTGCCGCTACGCCTTTTTAAATCAAGAATTGAAGGCATCGCTAAACTTTGTTTGTCCGGATCTCGCCACTCTCTCCCAACTGAACATTCTGTACGGCCCTGAACACAGGGGACGACTTAGTTTTAATTCTTGGTTGAGTTGGCGAAAGTGGTCTCCTGGTAGATCCTTCGCAGGGTGATATTTATTCAAAGATTCAAGGAAATCTAAGGACCTGTAGAGTTTTGACGTCACAATATATTCTTGCTTCGATTGGCTTTCTGCTTCTTAGGAGCGACGATTTACTAGCGTTTAGTTACACCTTGTAGTAGGAATAGAGGAACCGAACATTGTGGATGAGCACAGAATAATTAAATTACAATAAAACGCAGCCTCCGAGAATAGGTTTCCTACTTTATTAAACGTTCTCAAGTTTTTGGGTACCGTGAACCTTCTACAGGAGTATACAACGAAATGAATATCATTCACAGTACCCGAAAGCTTGAAAGAACGTTTAATAAACTAGGAAACTCATCCTCGGAGGCTGCGTTTTATTGTAATTCAAATTTCAGAGGATTCTTCCGATTTTACAGAAAAGTATTATTGGATTAAAGTTTTTAAATTATATTTATAAGCGCCACAAGAGTATATATGATATCTTAATTATTCTATTGTTCCTAGACAGAGCATTCTTAATAGACTACTGGCATTTCAAACTACTTGGCGATATCATCTTACAACTTCGTCAAAAAAACTCAAAAGTATAATTGGATTAAAGTTTTTGGAGTTGTTTTGACGAATTTGTAAGATGATATCGCCAAGTAGTTTGAATGCCAGTAGTCTATTAAGAATACCCTGTCTAGGAATAAGTCAGCAATTCAGAGTACGCGGCAGGGAAGCTCTCCCGACCACAGCTGGACTGTTTGTCTGACTTAACATATTTAATCCGCCCTCTTCGCCCCGGAAAGCCCATGCAACAGCAGCTCGGCTTACTTCGCGCGGATACCTGCGATATTCATACGGAAATTTCATTCACTGTCACACAGAGGAAATCAGCATTTTAAAAAAATCCTCGTTATTTCTCTATTCTACTAGGGTATTAGGTTTTGTGCTGCCCAGCCTCTTTCAAAGCACTCAACGTTCTGGAAGTACCCGCCAGAATTTAAGGATGATCCCTCAATTATCATACTAATCAGGGCTTGAATTGAGCCGTGGCCATATATGGGGTGATCTTTTTTTCTCTCTAGTTTTCTGCTTAAAGGGAGTCTTGTGGACACTACTGGATCCGCCTATTGGCAAGCTCCCACGAATCCTGCTGTCTATATATGAGACATAAGGTACGAATGTTTCTAATCCAAACAAAATAAATTCCATACTACCCTTACTACGATTAAATATATGGGTAGAGCTTGGCTCATCAGTGGGGAACCTTTCCAGCGTTTTTCTCACATACAAGAACTAAGAATCAAACCTTCACTGTCGCTTATATAATCCGAATCGTTAAATACAGCATTAAAAGCGGTTGTTGGATCAAATTAGCGAAATCGCGCGGGATGATTCACCATTGATGCGCAAAGCCCTCCCGAATTTTATCACCGCCGTATAAAATTTGTTTTGTTAGGATTTGAAATATCTGTGTTCAATAACTTTTTTTTTTTCAAAGTGAAATATGTTAATGATCGCAGTTTTGTGAATACTCAGGAATTGGGAATAAAGTTTGAGATGCTGATTATAATAATAATAATATATATGCATGACACTATGTACAATGAATATTGCGCCTCTGCCAGTGCTGCAGAGTTTGGCGGAGAATATCCAGCGTGCTAATTATTATAGAGGTACATATTGGATGATCCAATAAAGCGAACAGAGTCTATTGTAAGAAATACAGAGTTACAAGAATGCCAGCTAATTGCAGCGAAGTCATTATATTCAGATGACTGAGTTACAGAGAACGATCATCAGTGGTCATAGAACGTCGGGTGGTCAAGACGTCTCGTGACACACGTTACTGATTTCCCCGTGTGAGATAACGAAGAAGTCGCCACAATGTGGGTTGGATTCCCCAGAGACCAGCTATTAACACCCCCTCCCTGACTCTTTCCAACTTCCCCATCCGGGCTTAGTGACGCGTAAACTGGATCGTTAATCGAACATACCTAAGTCTTCAGGTTCTCTCACACACAAATAGAGTTAAGCAAGGAGGGTCGGTGGAAGGATGGTCTAAGCCGTTGGTATTCGACCGCTACGACCCGGGTTTGATTCCCGCATTGGACACTTTTTTATGATTTAAATAAAAAAAAAATACTCCAATGGCCCCCGATTCTAGCAAAAGTCCAACCCCACCAGCGAATGAAAGTAACAAAACGGGGCACCGGCACATTTGTAAGTGAAAAGTCGAACTGCTTTTCAAATGTGTAGACATGTGGTGCACTTACGGTAAAAGCAGTCGCCTACTTCTACCCACCATGATTATCATGACCTGCATCACGTGTACTAGGGATAAGCAAAAAAAGGAGTTAAGCAATGATTCTTAATATCTATGTAGTAAAAGAGTTTATAAAATGTATTTATTATTCATAAATCACACAAAAATATAACATTTAATGTTTGTATAAAATACGCTAACAGAATAAGATATAAGAAAATATATTTAAAACGTTTACTAACACAAGTGTTAAAACAAAAATTAAAAAACAAGCTTCGAAAATATTTAAAGAAAACATAAAATTCCCTACATCAATGACTTATATATTTAAAAAGGGAAAAAATATTAAATGTCCAAGAGAACAGAGAGGTGAAGGAGGTGTTTAGAGAAGATATGGAAAGAAGGGAGGGGAGATGTGAAATATGGGAGTCCTCTTATTGAAACCCAATCTGCAGAAAGACGACGTCTTCCATCACGGACTGCGTGCACAGGTTCTATCCATACGGGGGTTGGTTGTAATCCTTTAAAAGATGGTCTGAGCCAGACCCGCCCGTTTCCTTCTTCAAACTTGGCCTTTGTGGATCTCGCAACACTTCAGAAACGATTGCCATTTTTTGTTATTTACGTTGTGTTTTTAAAGACGTTTTGACCACCCTACTGTTTTATGACCGGTAATGAACGTTCTCTGGAACTCCATCATCTGAATATAATGTCTTCGCTGCGATTATCTGGCATTTTTGTAACTTCGCATTCCTTACAATAAACTTAGGTTATCTTAGCTTTATTGTATCATCCAATTTGAGCCAGGAATTTTCTCGTAGAGAAACCCAGCCCTAGAAGGTTGGGTGTTGATAGGAGTCGTTTTTTTTTTTGCTTATCCCTAGTACACGTGGTACAGGCCATGATAATCATGGTGGGTAGTTAGCGACTGCTTTTACTGTAAGCGCACCACATGTCTACACATGTGAAAAGCAGTTCGATTTTGCACTTACAAATGCCAGAGCCCCGTTTGGTTACTTGCACTCGCTGGTGGGGTTGGACTTTTGCAAGAATCGGGGGCCATTGGAGCATTTTTTTAAGCAGAAAAAAGTGTCCAATGCGGGAATCGAACCCGGGTCCTAATGGTCGAAAACCAAACGGTTTAACCAGCCTTCCACCGACCCCCCGATAGGAGTCGTGGTGTTCACCAACCTACAGTTGTCTACATACAGTCACCATTCTCAAAGGTAAAACAACTAGGCCGACATTTGAGTTTTAAATTTGTCCGAAAATATATTCACAGTAACATAAAATACGATTTCTGTGAAAAATAGACACTTTGTCCAGAGCTTTTTTATTTTCTCAACGTTTCGACAAAAATATTTTGTCTTCGTCAGAAAAAATAAATAAAAATACAGAATTTGGCAAAGCGTTTTATTTGTATTTATTTCTCCTGACGAAGACAAAAGAATTTTGTCGAAACGTTGAGAAAATAAAAAAAACTCTATCTGGCCGAAGTGTCTATTTTTCAGAGAACTATGAATGCCGGCCAGACAACCTCTATCTTCAGGAATAAAAGACGATGAATGTGTAAATAAAGCTTATTCTATATACAGTTACGAGCGTCATTCCTCATCAGTCGTCTCTGTCACCGTTTGCTTTTTTTTTTTTTTTTGGAATGGCGCCCTCCTATTGGTTGGCTACGATCACGCCACCTTTGCCCCCCCCCCCCCCCCCCCATATCATGCCTCCCCCACTCGCTCTTTCGTTTTTGTAAATATTGTGTTGGAGCGGGGGTCGCTCTTTAAATAAATGCATATATTAGTTAATAACTAAATGGAATCCTCTCTTTCCTTTTCCCGGTAGTAGACGCCTACGGAAGCCAACAGTACATAGACAGATAAAGCACATAGGCTATAGTTATTAACTAATATATGCATTTATTTAAGGCGCCAATTTATAATTGTAACAAATAGTATTTGAATAAAAACATTCAATCGGGTAAAACACGGGCGTCGCCCGGGTCATTCGGCTAGTATAATATATATAACACCAAAGGAGGCACCTCATCACCCCAGTATTAAACATAATGGTGGTGATAATAAATAAGCCATAACACCAGTTTTTGAAAATTCAGGCAATAGTCAAATTTATATCATGGATTCGTGTTTTGTCCCTTCGTCACTTTAGGGGAGGCTTTTTGATTTCATAATATACTACAAGAGTTATGAAATCGGTCGAACATATATTTGAGGTGGTGAAGTGATAAAGCCGATTTGTAAGCCAGAATACAATATATAGTTGCGGGAGGATGATATTCATGTACCCACCTCTCCCTTTAAATATAGATGCTGAACAAGTACTCCACAGACAATGGCTGATTGCTCCCCCTCCCCTCTAAATTGCTTTTCCTCCTTACTCATGTACATATATAACCTTTTAGGGGAATTCCCTTGTAAGACAATAGTGTCTTAATAAAGGCTTTTGTTGTTGTTGTTGTTGTTGTAATTGCTGAACAAGTGTAATGGATATATACCATTTACTCTTAGTGTAACGGGCTCTGGCACATTTGTAAGTGCAAAGTCGAACTGCTTTTCATGTGTCTAGACATGTGGTGCACTTACAGTAAAAGTAGTCGCTAACTTCTACCCACCTTGATCATCATGGCCTGTAGCACGTGTACTAGGGATAAGCGAAAGAAATTCTTAGATGTTTGTTTTATGTATTTGAAATACCATATTTTGATGTTAATTTAAAGGTAATACTCAAAAACGCAAGAATTCAAGAGAGTATTTCTTACTGACAATTTTATAAAACCTCTTGCGTTACAAGTTAAAAATAAAATATCTTTTAAAGAGTTTTATTTATTACTTTCAAGGCAGTAAAATAGAAGTTTTCAGCCACACAGACCCATTACACACATTCCTTAAATATCCTTTTTTATATTATATTAAAAGGAAATTTTATCCAAATGACACCCGATCTGAGCAAATAAAATTCGAATTAGCGACCAAAAGAAAATCGGCCATCTGAAATTATTGTAAAAATCGTTTGGTAACATTCATTGATCGTCTGCAATAAAAAAAAAACTCCAGTCAATTTGGTGACCATAAAAATATTGGCCCAGAAATGAAGAACCATCATCATCATAACGTTTTCTAATTGAATTAGGCTGCGAATTATTACCAGCTATCATTTCCAATTAATCAAAGCTAGATAGAAAAAAAAATAAAAGAAAAAAAAAACGGAAAAGATAAGCTTCAAGATTCTAGGGATTTATCCCGAAACTTTTATAAAACTTTTATTTTTCTAATTAACATTGTAATTTAATTTATGTAAATTAATCTAGTTTTTTAAAAAAAGCTGCCTTGAAGAGAGAGTCTAACAAATTGGGTAAATTAAATAGTAGCCGAAGGCCTGATGGCTAAATATTGGTTACCTACGTCTCATTACCATAACTTCATTAGAGAATTCTTCTGCGAAACAAATGAAGAAACGATCCCTCGAAGAAGGAAAGAATACCTAAGATTTGGGCACTTCAGAAAAACTACGCATAATTAATTAATTTTATTTTCTCTCTTATTATACCTTTGATTCTCATATAGCAAATAAAACTATAATTTGTTTGCGTTTTTTATATTTTGAAAGTAACTCTATAAAATTTACATATTTCCAATTAAAGTATTAATTGTCCGTGTTGAATATCATTTAATCTGTTTGTGTGACTTGGGAAATATTTACTAAATTAGCTCTTTATTTGGGTCATTAGCTTTTAATTATTTGTTTTTCTCTTGTTTTATTTTGAAATTTAATTGATTCAAATCTTTAAATGTGTCCTATCAGACGATGTTTCCATGGATTGGTCGATGTACTTCTGCCACAGAATATATGTAGAAGCCGCACATCTTCAACAATCTATACTTATTTACATATTTAATTGACTAAATCTCCTGGATATAAATTATGTTACAGGTTTTTCTTTTCATCTTTATTGGTGCAATCTCAAGTTTTCATGCTTTCCTGTCCTTCTACAGGAGTACAAAACGAATAATAATTAAACGCCGTTAGATACTAATTATATATACATATGAAAAAATAGTACAAATGTGATATTGTACTGGGATAAGGTGCCTAAATTAAGATAAGGCATCTCTTTATCGTGCAACTCAAAGTTGCTGATGGCACAATATCACATTTGTACTATTTTTTTCACATTGTGTAGCCGTCTCACGCAATTCTGGCCTTAACTACCCGTTTCATGATTTTTCAGGATGCCTGAATTACCAATTTTTTGGTCGTTGAGGTACATCTTGCACCACGCTGATGAGGGCCAACAGCCCGAAACGATTCCGTGGTTAGCTTTTCTTGATTAATCAAGAATGGGTAGTTGGCCAATTCTGAAATAATTAGAAATCAACGCCGATAGTTGATATTTATTCCGATAGATGGCGCAATCCATCAGCAACTTTCAGTTGCACGATAAGGAGATGCCTTTTTCTTAACACACACATATATATATTTTAAATATTGAGCAATCCATAATAATATCTATAAATAAATATAAAACGTATATTGGATATAAATTTATTAATCGGCCAATATTTCTAGGGGCAACACGCCTCTCTTTATCAAGGCTTTTCTTTGATTTAAACTAAATCACGTGGGTATGTGATCCACTCACGCTATACAAGACCAAAGAAAGAAACCATCTAATGAAAATTTCACTGTATATAAAATCTATTTACAATTGTTATATTTAATAATAATAATAATTAAAAGAGTATATAATTAAATAACCATTTGATTAAATAAATGAAGAGACTGATAAATATTAGAAAATAAAATGAGTGAGGATTATGATTCAATATGTTGTGTTGATATATATAAATAAAATATATTACAAGTAAGAATATATACAAAAATAATAAAATAAAAAATAAATAAATAATTTAGGAAGATATAAATTCTCTGTAAATATCTGGTAGGTCAATTTTCCTATTTATGCTTTCTGAATCTTTTATAGAGGCCCAGCTTTCTAAAAATAACCTGCAGTGCTTTTCTTTAATATTCTGGTATAAAATGGATGCTTTGTCAAATTCGGGTATATGATTATTGTTCAGTGCATGGTCTACTAGGATAGATAATGGTTTATGGATGCGTAGAGCTGCTTTGTGTTGGTTAATGCGTTCTTTCAATGCTTTGCTGGTTTCTCCAATGTAAGTGGCTGGACAGGTTTTGCATTGGAAAAACCAGCAAAGCATTGAAAGAACGCATTAACCAACACAAAGCAGCTCTACGCATCCATAAACCATTATCTATCCTAGTAGACCATGCACTGAACAATAATCATATACCCGAATTTTACAAAGCATCCATTTTATACCAGAATATTAAAGAAAAGCACTGCAGGTTATTTTTAGAAAGCTGGGCCTCTATAAAAGATTCAGAAAGCATAAATAGGAAAATTGACCTACCAGATATTTACAGAGAATTTATATCTTCCTAAATTATTTATTTATTTTTTATTTTATTATTTTTGTATATATTCTTACTTGTAATATATTTTATTTATATATATCAACACAACATATTGAATCATAATCCTCACTCATTTTATTTTCTAATATTTATCAGTCTCTTCATTTATTTAATCAAATGGTTATTTAATTATATACTCTTTTAATTATTATTATTATTAAATATAACAATTGTACATATATTTTATATACAGTGAAATTTTCATTAGATGGTTTCTTGCTTTGGTGTTGTATAGCGTGAGTGGATCACATACCCACGTGATTTAGTTTAAATCAAAGAAAAGCCTTGATAAAGAGAGGCGTGTTGCCCCTAGAAATATTGGCTGATTAATAAATTTATATCCAATATACGCTTTATATTTATATATATTTATATATATATATATATGAGAAAACAATAGAAAAAAAAAATAATAAAACGGTCAGATGTTGATATTAAAAATAAAAAAGGCATATCCTGACCAGAAGCGCGTGTGCTTTTCAGAAGGCAGAGCGCCATCTGGTGGAACAGAAATCAACTATTCATTGATTTAACCTGTTTCCTAATATTTGGCCAACCCAATTTCTTGATAAATCAAGAAAAGCCATCCACGAACGCGTTTCGCGCTGTTGGCGCTCGCCAGCGTGGAGTAGGCTGTACCACTGCGACCAAAAATAGTTCATGTTCTCCTGGTCAGGATATGCCTTTTTATTTTTAATATCAACACTTGACCCACTTATTTTTCATTTTTTTCTTTTTTTTTTCATATATACATATATAAAAATATTTCTGATGATTTTATAATTATTTAAATATAGAATTATTACTTGTGCTGATTCTTTTGAGTACATGAGTATTAAATGGCATTGATATGCAGTCGTGATAAAATAATAAGAACGTTTCAATCACAATTTGTTTTGATTGTGCTAATCATTCTGATTTAGGAAGAAATACCTGACTTAAGGCGAGTAGAGGATGAAGAAAACAAAAGACACATATTTACATAATTACAAAATATTTGAGCCGGCCATCGGGAAACAACAACAATGGGTTTATATAGGGAAATCCGCGACATCTGGCGGTCGACTTTACTGAGAGTTGTCTGTTCTAGAAACTATTAAAATAAAAAATAACATTTTTATATAACATTTATTTAGATAGATATTGCATATTACTTGATGTTTATATATATTTGTTAGTATCTAACACGGCGTTTATTATTATTCGTATTTATGTACTCCCCTGTAAAAGAGAAGAGATGCCCGAAAGCTTGAAATTACAATAATAAAAAAGAAACTCATCTCAAGAAAGAAGCCTGTTGTATTATTTAACCAACACATATGGAAAACTCTCCTTTATCAAATAAACAAAATTACTGTAAACAGCTACATAGGATGCGTTTCGAATAAAAGGAAATTACGTTCTGTGAGATGTGAATTATCGACGGATTTTTTGCCGAATTCTCAATTCTGTTTATTATTGATAATGTTAAGTGTTAAAATCTCTGTGAACTCTTCAAAGTAGTTTATATAAATAGCAGGGAGAAGTGAACTATATACAGTAGAACCTCCCTTTAGAGAACACCCACTAGCGGACACCTCTCCTCAAAGGACAGTTTGGATTTGCAATTAGGTGTTATTTTTACAAGGAGGTTCTACTGTATATAATTTGCCACTAATTAATATTTATTACTAAAAAGTGTAAGAATTTATATAAATTTGGAAATATGACGCATGAACATTTAGTCCTGCCGAGTGGTATCCCGTGGATGAGCCTGGTGAAAGAATATGTGAAGAAATCTGACTGTCACCGGCCAAACAACTTTTATCTTCTACATATCGTCTCTTTGTTGTAGTGATCGATGGAATGTCATCTTAAGTGAATTTAGAGAGGGAGTGTAAAGTAAGAATTTACACAAAATTCTTCTAAAATTCCTCTAAAAATGGGTATTTGGCCAATTCTGGAATAATTGAAAATCAACGAGAATAATTGATATTTATTCCGATAGATGGCGCAAGCTATTAGCACCTTTCAGTTTCACGATAAGAAGATGCCTTCTTCTTTTACATAACCTTTATTATAATTTACATATCAACCAATTGTATATGCTCTGAACGTGCGAAAGTCATAAACTCTCTTCAGAAAGATAAATAATGGCGAATGTTTTCTTAGACCAATCCAGGGGCTCTTCATCCCAATATAATCCCACCTATGTACAGACACTATTCAATTATATATGCGATAATTTAAATATAAAGCTTTCTCTCCTCCAATTCATACGAATTCATTTAATAATAAAATAGATTTCTTCAGATAATTTACTTGGGGAAAGGAACATATTGGTTGAAATATCTCCCACCCCAAGATTGAACAAAAAATCAAAGTTTTGAAATCTAATCCAATCTGATTATACAATATCTCAAGTCCCGGTGGGATGAAATTTGAGCCGGTTGGGGCCGCATAATGCAAGGTGATTTATGCACTGGGGATGCATAAATCTCTGGGAGGAGGGAAGTTGCATAGGCTTCCTAGCCTCTATATACATACTGGGCATCCGACATCTTGAATATTGATTTGTGTAGGCGTGTACGTTTTTTTAAACGGCTTTCACCTTGAAAAAACAACAAACGCATGTCTTTATGAATAGTAAGACGAGGTGTATCTAGTGGCTTGGTTTGAACCACTCCAAGTCAATATATTATTTGCCAAATCATAAAATATTCACTCTCCATAAAAGAAATGCTGATTCTCCTGTCAAAATGGACGCACAACTATGCGCCATCTATTGAACGTCTCTGCAATGCAGTACACTGAAATGGGTCTCAAAGCCTCAACATTAGTTCTGGTAACTTCATGTTCTGGACACCATGTTTATTGGCTTTTATAAATATAGAATGTTTTACTTTGTAAGAAGCGTTTCTTTTTTAGATAACATTTTTCCCGGCTTGTTCTTTGAAATATTTTATCTTATTTAAAGAATCCATTTATTTGTTCGTCGTTTAAAAAAAAGAGGTATACAAAATCAATCCCCTCACAAAGAATGTGGTAGAATCAGCAGTCCTGTAATTTCCTCGTTTGACCTACCATGTCGATGCAGCTCTTCCAACGTTCTCCTTTTACAATCAGCACCTTCTAGGCAATAGTGGTACTTGACTAGAGTAAGTTGGCCTGTCCAGCGACGGGGTTGATGGTGATCGCCGACCAGCGACGGGGTAGGAGAGATTCGGTCGTACCAGCGGTTGGGGTAGGAGATTCGGCCGTACCAGCGGATGGGGTAGGAGAGATGGCTGTACCAGCGGCTGGGGTAGGAGAGATGGCCGTACCAGCGGCTGGGTTAGGAGAGATGGCCGTACCAGCGGCTGGGTTAGGAGAGATTCGGCCGTACCAGCGGCTGGGGTAGGAGAGATTCGACTGTACCAGCGGCTGGGATAGGAGAGATGGCAGTACCAGAGGCTGGGGTAGGAGAGATGGCCGTACCAGCGGCTGGGGTAGGAGAGATGGCAGTACCAGAGGCTGGGGTAGGAGAGATGGCCGTACCAGCGGCTGGGTTAGGAGAGATGGCCGTACCAGCGGCTGGGTTAGGAGAGATGGCCGTACCAGCGGCTGGGTTAGGAGAGATGGCCGTACCAGCGGCTGGGTTAGGAGAGATGGCCGTACCAGCGGCTGGGTTAGGAGAGATGGCCGTACCAGCGGCTGGGTTAGGAGAGATGGCCGTACCAGCGGCTGGGGTAGGAGAGATGGCCGTACCAGCGGCTGGGTTAGGAGAGATGGCCGTACCAGCGGCTGGGTTAGGAGAGATGGCCGTACCAGCGGCTGGGTTAGGAGAGATTCGGCCGTACCAGCGGCTGGGGTAGGAGAGATTCGACTGTACCAGCGGCTGGGGTAGGAGAGATTCGACTGTACCAGAGGCTGGGATAGGAGAGATGGCAGTACCAGAGGCTGGGGTAGGAGAGATGGCCGTACCAGCGGCTGGGGTAGGAGAGATTCGGCCGTACCAGCGGCTGGGGTAGGAGAGATTCGACTGTACCAGAGGCTGGGATAGGAGAGATGGCAGTACCAGAGGCTGGGGTAGGAGAGATGGCCGTACCAGCGGCTGGGGTAGGAGAGATGGCAGTACCAGCGGCTGGGGTAGGAGAGATGACCGTACCAGCGGCTGGGGTAGGAGAGATGGCCGTACCAGCGGCTGGGGTAGGAGAGATGACCGTACCAGCGGCTGGGGTAGGAGAGATGGCCGTACCAGCGTCTGGGGTAGGAGAGATGGCCGTACTAACGGCTGAGGTAGGAGAGATGGCCGTACCAGCGTCTGGGGTAGGAGAGATGGCCGTACCAGAGGCTGGGGTAGGAGAGATGGCCGGACCAGCGGCAGGAAAGATGTCCGGAACAGCGGCTGCGGTCAAATAAGGACAGGACGTTGTTAGCCCCTCGTTATCCCAGCTGACAGGTGCCGTCTCAAACTTCAGGTTACACCTCCTCGGTTTCTCAGCTTCCACCAATTTAACAGATTCAATATACAGAGTGAATATTTAATTCTATTTTCGTGCTTCACCCACCTTGACCCTCTGTTTTTGATTGACCCTGTGTAACAACGCTTTTTCTAAAGCAACGATGAATCTTCTCGCTGCTGATTTTCTTTGTGCTGGGCTACAAATCGGAGTACGTTTAGCTTATTTTTAGAAATTAGAAAAAGTGGCCTGTTGGACTATATTGGCGAAATCGTTGGTAAGGCACTCCCACTATTTTTCACCGCAAAATGACAGTAGATGTTTAAATTGTTTTAAAAAGAAATAATCCAGCTTCATGGTTATATTTCTTATATAAATGTTCTTGGCTTGAGATATAAGGCGCACTTGTGAACTTCCAAAATCCAACCAATCTTTAATTCAACGTGCTTTTAAAAGATAAAAATTGTCATAAAATTCCAAAGTTTACAAGAACGTCTTTTCAATTTAAAAGAGAGAGATTTGTGGGGAACAAATCGAGGTAATTAGGAACTAAATTATCAACATTTATTATTATTATTATTATAGCCCATTTTTTACACTAATGAGATGTTTTTCTCACACATTAGATTTGCTTCTTTGCTTGGCAGCATTTTCTTCACACGTATTGCTCCATGCCTGCTGTTTACTCGAAAGACGTTGTTTACGTCAGCTCCTCAAACATCCTTTACTTTATAGGCATCCTTATAGTCCTTTACAGACATTGTTTAGGGTACCCTTATGTCCTTTACTTGACAGGTATTGTTTTTACGTCAGTCTTATATATGTCTCTTTTACTTTATAAGCAATATTTACCTTAGCCTTAAGTCCTCTAATTGACAGACATTGTTTATTTTCGCCTTAAGTTCTTTAGTTGACAGTTATTGTTTACGTCAGCCTACGTCCTTTACTTTACAGCCATTGTTTACAGTGGCCTCACGTTCTTTACTTTACAGACATTATTTTTAGGTCAGCATTACTTACTTTACAGACATTATTTTTAGGTCAGCATTACCTACTTTACAGACATTGTTTACGTCAGCCTTATGTCCTTTACTTTACAGCCATTGTTTACAGTGGCCTTACCTTTTTTACTTTACATACATTATCTTTACGTCAGCATTACGTAATTTACAGACATTGTTTACGTTACCCATGCGTCCTTTATTTGACAGACTTTGTTTACGTCAACCTTACGTCCTTTACAGGAATTTATTACGTTGGCATTACGTCCTTTATTTTATAAACATTATTTACGTTATTAGCCTTTCTTCCTTCACTTTACAGTTATTGTTTACGTTACCCTTACGTCCTTCCCTTTACAAGTATTATTTACGTTACCCTTACGTCCTTCACTTTCAGGTATTGATTTTACGTTGGCATTACGTGTTTTGCTTTACAGGTATTGTTTACGTTAGCATTACGCCCTTCACTTCACAGTTATTGTTTACGTTAGCCTTAGGTCCTTATCTTTACAGGTATTATTTACGTTACCCTTACGTCCTTCACTTTACAAGTATTATTTACCTTACCCATACGTCCTTCACTTTCAGGTATTAGTTTTACGTTGGAATTACGTGCTTCGCTTTACAGGCATTGTTTACGTTAGCATTACGTCCTTCCCTTTACAAGTATTATTTACCTACCCTTACGTCCTTCCCTTTACAAGTATTATTTACCTACCCTTACGTCTTTCACTTTCAGGTATTGGTTTTACGTTGGCATTACGTGTTTTGCTTTACAGGCATTGTTTACGTTAGCATTACGCCCTTCACTTCATAGTTATTGTTTACGTCAGCCTTATGACCTTATCTTTACAGTTATTATTTACGTTACCCATACGTCCTTCACTTTCAGGTATTGTTTTTAAGTTGGCATTACGTGCTTTGCTTTACAGGCATTGTTTACGTTAGCATTACGCCCTTCACTTCATAGTTATTGTTTACGTCAGCCTTAGGTCCTTATCTTTACAGGTATTATTTACCTTACCCATACGTCCTTCACTTTCAGGTATTGATTTTACGTTGGCATTACGTGTTTTGCTTTACAGGTATTGTTTACGTTAGCATTACGCCCTTCACTTCACAGTTATTGTTTACGTTAGCCTTAGGTCCTTATCTTTACAGGTATTATTTACGTTACCCTTACGTCCTTCACTTTACAAGTATTATTTACCTTACCCATACGTCCTTCACTTTCAGGTATTAGTTTTACGTTGGAATTACGTGCTTCGCTTTACAGGCATTGTTTACGTTAGCATTACTTCCTTCCCTTTACAAGTATTATTTACCTACCCTTACGTCCTTCCCTTTACAAGTATTATTTACCTACCCTTACGTCTTTCACTTTCAGGTATTGGTTTTACGTTGGCATTACGTGTTTTGCTTTACAGGCATTGTTTACGTTAGCATTACGCCCTTCACTTCATAGTTATTGTTTACGTCAGCCTTATGACCTTATCTTTACAGTTATTATTTACGTTACCCATACGTCCTTCACTTTCAGGTATTGTTTTTAAGTTGGCATTACGTGCTTTGCTTTACAGGCATTGTTTACGTTAGCATTACGCCCTTCACTTCATAGTTATTGTTTACGTCAGCCTTAGGTCCTTATCTTTACAGGTATTATTTACCTTACCCATACGTCCTTCACTTTCAGGTATTGTTTTTAAGTTGGCATTACGTGCTTTGCTTTACAGGCATTGTTTACGTTAGCATTACGCCCTTCACTTCATAGTTATTGTTTACGTTAGCCTTAGGTCCTTATCTTTAAAGGTATTATTTACGTTACCCTTACGTCCTTCACTTTCAGGTATTGGTTTTACGTTGGAATTACGTGCTTCGCTTTACAGGCATTGTTTACGTCAGCATTATGTCCTTTACTTCACAGTTATTGTTTACGTCAGCCTTACGTTCTTCCTTTTACAGGTATTATTTACGTTAGTATTACGTCCTTTACCATAGAAGGCATTAATTAAGTATAATTCTATAACGCGCCATCTACATATGAGAAATGAAAGCTTTAATGAAACAATATTTTTGAAATAAAAATCAAATTTTCTACTTTCCTTACTGCGATAAATTGACTCATCAGTGCTAAGCCCTCCCACACCTACCCCAATTTACTGCACCATAGAGCTTTTTAGAGAATATTGTATTAGACGAATTGTGTTCTGTGTTCTTACATGAGCCACACACATGTAGACATTATATATTTCGTATCTGTAACATCGCATGGCATATTGGATGATGTAAAATAAAATAGTAAAAATGTGAAATGTACTGGGATATAAGGTGGATAAATTAAGAAAAATATTCAATGATGCCAAACTACTTCCTTTGATATCAGGTAGGCCTCTGTCATTACCCCTCTATTCTTGTATTTTGTGGCCCACCCACCTACTGATGTGAATCTGCGTCTTTTCACATCAGCTGGCGTCCTCCTATCTACTCAGTGATCGTTATAATATGGTATAATAATAATAATATATTTCCTCGTTCTCAGTATTTACTCTCAATGATTTGCCAGGCCTGTGTGTGTGATCTGTCAAAATTTGGAATATGATCACGTCATTTGTGATCCATTTATTATATACTGCCCATACTGTCCCCTCTTGTTTTCCATTATAAATCTCTTTTTTTTCCGTGTGGATATTTCAGTCTTTCTAACATGATTGTATATCCGTTCACTTTTTGGATGTATTTGTTCGATACATTTAGACTCTTTGTGCATATTTGTTAGTGCAGAATATAGTACGAATAAATGGGTAATATTCTGAGCAGAATCGTTTTATACAAAGATAGCGGTGTGAGTTACTGAAACATTTGGATTTTCCAATAGAAGACGATAATATTAATAATATTCATATACGAAATCTCAAATGATTTCATTTCGTGTGTGTGTTTACCGAGGGATAAATGAAATTTGTCATTATATCTAAATCTGTTATCTGCTTGCCATCTATTTCCATATAATCAGCCGACCCTTTTTGACCAGAAATTACCCAAAGTAGATCAGTCGTCTAAGCAGGGGTCGGAAACCTTTTGAGTCAGCAGAGTCAATAATTACAGTTTATAAAAATGCAAAGGTTTAAAGAAGCACAACATTTTTCTTACCAACAATAAATAATACAATATAATGCGGTTTGTGATTGTTAAACGACATTTGAAATACCATCCCGCATGTGTTTCTTTTCAGCGAAAATTCAAAATTTATTTCAAGGAGAAATAACGATTATTTCTAACCTTTTGGATGAGGTATGAAAGGGTGAATTGTGAAGAGTGGATGGAGTCCCATCCCTGGACACTTTTATTTTTACGTTTATCATTACTCTTCACAATTCACCCTTTCATACCTCATCCAAAAGGTTAGAAATAATCGTTATTTCTCCCCTTGAAATAAATTTTGAATTTTCGCTGAAAAGAAACACATGTGGGATAGTATTTCAAATGTCGTTTTACAACAATAAATAGTACTCGCATAAATAATATTTGCGTATAGAACTATATAAATAGTCACAGCTTCACATCCAAAGAGCACCATGTGGCTCGCAAGCTGTAGGTTTCTGAACCTTGGTCTAAAGCGATATTGTGTTTCAGCACACAAGCCACTTAAGTTATCTCAGATGGTTTCCAAATATAAATAAAAGTCCCTGAGACAACTCTAAAAAACATAAAATAAATCAAAGAAATCTCTCAGAAACACAATAAGCTGATAAACGGCGACCCTTGGACTACTTGCTCCCAAGGCTACGGTATATCGACAAAGATTTATCGCGCAGAAAATCCATAGTTGCACAATTTATATGCAAAGGGGGGGGGGGGGGGGGGGGGTAGGGAATATTTAAAGTTCTATTGGAGAGGAAAAAAATAAATTAAAAATTCATTCAAACCACCACAATATGCGGTATGTTGAAATCGTTGCATTGATTAATGCCCTGAAAAATCATTTAAACTCTTTTTTTTTTTTCTTTGGAGGGGGGACGCCCTAATTTTATTTACAGAGTTCTTGTTTTTAATTTTTTAAAATAACACAATTGATTATTGGAGTCGTGGGGGGTGCACACATTTTTTGTTACCTTTAATCAACTTAATAAAACCGATGAATTAGTAGCCTTGACAAACGACATGTTCTTACGATAGCTGCTGCTTTTCTTTACTGTTCAGACTCCACGCGGGTCGCTTGATTGATTCCCTGCCCGCCTGGTTGGGTGAAGTCAGTTAGGAGAAGTAAACACATGTCATCTAAATAAACAATGATTCTCTCTCTCTCTCTTGTATTTAAACTTATATAATCTTATACGAACCATGTAATAAATAAGTTTCAATATCAATTTCTCTTTCTCTCTTGAGCGAAACCAATGACGACTTGTATATATTTATGTATATTTATCAATTATTTTATATCTATTTATTCATATATTTATCATTATATAATCATATTTATTCATATTTATATTTATTCTGTATTTAACCTTATATAACCTTATACGGACATTGTGATAAAGAAGTTTCAATCTCAATCTCTCTCTCTCTTGAGCGAACCTTCTAAAGAGCGTCCACTAACATGAACAACCATTAAAGTAAGATAATAAATGAATGTTTTTTTTTTTCATCAGAAGCTTCTTACAAAGGCAGCAAATTTATTCATAATGGTTGGAAATGGATTCATTGTTCATACAACTTTCAGCTTATAATATTGTTTTCTGTTGACTTACCGGTCTCCCTTCGAGATGAAGGATTTCAAAGTGTTTACTAATTAGATATGTGAAATCCATTGTAGGCAAATTTCCATTATATATTAATTTCTCATTTTTTCTTCCTGGGATTAGGTTTCGAAAGACGGACCCATGCAATAGTTGGAAATACAGAACCTAAGTTATTTAACTGCGATCGATTTTACATATTGTGGTTTATCTTCTCAAAATGACAGAAACCAATCCAGCCCTCAATAAGCGGTATATTAGAGAGACCGGGCTCGTGAAGAAGGGAGTCTAATAAACTTGAGACGGTTACATTCCTAGAACAGAGATTAGAGGTAGCTAAAAACTTATTATTAAATCAGTAATATAAACAAAGCACAATGTCTCTACCTTTTTATGGAACCCAAACAGAAATAAATATAAAGATATCTTATTCATTTTTGTCAAATATTTTTAGAAACGATTGGGTTGACTTGAAAATAGCAGTAGCATTTTTATCGTAAACCTTCAAACAATTTAAACAATATTTCATTAGATTATTTATATATTAGGCAATGTAAAATAATGTGAAAGAATAGTACAAATGTGACAATGTATTGGGATAAGGTACATAAATTAAGAAAAAGGCATCTCCTTATCGTGCAACTGAAAGTTGCTGATGGCTTGCGCTGATGGATAAGGAGATGCCTTTTTCTTGATATAAAATATTTTTTTTTTTATTCCGGTTGAATGAAATTATGGAAGTCTAGAAACAATCAAATCATTGAAGGCAATTTCAGCATCATCTTAATGTTTTGAAGTATTTCTTGCGAAGGAAGTGGTTGAGCTGCTTGAGGAATTGATGTTCGTTGGGTGGGGCGAGTGAATAGTGATCAAGAGTTACCATCCCAACAGGAGCAGCTTTCGTCGTGTCAACATTGTCTGTCGCAGGAATAACCCTTTGATGATAATCATTGTCAAGTAGGTTCTTTAAGGGTTTGATTTTTTTCTCGAATATCAGACAATACCTTCACATCATAGATAATCCACTGTTCATAGTGTATCGGCCTTTTGGATAAGATCAAAGTGTAAAGAATATACTTTGTGTCGGGAAACAGGTTATTCTTGTAGGGTAGAAGTGACACCACTTCAAAACGGTATTTTTTTTTCTTATTTCAATTCATTCCGTACGGGACCCATTTTTCGATCTTTTCAATTCAACTCAGATTCAAACAACTGTAGAGTAGTTGATGTTGTGTTATTAGGAAATGACCTGTGTTTATCTGACTTGATTATATTATCCAAAATATGTATACACAGCTTACTACTATCCTTACTTCAATGAAAAATGAGGGATCATTAGTGGGTAATCCTCCCACGTTCATTTCGCCAATTTAATCTATCAGCATGCTTTTTAAATTATTTAATACTGTGTTGGACGATTCTGATTATATATGCGACACTGTAGGGTGGTACCCAGATTATGGTATTTGAGCAAACTATGGACATAGGACAGTGAAATTGCACATAAATATTTGCATCTAGCAATGCTCTTTTAGCCAAGGTCAGTTAGACATAAATTAATTATAAAGTAATAAATATATTAAAGACTTTTATAAAATAAAACAAACGTTCCACTCTTTTTACTGAAATATACAAAATATTGGGATGCTTGGCTGATCAGTAATGAACCATCCTAGCGGTTTGCCAAATTAATTCACCACACTGTGTGATTTTTAAATAGCTAATACTATTTTGGACGGTTCTGCGTAAATATGCGATACTGTAGGGTGGAATCCTGGTTATGGTATTTAGACAAACTATGAACATGATGAGTCAAGCCCTTCCAATATTTTTCATTGCAATATGAACAGTAAAAAGTTCGTTTTATTAAAAAATAAAACAGTACTTATTAGTTTTGATTCTTCTATATAGTTAGCGCGTTAATGTCTTTATAAAAATATTGTCAAAGATTCACTGTATGATCTTTTTCTGCTATCCTCTTTCGCGTGGTCAGAAAATCTAAAGACATCAAATATGAAGCTCCTTTGTAGAAAATTGGCCTACCGCTTCCTCCTCCTTCAATGCCCTTCTCTACTGAGGGTGGGCCACATGGTCTCTCCATATCTCCCTCCTTCAAGGCCTTCCTCTACTGAGGGTGGGCGACATGGTCTCTCCATATCTCCCTCCTTCAATGCCTTCCTCTACTGAGGGTGGGCCACATGGTCTCTCCATATCTCCCTCCTTCAATGCCTTCTCTACTGAGGGTGGGCCACATGGTCTCTTCATATCTCCCTCCTTCAATGCCTTCCTCTACTGAGGGTGGGCCACATGGTCTTTTCATATCTCCCTCCTTCAATGCCTTCCTCTACTGAGGATGAGCCACATGGTCTCTCCATACTTCCTCCGCCATACTCTTCATCTCCTCGTAGGTATGTCGTCCAGTCCATTGTTTTAGATCGTCTCTGTATCCCTGTCGTCTCCCTCCCCTCGATCTCTTCCCTCGGAGCTTTCTCTCCAACACTGGACCGACCACCTATCGATGATCAAATGTGAATATTTTGTCCCAAAATATGCCAACTTAATTATATGTTGTTGCACCAGGCTGTGGTCTAGCAGGTTCGCCAGTCTTTAATTTCTCCTCAGACATGTCCTTCAACTTTCCAAAGCGTGTTTCAACCATCCTACAAGATTAAAATGTCCATAATATGGTGAACTATATTTCAGTGGCCTTATTATTGCCTAAATTAAAATGCATATACGGTTAAACCGGTCTATAGCGCCCCCTCTTGGGACTCACCAAAATAGAGTGCTAAATAGAGGGGGTGCTATAGACAGATCACTTTTAATGTAAATCGCATCATACTACGTATTTAAAATCGGGCGCTATAGAGAGGAAGTCGCTATTTAGAGGGGGAGCTATAGGCAGGTTTAACTGTATATTTAGTTAGCATCTTAATGGCGTTTATTCGTTTTCTATGTAATCCTGTAGAAGGACAGAAATGCCCGAAAGCTCGAGATTGCATTTATAAAAATGAAAGGAAACTCATCTCATGAAACCTATTACATTACTTAATTCATAATCAGGATATTCAAATTAATTAATGTTTTAAAATACCGCCGGTTCAAAATCACTTTATTAGGTACCGCTCAACAAGAGAAACCTAGTTTATGATAATTGAAACAGTGAATAATATGTGAAGGTTATTCATATATTAAACAAAATGTTAACGCGGGATTCAATCCCTGTTCATGACTATCAGGAATCATGACAATGATGATTTTATAGTATATAATCTGTTTATAATACACAAAAATGTTTTCAAATATAAATAAATATATTTTTTAATAGAAAGGCATATATTAGATCAAAATATCATTTATTTTACCAATATTTCAGTTGGCCGAACGCCAACCTTTATCAAGGTATTATAACATTAAAAAAAGACACGCTTTAAAATGTTATAATATCTTGATAAAGGTTGGCGTTCAGCCAACTGAAATATTGGTGAAATAAATGATATTTTGTTCCAATATATGCCTTTTCATTTATATATTTATTTCTGGATTGTTCTATTTTCAAAAAATAAATATATATATTTAAAATATTGAAATTTGAATATAAGATATATGAAACATAATATTATAGATTATTCATAAAAATAGGCGCATTATAACCATGATCCAACAATATCTACTTATTCAGGAGATGTCCATATATACTATATAAGCCTATATATCTCTGTTTATGATCCACACACAATATAAGTTTGTTTTTTCAAAGATAGTCTAATTAGTTTTGTAAGTTGTGTAATACACAAAGAGACATTCTTAGAAATCATATTCAAACAAAATAACAATTCACTTATTGAAGTGAAAATCTCATTAAAAGTTTTAAAGACTTATTTTCCCGAAGAGGTTTAATTTCGTATATAAACTTTGAACGTTTTCCCGGTAGGTTTCCTTTCTTCACATTGTATAGGCCATTATTCCATCACAATCTGATATATTCTTTTTATGTTTTGGTAATAGTAGATCTTGGAAATATATTCGACTAGCCGAATGACCCGGGCAACGCCCGTGTTTTACCCGATTGAATGTTTTGATTCAAATACTATTTGTTACAATTATAATTTGGCGCCTTAAATATATGCATATGTTAGTTAATAACTATAGCCTATGCGCTTTATCTGTCTATGTACTGTTGGCTTCCGTAGGCGTCTCTTACTGGGAAAAAGAAAGAGAGGATTCCATTTGGTTATTAACTAATATATGCATTTATTTAAGGAGCGACCCGCTCCAACACAATAGTTACAAAACGAAAATGCGAGTGGGGGGGGGGGGGGGGGGCATGATGGGGAGGGGGGGCAAAGGTGGCGTGATCGTAGCCGACCAATAGGAGGGCGCCATTCAAAAAAAAAATAAGCAAACCGTGACAGAGTTGATTGATTAGGAGATTAGGAGATGAAGAATGACGCTCGTAACTGTATATAGAATATTAGTTTTGAGTTCAGAATAAATTGATAATCCAAATATTCACAATATTTGGATTCTACAGTGCATTATACTGTAAAACCTTGGTGGTTTTAGGTGATTTGGACTCGATAGAATTGCTAGGTTGTTCAGTAAAAGTGTTCAGTAAGGATTCCTGAAGCTATTATTCGGGAAAGCTTCTAAGTTCTACCATATTATGTCGTGGTCATGAGGACAACTACAGACAAATAGTGTATAGAAAACAAACTCTTTACTATTATATACATTCTATAATGTAACCGGCCGCTGATTGGCAGCTGTGAATTACTTTAGATCTTTGAGTGGTGCAAGATACTAGAACATATATATATGTTGTAAATCTATATCTATATTAATAAAATGCAAATTTCATAAGTGTACATCACTAAAAACTTTCGTTACAATGCATCAATTTCAACCAAATTTTCAACATTTATGTAAAACGAGATGGAGCAGGTTTTGCTTAACATCAAAATATTTTTCCCTAACATTAACATGCGTAACTTCGCTGTTATCGATTAAATACAAAAAAATCAACAGAGTTAATTTTATTTATATATAAATACAAAATTAAATTTCAACAGAGTTAATTTTTTTACATACTAGCTAATAATCTAAATCTAAAAAAATATTCAAAACAAGCAATTTTAAGATAACACCATATGTAAAACAGTCGGCCAAGAAAACAAATAACGTGTAATATATATATAATATAATATATATAATAAAATCTTAAATATTATTTATCAAAAGTAAGATTATCTCAGGATGACACGGCAATTTATTTGAGACAAGAATAATGATACAATTCCAAGGCGAAGATACTATTCCTTTAACTTCCAATTACCGAGGGAACCAATTAATATTGATTTTATTCAACTTATCGAGTATTTTTCAAGGGACCGGAAAAAAATGTTCACTAGATAAAACGATGATTTTGTAATGTAGAAAATTAGGAAAGACAAAATTCAGGATGACACGGCACACAGGGACCGGGAAAAAATGTTCACTTTATCGAGAGATTCAAATTTACAAGTTTCAAATTATCAAAATATATCTTCTTTTTTAAATAAGTTTATAGAGAATTGTTTTAACAAATGTTCGTTAGACAAACCTTTACTCGGGTAAAAACCCGGGCGAAGCCGGGCACATCCGCTAGTATGTAGATAAAACAACAATAATTATATATAATATTATAATGTTAGAAAATCAACCCACACGGGAAATTATTTGAATTTCAATTCTTTTTTGGCCCAGTTCATCATAAAATCGCTGTGTTTAATGCTCTCTCCAAAAGATTAGATACACATTGTTCATCAAATTTTAATGATATAGTGGAGAAAAATAGAATCTTCAGAGAATTAAAGAACAACAATTACCCTGGCAAATATATCGAAAAACATTTTTATAAACCAAAATCTCCACCTTTAAATAACAGCCCTGATCAATCAATGAAGCTTTTCTGCTCCCTCCCCTACAGCTACGGCTTTGACCGCATCGCCAGAGTCCTAAAGAGATACAATATCATAACTACCTATCATCTTTAAATTTAAAAAAGGCCTTACGCCATCCAGACACTAAACAAATTAACAAAATGGAAAACAAAATCAACGTAATTTACAAAATACCTTGTAACAATTGCCAAGCTAATTATAAAGGGTAAACCAGCAAACCACTTAAAGATCGTATAAATCAACACGAATCAGGATTAAGAAATTACAACCCACTGTCTCTCCTTGTAGATCATGCACTGAACAACAACCACACTCCGGACTTTGAAAATACAGCTATTTTATACCAGAACATTAAAGAAAACACTGCCGATTGTTTTTAGAAAGCTAGGCCTCTGCAGAAGACAAAGAAAGCATTAATAAGAAATTGATTTACCAGGCATTTACACACCATTTAGATCTTCTTAATTTTTTAAATTTCAATTTGTTAATTTTTATTTTTAAATTGACTTATTATATGCTACTTTAAAGGGAGAGGTGCCGTTTTTTAAATTACATGACATTGTTTTATTTAATTTTTTTTTTTTTGCTTTATTGAATTTTAAATATTGTAATACCCGCGATTTCTTAAATTCTATTTTCACACATTAGTAATAACCTGTAAATTATACACACCATTTGTTTAATTATTTTTACATTTATCGCTTCAAAACATAAAAGTATTGATACATTATACATATAAAATATTACATGCAATACATTAAACATTTTTAGTTTCCACTTTTTAAAATAATTTTTCTCATATATTTATCCCAAATTATTTTAACTCCCATTTTAATGCATTTTATAATTTTTTTACTTCCTCTTATGAATTGATCTCGATAAAATTTTGAAATTAATTTTTAAATACAGACTTTTTATTGTTAAACTTTTAAAAAAGTTCTTACAGTTTTTTATTTAAATCATTTTTAATTTATTTTCAAATGTTTTAATATATACATATATTTTTACATTTATCTCTTAATGAATTATATTTTATGTACCAATTACAAATACTTTAAATTATAAAATAGACCTCATTATTTTTCCTTAAATATTTTAAGATATTTAACTTATTCTGATTGTAATTTTTGAATATTTTTCATGCACAAATTTCCCCCACCTACTTTGTATTTTAAATGATTTCAACTGTGATATTATAACACTATGCGGCGCTGAGTTTGTGTATACGTACAAAGATGTAATGCCTTGATAAAGGTAGGCGTTCAGCCAGCCGAAATATTGGCAAAATAAATATTTTATTAAATCCAATATATGCCTTTTTATTATCTAATAATATTTTATATTGTAATATTAGCTGTATATATACTAAATATGTAATATTTAACTGTAATATTTCATTGGTCTTGTAGAACGAGAGTGATACACGTGTTTTAGTGAGGAACACAAACATCCTCGATAAAGAGAGGCGAGTTGCCCCTCGAAATATCGGAATAATAAAAATATTTATAAATCCAATATATGCATCTTTTCTGAATATATATATATATATGTTATATAAAATTCTTTAATTTTAAAATTATATTTTCTACAATAAACACTACTCTGTTAAGTCGACCGCCAGCTATCGCTGTTTTCCCTATATAAACCTGTTGTTGTTGTTTCCTGTTGGCCGGCAAAATTCTTTTTGTACATATGTAAATATGTAATCTTTTATTTTATTCTTTACGCCTCAAATCAGGTATTTCTTTTTTAATTATATAAATCAGCACAATTAAATCAAATTGTGATTCAATCTTTATTTTATTAATATCTTTTCCATAACTACATAAAATACTGAAATATCACAAACCCGGGGCGCCCGCGTGGCAGGCGAGCATTCTACCACTGAACCAAAAGCAAACGGTGACAGAATTAAGAACGCATGACGATGATAACTGTATATTATCCGTGACAGAGGCCACGACAGACGGTCGTGACTATATATATTAATGATCCAAATTGTACCTTATCATGGATGTGGTCTTATTACCTTGTGTTTATAATCTATAATCCAAACTGTACCTTATCATGGATGTGGTCTTATTACCTTGTGTTTATAATCTACAACGCCCGGGGTTTACCCGATTAAATGCTTTTATTCAAATACTATTCGTTACAATTATAAATTGGCGCCGTGGATGTCATTCTTATATAATATATAAATGAGTTTTGAAAATTGTAAAAAAAAAAATGCATCGGCCGGGAATCGAACCCGGGGCGCCCGCGTGGCAGGCGAGCATTCTACCACTGAACCAAAAGCAAACGGTGACAGAAATAAGAACGCATGACGATGATAACTGTATATTATCCGTGACAGAGGCCACGACAGACGGTCGTGACTATATATATTAATTTTATTATTTATGTTATATATTTCTTTTTTGTGAAATGGTGATGTTTTAATCATTGTCAGTGCTTTAATTATTATTTTCGTTCTATTTTAAAATAAAACGTTCTATTTATAAATTGCTATCTATCGATAAATTTGTAACAAATAAATTTACTGGCAATGTGTTTCTTTTTCAATAAATCATCAAATATCATCTCTACAGACCTTACTGCAATGGTATTAGTTATTGATTGAGAGGTTTTGGCTCATCAGTAGTGAACCCTCTCAGCGGTTCCGCCAAATTAATCTCCAGACCGCTCTACTATTGTATAGATGGCAATTGAATTTATAAATTTAATTTACTAATGTATATTTGTTATGAAACCATATTTCGCGGAAGAGCTTTGCTCGATGTAATACCTTGAATACCTCTACATACCTATTAGCTTATGCCCATAGGTTCACTAACTACCCTTAAGCTGCCTTCCATAGAAAATGCAGGGTATATCCTAAACCAATTCAATACAATAGTAGAGCGGTCTAGAGATTAATTTGGCGAAACTGCTGAGAGGGTTCACTATTGATGAGTCAAGCTCTCTCATTCAATAACTTATATCATTGCAGTTAGGTCTGTAGAGATGCTATTAGATGATATTATTGAAAAGAAACACATTTCCAGTAAATATATTTGTTACAAATAAAATGTTCTATAACCATTTAAAGGAAGGATCAGAGGTATAAATTGGGAGGGCTTGGTTCATCAGTGGTGAACCTCCTAAACGGATTCCCCAATTTCATCTATCAGACCGCTAAAACTATTATTATATATAGACTGATTTGCTTATAAATCCGGTAATTTTCTGAAATTTTAATTAGTTAATTGGAAACATTTTGCTTCGAGCACATCTCTTCAGTTTTAAACAGCCTTTCAGGCAACATCAATTAACAATAAGCAAAACAATAATAATTATAGAGAACTGAAAGATGACCAACCCGCTGCGTGTAGTGATGAGCCAAGCCCCTTCACAATATATGCTTCATCCTTCTGTTTAGTGGTTGTAGAGAAAAATAGAAGAGATGTTTTATTGAGATACAATCAATATAATTTTACAAATCAACATGCAGATTGCGCTGAATGTTATTTTCAAATAACACTTCGAATATATTTCTTTGACAAGTATCGTATTGTGGTGTGTGTGGATGTGTAAATACACGTGGTGATCCATATATTAACCTTTTAAAGATATAAAAATCTTGAATATTATAATGTAATTTTATTTAAATTGGATTTATTTCGACGCTACGTCTCCCTTGAGGTAGATTATCCAAACGGCTACGTTGGGAAACGATGAATACAATCTCAACAAACACTACTATTGGTATGTGCAATAACTCGAGAGGGTGGTGCGTGGAATCCCTACTTAACGTCTCTAGTTAGCACGTCAGTTTCTTCCAAGAATTAGCAAGTGACACTAGGTCTTCTGTTTGTCTCCACATTATTTGTTTCTCAGGCTGCTCTATCCTGTGTTCTCTATTGTTCTGTCTTACTGCTCCCTTCTTTCCACCTTCATTCCTCATCAATCCATTTCTTTTAAACATATTGTAGAGTATAAGGCCTGAAAACACCTACAACCTCCGCCAATAGATGACGCTTTCGCCTGTTTCTGATCTGAAACTGGTGTGGGAATCGCCGACTGCTGTAGTCCTTTTTCCTGGGGCAAATGTTTGTAAATACACGTTTATATTGGCCCTAGGAAGTAACGTAATGTAAATACCCGTTGAATGTTAATCTAGTTATATGTAATGTGTAGTAGAAATGACAATAAAAGAAGGAGTGTTAGAAGTCTTGGTGCCGGTAGCAGTTATGACTCTCTCTCTCCAACACCACAGTCGCTACTCTTCTGGGGGATCAAGCGCGACAATATTCTATCGGTGTGTGATATATTTACGTAAAATATTCTATATATGTCATAATTTATATATAATTGTATGCTCCCCGACCCACTATGTATGTACCATGTATGATTTTGAAAGATTTAATAAAAGAATAAGGTAACTGGAGGAAAGAAAGTAACAAAAGACATAGGAAGTAGATCTAGAGGAGAACATATTTATTAATAACGTCGCAGTTAACCTTCTGACCCCGGGTCCCTGCGAGCTAAGTTTAAACCAACACTTCCTGGCAGAGACCGGACGTCTCTAGTGACCGCAGAAGTTATATTAGTCGCGAAGCACTCAATACTTCCTGACAAAGCAGGTCGTATCTGGTATCCGCAGAAGTTATATTAGTATAGAGACGCCCAACATTTCCGGACAGAACCGGACGTATTTTGATAACGCGGAAGTAAATAAAGTCGAAATAGCAACCGACACTTCCTATCAGGCAGGCCATATCTTTCACCAAAGAGAACCGCGGTCCAATCAGAAAACAGCATCTAAATAGGTCGACCAATAGGAAAAGATCATGTGATCATCTCTCGACCAATCAGAAAGAAACTGAGTCTTGGTGTTAAATCGAAAGACAAGAATTGTCAGTTACGCTTTGGCTCCCAAGGAGGTGACATCGGCTCTGGACCTCTCCCCCTCTGCTCATCCCGTAACTAAGTACAATCACCGCCATGTGATCAGATAATTAACAATCAAAATCGCTCCGCTCTTCTCAAGCCTTCTTTCCTCCAACCCAGTTGCCTTTTATTTCCAAACCTCATCATGTGTCCTGATTATTCCTAACTGTGTGCTTCACTTACCACTCAACGACTGCGCTTCAATCAAATCTCACCATTCGCATCCAACAACAAGAAATTCCGTAACGATATTGTCACAGAACGGTTAAGTCGACAGGATTCTACAACAGTGTAATACATCAAATATTGCAGTGATATAATAACTTTTGGACCATATTACATAAGTCGACAGGATTCTACAACAGTGTAATACATCAAATATTGCAGTGTAATAACTTTGGAAGATATTACATATATATAATTATTTATTAAACAACCAGGCACGATATTGAAATATTTGCGCCTATTTACAGAGGAAACAAACAAAAAAAAAACAAATAAATTAGAACTTAGAATTAAATATTAACAAATTTACATGTATTAAACGACAGAGTTCATAAAATTTATATAGACAAAGTGGCTGAGGTAAGAGAGTTAAATCATTCGGATAAGGGAATAATCAATGTCTCACTTCTGAAAAATTTGGACAGTCGTAGATAAGGTGAAGAGCAGTAATATTTGATATATAATTATATAGTAAAAAAAATCTCGAGTGAAGATAAAATATTGTGGGAAAGGTTTCTATACAGAGTAAAATATTAATTCTCTAAACAGCCGTTCAAGAAATTTCAGTGAAAGTTCTGACTTCAGTATTTCCAATGGACCAGTGAAATCAGTGCCAGGGAAGTGTACGCACTCCATCTTCCCATTCATCTTGGAGGTGGCTTGTTTCGTCATTTCCGGGCTCCCCCCTCGTCATTTCCGCCGAGTGGCACGGCTCAATCCGCTCCAATTATTTACGTCGTTACGTCACTAATTGGTGCTTCACACCTTGAACTCGGAATTCAAATTTGCTCTTTGAATGACGTTTATTTAAAACATAAGCTTCCCAAGTCTTGGCTTTTCCTCATTGCAACGAGTTCTGTAGTAAAGCCATTTAACAGGCCCTATTATCAAACTTTGTTTTAGATCAATTTAAACCTAACGGCGGCTATCCAACATTTTGTTGTTATTTATTCTTTCTTCTTCGGTCTCTATGTTCCTCCCCCCCTCTCTCTGGAGCAGATCTTCGTCTTCAGAGGCGTCATTCTTCTCTAGCACTTTATTTTTTCAAATCTACCGATGCCATCCTTCGTCTTCCTATTTTTTTTTCCTTTACCTCTGTATCCTCCAGAACTTTCTTTCTCATTACTTATTCCCATGAATTATATAATTCTTCTAATTGTTGTGTTTCTACTGATGACATTCATTAGGCCTCGTTCCTCTCCCATATTCTCAAGACTTCCTCATTCCTCCTCTGGTTAACCCATCTGATTCCTTCAATTTTCTCCCAGATCCTCATTTCAAATGCTTAATGGATAAATACTATATACAATGAGACATGTACTGCAATATATCATACATTGAGATATTATATAGGGGATTTCTCAGTTGCTGCTGTTCGAACAATGGCGAATCGTTTGTGGAGGGTGCAGACCTTTACACGAGTTGACTGGCCATCACGTTTACTTACCCCATCAGAGCTTCTCTATTCTCTTTCCTGGACTTAATATACTAATAGAATGCGAAAAGTCATATTATTCCTGGAACTCAGGACGCCAACAATTAACCGGGTTATAAATACACTCTAGTGCTTAAATTTGATTGTTTTGTGATAGTAGGACATTTATTTTTCAATATAAAATATTATTATCATAAAGGAGATCTTGAATTATTTAAAATTTGAGAAGTGTGGGAAGATAGAACAGTTAGGTATGCTGAATATTTCTACATCAACCAGTCAGTTAGGGTGATGTGTAGAGAAACCTATATTAAACATTACCTTCCAACCAGGATGATGTTTTATTTGGTTCTCATGGCCGTTGCTACAGGTTCTAAAGTTTTCTAAGACCCAGAACTCGGCTTCTAGTGAGTGTGTGTATAATTATTCAACAAAATGTTCGACATGTCGATAGAACTACTCCGAGGTAGACAATTAAACGGCGTGAGAAGGCCAGCTGATAAAACATTCCGCGCACTCCCGCTGAAAGAAGAATTATACTTCCAAAGTTGGCAGGATAAAAAGTTTACTCCCACGGCTATAAAATAAAGTTTATCGCCGGTTCCGTGTGTAGAAACAATTGGAGCGGTGGTTTCCCCTTTCTTAAATACTTCCCGAGTTCATTACAACTGCCGAGGATATATATCACCATGTATATATGTATATAATAAAAGAGATTTTTCTGTTGATTTTAGAATATTTTATATAGAATTATTGATCATTTGATTGATACATGAATATGTTTTTTGATGTTGGAGTCGTTGTAATAACAATAAAAATAGTTTAAATCAGAATTAGCTTTAATTGAGCTGATGGAATATATAAAAAAACAGAATTTTATAAAGTACTGCCTGACTTAAGGCGAATAGAATAAGGTAAATAAAATACTTATTTACCTAATTACAAAAGGTTTGAGCCGGCCAACGGGAAACAACAACAATAGGCTATATAAAGTGAAGTCGCGACATCTGTTGGTATACTTAACAGAATAGTTAATATATGATATATAATTTGAAATAAAAAATACTATATAATATATAACATATTGTTGCACCAAGTTGAAGCTTTGCAGGGTCATCGACCTTGGTTTCTTCCTTCTTGGTGTTATACACGTTTCCCGAGCGGGTTTCCATATTAAAAGTAAATAAATTAAATTGAATAAAAATAAATTACCTCTTAAAGTTATTGTGTTTATTTATTCTTGTCTTCCTCGTAGGTTGCGATCCGCAGTCTTCGTCTAGGTCTTCTCTCCCTCCAATAAGCAATAAAGATATATGTACAATAAAATATTACAAAAGGAATGATGATAATCTAAATAATCTGTTTTAAATAAATATCATAGACTATTTTATATAAAATAAATAAATATATATTTTAAATTTTAAATATATTAAAAACAATATTATAAATAATATAAGAAATACGCCATTAATCATGATGCAACACTTCCCCATCTCCAGAGGTCGTCACGTCCTCGTGATTGACCTCATCAATTCTTTCAAAATAGGGTTTGATTCTTGAGACATGGACAATCAATGGGTCTTGGCCAGGATTATCTTTCGGTTC
This sequence comes from Cordylochernes scorpioides, assembly GCA_030710605.1. Lineage (NCBI taxonomy): Eukaryota > Metazoa > Arthropoda > Arachnida > Pseudoscorpiones > Chernetidae > Cordylochernes > Cordylochernes scorpioides. The sequence goes on along the minus strand of CP092875.1, from coordinate 47,202,582 downwards.
AATTAAGTAATTTATGTTGGACAGCTTCTTTAATATTCGATATGGGCCAAAATATTTTCTCAGTAGTTTCTCACACTTTCCTATTTTCCTAATTGGTGTCCAAACCGCTACTAATTCTCCTGGTTCGTAGCTTCTTTCCATGTGTTTCTTGTCATAGTTATTTTTCATTCTTTCTTGAGTCTTTATTGTGTTGTTAATAACTAATTTTCTTGTTCTGTCTATTTTGTCTAAGTGATGTTTTATGTATTCATCATAATCATCCTTGTCAATGTCCACCGAGATATTCCTGTCGTCCAAAAGAGACGTGGGTTCTCTTCCAAACATCAGGAAAAAGGGAGAATATCCTGTGGTTTCCTGAATTGTAGTATTGTAAGCATGAGTGATGAATGGGAGTATTTCGTCCCAGTTCTTCTGATCAGTGTTCACATACATACTGAGCATATTGATCAATGTTCTATTTAACCGCTCTGTCAATCCATTAGTCTGGGGATGATAGCTCGTTGTGAAGCAATGTTTAATCTTGCACATTTTCATCACCTCTTTCATTAAATTACTGGTGAATTGAGAGCCCCTGTCACTAATAAGATATTGTGGGGCTCCGTGCCGGAGAAAAATATCCTCTACTAGAAATTTAGAAACTTCTTTCACGGTTTCTTCCGAGACTGCACTTGTTTCTGCATATCTAGTGTAGTAGTCCGTCAGCACGATTATCCATTTTTCCTGTTTTTCGTAGATGGCAATGGACCAACAAAGTCAATTCCAATTCTTTCGAAAGGAAAGTTGGCTGGGGGGATGGGCTGTAGTAGTCCAGAAGGTAATTGGTTTGAGCCTTTCCTACTTTGGCAAAGGTGACACGTCTTAACGAATTCTGAGACATCCTTTAGCATGGATGGCCAAAAGTATTTACTCTTTATTCGGTACATGGTTCTGGCGACGCCCAGATGACCATTCGACATATGATTGTGATATTCTTTCATAATTTCTCTCTTTTTCTTCTCTGGAATCACAAGCAACCACGCCCTGCCTTCAGGGTTCGGGTTTTTCTTAAAGAGGCATCCATCTTCTTCTTTAAAGTTTTGCGCAATTGATCGCCTGCTTCCATTAAGGTTTTTCTTAACACTTTCGATAAACTTATCCTCTTCGTCTGTTATTTGATTTAAAAATAGCCTTTCAAAATCCTCATCCCAATCAGTTTCTGGTAAGGGTCCCCTAGATAAGCCATCGGCGTCCAGATGCTTCTTTCCTGATTTATGCATTATATCGAAGTCATATTCTTGAATTTTCAATGCCCATCTTGCCAATCGACCTGTTGGATCCTTCAAGTTTTTGAGCCAGCATAAGGCGTGATGGTCTGTTACTATTTTAAAGTGTCTTCCATAAAGGTAGGGCCGTAATTTTGACATTGACCAGACAACGGCCAGACATTATTTTTCAGTGGTTGAATAATTTTGCTCCGCTTTACTTAGGGTACGACTCAAATATGAGATCACCTTCTCTTCACCACCGATGTCTTGGACAAGAGTTGCACCTTTGCCGATGTTGGACGCATCAGTATGAATATAAGTAGGCGCATTTGGATTGACGTGACCTAAGATTGGTGGACTTAATAGTGCTGTTTTTAGGGTTTGAAACGCTTCCTCTTGCCTTTCTGTCCAGGTAAATGATACACTTTTTTTTTATTAAGGTTGGTCAAAGGGTCAGCAATTTTTGAGAAATCTTTGATAAATTTTCTATAATATGAGCACATTCCCAAAAAGGATTGTACTTCTTTGACCTTTGTGGGCCGAGGAAATTTTCTGATAGCTTTGATGTTATGTTCCGCGGGTTTTATACCATGTTTACTCGTTATAAAGCCGAGAATCTCCAATTCATCAAAAGCAAAACGGCATTTTTTGTCGTTTAATCTTAAAATAGATTCACGAAAACATCTAAAAACAGCTTCGAGTCTTTTGAGGTGCGTTGGAAAATCCGGGCTATATATTATAACATCATCCAGATAACACAAACAAATTTGGCATCTCAGATTTCCAAGCATATTCTCCATATTCCTCTCAAAGGTAGCAGGCGCGTTACAAAGTCCAAAAGGCATCACGTTGAATTCATATAATCCATGCGCTGTAGTGAAAGCTGTTTTCTCTTTGTCTCTTTCTTCGACTTCAACTTGCCAATATCCAGATCTGAGGTCTATTGCTGAGAAGTATCTAGATCCTTGGAGAGTATCCATAACTTCGTCTATTCTAGGTATCGGATAGACATCTTTTACTGTCACATTATTCAGTTTTCTGTAGTCCACACAAAATCTGTATTTACCATCTCGCTTCTTGACCAATATTACTGGAAAAGACCAGGGACTAGAAGATGGCCTAATTATGCCTTCTATAAGCATCTCGTCAATTTGCTCTTTTATAATATCTCGTTCTTTAGGACTTACCCTGCAAGGCTTGTGTTTAATTGGCTTCGCGTCTTCTGTGTCTATCCGATGGTTTGCCAAATTGGTTCTCCCTAACCTCGACGAAAACAGATCTTCATACCTTTCTAAAACTTGTTTTAACTCCTTCTATTCCTTTGGTCAAAGATTTTCGTTTATTTGGAATCTAGGTTTTTCGTTCTCTTCTACCTCTCTTTCTCGATTCACATTTATTTTCGCTGGACTACTTCCAAAAGCCAATGTTTGGTTTTTCATTATTTTTAACGGTCGAGGATACGGATTAGTTATCCAGATATGTGTTTCCCTATTTATGACATTGATCAAGCTTCTTGCTAGACGAAGTCCATTTGTTTGAAACATTTTGCTGCTCTCCTCGATAATATATTCCCCATCCTCTGTTTCTACCAATGCCTTGATCAATTTAATGGAACATTCCGGTACAATGGAATCCTTGGCACTCTTTATTTTGAACATTTTAAAATTGCTTTCGTCATGATTATTCGTCAAATCGTATTTTATAGTTTCTTTCTTACAATCTATTTTCGCGTTCATTTTCTTAAGGAAATCTTTTCCAAGAATTAATGTCCGTAAATGCGTTTTCAATATCACAAATTTGTAAGATAATGCTTTGTCATCAATTTTTATATTTAAAAATATACTTCCTACCATGTCCAATTTTTTTTTCTATCGGGTCCTGCACAAATTTTTGCGAGTTTACTTATACCATGGCCTGTATCGAGGGCCGTTCTGAGGTCGACCACTGAGAGGTCAGCGCCTGTATCAACCAAAGCTTCAAAAGTCCCTATCTTGTCCACGTTAATTTTTAATTTGTATTTAGGGTCCAACTTCTTGATTCCGTTTATGGTCGACTTGCTTTGATTGACAGATTCAGGCGTGACGCTTAGTTCAAATCTTCCAACACGGAATATCTATTCCGGGTAGGAATATTTGTCTGTGTGTTATGACATACATCAGCATAAAGTCGAGGTCCTGATTTCTCTGATATTTCATTCATTTGGAATTTCTCTTCGACCTTCTCTTGTGTATCTGTTGGATCCTCTTCTAGGATTCTTATAAACTTGACCCTACAATAACGGGCCATAAAATCTACACTGACTGTGAACGATGCGTTGTTGTAGATCGGTTTCTGGTGAAACAATGCCAGAAATGTCTGAAATTTAACCCCACCCACAAAACGGCAGAATGCCCTAACACCCCAATATGCAGGACATGTGGAGTTCAGGGAGTTCATGATTGCTCAGGAATTCCTAAATGTTTCAATTGTTCACAACATCCTAAGTATAAAAACAGGCCCTCATCACACAGAGCAAACTCAGAGGAATGTCCTATGTATAAAACACAAATAGACAGAATAATCGAGAGAACAAGTTATTTCCCAACTGAACAACCAAGTAACTAACTAGTACAAGTCGAACAGGATCAAATGCAAGTTCCAAATAGCTCAACAAGTCATAGGCCAAACTCTAACGTGTGCCCGCTTTATAATATACAAACAGATCGAATAATCCAAAGAAGACAATATTCTCCCATAAATGAAGAATAAAAAACACCCAGTTTAAGTTATGTCATTGGGTAAAGGAATTAAATGTTTACAACAAAATTTAAGAAAATGTTTAATGGCATTGAGTGAGCTTCAAGCTGCAATAAAAGACAACCCACCAGATATCATCCTAATACAGGAACCCTATATAATTAATAGAGATTTAATTTTCGATTTAGAATCTCAAATAGTGCATTCAACGACAGATGAACAAATATACACTGCAACGATCTTTATGAATAAGTGTTTAAAATATAATAAAATTAATAAATTCACAAACTCCTTTTGTACAACCACCTCTATAAATTCAGCAAAATCAAATACTGTTATTGCAAACTTTTACATACATCCTCATAGATTTAATGACACTCATCGAAAATTTATCAAGGAGCTTCTGGATACCTACAATCAACAACCTATTATACTATGTGGTGACTTCAATTCTAGACACCCAGTCTGGTTTGACCCGACGACAAACTCCAATGGTTTCAAATTCCACTCCATCATAGATGAACACAGCCTATTTATTCATAATCTTAAGATACCCACCTGCCGAAATTCAAGCATTATAGATCTTAAGATTTCAAACAAAAAATCAATAAGTTTTGTACATAACTGGAAGACGACTATATTGACGCACATTTCAGATCACGTTGCAATAACCTTTGACATTTATCATAATTTTAACAGGTAAAGGACAGTTCAAAACTCAACATGGAAATTTATAGAAAAAGATGCTGATTGGAAAACATTTACTGAAAAAATTTCAATACAAGATGTAGATAATATTATCACCAAGATAAACCACGCGTCAAACATCAAAGATATTGACAACATTGTAAAGACTCTCACACAAATAATAAAAGAGGCAGCTTATCTGTCACTAAATGTCAAGACAAGTAGCGGAAATCATAAAGCAAATACTTACTGGTGGGATGGGAAGCTGGAGAATATGAAAAACGATTTCCACTATATTAGAAATTTGTATTATCGGTATGGAGTGGTCTATGAAAAGACCTATAAATCAACGAGAAATAAATATTCAAATAAAATTAAAAAGGCAAAAAGAGCGAGTTGGAGAAATTTTATAGAGGAAAGTCATTCAACTAACGCATTTGGTAATGCTTATAGGATTTACAAGTCATTGAGATCGAAAAATAGGAATTCAGGATTACCTCTAATAGATAATTTACCAGATCATTTAAAGATCGACAAAATAAAAAGTTTAATGAACGATCTATTTCAGGATGATATTGGAGGTTTGATGAAGATGATCATATTTTGATTAGAAATTATACGCCTAAATATAAAAATAAAAATAGTGTTTATATTGAATCTAAGGAAATAGAGGAAACAATTTTAAAAACAAATATTAAAAAAGCACCGGGCCCTGATTACATTAGTAACAATATGATCAGACAAGCTAAAATAAAAATAATCCCAATTCTGCATCAATTATTCAATAAATGTATAGAAATGGGATACTATCCGGATGAATGGAAAAAAATCATTCTTAAAAATAATTCCAAAACCAGGCAAAACGAAATATGAAGTAAATAAAAGTTATAGACCTATATCATTGACATCTAATCTCTCTAAAACATTTGAGAATATAATAAAAAATAAATTAAGTAACTATTATTTAGAAAATAATCTAATGAGCTCAAGGCAGCACGGCTTTATGAAATCTAGATCAACTATTACAGGAATGGAAAAAATTATAGAAACTATATTGAAACATAAACAAAAAGAATTGACTTCCTTGATAGCTATAGATATAGCTGGTGCATTCGACAATGCATGGTGGCCTGCGATTATAAAACGAATGGATAATGATAATGTTCCCTCAGATTTAATACGGATCATAAAATCTTATTTGAATAATGAAAGGGAGGTGAAATTTACATACGAATCAGAAACTTTTTATAAGAAACTAACTAAAGGTTGTCCACAGGGTGGACCTTTATCACCACTTCTATGGAATATTTTGTTAAATGATTTGTTGATAAATTTTGAATCAATGAATGCAGATATTATATGTTATGCAGACGACGTTACAATAATTTGCTGGAATAAGACTATCGAAGGACTAAAAACCGGAAGCGAATACATCTTAAATTATGTGATCCAATGGTGTAATAGAAATAAATTAACGATCAGTACAGAGAAAACTAATTTGCTATACCTGCATAACAGAGAAAAAATACCTATTAAGGTTATTAACAATATAATTAGGCCGGTCAAGCAAGTAAAAATTCTGGGAATGAAATTTTCAAATCACAAATTGAAAAATAAAGTTAACTTTACTCCGCATGTAAATGATATTCTGTGTAAGGCAGGGCGTATGAAAAATTTATTATGTTCACTAAGCGGCAATATGTGGGGTTTAGATACTCAAAAAAGGTTAACTTTATATAAAACAATAATAAGGCCTGTACTTACATACGGATCAGAAATTTGGTTTAAATATTTAAACAATCGTTCTAAACAAAAACTGAATTCCATGCAGTACCAGATCATTTTATGGGCAGTCAGAGCATATAAAACTACTTCATCAAACTGTGTGCATAGTCTGGCAAAAATTCCACTCCTAACAGACTATATAGAATCTAGAATAATCAAATATGATCTAGCTCATCTGTCCACTGAAGATCTAATTGCTTACGAACCCCATGCTCCAAGTATAGTCAAATCATTCTTCACGCAAAAATGAAGGAAAAAATTTTTATAATACTAATGAAATTTTCAGATGTTTTTCGTGTCTGGAATCCCAAGATTCTTTCGTCCAAATTTTTATAATATCCAATTCATTACAGATCATGGTAATTTGGGGAAATTTTGTCAACTATCGGCGCGGTGAAGGAACCGGGATGCTTCTGCGGAGGTGAAATTCAGGACTCGAAACATTTACTAATGAATTGCCCTCCAAGTATAGTCAAATCATTCTTACACGCAAATATGAAGGAAAATTTTTATAATACTAATGAAATTTTCAGAAGCTTTTTCGTGTCTGGAATCCCAAGATTCTTTCGTCCAAATTTTTATAATATCCAATTCATTACAGATCATGGTGATTTTGGGAAATTTTGTCAACTATCGGCGCGGTGAAGGAACCGGGATGCTTCTGCGGAGGTGAAATTCAGGACTCGAAACATTTACTAATGAATTGCCCAATTTTCCTGGTTTATAAGGAAAACAAGTTTGGTCGTATTGGACAGCTTCATGAATTTGTAGACGATGAAGAGAGGTGTAAAAGTTTTGATCAATTTTGCAAATTTATTTACGACTTTCTTTTGAAATGGAAAAGGGAGAGGGAAACTTAGAAGGAAAAGATTGCGATGCTTGCTTTGTTGTTTGTTTTTCTCTTCGGACAATTTTCTTTGGTTAATTATGTAAAATAATGATTTGAACAACAGGATTGTATATAGTCGATTTGTTGTGATGTAGAGAGAGGTATCGACGCAAATGTCCCTGAGTTTGGGACATCGCGTTTCATGATGTTAATAAATAAATAAATAACGGGCCACGCGCCCTGGCTTGTTACACTTGAAGCAGATTGGTCTTCCATCTTCCGTCCTATTTTTGCTCGCTTCTTGGCTTTTATTGTAGGTGTTTCTCTGAAGGTTTGGTTTCGGCACAAAGTTAGGATTATAAGGACGTCTAGGGGTAGAGGGCTGGGGCAAGTTGTTTCGATACTGCCTGGGAGTAGGAAGGGAGTCGTTCTTGTAATATTTGGAAGCAGGGGCCTGGGGCCTGGAAGTGGTCTGGTAGTTTCGCGTGGCAGTCGGCGGCACGTACCTCGATTGTTGTTGGGGTCTAGAATTGCGTGGACCGTTATATAGGTTTCTGGATTTCTCCACACGTTCCCGATACTTCTTTTCAAAGGAATCCATTTTCTTGCACACGACAAGAAGTTCATCGGTCGTTTTAGGAGGGTTCAGGTAGAGCGCGAATGAGTACTCTTTTTTCAGTCCTCCAATGACATGTTCGATTTTCGTTTCTTCTTCCATTGCGGGGTCAACCTTGTTGCACAACACTAAGATGTCTTCCGCGAACCTGATTGCTGGTTCATTCCAGTGTTGCATTCTGCTAAGCTTCATTCTTAATTCTTCTTTATTCGCGTCCAGAGAAAAGTCCTGAATGAGGCGGATTTTAATATTTTCCCAACTCGTGAAACTAGCTTTGTGCAAATTTAACCAGGTTTTAGCACTTCCCGTCATGTTCATGGCGGCATAACGGGCAATTATGTAGTCTGCCCAATGGTACAGGAAACCAATCTCTTCGAGGGATTCTATCCATGGGCGAGGGTCGTCTGTCCCGTCATATTTCTGGATTTCTATATTGGGGTTCAAAGCAACTGGTTCGAAACCAGCATCTCTACCAATTGTTGCACCAAGTTGAAGCTTTGCAGGGTCATCGACCTTGGTTTCTTCCTTCTTGGTGTTATACACGTTTCCCGAGCGGGTTTCCATATTAAAAGTAAATAAATAAAATTAAATAAAAATAAATTACCTCTTAAAGTTATTGTGTTTATTTATTCTTGTCTTCCTCGTAGGTTGCGATCCGCAGTCTTCGTCTAGGTCTTCTCTCCCTCCAATAAGCAATAAAGATATATGTACAATAAAATATTACAAAAGGAATGATGATAATCTAAATAATCTGTTTTAAATAAATATCATAGAATATTTTATATAAAATAAATAAATATATAATTTAAATTTTAAATATATTAAAAACAATATTATAAATAATATAAAAAAATACGCCATTAATCATGATGCAACAATATATATATGACGTATTAAACCTTGTAACGATATAAAGTTAGTTCTGAAAAGGGTCGCTGCTATTGTTTCGACTGCGGAATATGTAAATTTGTTTGATATTTGCATATCCCGGAGTTGTAAAATTATTTCAATAAGAATAAAATTCTATAATCTCGATGAATTCTACTATTTTATATAATGAATATTGTTTAAAACATTTATTCTCGGGTTACCCTTACTCGGGCAATAGTTGAGCGAGGCGAAGACTTTTTCAACTAGTTATTTAGGTATAACCCAATAACTTATATAAAATTGATATACAGCGTACAAAATAGACAATCTTTTGAAAGGGTTTCATCCGAAAAATAATTTATAAGTAAACAGATCTTATCTTTAATATAATAAGCGAAGTTCTCCTTTAAAATATGACGATTTATAACACGCGCGTGGCAATTCTTTCAATAATAAAAACTTCGATCATACTCTGCAACGTAGAGGGATAAGGATGGGATAGCAGTAGAAAGAATTTAAAATTATTAAACGTACCATTAGAGATTTTCATTAAGTGAAATTATCAATAGTTATTCATAAATTAATTTAAAAAATTATATTTTACATTTTTATATATTGGAAAAAGCAAGCTTCCGAGTAACGACACTCTTCTACTGGCTTGTCAAAGTCCAGTGGAGAAATACAAACAGTTTGGATCTCTCCACTTTGACAAACCAGTAGTAGAGCGTTGTTGCTCGGAAGCTTGCTTTTTCATATAAATGAGATACGTATTGTTAACCTTTTAAATTAATATATACTATTGTTGTCGTGTCTATTCATTGGAAAATGAGTGCCGTTGCCAATTTTGTCACCTTGGACCAGAATTTGGTCAAATATTCCAAGGATTCAGGGGAGACCGCAGGGAGGTGCGATCAGACTTCTCAGTCTTCTATTAATATATCTGAATAACATTAGAATGTTATCAAATTTTCATACATGACTTTATTAATTACCTGATGCATTGTGTGGCCCCGAGAACACTTGGCCCGCTCTAGATGAGTTCATAGTTCAAGTCCCAATACCGGTTTCAATAGTAGACCTATTCAGGGAATCTGATTACATTTTGATTATATATCACAAGCTATATTACTATCCTTGTCAGAAATAGACGCTTAAACGCTAGTTTGTGGAGACCGTAAATAGAGGGTGCTTTGTTTTCGAATATTTTTAAAGGGAGATGCGAAATTTATTTGATGATCAATATTCTCCTGGCCAAACCTCTATTTATTGAGAGGAAGTAGAGATGTTGACCGCTATTATCTAGGCAATGGAATAGATGAGTCTCTCTCTGAAATCTGCTTATTCTCTAAAACCTTCACTTATATTGAATAAATTGACCCCACGTATATATTACAACTTGTATTATTATTTATATAAAAAATAGACACTTCGGCCAGTTGGAGTTTTTTATTTTCTCAACGTTTCGACAAAATCTTTTGTCTTCGTCAGGAGAAGTAAATAAAAATAAACATTTGGCAAGGCATTAAAAATTGTTCTGAGGTTTGCAAGGGCGTTCTCACGTGATTCTTCGAATTTAGTACAACATCTAAAGCGCGAGTCAAAAACAAATATTAAACTCGTCAAAGACTATGGTCTTGGAAATAAAAATATATAATAAAAAAATTATAATAAATTAAGTAAAAATAAATAAATAAAGTAATATAATAATAATCACAAAGATTATTATATAGATTTATAACTATTATGTCCAATTTTTTATCTAGCTTATTAACTACTTTTTAAATTTAAAAATGGAGCATATTGTGTTGCGGAATATCTTCAAAAGTATTTATAGTTCTTTTCCCAAATTCTCGTGATACCCATCCCTCTAAAAATAATCTTTCCTTGTATTATTATATTGTAACGTTTTTGTGTTAAATTTTAGAATGTTGTAATGTTAAAATATATATTTGAAATTGGTAATTTAACTTGTTGTTGTTGTTTTATAATGATGAATATGCAAATTACATTGTTGTTGTTATTTATTATCGTTTGTTTATAAAAAATTACATTGTATGCGAGGATGATAATAAAAATGACATTTTTAATTGATATACAAAAGTCATAAAAAAAAAAAAACAGAAATAAATAATTAGAAAATTCACATACGTTACAATATATTACTTATATCATATATTATACAAGTATATATATTGTATATATATTCTATTCTCTCTTTCACTCACATAGACAATACTTAAGAAAGTTTTACCCTTTAGCATGTATATCGGAATACAGATAATGACTCTGAGAGATATTTGATACACACAAATCTATATGGATGACACAAGAGATAGCCAAGTTTGAACAAAATTGCATCTAACTACTTAAAAAACAGACGAACGGCGACAGCCTAATAAAAAACTTCCTTAAGTTTTGTCTATGAGCGTATATATATACATTTATTTTATTATTATTTTATTATTATTTTTTTTCACATATATATATATTAAAAATAAAGAAGGCATCTCCTGACCACGAGCACATGTTATTTTTAGATGGCAGAGCGCCATCTAGTGGAGCAAAAATAAACTAAATGTTTATTTAGCTTGCTCCGTGATATTTGGGCAACCCAATTTCTTGACAAATCAAGAAAAGCCATCCACGAACGCGTTTCGCGCTGTTGGAGCTCGTCGGGTTGGCCAAATATCACGGAGCAAGCTAAATAAACGTTTAGTTTAGCACATGTGCTCGCGGTCAGGAGATGCCTTCTTTATTTTTAATATTAACACCTGACCCACTTTTTTTTATTTTTTTCTATTGTTTTTTTTTCATATATATATATATTAAAATAAAGAAGGCATCTCCTGACCACGAGCACAATATATATTTATACCGGCTTATATTCGCAATATAAATCAAAATATTTTGAAGAGTGAGTTTTCCTAAAGTATTTTTATCGAGTTGAAATGTATAGTTGAAATAGGTGGATGTAATTTGCCTTGGAAATTTCCACAGAAGTTTAGATAGGTATATAGGAATGTTTTATAGTAACTGAGGAAAAATGAAACCTGGGACATCAACTCTCTGTTTGAAAATCTACTTATTTATTTATGCTTATGAGGTGATACAGCAACTTCTTTATAATTAGAGAGGAGACAAAATGAACTAAATCAAGAAAAAAGAAGTGAGGACTTCTCGGTCAACCATGGGTGCATAATGTAGCTGCTGTATTGTCCGTGAGGTCAAGAGACGTACGGACCTCTATGGTGTTGATCTCTTGGCGGAACGACTTGGAAGTCGGACTCGGGCCCCCCCACTACGGCAAAAAAAAATCTACTTATAAACTTTAAGTATAACAACATATAAAAAATGAGTTCAATCGGTGATTAAATTTTAAATGAGATATTTATCAAAAATGAAATACAGTAAAAATTGAATAATTCAAACATCTTTAATTCGAAAACGTATTCTCTCAATTCGAATATTTATCTTGGTACCTAGAAACTATAAATAGAATTTCCGTTTTTAATTTGAATTTTTGGATAATTCGATTTTTTTTGGTCCCTTGGGCTTCGAATTATCCAAAGTTCGACTGTATAAAACTCTCCGTGTTATATTTTATAGATGAAAACAAATTCTTACTTTCTGTGCTCAATTGACATACAATTTAAAGTTCCTGGCTAACCGATGATGAGCCCCCCCCCCCTCCCCCCCCAATCTAATAATAGATTTGCTAGTTTGAACTTATTTGGCAATTTTGATTATCTGATGACAATTCTGGTGAAATTATTGGAAACATCTTTGCGGAAGGTAGGGAAAAACACTTTCCATTCCAGTAAGAGAAAGTAGAGCATTTTTGTATCCTGGAAACCACAAAAATACTTCAAATCTTACTAAAAGGCAAGGAGGCAATATTTATATATTAAAATATACTTCACCACACATTTATGGAAATTTATAAACGTAGTTTTTGAATCCTTGGATGTTTTAAATTATTTCTTCAAATCCAAAAAGAAGAGAACCTATAAGGCTGGTCGGTACAACGTTATCACCAAAGTAGGTATGCAGACTTATTTTTATTCTTTACAATGATATCTATATTAAATCATAGAATGGAATTGTTTGAACCAGTTACCTTCGGATATAAATATATAGCGATAATCACACACACACACACACATAACAATTAAAAATATACATAAATAAATAGCTGTATTCGAGCTATTCATATAATTGTTAATAGGTAGATATATATAAAGAGAGATAGATTTTTCTAAATAAAAAAAAATATATATATATACAGTAGAACCTCCATGAGAGGACACTCACGCTAGAGGACACCTCTCTACAAAGGACAGTTTTTATTTGCAAAATTAACATTTTTACTATTTATTAACTCTCCGGTAAGAGGACACCTCTCCCTAAAGGACACTTTGGCTCTGCAATTAGGTGTCCTTTACAGGGAGGTTCTACTGTATATATCACTATTATATAAATAAACAAGATTAATATTATTATGTAATTTGAATGTGAATATAAATATATATAATAATAATAATATAAAACAATTTATTACTAGATATTCAAATTAAAGGTAATTTCACTGTATTGATCATCCTCTTTTGTTCTCCAACCTCCTAGCATCTTCTAAAAAGGCCTTCTAACAAATTATTCCAACGATAAAAGGATCCATGCCATGTGGGATATTCTCATACGACGTAAAGGTGATTACTTAATTGTATCTTACGATTTTTGGTGAATAAATTGATTCTTTATAAAATATGAACATCCAGAAACTTCCGAATTGAATGTACTTTTTATGTGATAAAAGATAAAAAGCGATGCCTTCTATTATAAACTGTCAGCTTTGCAAATTTTCTCTGCTGCTTCTCTGGCGACTTGAGCCAACCGGTTTGTGACCTCAAAACTGACAATTTGGGTCAAAAAGGCTGTTATTACCGTTTAGTCATATTTGTATACGATACAAGCCTTCACTTACAACGATATAAATAATAGAATGAGAAGATCGTGTTACATTTATAAATTATAAATATATAAAATAAAGAGAAAACTTATATATATAACTAATATATATATATCCCTTTCTACCATTTGTACCATAGTTCTTATAAGTCGCGCTCGCCTGTTGAAGGGTTTTTACCCGAAAGCTTTCACCTATTCATCAATAAAAGAATCTCGTCTTCCTTCACCATGTTTTTCGTCTAATAGAAAACTTATATATTTCTTTCTAGTTTCATCCAACAACTTGTATCTTAATAGTTGAGGTGTTAGAGAAGAGATAGAAACATACAATGTCAAACTGATAGGAATGAAATAAAGTATTAAAGATATATATCGTTGATGGATAAATGCTATAAACACTAATGGCGTATATAGTCCATATATGTCCAGTGGCCACAGAATCCAAAATATTCAAGACAGCATGAAACTGGCTGTGATAGAAACTGGCTGTTTGCTTATTGAGAGTTTAAAGTGAGTGTTTTTAAGGTTAATGCCTAACTGGCCTTGTACTTATTGTTTGCGGAATATATAATATACAATAAATACTATATACACTAATAAAAAGTGAAAGTCTTTGATGTCACCGGTCATCTGTTTTATTGAAGGAGACAGAATCAATTTTGTTCACACTTGGTTATATTGCGTGTCTTCAATAAAGGTTACTTTGTATCAAATATCTTTCAGAGTTATTGTCTGAAACCCTATATACATGCTAAAAGGTACATATTTATTAAGTTTTGTGTTTCTATGAGTTTATATAATTAATGAAGGCATCAACGCCCGAATGTTTCTTTTACACACAAAGCAAACTTCTACTGCTCTTACTGCGATGAAAGAAATACTGAGAAGACTTGGCTCATCAGTGGTCAATCCTCTCAGCCGTTTCGCCAATATAATCTACCAGACGCTTAGAGCTCTAATACTGTATTAGACGATTCTGCTTATATGCTACACTGAAGGGTGAACTCTTAGAAATGGAATTCAAGAAAACTATTGACATCAGATTTTAGTACAGTAGAATTACATATAAATATTTACATCGAGCAATGCTCTTCCGCAAACATCAAGTACAAGGCCAGTTAGGCATAAACCAAAAATAAATTCGCTTTAAACTCTCAATAAGCAAACAGCCAGTCTCTATCACAGCCAGTTTCATCCTGTCTTGAAATTTTGGATTCTGTGGCCACAGGACATGCGTCGGACCTGGAGGCTGTTGGGCTCTGCGCTATCTGGAGAAGTATAGGAACTCCATCTATGTTTCCTACCTGGGGTGAATCTGTATAAGACCGGTGGTCTTAATAAAGTTGTATGTGATTTGCAAAACGGAGGCATCGCCTGATGTGATTATTTAAAATTTGGGGCATTGAAGCAAATAGATGGGAATATGCCGAGTAACACAGAATGGTGGATGACACAAGGATAACTGTGTGAAAGAGGAAATCTACTATGTAATATAAGGACTTATGATGTGGTCATATACAAACATCGAGAATGCAATGAGCAAAGAATATGCAAGGATTATTCAGCCAGGGCAATAATTTATTATCGCTAGATGAAGATCCCTTAGAAAGATACGGAATGAGATTTCTTCAGCTGAAATAATCCCAAAGAATTCAATAGTAAAAAGAGAAAAAAATACAAAATTAAAACAAAAACCTAATGAGACATTTCAAGTTAAGAGATCCTTTTCTAAATAAAAATTACATTTTCTTCCTTCGCTTTTAATTATTTTTAAACTCAAGGAAATAATTTGAAATGATATTATCCGCTTGTTTTTAATCCAGGTTGTAGCCTTTTTTTATAGAATGCGTTAATGCAAATTCATTAAAAAAAAACTTTTCTAACCATCTGCCTAAAATGAGTAATTACGTTGAGAGCTAATCGAAAGTTAAAAGCAGGGGTTTTCAACATATAAACAACAACAAAAAAAAACAACAATAATAATAAAAAACTTAGTTTAAAATTGCTGTTTAAAACCACGGTAGAAGAGAGAAGCTTGTTAAAAAGAATCGTTTGACATTTTAAAAGAGATATCTATGGAATGGCAATCATTTAGCAATTATGACAATAAAGATTTCTAATTATGCTTATCATCAGAAATGACGCGGAAAAAATAATTAAGGGTTTTATCTATGAACGACGAGAAAACACGGGAGTACTTTAATTATTCTTATCGAGCCGAAGTTATTGGGAGCCATCTCAACACTTTTTCTCCCATGGCTCGTTTGTTCCGCCGCCATCTTATCTCTTCAAAGTAATTTTTGGATTAATCTTCCTCTTCTACGACTTTTTCCATCGGCGATTGTGTGGAAACACTCTCTTGTTAACTGCCCAATTAGGCATTGGTAAAAATGATGTGGAAAGTGTAATATTAAACAAACCTATTTAGGAGGAAATTAAGCTATTTCTTTCTTTGTAACATTTGCTTTTTGTAAGTCAAATTATGTTGTTTTTCTGCTTTGTTAGGTTTGACTGTTGGAATGTTAAAGCGCAGCCCAGTTTTCTTGGAATGATCAGTTGAATGGACACTTCTAGTGAGCCTAAACGATTGAAACATTTGGAAGTACCCAGGGACTGTGATTCCTCTATCTGAAACCCTTTTGTCTGCTTCTAATCTTAAATCTCTTCGGTGTTCTTATTATTGACCGTAAAGTTTTTAACTTGTTGCTTCTCGTATGAAACAGTATTGTCTAAACTTGTTGTGCCTCGTTATTATCTAATAATTTTTGTTTCTCGCATAAAACCATATAGTCTAAAAGTTATTGTTCCTAGTATGAAAGCGTAGAGTCTAAAATTAGTTGTTTCTCGTATTAAATGCATTGTATAAAACTTGTTGTTTCTCATATATAACTGTATTGTCTGAAACGTATGGTCTGTAATCTGGAGCCTTTATATATACGCGTAAGTCTGAAATGACTTATCCATAGTTTGAAACCTCTGGCCCGTAAGTAGGAGAACGGTTGTTCGGTGGGTAGAAAACCTGTTGTTTGTGTGGAGTATGAAATGTTTTCTAAAACCTGATTGATACCACAGTGTGTGTGTCACACCGAGGTCCCGGTATAAGACTGTCACCAGAGTGTGCGTTTACATAGAAGTTCCGGTATTGAAAATACTCTGAAATATATGTGCAACAATGAGACCCTGGTGTGGGACTGATACCAGAGTTTGTGTTATACCGAGATTCTGTATGGAACAGACACCAGAGTGTGTGTTACACAGAGTCCCGGTGTGGAGCCACGGAGCACTAGACCGATGGATCAATCCGCCGGAAGTAAACATCTAATGAAAGAAAGCGGTCACACGCACGTCAAGCTGTCAGGCAGAGAAGGTCGAGGAGAAGTGTCACCTGAGACTCACATAGAATTCACAATTAATGACTAAAACGTTATATAACTGCCAAACGTACAAAGACTATATTATGAAACATCATTTTAATTAAAGTAAAAATCAAGGAAATAACATGTTTTTAAATTATTCTTTATTTTTCTAAATATATATCTCTTTTTTAGATATATAATTATCACAGAATATTTAATTTGAAAAAAAGGAGATCGAGCCACCGAAATACGTTTTAATATTGTTGGTTTTGTAGCGTCCTTTGAATGGTTCTTCCGGCAGCTTTTCCTAGTTGGAGTTATTTAACTGACGTTTTACTGACTCGGGTTCTATTAAATCTCACACCTTGATATTAAAGCTAGCTTTGAATGCATATAGGTTTTGATATAGCCCTATCTTCTAGGAATGTCCTCCAATTTCACTCTACCCATCCACGCTAAAGAACAAAAAGTGCAGATTAAACAAGGAATTATGTTTCAGCAGGGGGGTAGCTAGTTTTGAATAAATATAGTGTGTACCAGAGGCACGGCTTCTAGAACTAGCCTTCAAACTTGCCTCTCCATCTCAACACTAAGAAAGGTATAGTGTCGAACCATTTATAGTGTCGAACCATGTATAGTGTCGCAGAAAGGGGATAGCTAGTTTTGAACGCATGTAATGTATGCCAGGGGCCTAGCTTCTACAACTATACTTCAATTTGCCTCTCTCCACTTCTACTCTAAGGAAGGTAAGGTATCGAACTACATATACAGTGGCTAGCAGGGGGATAGCTAGTTTTGAACGCATATAGTGTGTGATAAAGGCCTAGTTTCTACAACTAGCTTCCAATTGGTATATACACCTCAACACTAAGGAAGGTCTAGCATAGAGCCAAATATAGTATCGCAGCAGGGGGATAGCTAGGTTTGAACGCATATAGTGTGTGATAAAGGCCTAGTTTCTACAACCAGTTTCCAATTTGCATTTCCACATCAACACTAAGGAAGGTCTAGCACAGAGCCAAATATAGTATCGCAGCAGGGGGATAGCTAGGTTTGAACGCATGTAATATATGCCAGAGGCCTAGCTTCTAGACCTATCCGTCAATTTGCCTATCTACACCTCTACGCTAAGGAAGGTACAGTGTCGAACTACATATGCAGTATCGCAGCAGGGGGCTAGCTAGTATAGTGTGCAAGAAGTCTAGATACTAGAACTATCCTCCTCCACTTCCCTGCTAAGGAAGGTATAGTGTCGCAAGGTATTGTGTGGCAGCTTGGGGACTGCTATCGACTTTCTCGACAGGAAATCACATTACAGCCGATCTCCTAGAGAGTGTTTCTTAATTCAATTGGCGGTTGTTTGGGGGCCAATTAATAGTCGCCGCTGGCTAATCTAATCCCGGGGACGTGGCTTCTAATTGGCCAACCCACCCTGCCTGCCTTCCACTGTAAACTTCAGATTGCTCCCCGGACATGCTGCCTCATTCCTCCATAGATTTCCCTAAGAAGGAATATCCTGCTTGGAGAAGACCAAGAAAATTCGTTTTGTGTTTACCAAACGATATAAGTAGTTTAAATGAACATATTTATTTTAAAAAATCATACCAATATATATGTGCTGCTTTGCTTGATTTTAACATATATTAGCAAATATATCCTCTGCTAAATGAGTAAAAATGCATCCATTTAAACAATCAAAATATCATCTGTTACGACAAAGGTAGACTATTACAAAATCGTTCTTATCACGAACTTTATTTATAAATATAAAACCAGAAGATGAACAGAACAAACTGAGAAAAAAGAACCAACTTACTATATACAGTCTACTCTCGTTATAACGCCACCCTCGCCTTACGCCGCTTTTTCGTTTTGTCCCAATCGACATCAATGTATTTTTCTCGATATAACGCCACTTCCACAATATTTTACATCAATATAAATACACACATATATAACCATATATATGTCATAATTTGTATGTTATCAAAGATGTATAATTTCTTTTCGCCAAAATAAGTATGTAAATATGTTAAGCTTTTTATTTTATTTATTATTATTTTATATTTTATATTTTATTTTTTATTTTATTTTATTTATTATTTAATTTAAAACGTTATGATCCTCTAGGGACACTTGCGCTGTCATACTATATGTCATAAAATGTTAAGCTTGTGTTAAAATTTAAATATGCAAATTCGTCCATCTATAAAAATTGTACAAAAATAAACGTGGCAGATATCGCGGGCGAATGCTACGGCACGTCGCGGGTGCGCTGCTCACTTGGCTGGAACTAATTCTTGAAGATTGCATGCATAACGGTTGTACCCTTCCATTCGATCACGACATATATATATATTTATTTACAAATAATGTTATTAAACTTATAAGAAAGTTTGTTTTCAAATATATGACAAAGATTATATTCGATTTCTTATATCATTTTGTGTTAATAATTTAAATAGTTGTTGTATTGAGAAAGGCTCTATTCTCATGAAACTTGCATTGCTTCCTCATTTCTACTTTTAAAAAAATGATTTTCGAGCATTGACTGAAATGTTACACCAGTAAACTATTGACACCAGCGTGGGAGAGTTCAGAACTGGAAGAAAGCCTTCCAGTATCTATCATCTTCCCTTTAATGAAAATTTGTCTTCCATAAAAGTAGATAAGATAAAAGTAATGGTTACATAATATAAAAATAATATATATGGAAATTGTACAATTTATTTTATTTATTTATTATAAAACACAATCTATATCCTATGTTTAACGCCTTGCTAAATGTTTTAATTTTTGTTTGCTCCTGACGAGGACAAAAGATTTTTGTCGAAACGTCGAGGTAATACAAATATTTACTAGCCGAAGTATCTTTATTTTCAATAAATATTTTATATACATAGTTTCAAAATCTATATACAAATTATTTTTATTTTTAGAGAGAGAGAGTGAAAATTATTTAAATTTAAATTTTAGAGCAATAATTATACAAAAAATAAAGTTTTATTTAAACACATATTATCAAAAATGTTTAATAAATTGTTAGAATTAACCTATAAATTAATAGACTATAAATAAAGATTATTTTTAAAATAAAAACTATACTAATTAAAACTAGAATTTTCAATTCATTAGTGTAATTTAGGTTTACGATAGTTGAGAAAGAGTCTTAAAAATTTGTTAAATTTTCTATATTCTTCGTTACTGGAGCAAATTTGGCATAAACTGGAACTTCATTTGACATTGTACTCTCAAATCTTCAACAATTATTATTGTAAAAAAAATAAGAATAAATGTTTGATGGGAGAAAAGAGAAAACTATACCGAGATGCTCTCCAAAGTGAAACTATAACAACACCTTACTTGCTTAGTAACGTCATGTTACCATTGAGTTCTATGTGGAGAAAGAGAGAGGCATCTAAATAAGATTATATGTTTTAAGCTTGCTTGTTATTTAAGATGAAGAGCTGTATTAAAAACTATTTTTTTTTAATAATTCATCTTCAAAGCATATAATCCATTACAGAGAGGGTGATTCACTTTAAAAAATGAATTTCTGTTGTAAACATCATATTAATTTTCAAATATTTTGCCTAAATTTATCTCTAGGTTCAAAATAATTACCTGAAAACATTGATATATATCGATGTAGGTATTCCCATTGATTTCTACACAAGCTCCCATGCAACTTTTTCAGAAGTCGCCTAATGTGTTGGTAGTTGGTCTCCTTTTGTTTAGGCTTTGCCTCAGCAGTTCATATAAATCCGTAGAAGCGGTATCACAGGTGATTCAATAGGATTCATAGACTAGATAATAGCTGGAATATCCATCTGCTAATTGGCCACGTAATACAGGGTTGGTTAGCCTCAAGGCATGACTCTCAGTTACGTATAGATAAAGTTCAAATTACAAGAGAAAGAATCGACAGACATCATTTCGAATAAATAATCAAAATTGTAATATATCCTATGTTTAACGCCTTGCTAAATTTTTAGTTTTTGTCTGCTTCTGGACGAGGACAAAATATTTTTGTCGAAACTGCGATGAGTTACTTTATTTGTGCGGTATAATCTTGACTATGACGTCCTTCAACAAGCTACTATACAAGAAATTAGAGCAGCTTAGCTACTTATTTTACAAACCGGTCATAGCAGTTCTCTGTAAAACTATCATGAATTAACTTTAACAATTCGAATATATCGAGCTTTTTCCTTGAGAGAAAAAAAAAAACAGTTATATCCATGAAACATTTAATTAATCACTTTATATATTGTAGAGTCTTTCACACCCTCTAAGTCGTTTTTCAAATAACAATCGTACGTGGAAGGTACATTCAGTGTGGTAAATCCAAGCTTCATTCAACGTAATGATTTGTACTTCCGTTTTCACATGCAGAATTATTCTTGAAGTGTTTTCTGTATTTTGTTTTTTCATTTGTAGGTGCATTTTTGCGATAAGAGGTGAACTTTGGTCTATTTCCATTTTTACGTTCAAATCTCCCTTTGTAATTCTATTGTAATTCTACATAGCGGGATGAATCAATTCGTATTGATAGCTCCATTGCTTTTGAAAAATATGTTTTATTTGATAGAATTTCAATGCTGATTGGGCCGTTGTTTTGAAGGCACTGCGTTTTGTGTTTGTTCAATTGGGTATGTGCGATTTAGCTGTACTATTAACTTGCTACGAATTTGGGAATGTGAATATATTTCTCTGCATATCTTAATTATCTGAGAAAAAAGTATATTCTCTTCATTAGAAACTGAAAATAGTATCTTCCTGATATATTGATAATTTTCGAGTTTTTAACTTTTAAAAAATATTTATGATAAGGGTTTTTAAAAAGTGGGGCGTTCAAATATACATAAAGAATAACTGTCTACATGCACAGTTCATGTTCTACAGCATGGCAAAAGCGTTATTTTAGAAGTGTATCACCCTCTGTAGTTATATTGGTTTATATAAATGTATATTTGGCGCACACACATACATAATAGAAATAAATGGAGTGCAAATCCGAACACATGCAACACACCAGTTGTCCAGGAAATTGACACCAATGGGATATTCTGGAAGTAGGAAGCCTTCCAGTATTTATCATCTTCCCTATCGTCCATAAAAGTAAATATGATAAAAGTAATTGAAATAATTAACTCGAAGATGATGAGTGTATAATTTCCTATTTTACATATTATTCCGAGTGAGCATATACCCAGGTTTCACCAGACTGACGAGGGCCAACAGCCAGAAATGTGAATAGCTTTTCTTGAGTAATCAAGAATGGGTATTTGACAATAATGGAATAATAAAAAATCAACGATAGTTGATATTTGTTCAGACAAAAGGCGATTTCGTTTAGTTGTACAATCATATACCCAGTTCACCATAAAAACATGTAGACATGCTAATTATTTATTTGTTTACACACAAGGAATTATTTCTAACAGACAAACTAATAATAGTCTATATGACATAGTATATATATATATCATCTAATATAAGCTTTGACATTGTGCGCTTGATAAGGAAGATTCTCCTAACGCACGTAGAAATAATAAACAAATATCTACTATACATAGGCAATATGTATTGTGATAACTAATATGTATTTATTTATATATTTATTTATTTAGGTTAGCCAGGTTCCTGGAGGGTACAGAAGTCGCCAAATACCCCGATTAATATATCCTAAATAATTTTTACAAATAGAAAATTTATCTTTTTCCAGCACCTGTTGAATTACGCTCGTTTTTATTATTTATTATTCCTATCTACTCAACGCCTGTCTCTCTCTCTCTCTCTCTCTTCCCTTGGCTGGGGAATCTAACCTCTTTTGAAAAACCTTGGTGGAATTCAGCTCATTGGTACTTTGCTACAGTGAATTGCGGTTTGTCTGCTTGCTACATCTATTTTTGAGCTCGAAAACCATACACGTTGGTTAGTAACCCGTAAAACCATATTTTCTCTCTCAGGTTTTCGAACGCCGACATCAAGTCCAGAAAGATTACAAACAGCGGCGTGTCATGTCTCGCTGCCCAAACGACTTTGTTGGACACTCGCGCAATGTTCCAGGAGGATAACCGTCACGGAACGGTGTGAGTATGACACTCGAGCACGAGGTCTGTCATATAACGGCACATACACTCCATGAGAACGCCGCTAAGGGGCCTTTAATTGGATGTTAGGAGGCTGATTGTGCTAGCATGTAGACCCGGACCACCATGTGACTTCGGAAGCAGGATTACCTTGCTGCGTTTTGAGGATAGGGGCAAAGCCCCGTGAAGACAAGAAGCCTCGAAGACTTACTAAAGATCTTCGGCGAAAAAAATCTTCAAAGGTCTTGACAAACCCGAAGGACAATCTATCCCATCCCGAAGCACGGCCGTTTGGCAGGCGGTGGATGGCTGCCTCTGTCTGGTCGTGGGAGATGTCGGCTGGTCACACTCGTCAAACTCTAAAGTATTACTTTAGAGAAAAATTCGGCGATGGCCTCAGCCGAGCTTGGAGCCTAGGCGAAGCGAAGCGGCTCTGAAGGAAACTGTTTAGCTGCCCCCCCCCTTCCCGGAAATTACACGTTGCCCTCATTGTCGATGTAAGTGGAAGGAGAGCAACGTCTGGCTCGGAAGGAACGTCTGTGGTCTGAGAAAGAAAGATAGTCTGAGCGGTTGGATGTATCGTTCTCCAGTCTCGGCCTCAAGAAGTGGCTTGTTCTTTCCATTTATCCACTACGGCAGGTGTAATAGACCGTATCTCCGCTACCAGATTTGTCTTGGTCCATAGACATTGTTCAATACCATCGGGAGTAAAGGATGTGTTAGGGCTTCCGATATTTCATCAAACAATTAGATCCGTGTAGGCGTAGTCGATAATTTTTCCATATTGGAGAAAAAAAGCTCTGTCAGAATAATGACCAACGACAACCAATAAGGAAACAGGAAGGACAGGTTTAGCACAGGAACACAAAACAACAACGAAACATCCCTGCAAAGAGAGCGTATATGACGCGCAGAACATAACAACAGCGATACATCAAGAAATATAGGGAATATATTTGAAAGATAGAGACATATATAATAACACTGATAAATCGATGCACACAGAGAATATACATAAAGCACAGGAACACAGAACAACACCGATACATCAATAGAATATTTATGACGAATAAGAACATACAACAACCATATTTAGCAATGTGCAGAAAGAACACAGTGGGTAGAACAAAGGACTATAAAGAGAACAGAGTTGTAGGCAGA
Organism: Cordylochernes scorpioides; assembly: GCA_030710605.1. NCBI lineage: Eukaryota > Metazoa > Arthropoda > Arachnida > Pseudoscorpiones > Chernetidae > Cordylochernes > Cordylochernes scorpioides. The sequence goes on along the minus strand of CP092875.1, from coordinate 47,178,238 downwards.
GTTGAACAAAGAACAAACTCCCAGAGCCAACAATGCGGCGGCAGTAGCGGTGATTACGTCGGTTTTTAATCTGCGCCACACGACGGGTGTTTAATTAAATTCCTCCATCCAAAGAAATGCTCCCATTGGTTGAATTGGCGACCAATTTCAAATATCAATTTGTTTGTGGCTCAACATTCAACGGTGAGACATTCCAGGCCTGTAGACCCGGGATTGTGCACCGCTACACATACTGCGATGATGACAGCAATGGGGATAGAGTGTGTAGGGATAATACATATTTTACTAATCATCCAACTTTCCAGCTACCATACAGCTAAATGCGGGTGAATAAAGAAATAATAACAAAGGAATTCTCAGTTTATAAACATATATGTGTGGGGGTAGCTTTCATGTGTGTGTGTGTGCAACATCTAAGTGATAATATTTATTATAGTTTCATAATTAAATCACCTATGTTGAGTAAAAAACAAATGAAAGGAAGCTATATGACATTTTTGTTTCTCAACTAAACAACCGCAAGAGTGGAAAGACATGGAATGGGAAAAATAGGAATACTAAACAGTCTCCGGAGTAGTGATGTTAGCCACTTCTTGGAAATATTAATTTAAAATTGAGCTTGTGAAAGTGGTGAGATGCCATAAATTCGCCATGACTTTCCTATGGGCTTCAGTTCACGTCTTTCTTTGTGGTTTACTAAAAGGAATATCAGTTACCTCTAAAATCTTTTTTTTTTCTAATTATAAATTTTAGATAAAACAGCTACATTTCACTTATTTTATATATATATATATATAAATAGAGAGAGCTTTCCGTAGAATATATGTAGGTTTCATATTGATATATAATATTATTTTTGTGTTGTATATATGTGACAATACATGATAAATTTGGACGTGTATATATAGATAAATTTGACGGTGAGTACAACAGGATGGTTTGATTGATAATCCTGTTGCTTGCACATCTGGAGTAGTGGGTCCTAGATAACACCTATAATGTCCTCTGCAGCTTTGTTAGAAGCTATAAAATGAAAGAGATTCATAATTCAAGACTAAAGGTGATTTATATTGGCGGAATTGTCTTGTCTAGATTTATATAGGTGGTACCGCTATTAAAAGTCGCGGGAAAATAAGTCCTATGAATCATGTAACTGATTTCTTCAAGATAATTTGAGGTGGAGTAGTAGGGTTTATTTTAATATCCCTGGTGAGACCCTAAGACGTCGAATGGGTGTCGGCCCATCCTGGTCAATAATGGATTGTCCTCTCCACTGTTCCGCTTGATAAATCACATCTTCCATTGTTGGAGCATCTAGGAGGGGCATTTCTCACCTTTGCCGGACTTCCCATTAATTCTTGCCTGGAACAATAGTGGACCAGCTGGGCCCCCGCTGTCAGGAATTGATAGAACAGCGCGGGAGGCCGGGTTGTAACATAGGAGATATCTATATACTCACCGATATATCTGTCCTTTTGTCTTCCAAACTACAGCCATCATCATTTAGTATCGTTGTTTATAACAAAGATGGGTGGAATTTCTAGATATCTCAGTAGGTCGTGATTCATACCGTAGCCACATTGCTTCCCCTATCAGTATAGGGGCCAATAGGTTGCTCTGTATGTAAGGGAACAAGTTCACACATCCAGTACACTATTTATTTAAAGCTTTCATTTCACCAACATACTACATGTGTTAACATGATGCATTAGTACGCCGTCTGTTATAAGAAATCCAAGCTATTTCTGAAAAGCGTATGTTTCTTTCTTTTTTAATAAAACAATTTTATACTGCCCTCACTGCAATGATAAAATTACTATATATTGGAAAAATAAACATACACGTCGAAATAGTTTGAAATTCTTATGTTACATATGTTATAATAATAAGCACAACCTTTTAAACACAATAATAAATATATTCCTGTATTTTCACAATGTAGTTTTGCCTCTTCTACCTTATCAGCCAAGACACCATTTTGGCAGATTTGGTTGTTTCCACATCTCCAGGTTATTATAATTGCCCCTAGACTTGAAACAATGATATGCAGGTTGGCATGTTGTGGCTTATTCAAGTAACGTAATATACCTACAAAGATGGTCACTGACCTAGGAAACCAAATATATTTTATTAATAGACACATACATTTCAGAGATATACGATTTTAAAAATAAATAAAACATGAAATTATTTTTTTTTGTAAATTTCTTTAGGATTTATCGTAAATATAGTTTTATAATGGACAAAACTCAAGGAGGTTGTACCTTTTTGTATGTATATCGGGATTCATACAATAACTCTGAAAACTATTTGATACACAGTGACCTTTATTGGAGTCACATGAGATAACCAAGTTAGAACAAAATTGTCTCTGTCTCCTTAAAAAAACCTACACCCGCAGAAATCAAAGACTTTACAATCCTTTAAGTTTTGTCCAAGAGTGTATATCAAGAAATGAAAAAAATATTCTCTGTAGTGATTATAAAGAGCCCATTTGTTTCTAAGATGTGTTACCTAGTTATAAATTATCATTATTTTAAATCATTGCCTAAGGAAATACCTATTATATGATTAAAGTAATTTTTGGATCAACTCCTACTTTATCAATCTATTGGAATAAAAATGAATACAAGAAGTCACATATACATGGACAGGTGGTTCAAAGAAAACAACTTCAATAAGAAAAATAACAACCGAATAAATGAGGCCATTCGCACAACATTGTGGAGATTAGTTATCATGTTTGTTAACTTTGAAGCCTTATCATGAGAGATAGAGGCTGCCTGGCCGGCATTCATAGTTCTTAAAATCATAAAAATATCATTTTCTTTTATGAGTTAAATATTTATTTTTTGACTCGTGCTTTAGATGTTGTACAACATTTGAAATACCCCTGAGAATGCCCGTGCAGCCTTAGAATATTTTGTCAAATGTTTTAATTTTTGTTCGATCCTGACCAAGACAAAAGATTTTTGTCGAAACGTCGAGATAATAAAAAGATTTACTCTGATCGAAGTATCTTTATTTTTAAGAACTTTAAAGCTTTAAGTTCATCGATTATAAATCCATGATATAGTTTGATTTATATTAAAGTTATAGAAATTTGTGTCATCGACTAAGGACATAAGAACATTCCTCGATGTTCTGGTGTTATCAACTAGCAGCGATAGATCAGAGCGAGCGCTTGTACTTTTATCCTTGCTGTTGCTGCTGATATACGAGGGCCATCAAACCTTCTCTTTACGACGCCTCAGACAAGAATTAGATTATCAAGATCGCCGCTTAAACGTTATTTCTTCAAATTATAGCTACTTAGGATCCGTAGGTACAATGAACCTCCCATGGGCGAACCACTCGACCATCTTGGTGAATCAAAATTAAACTATCCTGATTCAATCCAATCTTCGATGGTCTCCAGGAGAGACCATGTTATTTTAGCGATCTTTCATGGAAGATTCCATTAACTATTTCTACTGCTACAGTTTCTATATAGCCATTAGTTAGGTTTGGAATGTTTATTTTCTTTTTATTTATTAGGTGGATACTTCTCTCAGGGTTTCAATTTATTTAAGAAAAGAGTAATTGCCTGAATAAAGCCATAACATTTGCAAAATATGATTTTTTTATTTTTAGGTATTAGCTTTTCTCAATCTGAGGTTAACATTAGCTTGTGAAATGATAAAAACAGAACGCTTCAAAATATTTCCAAATTATACACACATGCATGTCCAATCACTTTTTTTATATAGTGCTCATATCGAGAAAAATCCCTGAGTGGATGTCTAGCAGAGATTGTCTATATAAAGGATATTTCTGTGATGCTATCAGAAATAAATTTCTTATATATCGAGCACTGTTTATTCAAAGATGTTTCTCTAGAGTTTACTTTTGATAAATTATCAGCTCTGTAAAATTGAGTTTTTTTTTATTCTTGTTGGTCTCAATCCCAAAAATGAGCGAAATGGACTAAACTATGAAATTTATTATATTTGACATTGAAAGGTGTTGTTTGTCTGAAGATATTTGTAAAATAATGTTCCGAAATGTGCACTTTCTGCTTGAATAAGACTACATCATTACAAATCCTAGCATTATTCAGTATTAGCCGCACGTATGTTGTTCCAAGCCAAGCCTAGTTATTGAATCAATTTATTCCATTGCTCACTCACGCCCCCTGTAGAGCTTGCTACAGATTATTTGACACAGTTCGTTAAAAATTGTTCTTGGCACTGTTTTATTCTGTTTTGTAGATGTTAGCTTTCTTTATGGTTTTAGTTTTTCGGGTGTTCAAATATTTGTAGATATGATTTCCTCTTGGCTAGTGACTGAACCGAATCAATGTCTGCACCAGGGTAAGACATTGCTTCAAGAACTTTGTTTCGATAGCGTTGTTTTACAAGTATGCAATCAATTTGTAGTCTCAGGATCCCGAGGACATCTTCTGATGTATCTACGTCTTGCATTAATATGAACCCAAGTGCTCAGATGTTACTTTTTACAAATCTCCACTAGAAGCAGCTACCCACGGATGTTTCCACCCACAGTCTCAATGATACTACGTCCGATATATGTTGTCCGAATAGCAGTAGTTCCAGTTGTTCCAACTGACGTATTTGCAGCACTACGAGGCGTGGAGACTTGTGCAATGGCCATCGCGTGTGCGTCGATATATTCAAACACACGCTTGCTCTAAGCAAGCATTTCCCCAGTACATTATTCGCCAGTTTTAGATCCCATATAATAGCAACAACAGGTTGCGTCGCTGAAGGTATTATTCTAAAACCATGGCTGTAAATTCCCCATATATTCTCAATCAAGATAATATTTTAACAATTAACCTCTTCATTTCTGTCTTAGCAGCTTCTAGCTAATCAGGTCACAACCTGGTACGGACGTTCCATGTCCACAGCGGGGGACATACACCAGGGAGGTCCCATATTTCAATATATTATTATGTAGTAATAAAATAATTTAAAGTAATTTAGGTTAGTGAAATAATAGTACAAAAGTGAAAATGTACTGGGATCAGGTGGATACATTAAGAAAAAGGAGATATCTTTGCCTTAATAGATGTTTGGTTTTAATACGAATAGAGAGAGTGATATTTTCCATGAGGAACTGTCTCAAAACATGGAAAATATCTCTTGCGGGATATTCTGAAGGTGGTCTCTTATCGGAGGCTGAGTTATGTCAGGTCATTCATCCAAGAAGTGGTCGTTCATCAGCTAGGTCGCCCACTATAGGTATATTGTGGTATGAAATAACTTGATAACAGTGAGAAGTCACATTTATGGATATTATATTTCTTGTTCGAAAGGAATTTTGAGAAAACCTATCTCAATAACATTTTATTGGTTATTCCAATGTCGCGGCTATCTATTGACCCAAGGAAAGTACCAGTTCGATCTGTCATCAGAGGGACTATCCGTGTGAGCTATGGCAAGGTCTCTTTGTTCCAATACATTTATTGTTCTTATATATTTTTATTTTAGGCTTTTGGGTGAATCTAATTCTTTGAACATGGTTCAATGAGGTTCAGGGATATTATGGTACTTGGAGGCACAATTGATGTGATTTCTGGTTGTTCATAGTAAGTTGTGTTATGATGTTCTAGATTGATAGACCTACGGCTTATATAGCGCAACGATGGATAGGTTTGGAGATTAGACTGACTAAAACTCTAGGAGAGATGATGAGCCGTGAACTTCTATTGTAGTTTTAGGCTTTTTTAGGGTTTGTAGTAATAGGTTTTCAATTATAGTTAAGCATTTCTTTTAATATCTCTAACTATAGAGCGCTATAATATGTAGAACAGTATGGCCGTACTTTAATAAGGGCGCTAGATGATATGTCACCGAGCGAAAGATTAAACAAGTTTGTCCAACTTGGATTCAAACACAAGTGAAGGGGAAGTTGGTGTATAAGATGTGGCACATCCATATGTGGAGGAAGACAAATGGGAACACTCATCGCAGCAAAATGAGGGGGTGAAGGAGCAATAAATTAAATCTTCAGACCATTTTTAAAGTGTCACTTTCATTAGGGATTTCCATACAATAAGGATTTTTTTAAACAGACTCAAATCCTCACAAAAATCCTTCAAATTGATTAATACCTTTTTTCTCTATTTGCCGAGGTAAAAAGACGATCTCTAATTAAGAATTTTGTCGTCTCTTACACGACCAGCGGTACCAGATCCATCTTCATCCATCACTCCTCTGTGAGTTAATGAGTGGAAAAACCTCTAATCAATCTAGAAATAGTTAATTAGGGCTGGATTAAGACGGCCGCTGATAATTGGTCACTTCACCTAGATGTCATTGGCTGGAGATTTGGATTTAGAAAGTGGGATTTTTCTCGGACACTTTTTTTTTCGTTCCAAAATCACTTTATTAGGTACAACTCAAAAAGAGAAACCTAGTTTATGATATTTTCAACAATGAATAATATGTGAAGGTTATTCACATATTAAACAAAATGTTAACGCGGGATTCAAACCTGGTTCATGGCTGTCGGGAATCAAGGGTGTTACCTACTCGTTCTCACCGACGTATATATATATATATATATATATATATATATATTTCTTTTTAATTCCAATTTCTAATACATTTTTTGGGCTGGTATTTAAGTTCAAAAGCAATTCATAATTCCTAGTGAGACAAATATAACGAGTTATATTTCTGACTGACAGGACAAGTTTGGAACCTGGCCATCGGCGTGTTTTTTTATTTTTTTATTTTTTTTTTAGGATTGGGATGGAGAGAGAAGAGATACAAGTGTCACACGCAATGTTTGTATTCCCGGAATTATGTTAATTATCTATAAGATAATTTATGGCATATGTTCACCTTTTAAACGTCAAACACGAATCATTTCGGATCATTTTTCTATTCATTCAACGTCACAGCGGTGACTCTAATTTTTCGAATTCTAATCAAAATAGTAATTTCCGTGTCAAAGGTGTTGTCGCTCGAAGTGTTCTAGCTATACTTCGTTATTTTGTCACATCAAAGTGAGTACATGGTAAAACTACAGTGACATTAGTAACAATTAACTAGGGTGTTATATTTGAACATATATAGGTTTATATAAAAGGTCGTACCTGGATCTGTAACGAAAAAAAAAAAGATTCTCAAAATATTTCGAGAGATTGCTCCCTCTTTATCAATTTATTGTACCTATAAAAAGGGAGCAATCTCTCGAAATATTTAGAGAATTTTTTTTTTTACAGATCCAGGTATGATTTTTTATATAAACTTAATTGATGGATCGCCTTTTGACTAAAAATATACAGGTTTGTTTTCTAGTGATGTATAAACTATTTACATGATCAGGACGTGTAGGAAATCAAAGACAAAGATCAAAGACATGTATATGGTTTCCAAGTTTTATTATCGTAATTATACCTGTCGAAGGGCTGTTTGAGCAGAAAACTTGTATTATGTATATATGTAATATATGATATATTGTAATATATAAATTATGTAATATGTATTGTGTTATGATAAAAATTAATAATAAACACATCTCCCAGGGGATTGTATTTTATTTATAACTTGGCTTCTATTGGCCGTGGTTCTGAGTAACAGCTCATTCTTGTCTAGGATGAAATCTTTTCACCGTGGTAGTTAAAATACCAGTGATATAAACCATTTATCAAATAATATGGCACTTTCCTCTATTGCCAAAATGTCAGTATGTATGACATTAACATTATTCTTAGAAAATGGACATTTCCGCCAGATAAAGAAAATATTCCGCAACAATACGCATAGTTTTTATATTTAAAAAAGTAATTAAAAGCTAGGTATAAAATATTTATTTGTATATAATAGATAAAGATTTATATATATTATTATGTGAAAAAACAATAAAAAAATAAAAAATAGGTAAAGTGTTGATATTACAAACAGAAGAGGCATATCCTGACCAGGCTCACATGAGCTTTTCTAGATGGCAGAGCGCCATGTGAGCCTGGTCAGGATATGCCTCTTCTGTTTTTAATATATTATTAAGAAATATTTACGATTATATATATATATTGTTTAATTTTATTAATATATATTCATTACTAAGTTCATAGAGTCCTTGGTGAGTTTAATATTTGTTTTTGACTCGTAATTCAGATGTTGTGCTAAATTTTAAAATCGCAAGAGAACACCCTTGCAATTTCAGAATATTTTTTAACGCCTTTCCAAATGCTTAATTTTTATTTATTTCTCCTGACGGAGACAAAGGATTTTTGATGAAACGTTGAGAAAATAAAACTGTATCTGGCCGAAGTGTCCATTTTTAAAAAAAATATGAATGCCGGCCAGGCAACACCTATCTTCAAGATATATTTACATTATTCCTGGCTACCTAGCATGGTTAGATGTGCGTAGGTTAGTTCTATTTTTTACTGGTGGGGATCTCTAGACTATATATAAGATTGTTACACGCGAGAGATACAATGTCAATCTGTGGCGAGAACAAGAAGTCTGGAGAGAGTGGTGTAATTAGAAACAGTATAATTTACATATAAATTGGGATTAGAATGAGTCTTTTGTTTCGCAAATTTTCCCAGGCGAGTCGGGTTTGATATAAAGTGCTATATATAAATAAATTTTATTACACTAGATGGCGGTTTGTCATCTAAAATGCTTATGTAAATTGTTAGGAGACGCTTTTTTTAATATCAATAAATATTAATATATATTTTATACTTGGTTTTATGACTAGAAGATAATAAGTATTAATGCAGCACTTTCATAGGAAATTTCCAACGAGCAAGCAATGTTTACCTAAAATATCGAATTACTTTTAAAGAACGACTTCATTCCAGTTTTGGATTGTAACATCCAATGTTTTATAGGAAATCAATATTATTAAGTGATGTAACATGGATGGCTTGAATGTCGAGAAATTCAAAGGTTGATGTTTCTTATTTGCATAATCCCCTACTAACCTACAAATAGGATGTAAAGAGAAAATATTCATCCTATCAAGAGGAAAGCACAAATGGATATGGGTTTTGAAGTTTTGTAATCAGAATTATTTAATGTTTTGTCGTCCTCAGTTTTGTCGCATTCGGAATGTAATCCAAATACAATGGCTTATATTAATAGCCTTCGTCAGCCTAGAGAATCTTGAATTCTTCGATAGCGTGACTGATGAGATGCTTAGATTTTAGCACTTTATTTACTTCAGCACAAATTTTAAAATTTATTTAGAATATGCGATGGACAAGCTCGAGATTACCCCATACAGGAATGACAAACTCTTGTTTTAAATCTTCCCTTAACTTTTTCAAAGCAAAAATAGCCAGCTTAAAAGCTGCCGAGAAATGTCTGAATGAGTAGAACACTCACCACCATCCTTGCGTAGGTGACGTCGATAGAAATGTAATGAACTGCGCATGTGTCACCACATAGTATTAGGGAAAAAGGCCAATGAACGAGAGAATAAAAGGTACACCATATAACGAGTGTACGAACTGTGTCATTATAATGACAATGTTCATTAATGTAGTCTACTCGTCGTGCGGCGAATTTTGAAAACGTTCGAATTTCCTAGATTTTAGGTGGGCAGGATCTGAAGTAATTAATAAAATAATATATTAGAGAATATAATTGAACTCTCCGTCATATATATTATATTATCTTCAATGGTTTATCTGTTACTCAATTGAGAGAATAAGTTGAGTAATGAACAGTAATGGGAGCTGCCACATGAAGCTAATAGACAGACAACTAAATTCTACCTTACGAATTATAACAGGAGTTTGCCAACCTACAAGAATCGACTGGCTTCCAGTTCTTGCTCACATCTATCCACCTGAGCTACGCAGAAAGGAAGCCACCAAGAAAATGTACCAAAAACTCTTGGACTCGCCCGACCTCGAAATTAACCCAATCCTACAGTCTCCCCCAAAACATCGACTAAAATCAAGGAAGCCGATATGGTCCAGAGGAAACCAACTACTCTCCCAAAATTTTAATATCTCAGAAGCATGGACAAATTCCTGGATCAGCTCCGATATCCCAAACAAGAACCTCATCACAAGCCCAAGTGTCAAGATCCCAGGTTTTTCCCTCCCTCGACGAGAATGGGTGCTTCTAAACCGCTTTAGGACAGGACAGGGAAGGTGTGCAGAGCTGATGAAGTTATGGGGCTACACCAAAGATCCAAATTGTGCCTGCAACGTCCCACAATCAATGTCCCATATACTAAACGACTGCCCGCTGTACAAATTCAATGGAGGAATCTCCAATCTCCACTCTGTCACCCCGGAAGCCCTGAACTGGCTGAAGGCCTTGCCTCTCAGACTTTAATGACCGATATGTCCTCACTTCTTTTTTCTAGATTTGGTTCATTTTGTCTCCTCTCTAATTGTAAAGATGTTGCTGTATCACCTCATAAGCATAAATAAATAAATAATTAACTGTGTGAGGGTAATAGCTTCATCTCTGTATCTAGCTGAAAAATATATATTGTCGACATATATGCTTTATGATATATGGACAGAATATATATTTCTTTCATATAGTTCTGACTTTATTCTAAGTGTCTCTTCACTGTCAGCAGAATCTGTGATGGAGAGACGGACAGCAATTACCGCGTGTACTCCATTAGCAACAGTCGAGATGGGGGGCCGATAGGACACGCCTAGCCCTTGTTCCTCTTATTCAAATCACTTCCTAATTATGGGAGGTCCATTTGTCTGCCCGCCGCTGGGTCTGGCAACATCTTTGTGGCCGCCGTTCTCATTAGCGCTGCGGTCCACCCATTCTTTTTACAATCTCGGACGGCCATTGAGCCATAATGACCGCAAAGTTAGTTTTGAATGGCAGATGACGAGGATTCATAATTAAATCTTTTCTTTCTTTCTCTCCCAAATTACACACTTTGATTCTTCTTTTAAAGGATGTCATTTTATCAGCTATAAATCGTAATCTTTTATTGGGTTAATGTGAAGTCTCTTCTGTTCTATATAAAACTTTCTAAAGAATATATTTTTGAGCCGAAAAGTTTAAACAATTTAAACTCTAACAGAGTATATTGCCAACACAGTCTCTCTCTCTCTCCTCCTTCTTCAATGCTTTCCTCTACTGAGAGTGGGACACATGGTCTCTCCATACTTCCCGGTCCTCCGCCATCTTTTTCATCTTCTCGTAAGTGTGTCGTTCAGTCCATTGTTTTAGATCGTCTGTATATCCCCGTCGTTTCCTTCCCCTCGATCTCTTCCCCCAGAGCTTTCCCTCCAACACTGTCAGCAATGTATCTCCTGCTGATCGGCGCATCACATGTCCAGCAAACGTCAGTTTTCGTTGTTTTATGAACTTTATCAGCTGGCGTTCTGTACCCATTCGATCGAGGACTTGAAAAAATCATATTTGTAGACTCTAATTATGGGATTATTAGAATTTAACAAGTCGCTTCCCAACATTTTTCTTTTATTTTAACACACGGTGCCTCACCACCGCCCTGATTTATGGAATATAATAGTATGGTGTTCATATACACTCATGGACAAAAGGAATTTGTACCTTTTAACATGTATATCGGGATTCAGACGATAACTCTGAAAGAAATTTGATACACATTGACCTTCATTGAAGATACACGAGATAACTAAGTGTGAACAAAATTGCCTCTCTCTCCTTCAAAAAAAAAAAAAAACAGACAACCGGTGATATCAAAAGCCTTTCCAATTTCTTAGGTTTGTCCATTATGTGACCCTATAAATATAAGGCAATGACGTTCCATGTATATATATAAGGAAAGAAACTATCAAGTACGTGTTTTACATTAAAAAAAAAAAAAAACTTCCACTGCCGCTACTGCGAATACAAATATTGGAGGGCTTGACCCATCACTCGCGAACCCTCCAGGATTTGCTTAATTTGAAATATATATCATTATTAATAATTTATTTCTTATATATATGCGTAGAATGTGAAGCCTGAAGACAAAAGAAGACAAAAGAGCACGGTTATCTCAGTTTAGGATGGCAGCCGGGAAGGTGAGATGGGTTAAGGAATCGACACAGAATTCTCTGGCAGCATGGGGACTCTTGACTCCTTGGTCCTGACTCTTATGAGTTAGAATAAAACCAGCTTATATGCTGATGGTAACGTCAGAGAGGGTGGAATTTCAAGATCTTTCTCGTCTAATCAAGGACTGACATGGCCGATATGGTTACATCATCCTTTAATTGATTGGACGGTTAACCACCTATTCCTTCCTTTTCATTGCCTTTTACCGAGTCTTCTTTATTTGACGCCATTTTGAAGTTACATTATATGTTTTGTGAAGCTATGGACAACATTGTATGTACAACATTACGCATACTGTAAAAAAAAAAATAGAAAAAAAATAAAAAGGTCAGGTGTTGATATTAAAAATAAAAAAGGCATATCCTGACCAGGAGTACATGTGCTTTTTAGATGGCAGAACGCCATCTAGTGGAACAGAAATCAACTAAACATTGATTTAGCTTGTTCCCTGATATTTGGCCAACCCAATTTCTTGAAAAATCAAGAAAAGCCATCCACGAACGCATTTCGCGCTGTTATCGCTCGCCAGAGTGGAGTAGGCTGTATCACTGCGACCAAATATATATATATATATATATGTCGTAGCATGCGTTATGTTGTATATATATATACACTTGCATATAGATATAAGAACCCTATTTTCCAAAGGGTGACAGTTGGGCACCGCAACACTGAAAAAATGTAAAATATTTATGTGCTTTATTCAATTACACTCGAATAACACACACTCGCTCACCCATACACACTTTCCCGTGATAAAATTATATAGATATTTTATATAGATAAAAGACAGCCTATGTTTTTGAAAAATAAATCTCTATGAAGACCAATATACTAAAAAATAAGACCCAATTGTTCACCGCCAAATATTTATTATAATAGAAAGGCTATTATTAAGAGGTTACAAGTGACCGCGGACTGGTGAGTTGCGAACATTCTGTGAGCTTGGTGATAATATTCATTTACGAATTTGGTATATTATTCAATTTTATTTTAACATTTACTATCCTTTGCGATTCTGGTTGGAAAATTTTACATAAAATGAAAGAAAATTTAAAAAATATTATATATACAATAAATATACATATTGATTTTGTAATCCTCTATATAAAGATATATTCCATGGATCCGTAAATTACAATGAGTATTTCAGATATCAAGGTTAGACGTTCGAAACCCCGCTTGTCTTTGCTATAAGCCAAGTTGCATAATCTGATCTAGCGTTAATTATCTCGTTTAAAAGCAATTACTAGTGATTCTTTTCATTAGGTATTTTTTGTCCAGATTTATATTTGATTTGTCACCATGTTTCTCAAACGTTGCATCAAAATGTCAACATTCAGGTCTCAAAGCTATTATCGAATTCAAAATAAAAACACAAAATATATTCCTATAAATCTTTAATTAAAAAGGCATATATTGGATCAAAATATCATTCATTTTACCAATATTTCAGTTGGCTGAACGCCAACCTTTATCAAGGTGTTATAACATTTTAAAGTGTGTCAACAACAAACTCAGCGCCACATAACGTCCACAGAATTAATTCTGTATATTGGTAAAATAAATGATATTTTGATCCAATATATGCCTTTTAAATAAAATATATATTTATGGATTGCTCTATTTTCAAAATCATAGCTATAAATGTGTACAAGAGATATGCAATTATTCCAAAATTCCGATCTCAACTAACACGCCATGTGCAAATGTAGCTGTTGGTGCCGTCACTGAGAATATATTGGCTTTGCACTCAACTCTCTCCTAGTGTGTCCACTTTAGAAAAAAAAATATTTAAAAGTTTTCTATTTTATACCCTAAAGTTTTTTTGATGAAACTGTGCAAGAGGACGGTATTCATGAGCTAAACTTCTTCCTTTCTTAATAAGTGCATTGAAACAATTTATTTATTTGATTTTCTATGCGCCTAGCGTGCGAATTCGGGTCACTGAATAACTGGAACACCGGCTGGAACAAATTAAAACAGACATGGTACATGATAAATGCCATGGGTATACAATAAAGAGGCGTCGACGTGTTTGTAGCGTCCTATAGTAGCGGATTTGACATAAGCTGAATTTATTCCTTAAAAATAAAATATTTTTCAACTGATGAAGTTATTATGTCGATTCTTTTGTCCAGAATATATGATAAAATTGTGGGACGATGTTTTATTGTATTTATTAAAAGGTTTATGTATCTTTACGGCAGAAAGTTTTATACGAGTCGCTAAATATCGTTATCAAATGCTCCTTTAGCTCGGGTTTAGACGAATATCGCTAAATGCGTGTCCCAATCAGGGAGGCCAGGTAAAGTTTACGACATCCCCAATTCGTCGAGCTATGTCGGGTGTTATCTGAGCAGAATCATCCCTAAGCCCCCGCTAATGCCTCTATAAAACAACTTTGGGCCAGGAGATTACAAAGTTAATGGAAACCTAACAACTCTTCCCGCCGCCCTGTCCAATCGAATTACATCCTGCAAGTAAGGTCTTAGTTCTGCAGGTAACATGTACTCCGCTATACGGACGCTATGAAACTGCTCTTTCAAAACCTATTGAAGAACTAGAAACCTGACTAACTTAGGTGAGAGAATATGTTGAGGTTGTTGACAGGAGATGCAGTTTTCCAACTTTTGTTATTCTCTTTTCTCAGCCTCACAAGTCTACAATATGGGTTATAGTTGTAGATACCTATTTCTCATATTAGGTGATTAAATCTCAAAATACGTCAGTCATTTTTTGTAAATTTAGATTTGAATATAGGATTGTTAAAAAACACTTAAAAACACCTTCTGGAGATTTAGCAACCCACTGAAGACGCTGAGAACTATTTCAGAAAAGAAAAATATAGCAATAGAACTCTATAACTTCTACAGATCAATTGTAAATAGATCCTAACACGAAAGAGGTAGTGAGGAAAGTTTTAGAACAGATGTGTAAATAAATCCCTTTTCAAACAAAGGCTCACGTGCACATTCCCCATGTGAGAAAAAAAAATTACTGTATTATTTTGTTGTTGTATGGCGAATCCATACAGGGCAATGGGCCCTAATTAAAGCCTTTCTGTTGTTATATAAGATTGTTGCGCATTATCTCCTATTAGTCTCAACCTTAATTTCAAGTAAAATGGATTCAACGACTGTAAGGACTGGGCGATTAAGTAGCAACAAAATAGAAACATATTCAGATCAACATACAAACCCCCTGACACCATTTCGACTGACACCCATTGATTGAAATCCTGGCTCTATTGATTTCACTCTCAAGGGAACAAACATATCGACTGATAAATAAATAAATTGGAGGTACTTGTGGCCAATCACGGGTCAGTTCTATTTTTAGCCACTGATCTGACATAAGCGCCTGCAATTTCTCGAGCTTTGAGCGATACCTAGGAGGGCGTTGTTTCATTTCAAATACTAGTTTTAAAATAAAGCATGCCCTACTAATTTGAATTAATATATTTTAGTTCATAAAACCATCCGCAATAAAGGATTGTATACTCTTTAGTACTTCCTAAGCCACTAAATATGAATAGAGACTCCACAGGTCAACACATTCTGTTTACCTGGATGAGGGGCTTTTTAATTCCACGAAGGCATCTACCAAGATAATTTCCCAGAAGAGCGCTACCAAAAATAAAATATTCATTTAGATCCGTGAAGGCTCTTCCCTCACTTCCCAAGGTAGCAACTCCAAAGAGTCAACCACTCTCAGGATTTTATCTTTTGTGTGCTGCAGAATTTTACTCTGGTTTTCTAATAAAATAATATTTAAGATGTTATTGGGGTTACTTTAAATGTGTGTATGGTATAAGACACAATGTTGAAATGTTTTGAAATGTGGTATAAGACACACAATTTAGTTCGAACTACAATTTTATAGTAGAGCTATACTCGTAGGAATAACGCGAAATGTAAATAGGGTCGACTGATAGCATTTGCCCTACAAAGGATACTGCTACGAACCAAGTTGTAGTTTGATTTCAAAATTTGACTTATCATTGCTTCCAAGAATGTAACAAAGAAAACTCTAAATACAATTTGGGATATAACCTTCCCCAATTCCAACCTCAGTATATAAACTTGGGAAGAATAATTAAATTGTAAGTTTTTAAAATGTGCGTTGAGCTTTAAAATGAAATCGTGTGCATGCTGTAAATAAACCCGGGGAGTTTGTGGAGGAGTTGTTGGGGACATACTTGGTTGGATGTCTCTTTAATTGAGTTGGCGTCACGCACGCACGCGACATCCTCGCCTGGCCTGGACACGATGGTCTACCACAGCTGAGTCCTACAATGGATAGTCTATACTCTATAGTCCACCAAAAATAACCTAGAATGGATATATATTATGTATTCTATAGTTAATCAATGTCTAAATTGGACGGTTATTATACACGTTATAGTCCACTAATAAATAACCTAGAATAATCGTCGAATGCTGTGGTCCATTTAGATTAGGAAAGCGGAGACTAGAAGACTAGGCTGATTCCACTCTAGCCTTTCCAGCGGTACTCTAACCTTGACGTATACACGAAAGAACGTGTGGCCACTGGACATGCGTCGGACCTGGAAGCTGTTGTTGGGTTCTGCGCTGTCTGGAGTATAGGAGCTCCATCTATGCTTCCTTTCTTCGCGGCGGGGACTAGCGAAGGATACCTGGTTGATCCTACCAGTAGACATATGCTTGTCTCAAAGATTAAGCCATGCATGTCTAAGTACACGCTCTAGCAAGGCGAAACCGCGAATGGCTCATTAAATCAGTTATGGTTCCTTAGATCGTACACATTTACTTGGATAACTGTGGTAATTCTAGATATAATTAATAGTCTAGATTCGATAAACAACAATAAATAGATTAGTTCAATAGTCTATAATTTAATTAATAAAAAACAAAGACTAGAGAATCGCTTAGAAAACTCTAGAGATTCCATAGTTCGCAATAAATACTCTCAACTCAATTTTTATTATTTAGAAACATTTGTCAACCTAAATTTTCTAGATTCTCTAAATAGTCAAAAGTTGGAACCTTACAAGCCACCAAGAATTCCACCCATCACCAATATATTTTATGAGACATAAAACAACCTGTTATATCGATTATGTATAAAACAAGTTCAGAGAGACCTAATGTAATATGGAATTAGTAATTATTCCTGGTGTCTACGATGAATATTTTATCAAATGCCATCTTATATGTATCTCTCATATATTATTCATAGATCGTTTTATATCTTTAATATTAGTGAGACATGGTAAACAAATATATTTTGGTTAAAATAAAATACCTGCTGGAATAAGCCCAGATTTACCCACAATGTTAGCAAAGAGGTAGTTAACACAGGCCGCTGTCTGTCGACCCACATCATTTAATATGAGCTACTTCAACATAATATTTACCTATTGTGTGAGGTCACTGAGGGTCGTTGCTTCAGCTCTCAATTCCTGAAATAACGTTGGTAGAGGTCGTTGTCTAAACTGTTTTTTTTTTTGCTTATCCCTAGTACACGTGGTACAGGCCATGATAATCATGGTGGGTTGAAGTAGGCGACTGCTTTTACTGTAAGTTCACCTCATGTCTACACATGTGGAAAGCAGTTCGAATTTGCACTTACAAATGTGCCAGAGCCCCGTTTGGTTACTGGCACTCGCTGGTGGGTTTGGACTTTTACAAGAATCGGGGGTCATTGAAGCATTTTTTACTCAATTCTGTGCATACGATCAATAGAGGCCGTTTGTTCAATCTGAATCCCAACATTTCTATAACAGAGGCAGCTTATTAAACTTACTTCGCAATATACCGTTAACAGAGGTTGTTTGTTCAAACTACATCTCAACATATCTATAACAGAGGCAGCTTATTAAACTTACTTCGCAATATACCGTTAACAGAGGTTGTTTGTTCAAACTACATCCCAACATATCTATAACAGAGGCAGCTTATTAAACTTACTTCGCAATATACCGTTAACAGAGGTTGTTTGTTCAAACTACATCCCAACATATCTATAACAGAGGCAGCTTATTAAACTTACTTCGCAATATACCGTTAACAGAGGTTGTTTGTTCAAACTACATCCCAACATATCTATAACAGAGGCAGCTTTTTAAACTTACTTTGCAATATACCGTTAACAGAGGTTGTTTGTTCAAACTACATCCCAACATATCTATAACAGAGGCAGCTTATTAAACTTACTTCGCAATATACCGTTAACAGAGATTGTTTGTTCAAACTACATTCCAACATATCTATAACAGAGGCAGCTTATTAAACTTACTTCGCAATATACCGTTAAAACAGAGGTTGTTTGTTCAAACTACATCCCAACATATCTATAACAGAGGCAGTTTATTAAATTTACTCCGCAATATACCGTTAACAGAGGTTGTTTGTTCAAACTACATCCCAACATATCTATAACAGAAGCAGCTTATTAAACTTACTTCGCAATATACCTTTAACAGAGGTTGTTTGTTCAAACTACATCCCAACATATCTATAACAGAGGCAGCTTATTAAACTTACTTCGCAATATACCGTTAACAGAGGTTGTTTGTTCAAACTACATCCCAACATACCTATAACAGAGGCAGCTTATTCAACTTACTTCGCAATATAACAGAGGTGGTTTGTTCAAACTACATCCCAACATTTCTATAACAGAGGCAGCTTATTAAACTTACTTCGCAATATACCGTTAACAGAGGTTGTTTGTTCAAACTACATCCCAACATATCTATAACAGAAGCAGCTTATTAAACTTACTTCGCAATATAACAGAGGTTGTTTGTTCAAACTACATACCAACATACCTATAACAGGAGCAGTTTATTAAACTTACTTCGTAATATACCGTTAACAGAGGTTGTTTGTTCAAACTACATCCCAACATATCTATAACAGGAGCAGTTTATTAAACTTACTTCGCAATATACCGTTAACAGAGGTTGTTTGTTCAAACTACATCCCAACATTTCTATAACAGAGGCAGCTTATTAAACTTACTTCGCAATATACCGTTAACAGAGGTTGTTTGTTCAAACTACATCCCAACATATCTATAACAGAAGCAGCTTATTAAACTTACTTCGCAATATACCTTTAACAGAGGTTGTTTGTTCAAACTACATCCCAACATATCTATAACAGAGGCAGCTTATTAAACTTACCTCGCAATATAACAGAGGTTGTTTGTTCAAACTACATCCCAACATACCTATAACAGGAGCAGTTTATTCAACCTACACCCCAACATATATGTAAATTCCTTCTACACTTCTATATATATTGTGGGTATTTGCGAAATAATTGGCCTGATGATGAGCTAACGGTTGAAAGCTTGACATTTTTATCTTAAAAAAAACCTTTTTTTAAATTATCCTTGTTAATATATCGTGTTTAAACCTTTGCAATTATTTTAATAATCTCAAAAACCTTTCCAAAATAGTTTTTGCAATGGTTGAATTCAATTCTCGTTGGTTGGAAGCTTATATTCACCTTAGACCAGTTCAATTTCTATTTCACTACCTATGTAAATAACACAAGATTTTTATTACCTTAACCAATTGGGAGAATCTGTATGGGGCAAGTCCCTAATAAAGGCCTTTGTGTGTGTCTGTATATATTTACCTTAGAGAGTCCCATTTTTATTCTATAGAAAAATTCAGAACCTCAATTTTCCTGAAAGCTTCACAAAGTAAAAATCACAGATTATCACAGAGGCTCAAACTGGCTACTTAAATACTGTAGTTGGAGTCCCGCGGTCTAGATATTATCGCATTTACATAAATTTGAGTTAGAAATATTGATAGATATTCAGAACAAATTCGAAATATTTGCCAATTAAGCAATTGGCGATAACTCGACTAAATCAAATGGATTGGTTTAAAAGAGAACGTGCTATCTACCCACATATTGAGTCCAAGTGGTCACTTTAGACACCCATCACCCCAACCAGCCGGTTAAATCATGCCAGTGCTATAAAAAAGGTAAAGCTCAAAACCCTTTCAGAGTCGTCTAGCAATGTGAGCGGAATATCATTCCAGCCTGACTTGGGGAACAGCAATAAAAAGAAGGCAGCTCTTCAATTCTATTTTTTATTCAATAAACTTCCATAACCGACCGATCAATTAGGCAAAAGAAGGTCTGCGGCCCAAAATAAATAATAAAAAGTTTCTAAACAGCTGTCCTAAGATATTCAGCTCTACAATATATTTCGGGGACGTTTGTAAAATATTGTATTTCTGTGGTTTTTTATTCCTTTCTTTCCTTCCTTCCATTGTTTTTTCAATTTTGTCCGACAATTCATCTTACATCCTCTCAGATATTTTTCTTCAGAAAGTATTCATCCCCCGTTAGTCAGCTCCATCTTTTTCTTTCTTTTAATGTCGTTTTACAAATTATACCTAGAGCTTTCTTTTTGATTCTTCTTTTTCATATGCAAAATGGTAGGAATTTAGCTTAGAAAAAGATATATAAAATTTCAGCCAAAATATTATAAATATAGTTTTAAAAGCGGATACTCATTTCTTTTAAAAATAAATTTTAAAGACGAAGTATTTTTTAATATCGTAAAAATCAATCAATCACACAAACAACTGGATTATCTGAAATACATTTCTTTTGTCAGAATTATAAGTAATTTTATAACTTTTCTCTTAGGACTTTAAGAAAGGGTACTAAAGGGATAGAAGGCCATAGCCCAAATCGGAGTTTACTTGCTGTTATCTGATTTTCAAAAGCTGATACTGTGCCAGTTTCTTTAATCTGAATCTTCTCAGAGATCAAGTCTTTGATTTTAATCCCTTTTTGAAGAGAAAAATGTCATTTTGCATGTGAAGCTTGGCCTCCTTAGAATATACCAATGCTAAATATATTTTAAAGATAATCTCAATATTTTAAATATATTAGTAGCAAATTTAAAATTGACTCACATAATAGCTCAATACGTAGATATTTTTCTACAATGAAATTTATGAAGACCTTCATTCTGATACTACACTATAACTCCGCTGTTTTAACGTACAGAACAATTGTATCACATTGCTTCTTTCAGGATAATCTACTGTAGACCAACAGGAGATCTATTCTGGACATGGAAATATAACGAAAACATAAAATATCCTGAAGGTAACATAATATCAACTGGATGGTATATTTATTCCGATAGATGGTGTCTGCCAAGAGAAGGTACTGTTTCATCATATTAGCACCCTGCTCTTGTGTAACAGGTATGGTGTATTTGGGACATTGGGCCTTAAATACAAGACACGATAATCAGCTTTGTTACGGTACAGCCCTTATGAATCTCCAAAAGGTTTGAAACACTATCAATATCAAAATGGACCCATTGTGTATAAAACATTGATACTTTGCAATATTTGAAACAATACTGTAGAATAATTATAAAGATCCGAAATCTTGTATTTTGCACGAATAAAGAAACGCATTTGCTACTGTTTATATTTTTATTTTATAGCAATTTTATATATCAATGAAACTGTGCATAAATAATGTGAGGATTCTTTATATGAATAAATGTTACTTGAACAATATCTGGAAATCAACTAATATTTAATCCGCTAGACGGCCCTATGCCATCAGCAACATTTAGTTGAAAGATCTGGATCTTTCATTCTTTTATTCTATGTTCTTAAGTCTCCGGAAAAAGTTGTTAAATATTCATTTTTCCATGAACGTGTTGCATCATCATATTCACTGAATTTATTTTCGAGCCACCCCCCGCAAAAGTAGACGTTCAGAAAGTTTACGGTATACATCCACGGTGTGGACATTCGCAGAGTATAATCTACACATCCATGGTGTAGACATCCACAGTTTAATCTGGACATCAACACTGAATTCCCTGTAGACCTACACGTTTTCTACTGTAGTTGTTCAGAACGTTCACGGTGTAGACATCCACAGTGTAGACCGCCACCAAATACACTATAGACACCCACGGTGTAGACATCCACAGTCTAATCTCGACACCCACAGTGTAGACATCCACAGTCTAATCTCGACACCTACGATGTAGACATCCACAGTCTACAGTCTGTGGATGTCTACACTGTGGGTGTCGAGATTAGACTGTGGATGTCTACACCGTTAATTTCCAGATTAGACTGTGGATGTCTACACCGTTAATTTCCAGATTAGACTGTGGATGTCTACACCGTGGGTGTCTATAGTGTATTTGGTGGCGGTCTACACTGTGGATGTCTACACCGTTAATTTCCAGATTAGACTGTGGATGTCTACACCGTGGGTGTCGAGAATAGACTGTGGATGTCCAAGGTGTAGACATCCACCAAATCCACAATAGACTTCACAGAGCCGAAGGTGTACCTTCACGACATAGACATCCCCAGAGCCCACGGTAGACATCCCCGGTGTAGACATCCACGGTGTAGACCTCCCCGGTGTATACATCCCCGGTGTAGACATCCCCGGTGTAGACCTCCACGATGTAGACATCCACGATGTAGACATCCACGATGTAGACATCCACGGTGTAGACCTCCCCGGTGTAGACATCCACGGTGTAGACCTCCCCGGTGTAGACATACACGATGTAGACATCCACGGTGTAGACCTCCCCGGTGTAGACATCCACGGCGTAGACCTCCCCGGTGTAGACATCGACGATGTAGACCTCCACGATGTAGACATCCACGATGTAGACCTCCCCGGTGTAGACATCCACGGTGTAGACCTCCACGATGTAGACATCCACGGTGTAGACCTCCCCGGTGTAGCCCCACACGCCACATTATTAAACAGAGAGCCACCAGACGAGGTGAAGCTCCTGTGGGAGGGCGGAACAAAGTTCTTAAAACGGCGACGGAGGTTACAAGGGACCCATTCATCCTGCCACAGCATTTTTTGGACTGTGGAGCGGTCCCGCGGGAGGTGTCGGCGGGGGCGGGGCCGGGTGACGGATTTAAAGCCGCCGCGGTCCAGATGACGGAGTGGCGTGGGACCCGCCCCTCGGTAAATAATTGGCCGCGGTTCTAGTCATTGGGACTCAATGGGTGGATTGTACTAAATGGGTGTCTAACTTTTGTTAACTATAAAATGTCGGTATCCCTCTAAGGGAAGGTTGCTTTCATTTACAAAGTACTATACGGTTTAGAACCCAAATATATATTCTACAGGCCTGACTAACAACAATTGACCGTATCATTCAAATATCTCATATGGGATTCATTGTTGGTTGCACTTCCCAATCTTGGCTTGCAATGTGACACCCACACTATTTGACCTATCTGGAAGGAATTCTACAGTGTATAGTTGACAAGGTATCATAGATTCAACATCGGAACATGCATATTATACAAATAGCAGACTAATTTGATAATTTTTGGACTGTAAAAATGATAATGATAAAATAAAATGTACTATATTACTCACACACACAATATATTTCTATACTAAATAGAAGTGAAAGCACTAGAGACCAGTTGAGGTTACTGACGGAGGAAGGACGAGGCCAAGGGAAGTTCTTGTCGTTCAGATGCAGACGGTGGTACGGTCCGAGCAGGTGAACTCCGGGAGTCAGATAGCAGCAGTTAGAGAGTTATAGGCAGAAGACTAGTCCAGCGATGGACTATGTGTTCACACAACACAGTTGGACTACACGGAGCGGGACCCTTACTGATAAGTATCCTACGGACTCGACTCTGTCACAGCGATTACATGTGGCCGACATTTGGAAGTTATTTGCCTCTCGCACTATTCTTCTTGCGGTGAATGGTGAACTAAATGGCGGCAAAACTCCAGCTGAAGGTATTGGTTAGGACCATCCTTAAGACAACACCAATGTAACAATAATATATTTATATTGAGAGCATTTTCTCAAACATTATTCGCTTATTTCTTGTAGATTTCCACTCCGTTTTAGTTGGACATTTGTTTGATCTTCATGCAGCACAACTTATATCACACATACACTTATATCGAATAAATTAATAGCGAAAATGTAAGGATTCATATAATAATATTTGTAACAATATTTTATCAATGTGTTTCTTCTTGAAATAATGCATACAATATTTGGTTGCTTTTGTTTGGAGATTCAGAGAAAATAACTCTTAGGCGACTTATCCTTGTCTCAATCCGATAGTCAGCAAATATCTAATTGGATTATGTTTGATCAAGGGTTTCTCTTTGGTTTATATATATTCTACAAGACCGCAGTCACCGTTCGGAGGAATTTAATAGAATCTCCGAATGTCGTGGTCCATTAGGATGAGGGAACTCGCCTTTTCAGCCATACGCTAACCTATGCACGGTGGATTCTGTGGCCACTGAACATGCGTCGGATCTGGAGGCTGTTGGGCTTTGCGCTACCTGGAGTATAGGAGCTCCATCTATGCTTCCTTCCTGTGGTGAATCTGTATAAGACCGGTGGTCTTGATAAAGATGTATGTGTGTGTGTTTCAATGTGTTTCCTTTCACATATATTATCAAATATCATTGATGATATTGTTGCACCAAGTGGCGGCTTGGCAGACTCTTCAGCCTTGATTCTCTCCTGTGCTGGGTCTTGCATCTTACCAGAGCGTGTTTCAACCATCCTGCAACTTTATAAAAGGGAATAACGAGATAAGTCTTCTTTAAGTAGCCTCCAGAATCCTTTATTTATTTTCTCACATCAAAGAGAGCTGTGAAGTCACAGTGTACCTAAATACAAATGATTATAATCTAAATAATCTGTTTTAAATAAATATCATAGAATATAAAAATAAATAAATATATAATTTAAATTTCAAATATATTAAAAATAATATAAGAAATACGCCATTAATCATGATGTAACACTTCCCCCTCTCCAGAGGTCGTCACGTCCTCGTGAGTTACCTCATCAATTCTCTCAAAATAGGGTTTGAGTCTTGAGACATGGACAATCAATGGGTCTTGGCCAGGATTATCTTTCGGCTCAATTAAGTAATTTACGTTAGACAGCTTCTTTAATATTCGATATGGGCCAAAATATTTTCTCAATAGTTTTTCACATTTTCCGATTTTCCTGACTGGTGTCCAAACTGCCACTAAATGTCCTGGTTCATAGATTCTCTCGTTGTGTTTTTTGTCATAGTTTCTCTTCATTCTTTCCTGAGTCTTCTCTGTGTTGTTAATGACTACCTGTTTCGTCCTTGCTATTTTATCTAAGTAATTTTCTATATATTCATCATAATCGTTCATGTTACTGTCAATTGGGATATTATCGTCGTCTAAGAGGGACATGGGTTCCCTCCCAAATAACAGGAAAAATGGAGAGTAGCCTGTGGTTTCTTGAATCGTGGTATTGTACGCGTGGGTGACGAAAGGGAGGATTTCGTCCCAGTTCTTCTGGTCTGTATTTACATACATGCTTATCATGTTGATTAGAGTTCTATTTAGCCGTTCCGTTAGTCCGTTAGTCTGGGGATGGTAGCTCGTCGTGAAGCAGTGTTTAACTTTGCATATTTTCATAACCTCCTTCATCAAATTGCTAGTGAACTGTGAACCTCTGTCACTAATAAGAAACCTTGGGGCCCCGTGACGTAAAAATATTTGTTCGATTAAAAATGTAGAGACTTCTTTCACTGTTGCTTCTGAGACTGCCTTTGTTTCAGCGTACCTGGTATAATAATCAGTCAACACAATTATCCACTTCCTTCTTCTTTTCGTTGATGGCAAGGGACCAACAAAGTCAATCCCGATTCTTTCAAAAGGGTAGTTAGCTGGGGGAATGGGTTGCAAAAGTCCAGAGGGCGACTGATTTGAACCTTTCCGACTTTGGCAAAGATGGCACGTCTTTACAAATTCTGAAACATCTTTCAGCATGGAAGGCCAATGATATTTATTCTTCAAACGGTATGTGGTTCTGGCGACGCCTAGATGGCCATTCAGCATATGGTTGTGGAATTCACTCATGATTTCTTTCCTTCTCTTCTTCGGCACTACCAGCAACCATGCTCTGCCTTCAGGGTTTGGGTTCTTCTTATATAGACATCCATTTTCCTCTTTAAAATTCTGTGTGATTGCTCGTTTGCTTCCTTTAAGGCTTTTCTTAACATTTTCTATGAATTCATCCTCTTCATTTATTATCTGATTCAAAAATAGTCGTTCATAATCTTCGACCCAATCCGTTTCAGGTAGGGGTCCTCTAGATAAGCCATCAGCATCCATATGTTTTTTACCCGATTTGTGTATTATGTCAAAATCGTATTCCTGAATTTTCAGTGCCCACCTTGCAAGTCTACCTGTTGGATCTTTAAGATTTTTCAGCCAGCACAATGCGTGATGGTCTGTAATTATCTTGAAGTGTCTTCCATATAGGTAGGGTCGTAGTTTTGATATCGCCCACACCACAGCCAAACATTCCTTTTCGGTGGTTGAGTAATTTTGCTCAGCTTTACTTAGAGTTCGACTCAAATATGATATCACCTTCTCTTCCCCACAGATAATTTGGACCAGTGTTGCACCTAAGCCGATGTTAGAGGCGTCTGTGTGAATGTAGGTGGCTGCATTTGGATCAAAGTGACCTAAAATTGGCGGATTTATCAGAGCTTTTTTAAGGTTTTGAAATGCTTCCTCTTGTTTTTCTGTCCAGGTAAATTGCGCATTTTTCCTGATGAGTCCTGTCAATGGGTCAGCAATTAATGAGAAATCTTTAATGAATTTTCTATAATAGGAACACATTCCTAGGAACGATTGTACTTCTTTGACCTTCTTGGGCTGAGGAAAATCCCTAACGGCTTTGATATTATATTCGGCCGGTTTTATACCCTGTTGGTTGGTTATATGACCAAGGATCTCAAGTTCTTCAAAAGCAAATCTGCATTTCTTGTCGTTCAGTTTCAAATTAGATTCACTAAAACATTTTAAGACAGCTTCAAGTCTTTTAAGGTGGGTTGGAAAGTCTGAGCTGTATATAATAACGTCGTCCAGATAACAAAGGCAAATCTGCCATCTTAGATTTCCAAGCACATTGTCCATATTCCTCTCAAAAGTAGCAGGGGCGTTGCATAGTCCAAAGGGCATGACGTTGAATTCGTATAAACCGTGGGTCGTAGTGAAAGCTGTCTTCTCCTTGTCTTTCTCTTCAATTTCGACTTGCCAATATCCCGATCTAAGGTCTATTGCTGAGAAGTACTTCGATCCTTGGAGAGTATCCATTACGTCATCAATTCTTGGGATTGGATAAACATCCTTTACTGTTACCTCATTCAATTTTCTATAGTCTACACAAAATCTGAACTTACCATCTCTCTTCTTGACCAGTATTACAGGGAAAGACCAGGGACTTGAAGATGGTCTAATTATGCCTTCTTTGAGCATTTCATCAATTTGATCTTTTATAATGTCCCGTTCTTTGGGGCTCACCCTATATGGCTTGTGCTTTATCGGTTTTGCATCTTCTGTATCGATCCGGTGTTTTGCCAAATTGGTCCTGCCTAACCTCGGCGAAAACAAATCAGAATACTTAATCAAAATTTGTTTCAAATCCTCTTTTTCTTTAGGTGATAGATTTTTGTTTATCTGAAATTGGATTTCGTCATTATTAATTTGCTCTAACTTCTCTATGAACTTTACCTCTGCAGGAAGGCTTCCATGAGCCAATGTTTGGTCTTTCATGATTTTTAAAGGTCGAGGATAAGGGTTCGTTATCCAGATATGAGTTTTCCTATCCGTGACAGTAAGCAAACTTCTTGCCAATCGAAGGCCATTTGTTTGAATCATTCTGTTGTTCTCTTCGATGATATATTCGCCATCCTCTGCTTCTATTGAGGCCTTAATTAATCTAATAGACAGTTCAGGTATAACAGTATCTTCAACGCTTTTTATTTTTTTCAGTTCATAATTGCTTATGTCAGGATTATTCGTCAGATCGTATTTTATTATTTCTTTTTTGCAATCTATTTTCGCGTTCATTTTCTTAAGGAAATCTCTTCCAAAAATTAATGTCCGTAAATGCGTTTTCAAAATCACAAATTTGTGCGATAATGCTTTGTCATCAATTTTTATATTTAACAATATACTTCCTACTATGTCTAATTTTTTTCCATCGGGTCCTGCACAAGTTTTTGCGAGTTTACTTATACCATGGCCTGTATCGAGGGCCGTTCTGAGGTCGACCACTGAGAGGTCGGCGCCTGTATCAACCAAAGCTTCAAAAGTTCCTATCTTGTCCACATGAATTTTTAATTTGTATTTAGGGTCCAACTTTTTGATTCCATTTATGGTCGACTTGCTTTGATTGACATATTCAGGCGCGACGCTTAGTTTAAATCTTCCAACACGGAATATCTATTCCGGGTAGGAATATTTGTCTGTGTGCTATGACATACATCAGCATAAAGCCGAGGTCCTGATTTATCTGATATTTCATTCATTTGGCATTTCTCTTCGATCTTCTCTTGGGTAGCTGTTGGATCCTCTTCTAGGATTCTTATAAACTTGACCCTACAATAACGGGCCACGTGCCCTGGCTTGTTACACTTGAAGCAGATTGGTCTTCCATCTTCCGTCCTATTTTTGCTCACTTCTTGACTTTTATTGTAGGTGTTTCTCTGGAGGTTTGGTTTAGGCACAAAGTTTGGATTATAAGGACGTCTCGGGGTAAAGGGCTGGGTCAAGTTGTTTCGATGCTGCCTGGGAGTAGGAGGGAAGTCGTTCTTGTAATTATTGGAAACAGGGGCTTGGGGCCTGGAAGGGGTCTGGTAGTTTCTTGTGGCAGTCGGCGGCACGTACCTCGATTGTTGTTGGGGTCTAGAATATCGTGGGCCGTTATATAGGTTTCTGGATTTCTCCACACGTTCCCGATACTTCTTTTCAAAAGAATCCATTTTCTTGCACACGACAAGAAGTTCATCGGTCGTTTTAGGAGGGTTCAGGTAGAGCGCGAATGAGTACTCTTTTTTCAGTCCTCCAATAACATGATCGATTTTTGTTTCTTCTTCCATTGCGGGGTCAACCTTGTTGCACAACACTAGGATGTCTTCCGCGAACCTGATTGCTGGTTCATTCCAGTGTTGCATTCTGTTGAGCTTCATTCTTAGTTCTTCTTTATTGGCGTCCAGAGAAAAATCCTGAATGAGGCGGGTTTTAATATTTTCCCAGCTCGTGAAACTCGCTTTGTGTAAATTCAACCAGGTTTTAGCGCTTCCCGTCATGTTCATGGCGGCATAACGGGCAATTATGTAGTCTGCCCAATGATAGAGGAAACCAATCTCTTCGAGGGATTCTATCCATGGGCGAGGGTCTTCTGTTCCATCATACTTGGGGATGTCGATGTTGGGATTCAGGACAACTGGGTCGGAACTAGCATCTCCACCAATTGTTGCACCAAGTGGCGGCTTGGCAGACTCTTCAGCCTTGATTCTCTCCTGTGCTGGGTCTTGCATCTTACCAGAGCGTGTTTCAACCATCCTGCAACTTTATAAAAGGGAATAACGAGATAAGTCTTCTTTAAGTAGCCTCCAGAATCCTTTATTTATTTTCTCACATCAAAGAGAGCTGTGAAGTCACAGTGTACCTAAATACAAATGATTATAATCTAAATAATCTGTTTTAAATAAATATCATAGAATATAAAAATAAATAAATATATAATTTAAATTTCAAATATATTAAAAATAATATAAGAAATACGCCATTAATCATGATGTAACAATATTTGTTGATATATATGAAAAGACAAAAAACACATTGCCAACATTATTTTACAAATTTCATCGATAGATGACAATTAAATTTATAAATGTAATTTGCTAATATTATTTGCTAAGAAACCTTGTTTTGTAGAAGAGCATTGCTCGATGCAATTTCTTGCAATTGCAATTATATATGTGCACCTCTATGTATCTATAAGCTCATGTCCATAAGTTCCCTAAACACCCTTAAGCTGCCCTCCATAGTAAATGCATACGAAAACCAATACAATAGTAGATAGGTCTGGATATTAATTTGGCGAAACCGCTGAAAGGGTTCACCACTGATGAGGCTCTTATTGTTACAAATGTAATCGATAGATGGTAATTAAATTAATAACCTTATTTTTTCAAAAAGTTACAAGTTTTTATCTAAAAAGTGTAACGAATGGCCAGTCTATTTACAAATATTATTTACTTCTTTAATAAATACTAACTATAAAGGTAAACAAAGATATTTTCTATCTTGACTCCTGGTCAGTGCTGTGGCCCTCGCAGATATGGTTCCCTGATTACCTGCAGCTCTCTAGCAGTCTTTCTATACACACAATAATAATAAAAATAAACAACATTTGTTGAGACAATGTTCTCTGGAGTTGACATTCCTTCATGCACAGCTCTTTCAGACGGCTTCAGTATACAGCCTGAAATACGTCTTAACATCATCAGAAGTTGCTCCATTCAGTCTCTTTAATGATATATATTTCATTAACAAAATCATTTCTCGGTTCATTTCAATTCGTTGGTTACTACTCCTTTTATTGAAATTTTGGGGAAAAAATGCTACGTAAAAGTATTTTAACATTTCTGAAAATCTTAAAAACGGTCAGATTGCTTAATATAATTTCAGTAGTTTTGAGGTTCATAGCAAAAAAAAAAAAAAAACTAAATAAAGACAACAACAATGAAAATAACAGCTATACTTCGACCCTAAGTTGTAATGTTGGAACTGTGAAACTGCTGCCTCTTTCATTTCATTTCTCTAATTATTATCTTCAGAATCAGTTAACATTTTATAATTGATCTAGTTTATCCGATGATACATTTCTATGATCTGAAATATATGATACTCTGATTAAAATTAGGTACCAACTTTAGAAAAGTATATTTGTGTATAGGTGTAAAATCTCAGTTCGAGAAACCTGGAGATCGGAGTTCGTGCTGACAGCTTTCCTCGCTAACACAAGTAGACGTGATGATATCATGGACTTACAAACCTAACAGTTTGTCACATGATGGTATTTATTGTAAAGATAGAGGCTGCCTGATCGGCATTCGTATATCGCGTGAGAACGCCCTTGGAACCTTAGAATGATTTTAACACCTTGCTAAATGTTTTAATTTTTGTTTGCCTCTGACGAACACAAAAGATTTTTGTCGAAACGTCGAGGTAACAAGATTTACTGACCGAAGTATCTCTATTTTCAAGTAGTATTTATTGAGTAAAATTAGCCAGGCCTCCAGAGAAAAGTGTATTTTCAAAACATTTTTCTTCTCTAGCTTTCGAGCACGGACGTCCTTCTACAGGAGAAAACATGACATTAACCAAGTTTTCCCCCGTAGAAGGGCGTTCGTTCCCGAAAGCTAAAGAAAAATGCTTTGAAAAAACACTTTTCCTTGGAGGCCTGTTTAAATTTACTCAATTATGATACAAGGGATTATTCTATCGAATAGTATTTATTAGTTAGCTGGATCTCTAACAAGTGGCTCAGTCCTGCCATAATGTCCGGTAAATTATTTTCCCTCCGCCTTTCAAAAGTTATTACTTGATGAGCAACAAAATATTGGAAAATTGAGATAGTATCCATCAATTTGATCATTTATTTTTTACCGTTTTGTTCGAAACGCCTTATTTATATCAAATGACCTTTTCTTTTTGATCAAAATAGTGTGGAAAATGGAGTAGAAAGATATTCGTTTATATATGTGAAAAAAGTTGCTCACTTCAAATATATATGTAATAAGACCTTTTAGCCAAATACTCTCTTCAGATCATTGAACAAACCTAAACACCAATTTGGGCAAACAGAGACTTGCCATGTATAGCATTGCTTCGGGCTTTGACCCCCATCAGTACAAGATCAGCTATAACATCCTACGAGAACAGTTTGCCAACAAGGTGTTTTAGCAGAGTGTAGATCCGGGTCATAAAAATTTCAGGAGGATACCATGTATTCCGGCCCAAGATAAGTCCTTCAACACGTAAGTGGTTGGCAGATTCCTCCCGTCCCTGTAATAGGCCATGTTATACAAGATGTTGGCTCTTGTTAGAGTATGCCAAAGTTGGTGTTGTGGCCTTCTATTTAAATCATAAAATGCATTTTTTAGATTTCATAGCAGAACACAGATCATTATACTTAACATAAGACACCAAACGAGAACTATTCACAATCTATTGAGTCATTAGAAAACTCTGGTCAAATCCAAAAACAGCAGCTTTGGCAAATTAAGAATGCCCTTCCAGAAACCATAGACTCTAGCCATCAGTCTAAGGCAGACTTGATACCACGAGATTCACGAAATTGTAAAAGTTGCCAAAATAGAAATTTAGCCGAGAAAAATAGCTCTGTCAACTCTATAGCTGAAATACTTTGTCCTAAGGTAAATACACACCTGTTTGGTACCATTGGCACCACAAAAATATATCGAATATATAGTTTTAAGAACTACTGCACAGGTAGGCAGCTGACTATAAAAATCAATATAAAGGCTATATTCAAAACTATACAGATTAGACCAATAAACCGATTTGCATATTTTAGAATTATAAAATGTTAATATAGTAACGATTTATAACACTATTCTTGCTACTACACACTATACTATTACTATTAATAAAGCTCGTTTTTTGTGTTTTTATATGCGAGGATTGCTAGGATAAAAGACAAAAGAAACTATACATAGGAAGACAAAAATATTGAACTTCGATACCAGCGCTTTTTTAATCACAACAATTCCATTAGGATAAGCAAGTGTGGAAATTTTCTATTATTTACAAAATTTATTATTCGAGTAAACCAACAAAATAATTCAAAGCTGGATCAATTTTTTTTTTTAGATAGACTGAGGTCGAATACTTCTTATTCTAATAGAAGACTCAATAATTATTTTTAGTAACATTCTAGAAATTCGGAAATATTTAATAATTTGACCGAAATTCACCCTGGACGATTGTCCATGGAGTTCCGGCTTGAACAGGTATTGCAGAAAATGGAATCGGGTCGTGTTGAAAGAAAGATTTAATCTCAATCGTTGGTATCACTTTTACCAATTGAGGAAATGAATTCAAATTACATTTCTTTTATATTAGACTCCATTATGGGTAGTCTACTTTTTATTTCATCAAAAATTGGAAAATTACTCTTCATCTTTTTCTTCATTATCTAAAATTCTGTAGTTTCAGGCTCCAAGTCATCACTCCGATACTTCTGCGATTTTGATCCAGGAAGTACTTGTTCGGCTTCATTTTGCAATATTCCCACATTTTCCATGTAGGACTTTATTGATTCCAAGAACTTCATGTGAACCGCCGCCTTGAGCATGCAGCGCCAGTAAAGTTGGGTGGCATTGATATACGCAACCTCTTTTCGATGTTCCCCATGATAATCTAGCATATCTACGTCCATCTTATCTAACGCTACACATTGACTGTTGATAAGACTGAGATCAGCCCCAATCCTCGCTACATCTTCATCGCCATCTTTCAACTTGTCCAGGTATTCTCCCGTATCCGCGACAGCTTCCATGTGATGAGCCTGGTACTTGGTGGCTCTGTCAATCAGGATCTGAAAGACCGAAGATTCTTCAAGACGGGGGTCAGGACCGCTTTCCATTGTATCAACCAGAGAATTCAAATGGTTGATTGGCGTAAGCGACCATTTATAAAACAGTATACAATTTGCATATTGCATTGTATTTTTCAAAATTTCTTTTTTTTTTTATCAGGAATTTTTCAAATTTGTATTTTCTATGATTAATATTCGCGAATTTTAAATATTAATGAATTTTTGAAAGTGTTTTTTAAAGTATAAAATATATTTTATAAAGTATAAAATATATTTTATATAATTTTTAAAACTTTATAAATTTTTCTGTAGTAAAAGAACGAATTTTTAGGTGTTTTCAGAGTATATTAAATATACATCTTTTGAAAAGATAATTCTAGCTCTGTAAGCTTTTATGAGAAACTTCTGATATGCATCATTATATTTCGATAAACGGCCTGAAAAATGTTTTATGCGTTGAAAATTACGCTTATGATTTTTCATATTGCCTGTGACTTATATTTGAACGAGTAATGTTTTTGTACCTCAACATTGTTTTTTTTTTAAAAGTCGTCCGAGTCAATTTGCAAATGCAAAACCTAATTTACACCTAAATTTTAAATAGTCTCTTCAGACCAGTAATATGAACATACAAAGAAGTCTTTAACCATAATCTAATTTAAATCTTTATCGATAATAAAGCCGAAAGGGATCTACAAAGTGAAAGGGCATTTTCGTTGTGTAGGTGAGTGTTATTAGGGTTTCAGAATCAGAAAATCATTCACCCGTTGGTTAAAAGAAACGTTTATTTATTAATTTATATACATGCCAATTGTTCTTTTTTACCTATACAAAACTATAGCAAGCTAGAAATATTATTCCTGTTCAAAACATTTACTCTTTTTTCAAATTTACATTATATAGAGTAATTCAGTTTTTTTTTTAATTAAAGAAAATAATCTATACACCATAATTATATCATAACAATTACAACATTTTTCCAGCTGCTACATGTACTTATAATAGGACTAGAAGACTCGATTGCCAATAAGTCTAAGAATGTCGTCGTGTAAAAATTGATAGAACAAGTATATTTTACCTAGAAAAAGAAGACTTACTATTTAGTAAAGAAATTTCCTAGAAAGAATCCTACACAAGTAAAACATGTAATATGAAAATTAATCTAGATTGAGCATTGTCGAAGGTATTCGAATATCTCTCTCTCTCTAAACTGAATCGATAGACTTATAGTTTTATAAAAAATAACGAATGACTAAACTAAGATAGACAACGATGAATTGGGGATAATAGTTTGCACAAAGGCACAAAATTCAAAGAGTTCGTACAATACCGAAACGGTGTATTACGCAATGTGTGACCAACATATCAGCTAGCCACTTGTCTGAAAGAGAATGTATGGTTCCAACATCCCACAAGGAATTTTCTCAAATAGAGTGTGTTACGAGTGAGTTATCTGTTCTGAGGGACAATTCTTCCATTGGAATCTATTTGCTACCTGCTCCTTCTTTGCACACGTCAGAAACGCCTGCTTCTATATGTTTAGAGAATAAATGAACCAAATAAGTATTTTATTTTTCACACACACATTAAGTTATCTAATATATAACACAAATAACAAACACATTTGTATTATCTCTGTGTATTCTTTATGTAAGTAACCATCTGTTATTATGAACCACTCTAACATAATTGCTTATACCTTGTGAGAATATTCCCCGTTTTCTGCTAACATTTGGGATTATCACCTCGGCCTAAATAGCCCCACAAGTGAGCGCGTCGTCGCAGATTGGATAACTTCCTGATAGACCAGGGATTGGCAAAATTTTGAGTCAGAAGAGTCAAAAATTACAATTTAGAAAATTTAAAAGTTTATAAAGAGCTTCAATATTTTTTCTTGCCTAAAATGAATAGTACTGGAATAAATAATATTAACGTATGGAACTATATAAATAGCCGCAGCTTCAGATCCAAAGAGCCGCATGTATTTTTTTTTTTTTGTGAACAGTAATTTTTTTTTGTCATTTGCTCACATATCATGTCGTGCAGACCAAAGTGTTGTAACTTCTCGAATAACACTGATACACACAATTTTACCTCTAATGTAGAGTTCATCGCTTTTCGTTCATTGGAAGAAATAGCATAAGGAATATTCTCTATATACCCCTAAGTTTTGCGCAAAAAATAATACAAAATGATTTTACTACCACGTTATTCAACGCAAAAGGTTGATCTAAAAATGATTTTTATTTGAGGGGACACATTTTTAAAATTTTGCTCAGTATAATAAGCAATGGTAACATTTGACAAGCCCATAGGATATTTGGAAAGTGTACGACAAATATATTTTGTTACCTCCTTCTTTCTTTATTTGTTGGATCATGTGAAATTTCCAGTTAGTCAATAAAGCATACATTTCTTATAGCAAAAAATACTATTAGTAGTGCCATTATAATTTTTGATATGATATTAACATTTAAAAAAAAAATCGTGTATTGATTTCAGTAGTGTTTTTCAAACATTCAATCTATTTCACAAAACAATATCTAGAATATAATTTTTTTGCTACATGTTTTAATTTGCATTTACCTATTT
The DNA here is from genome assembly GCA_030710605.1 of Cordylochernes scorpioides. Taxonomy (NCBI): domain Eukaryota; kingdom Metazoa; phylum Arthropoda; class Arachnida; order Pseudoscorpiones; family Chernetidae; genus Cordylochernes; species Cordylochernes scorpioides. Next base: position 47,142,113 of record CP092875.1, on the reverse strand, counting down.
TACATATATCGGATTGAATTTAAAAATCGTCATCCAATTCTTCTACTTTTGGCAAAATGGCGTTTTATTAATTTATCATTTGATTTTATTAGGGTTCTTTGCTGGTATTCAAAAAGGAAAAATACGTGTCGATCAGTTATATTTTAAAATTTATCACACAATTTGGCCGCTGAATCTCTGATTCTGGTAGAGCGCCATCTAGCGAATAAATTGTAACTAAATTCAATTTCGAATTTTTCATTATTAGCCCTAAAATTTCCTATTGCATCCTGAACACAATGATGTTTACCGCATTGCTCTAGCGCAAATATTCGCGGAGTTATTAAAAGTTGTGCAAGACTTTTAGATCACCCTGTATTAAATTGGGGTTGAAAATAAAGTGTTGGTTGTGTAAGACCAGTGTTTAAAGGTGGTTAGTTAGATCCTAGGGGTCCGCAACATTCACAGGGAAGACTCGAGCGCCAACAACACCTAGAGTTTAAAGTTTGAATGCAAAAAAAAAAAAAAAAAAAGACGAAGCAATCAGAAATTTACTGAACATATACTTATCAATTATTCCATATATTTATTTATATTTCATTATATAATCTTAATTTTCTATATTTAATCATATATAACCTTTTAGGAACAATGTAATGAAGTATTTCCAACCTTATTCTCCACTTTCAGCTTCTTCCTTTAATTCAGTCATATCTTTCTTTTTCTCAAATTCGTTTCCCGGTACCGCTTCTCTCGCCGGAACAGCTTCTTTCAACGGTTCCGATTTTCTCGCCGGTAGCTCTTCCAACGGTACCGATTTACTCGCCGGTAGCTCTTCCAACGGTTCCGATTTTCTAATCGGTAGCTCTTCCAACGGTACCGATTTTCTCGCCGGTAGCTCTTCCAACGGTACCGATTTTCTCGCCGGTAGCTCTTCCAACGGTACCGATTTTCTCGCCAGTAGATCTTCAAACTGAAGCGATAATCTCACCGGTAGCCCTTCCAACGGTACCGAATTTTCCACCAGTAGATCTTTAAACAGTAGCGATAATCTCAGGGGTAGCTCTATCAACGGTATCGATAATCTCACCGGTAGATCTTCAAACGGTGGCGATAATCTCAGGGGTAGCTCTACCAACGGTTCCGATTTTCTCGCCGGTAGCTCTTCCAACGGTACCATTTCTCTCACTTGTAGCACTTTCCACTGACCGCCTATCTCGCCTGTGGCACTTTCCACTGTACCATTTATCTCGCCTGTAGCTCTTTCCACTGTACCATTTACCTTGTCAGCAGCTCTTTCCAGGGTACCGCTTCTCTCGCCAGTAGCTCTTTCCATGCTACCTTTTCTCTCGCCAGTAGCTCTTTCCACGGTAGCGCTTCTCTCGCCAGTATCTCTTTCCATTGTACCGCCTATCTCGCCGGTAGATCTTTCAACGGTACCTTTTCTCTGGCCAGTAGCTCTTTCCACGGTTCCGCTCCTCTCATCAGTAGCTCTTTCCAAGGCACCGCTTCTCTCTACAGTGGCTCTTTCCAAGGTACCGCTTCTCTCTACAGTGGCTCTTTCCACGGTACCGCTTCTCTCATTGTTAGCTCTTTCTATGGTACCGCTTCTCTTATAGGCAGCTCTTTCCAAGGTACCATTTCTCTCGCCAGTAGCTCTTTCCACGGTACCGCTTCTCTCATCAATAGCCCTTTCCAAGGTATCGCTTCTCTCTACAGTGACTCTTTCCACGGTACCGCTTCTCTCATCGGTAGCTCTTTCCACGGTACCGCTTCTCTCATCAGTAACTCTTTCCGCGGTACCGCTTCTCTCATCAGTGGCTCTTTCCACGGTACCGCTTCTCTCATCAGTAACTCTTTCCGCGGTACCGCTTCTCTCATCGGTAGCTCTTTCCACGGTACCGCTTCTCACATCAATAGCTCTTTCCACGGTACCGCTTCTCTCATCAGTAACTCTTTCCACGCTTTCTTTTATCTCGTCAGTAGCTCTTTCCACAGTACAGCTTCTCTCGCCAGGAGCTCTTTCTTCAATACCGCTTCTCTCGCCAGTAGCTCTTTCTACAATACCGCTTCTCTCGCATGTAGCTCTTTCCACGGTACCGCTCCTCTCATCCTCATAAGTAGCTCTTTCAACGGTACCGCTTCTCTCATCAGTGGCTCTTTCCACGGTACCGCTTCTCTCATCGGTAGCTCTTTCCACGGTACCACTTCTCTCATCAGTGGCTCTTTCCACGGTACCGCTTCTCTCATCGGTAGCTCTTTCCAAGGTACCGTTTCTCTCATCAGTGGCTCTTTCCACGGTACTGCTTCTCTCATAGGTAGCTCTTTCCACGGTACCGCTTCTCTCATCAGTTACTCTTTCCACGCTTTCTTTTATCTCGTCAGTAACTCTTACCATAGTACCGCTTCTCTCGCCAGTAGCTCTTTCTACAATACCGCTTCTCTCGCCAGTAGCTCTTTCTACAATACCGCTTCTCTCGCCAGTAGCTCTTTCTACAATACCGCTGCTCTCGCCAGTAGCTCTTTCTACAATACCGCTTCTCTCGCCAGTAGCTCTTTCTACAATACCGCTTCTCTCGCCAGTAGCTCTTTCTACAATACCATTTCTCTCGCCAGTAGCTCTTTCTACAATACCGCTTCTCTCGCCAGTAGCTCTTTCTACAATACCGCTTCTCTCGTCGGTAGCTCTTTCCACAGTACCGCTTCTCTCGCCAGTAGCTCTTTCTACAATACCGCTTCTCTCGCATGTAGCTCTTTCCACGGTACCGCTCCTCTCATCCTCATCAGTAGCTCTAACCACGGTACCGCTTCTCTCATCAGTAGCTCTATCCACGGTACCGCTTCTCTCATCAGTAGCTCTTTCCACGGTTTCGCTTCTCTCATCGGTAGCTCTTTCCACGGTTTCGCTTCTCTCATCGGTAGCTCTTTCCACGGTACCTTTTCTCTCGCCAGTATCTCTTTCCACGGTAACGCTTCTTTCGTCAGTAGCTCTTTCCAAGGTACCACTTCTCTCGTCAGTAGCTCTTTCCACGGTACCGCTTCTTTCGCCGGTACCCCTCAACTCACAGGTACCGCTTCTTTTGGCAGCATTAATCGCCTCACGAACATTTCTCGGATCAAATGGTTTATCTTTAACATAATTTTCCATATTTTTATATATTTTTTCAATTTCATAGCTATATTCATCAGTATATATTCCCTCATCATCCTCCTTTCTATTAGAAGAACCAAATATTTTGACAGGTGAATATATCGAGTCGTCTTCCTCGACTTCTGATGGTTCGAAAGTATGATCTGATTCAGTTTCAGTCAGAGATATCAGTGAATTACAGTCAGAAAGTTCTTGTCTTTCGCCATATGCTATGTAACGCTTTATTGAGTTCAAGAACCTCTTGTGAAGCACCGACTTGAACATGTTGCGCCAGTAAACTTGGGTGGCATTGAGATACCCAACCTCGCCAAGATGTTCCCCGCAATACTCTGCCATCTCTCTCTCTATCTTATCGGAGGCTATACATTGGTTGTTGATAAGACTGCAAGCAGCCCCAATCCTCGCTACATCTTCATCGCCATCTTTCAACTTGTCTAGGTATTTTGCCGTCTCCTCGACAACTTCCATGTGCTGAGCCTGGTACTTGCTGGCTCTCTCAATCAGGATCTGCATGACCGAAGGTCCTTCTAGAGGAGCGTCAGGACCGCATTCCATTGTCTCAGCCAGAGAATTCAAATGGTTGACTATTCACACTATTTATTTAAATCTTTCCTACTTTGCATATTTTCCATTTATAGAAACCATTACTTAGGAAATTCACCCTATAGGGTATTAATTTTGCATATATTTATATATTACAAAATATGTTAGCATATCCTATATTTAGACAAGAAACATACTATGCGTATGTTTTTCAGTTTTTCAAGAATATAAAAGTAACTCAGGATATTACAAAAATACAAGTTAGAGAACTATCTCTTTTTTTAAAGATCTACAAAATATTAATTCAAATAACAAAGGTTGCAAAATAAATTTCTCACTTTCTAAAAAAATATCAAGCAGTTTGTTAATTGAAAACATTCGAATTCTGATCGGATGATAGGCCTTCTTCCGTTTTTCAGGGAAATGTTTTACAGACCAATGATTCACTTATAAACAGATCTCACTCCAACAACTTCCAAAGAGGCCAAGGAAACTGTACCAAGCAATGTGAGCAACAGCATCCAATATAATCAAGGATTGACCAATCACATGAAGAACCTACTTTCTACTAGCTCAATAATCTTCTCTCTTCTTATTCTTTCTTATCTCCACTCAATCATATTAGGGTATCAAGCTTGTAAATCTTGAGATCATGACTGGGTGAAGTAGAATGCGTCTGCCTTTGTCATTAAGACTGGGAGCACTAGTGGCTAGAGCTCAGTGGCAGGCCGACTTAGATCCAATAGAAATGGCCGCCTCTGACATGAGGAACAGACACCATGTGCAGCCGCTCCTAACATGGAGTACAAACGCTGCTCATCCTGTATACCTGGATTAGGAGCCCTTACAGGGTACTATCAACAGGGCCAGCTAAACCCAGGTTTTTATCGATCTTGTTACTGCTCCCCCTCCTCCTTTTTCATCCGGGCTTGGGACCGGCAAAGGCGGAGTTATAATCTTCTCTTCCTAAAGTCATTCATTTATTCTACAATTCTCTAAAACCCCCAGTTTCTTGCAAAATCCCAACTTCACCAGCGAGTGCAAGTAACCAAACATGGGATCTGGCACATTTGTAAGTGCAAAGTCAAACTACCTTTTCAGATGTGTAGACATATGGTGCAATTACAGTAAAAGCAGTCGCCTGCCTCTACTCACCATGAATATCATGGCCTGTATTACGTGTACTGGGAATAAGCAAAAAAGAAATTCTACAAATAAAGACTATGTGAAAACTAATCCAAGTTTTCATTCTATCTTTTTTTTTGTAGGGAAGAGATTACTAAATATTTGTTGTAGAAATTAACATTGGAATAAATAAAAATATATATTCGGAATAAGATATTTAATCGAAGAAATTGTAAAAAATATCAAATCAGGTAACAAAAGTTCATTTTGATTTGTTGTTTTCAGTTTAATATCGTCTTTAATCGACTACCTTATTTGCCTCGCATATAAAAGCCGGTCAATAAGAAATTCACAATGATCTAAGAAATAATATTTAAATAATTTATAATCTAAAAATACAATGTAGGAAACAAGATCCAAAGTATTAGAAGCTTGGTGTTCTAAAAAGACTCAAAGATATAACCTGGAAATATAGGCCTTTCTGATCATGATTGTCCCAGTTTGAACCCGTGTAAATACCACAGTACTTTAGTTGATAGGTTTAACTTGTAGCAAGATAGCTAGGTGATTTTAAAATATGTAAATATATTTATTAATTATTACTTTTTGAACTATTTTGATGCGTATGATAGTTTATATTTCTTATAACAGATGGCGCGATAATGCATCGTATAAATGATTACTTTGTTTACTTTTTGTCGTATATATATACGTATATTTAGTATAAGGCGGTATCTAACCGGGACGGCGACGTCGCCAATAACGCCGCCTGCAAGGTCGCGACCACCGCTGGCTACGTCGCCATGGCGGTGAGGTACGGCCCTGACGGTGTGTTGACTCTCATTTATATTGCTGCCGCCAAGTGGCCAGTCTTTACAAGAGGAGACAGCGGCGACGCCTCCAATTCGGGACCAAGTGGTAGCCAAGCGAGATACCTGCCATTCATTTAAAAGAGTTAATTGGAAACGTTCTGGCTACGTCGCTATGGCGTCCTGGTAGAGTACGGCCCTGACGGTGTGTTGAATCTTATTTATATTGCTGCCGCCAAGTGGCCAGTCTTTACACGAGGAGACAGCGGCGGCGCTTCCAATTCGGGACCGTCACCAAGTGGAGCCACTAAGTGAGAAACCTGCCATTCATTTTAAAAGAGTTAATTGGAAACGTTCTGGCTACGTCGCCATGACGACCCTGTGAGGTACGGCTCTTAAATCTATTTTTTAAATTTTTTTTTACTCTTTTTTATGCCGGCCTCCCTTATGTTGAGAAATGGCGTCGTCCGGCGAGCTGTCCAATCATGAGCCGTCAATTACGTCTATAAAATATCTTGAAGCAGAAAAGTACAAGGAGTAGCGAATGTGGTAGTCATCGTGAGCGGCCAAAGAGCCAAGTGAACGAGCCAAGCTAAGTACTCCAGGTTGTTTCCAAGTGTATCTAGATGTTATTACAGAAATTTTATTTGCGAAGTTTACACAGGGGATTCGTTCTATCAAGCAAAATAATCGACACGTATTTTTTTAAATTATCTCTAGTACACGTGGTACAAGCCATGATAATCATGGCGGGTAAAGTTGGCGACTGCTTTAACAGTAAATGGACCACATATATACACATGTGAAAGGCAGTTCGACTTTTGCACTTACATATGTGCCAGATCCCCTCTTTGGTTACTTGCACTTGGACCTTTGCAAGAATAGGGAACAATTCGAGCATTTTTTTAAAATATAAAAGGTTATATCACCTTAGTAAAAAACGTAGAGTTGATGATAACCTAATGTGATTTTTTAAGCATTTTTAAAGGGAAAAAGGGGTGCCCCTTTGTGGTAGAATATATATAAACTATATTCGAGATAAAAATAATTCGCTTGAGAAAAAAATATCGCCAATTTGACAATATTCTATGTAACGGTCTGTTATCGTACAATAGATTTCCCATGAGCGACCACCTCCTTGAGGTAAAAACCAATGAAACCAAAACCGAAGAATGGCTCCAGGAGAGACGGTTGTAATACCACCTCAGAGCGAGCATAAATGTCGACCTAATCTCCGTCAATATTTCCCCTGCCCGCCGCCTCTTGAAACCAAATTTAAATTTCAAGTTTCCACTAACTTCCCCCAGAAATTATAGATTCCATAACAAGATATTTATATACACAGAGTTGGTATATAACTTACTTACTTCCTAGAGTATTAAATTTTATTTTAAATTGTTACTTCCGGAGAAATAATACCGGCGGGGCCCCTCTATCGGCGGTATAAGTGGAATTTAAACAGGTAGTTGTGGGAGCACCAGCGCTATGATGTGATGCTAGATATTATCTACCTTCTACATTCACTTAGGTCGACACTAGATATTTTGTTAGATCTCACCTCTCTCTGTTCTTGGCGGTGGAACTTGAACTGCCCACATTGGGCAGCCTAACTTCAGCATTTATAGCCAACGCACATGCTACAAGTGAAAAGAAGCAATCGTACTATTCCAAAACATCTTCAGGATTGTTTCCAAGCGACATACTTGGAATTTGGAACAATCCAGAAGAATTAATCAAACTTTGGGATGGTCACGGAGTGAAAGAAATGGTAGGATTATATCTATGGTATTCACATAATGGTATTTCCTCTATCAGAAAAAGAATGACTTAACTATACGACCTAGCTGGCCTATGCCAATGTCCTGGATAGACCCGGCAGTAAGAAGGACCAATGGTTGATATCAGTCACCCATCTAGAACACAACTTGACTTTAAGCCTGTTTAGTTCTAGGAGGTATCAGCTCATAAGTAAAACCGTTGTCTTTCTTGCTGATGAAATGAAGTGCCTTTATGGCTGACCTACAAATCAGAACTATACCATAGAGATGATGGCGATCACCTGATTTGGATGCTTTCGTTTTTCAGTCATTTACCGTGGAGGCAAGTACTTGAACTAGAGAGGCGATGTAACTTCATGGTAAAATGAGAAAAAAACTTTCTTTGAGCCAAATCGGTCTGTTAAAAAACTATTGGAGGCGTTGCGAATGAGGGACCTAGTCTAGAACTGCTCCAATATATTCTTCATCAGAATGTATGAACTGTTTTAGTGGTCTTCTCTTAGAATATTCACTGCTTCCTCCAGTGCAAAGATAAAATATTGGGAGACCCTAGCTCATCAGTGGTGGGCCCGACACTTTAATCTGCCACCACTCTACTACTTCTTTCAGGTTGAAATATTCACCACTATGTACCTAAACTATAGGATTGTATAAAACTATGTACCGAGCGAAAAGTTAAAAAAAGTATATAAGCACTCATATTTTCATTTTATGCGAAAACCTAATGGACATATTTTAATTCCCTAAGAATTTATATATAAGCGGCTATTGTTTTGCCGTGAGGATATTGACCTATAATAAGTCCTGTCAAAATATACGCCAAAGTATGCGCCATCTATCGCCGTCTCTACGACCAGTAGACTAGGGTCGGTGGCACAACACCAGCTTTGTAAATTCCATAATACCTCCTTGGAAATGTCGCATAGGTATTGCCTTGTTGTTGTAGTGTCCAATGAAGAGCCTCAGATGTCCCCATGCATCTCTATCACAGCAGCAGTAATGTCCACTATCTTGGGTGTGTAAAGCTGCTGCTATGGGTCCATGTCAAAGGAATTGCCTTCATTTTGATAAAGAGGTGACTATTCTTTATATAAGACATAAATAGAGGGGTTTTCTAAAGCTCTGGTGTTGTTGCTCAACATCAATGAATAGCTAAAAAAAAAAGCTCCCCAAACCTCAACAAAATTAAAACAAAATGTAGGGCCTAATTAAATAATATTTTGATATTCTTATCAGAACAAAATATAGCAAGTGTAATAAAACGTCCTTGTGTCAAACACCTGCTGCCATACGCAGATATAACCATGTGGTACATAATGTGTGGACTATCCTGCAATCTTTCCTCTTTTTCTTCAATGTCGGTTTGAGATCTTTTTTACAGTATATAGATTTCCTTTTCTTGCTATCTAATAAACCGAAGAAAATTAAATCCTTCTCACAATTTAATTTCAATAAACTTTTTAAAAATGACTGTATTATATAAGAGGGTTTACAAGAGCAAGCGCGCGACACGGCCTCCATAACAAGACGGTTTAACTCTAACCGTCTCGTTAGAGGCGATCTGGACGAAGCTAATAGGACGGACGCTATTAGAGGGTCACGTCCGGATGTCGTTACTGCAGATAAATGGTCCTTGTTGTCGTGAAATATGCTCCACCAGTTGTCCTGCCTGATCCCATTAGGGGATGATAGAGGAGCCATCCGTGTGTGCACCGCTCGGCTAAAGAAACCGGCACGGTGGTTACTCGAGGGAAGACAATTTAATGACATTACATTTACAAGTGCCAAGGAAAGAATAAGGTGTTTCTTAATTCATATTACTGTAGATTTATAAGGTATATATAGAGATATGTTAGAGGTTAAAGAGAAGCCAGAATACAGAGAACATCGGAGTGCTGGTTGGAGATCCATGTTGAGTAACACTAAGCCATGAGTTAAGTTCGTTCTTAATTTAAAACCTACATTTGTTGTTCCTATTTCACTCTTGTCCCCCGTTGCTTAGAATCCTTGCTTCTCTTGTCCTTTTATTGAATATATAGCTTTTTCCTTCTAATATATTCCTGGTTTCTAATCAATAGTTTTGACTTCTATTAGGGTCCCGACTTCTAATCAACGCTATTGCCTTCTAATAGGGTCCCGGCTTATAATCAACACTATTGAAATTTAATAGGGCTCCGGCTTCTAATCAACGCTATTGCCTTCTAATAGGGTCCCGGCTTATAATCAACACTATTGCATTTTAATAGAATCCTGGTTTTCATCAGTCGTATCAACTTGACCATAATCTGTTCCGGCCACCGGGCCCTCTGTCCATTCGAGCAGCAATGAAACATGACCCAGTGATGGATGAGCTATCACAGAGAACTAGCTCTGTCCAACACGTGCTCTCAACCGCTCGTGCGAGCCACGCTTACAATATGGGCCATGGGGAGTGGGCTAAAGTACCTGATTAGAAACCTAATTCTATTTTATACGTCGTTTGATTTTTATAAGAATTGTACACATATTACATTTTTGGTGTTTCAATCATATATATAAAAAGACTTTAAAATGCGGAAACAGAAATATTTTACAAAAATTACCGTGAACATTATTATTTTAAATAGTATCATTAATTGTAATTTTTATTGCTATATGTAAATTTGTGGTTCAGGAAATATGATAAAGTAATGAGAGAGAGAGAGACATTGCTGTTGCAATAAATGTACACATTGATATTGGTTAACATCAATAATGTCATGTATATTTTTGAATGCAGTTTACTTCCATAGCGAGATACTTGACTGGGGATTAAACGAAACGTTAAGAAATATCAAAGAAGGAGAGGTGATGTTGTAATCTGATTTATGAAGCGAAATCTAAGAAATTTGCTGCCATGACCGGCTGGTGATGTGGGCGGAAACTCTTTGTATTCCGCTTCAATCGGACATGTTACAGAGCAACCTTTCTTTTATTAAGAAAAAAGGCATTTCCTTATCGTGCAACTGAAAGTTTCTGATAGCTTGATTAATCAAGAATGAGCATTTCGCCAGATCTGGAATAATTAAAAATCAACGAATAGTTTATATGGCGCAATAGATGGCGCAAGTCTTCATCAAATTTCAGTTGCACGATAAGGAGATGTTTTTTTCTTAATTTATATACCATATTCCAGTACAATTTCAAATTTGTACGATTCTTTCACTTTTATTGTAATAGACGGAACCTGATATCTCACGGCGAGTAAGGAGTGGCTACAATTGAAACAATGAGCGATCGGCCACGTAATTAAACTAATACTATTTACAGTGAGGTAAAGTGCAGGAGACTTCCCCAACGACAAAGTGTCCTCCTACAGACAGTAAGGGGGTTTCTTTTATACTAATACATGATACTGGACTATTCTGGAGGCCGCTTCTTGACGTGGATAACCCCGGTAAATCGGGAGTTGGTTAATTCCTACAGAGAGGTTACTCTGCTTACCTCTAGATGCTCTCAAGCCTCCTACTCCACTAGGATTTGTTACAGCCAGTGTTAAATATGTTTAGCACTTGTGTAAGAAGAGGTTATTGACTTAGAAAATAAAACATATATTATTTACTCTAAGTTAATAAATAAACACACGAGAGATAGGAAGTGTGTGCACTGGGTGAGAATCTAAATATTCAAATTATATTAACCGGTTGAACGGACTTTAAAACAAATTGAAAACCATTGATACAAAGCCGGTGTTATTTTTCTTCTCATCTCCCTTGAGGAGTTAAGTCCTTCTGTGTGCATCCAGCCTTGCTTGCTAAATGATGGGTTCTTTCTTATGCGCGCCGTTCATTTAGTACCATGGAGCAATACTTATCATGGTTAAACCTTTTAAAAATATCTTTATTTAATGCTATTCCGATAGTCACATATGCTGTTGATGTTGTTGTACTGTTACCATTGATATATTACGACATACAGTCCGTCGGACATGTTTAATCAATATAGCTATGTATATACAAACCTCTGAAATTATTTTCATATAAAAATACATATATGAATAGATTAATTGAAGACATCAACACAATGCATTCATGGTTTAAATACAAAATAAACAGTTGGCGACTACTATAAGGCCTAGGACTAGGGGGCGACTACTATAAGTCAAACACCATTTTAGTAGTTTTGGCCTATTTTCTATACCCTCCAGGCTTTCGTGTAATCTTAGTTGGTCTTAGTTGTCTCTCCATGAAGGCCATGGTCTGAACTCAAGTTTAACAAAAGAAGGTTATTTTCCAAATTTGACTATGTTCTGTCACATGTCTTAATCTGCACCAAGATAATTGTGAAATGTTTTGTTTAACGATATAAGAGGCTTCACTCAAATTTCAAATATAAATAAACGACCACAGCACGAGCATGCTCTCTCTCAATTTTTCTTCAAATCTCAAATTTCTCTCGAATAAATGAACTTCCTCTCTCAACAAGCGGAGCTATTTTAAAAAAATATATTTCATAATAAAGTACAAATTTTCGAAACTATAATATTTTTCTAATATATTAGAACAACTGTATACAACAATGTTTAAGATATAATCATATGGATTATCACAATATGATTTACCTCCCAAAATATTGCACTACAGTGAAATGTTTCGTTTTATTGTCACATCTTATAATTGCTTTAATCCTTCCTATATATCTAAATACAGATGTTCTAATATATTGTGTGAAATATGCAAATATAACGGCTTTCGATAATTCCTACTTTCCTCGTCTATCTTTGGAAAGAACGAATATTGCCGAGGTATCATTGTTCATCTATAAACACCCATGTAATATAGAAAAAAATATCACATAAATAAACAAGTTTATTTAGTGTATTACATAGGATTTTCTTTCAATTTCTTTCAATACCAGATAATACCAGTTTTGACGTCCATTTTGACGAGGGAAATAACTTTTATTTTATATCATGTAACAAAGTATTTATTATTTTAGCAGAGTATTATTTTTTTTTATGTTTATATTTTGCTATACTCTGTACACTTCCCTCTTTTGCTTATCTTTTGTTTATCACTCATAGTTTGTTCTTGCCTAAAATAAATTTTTGTTTCATCCCGAAGTTGGTCTTCCCTAATTTTCCACGTGGCAAAATCATTATCTTCTCCAGGAAAAATTTACATCTATTTTTTCCCCCAAAGATTTGTCCTAGTCACTTTGCCTGCTCAACACCTCTTTGGTAGATTGTGAATCTCCCATTTGATATCTTGTGTATCTCGTGGAATATAGCCAGCCCTGGAGTGACGAGGGCCATTAGCACGAAATCAAGGTCTCCAGGTTGACGCTTCTCAGTTTGCCAAAACTTGTGTTGTGGCTTTATCATTGTCTCGAATCTTCTAGTTTGTGGCGACGGTCTAGATTTGACGTCCATTTTGACGTAAATTGTACCTTTATTTTTATAGATTGATTATTAATGTATTTATTTTATAACATTTATGGTAGTTGTTTTAAAGACATAAATTTGATTGTTTAAATCCCATCATATTCATTGTTACCAAAAATATTCTATTCTACGAATATATATTTATTTATAGATATCACACTATCAACTTAGCGCCCTGTATCGCTTAAAATTATAAACACATTTTTACATATTTTTGAAGAAAGGTATCATTAAAATATGTTTATCATTTTCATTTACATTACAAATAAAGCGTAAATGTTGCCTTAAAAGTTTAAAAACCTATATATTGTATACGATATTAGAGAGATAATAAATATAAACGTTTTATTATATCAATTTACAAATATCTTAGGTTATAATATCAAAAATATACGTAATAAGAGACGCCAAAAACAGATAGGAGAGCAAACGAGATGGTATATTTAATAGGCTTTGTTCTTTTAAAATAGCGCAATTTTGTTATTTTCAAGTTGTCACGTCTAAAGGAATTATCGAGAAATTGAAATATTTTATTTTCTAAGAGAAAATATTTTCCTTCTCTCTATTTTATCTACACGCAACAGGGCTTTGGTATTTATCAACATTCAAACGGATCTGACATAGATTTTATATACGATTCTGCACTCACATACAAAAAATATAATTATTAAGAAAAAAAGTCTTTAAATCAAATTAGGCCTAAGACGTTTATTAGGTTTTATATTTTTTATATATGTGTGTGTTTTTAAAAAATATTTATTTTATTTGATTTGAAAATATAAATTATATGTGCAAAAAAATGAAATCTGTTACTAATGTCATATAAAGATTATTTTCGTATATATTGCATTTAAAATAGGTTATTTAAAGATAATTATTTTAAAACAAAAATGTAAAGATATAAAAGAAATAAAAATATGCAGTTGGTTTATTGGATTTGAATATTTTATAACTAAGCAAAATATCACAAACTTATTTCTTTTGGTTTTAAAATTCTATTTTATTTACATTATCTATTTTGAAAATATAATATAGCTTTTTATTTAGGCGAAAGAGAGTTAATTGCTCCAATGAATAATTTTATTTGAATAAAACAGTGTAGTAATATTTATCAGAAACATTCATTGAATTCTGTATATGGAAATAATATAGAGAGAAATTCTTCTGAAATATAAATATAAATAAGGGTTATTAAAATATTTAGACCTCTTAATGAATATTAATTTTGATATTTATTTTATAATACATTGTGTATATACCTAAAAATTGAAGTCTGCTATTTATAGTAAAAACATATATTATTGTTTTGAAAATAGAGAAATCCATAAATAAATCTTTAAATAAAAATACATATTTTGGATCAAAATATCATTTATGTTACCAATATTTCAGTTGGCTGAAGGCCAACCTTTATCAAGATATAACATTTTAATGTGAATTTTGGGGTTCCTCATATTTGTATATTTAGCGCTTGGTCTGTACTACGTATAGGACAACGTGCAGAGATCGTATAGTGCCATCTCCGATACAGTAGTCAGACATCAAGGAGTTCCATTTCACGGTTGAATTAGACAGATTCCCATTAGGTGACGTGGTCGATTGTAGTGTATAAAGGCCCTTCTAAAAAAAGTCTCGTAAACTGTCACAAAACAACGATGTGAAATTCGGTATAAGAATTCGCAGTGATGATTCGTTTGCAGACTGTTGTAAGGCTTTTAGATAGATCACTAAATAGCAGAAAAGAGAGAGTAAAAGTCTCCTTTAAACTAACTTTATTTAAAACATGTTAAGAGGACAGAGGAAAACACCAATCTGGTCAGCAGACCAGGCTGCTAGCTAATCCTTTTAGTCGGCTGGCGCCGCTGGCGGGAGGGGGCGTTTGTTCGTTTGCTGTCATCCGCTCCGTCGTCTGGCCGAAGTCCCGAAGTGGATCTCCAATATTCCACACCCTAGTACCAATTACAGGTTTTATAGGTGATTTATTTACATATATTAGAAAGTATATTTAGAGAAACACTTTATTTTCACAATTACAATATTATCTCAGCAGACAATAATAACATATGAAGGCCTCAACAATGGTAGAGACGCTCTCAGTGGTTGTGAGTCCACAGTTGATGAGCGGGTTGATGCCAAAACGCTTCATTTAAAATATGTGGTAACCCTGTAGAAAATATTCAATTTTAATAAATGCCCAGAGTAATGATATTCTCTTCATATAGGTATTTTAATAAATTGGGGGCATAAGTGCTATCTTATATAGTAGTTGGTAGAGAGAGAGAGAGAGAGAGAGAGAGAGTTTAAAAATAATTTCGTGAAGGTAAAGGATATAAAACATAAGTAGAAATTAATAGACATCTTGTACTAAGTACTGTTTTAAATCAATTACATATAAGACATTTAATTAAAAAGGCATATATTGGATCAAAATATCGTTTATTTTACCAATATTTGATCCAATATATGCCTTTTTATTGAAGATATATTTATGGATTACTCTATTTTCAAAATAATATAAGACATTATAACATTTAGAAGAAGGGCAATGGTCGACGTGGCAAACACGCGAATATATTATATCTATAATTTACTTCATTTCCCATAGCAGCAGCTTTACACAGCCAAGATAGAGGCAATTGCGACTGCTGGGATAGAAATGCATGGGGACATCTGAAACTCTTCATTGGACACGACAACAACAACAACTTCATGCCCCACAATAAATGTCCTTCAAGTTGCTGGTTATATGAGTATCTCTCAACCCAATGCTATAGTAGTGGGCTCTTAGATCAAACTGGATAAATTGATGTGGCCGTGATTAGACAGGACCTCTCAAGATGTTCTCATCCATTTGTTAGTTATAGAAGGAATTGAATTTATTGGAATGGTTTCTATTACTCCATAATATTAGCGCGTTATGCTCTTAAAGAGTACATTGTTATGTGGATGTTACAGTCTAAAACATATCTATCGCACACCCGAGTTTGTAGAGAAATCACAGTTAGCAGGTTGGTGAAGATGGCCAACCTTGTGTAGTGAATGTATTTACGGCGTCAGGGGCCCTCTCGGGAGCCTCAAAACAGACCTGTATTCCAGCCTTACCAAAATTGTAAATTTTTAGCTAAGAATTTAATCTCTAAGACCTTGTATAATTTTATACAATGGGATATAATAATAATATAATAATTTTATACTAGGTGGTATACTTCGTGTGTTTCTGACCTGTATTCTCGTATAAACGTATATATAGACCGTACTCTGCATAGTTACTTGAGAACAGTGAGTCACGTCAATCTACTCACCACACAATGTTGATTATCTCCATTCATCAGCATCCAACCTGCTACCAAGTTGATATATTTCCGGATAATTATGTATGGGTGTCGTTATAAATAGAACGTTTTCTAAAACAAATTTGAGAGCAGTTTTGAATGTCGGAGTTGGATATAATAAAGTTCTTATTTTAAAATACAAAACCTTTGAAAATTCTTACTAGTTTGACGAATGTTGTCGTTGTTTGACGTTGTCACGAATCTATGTGATATTGTTTAGCGAGATAACTCAATTGTAACTGGCAGGAAGAATCAGACATCTCGTTTTCAATTTGCCCAGTGCCTTAGGAGAGAGAAATAGATATGATTTCCGTATACTACACAACCTACAATGAATGACCTTCTTTTTTGAACGACCACTTCTGTATATTGACACCAAATCTGATTTAAGCTCCAATAAAGGACCCTCTCCTGTGCCTTACAAAAGGAAAATGTAGAACCTCCATGTGACCGACAAGTCTTCTAAGATCAATTAAACCACTTACGCCGAGCGATGCAGAGAGTATGGAATGTCTCGACGAGGGAACTTGACGCCGGGGATTTATAGAGTGGCTTGGAGCACCCATTAATCATGTGTGTAACAAAGAAGCAGCAGGAGGTAATCTGCCGACAAACTTCGATAATTAATAATTCTGTACACGATAGATATATTTACACTGATATATAGGTGGAGTGGTAGAATAGATGTTGGAGGGGCCAGAAATTCTGGAAGTCGCAGTTCACTTCTCACACGTGACTGAGATCGAGGAATTCCACAATACATCTAGGTATAGTAACCTATTTGCTTGTTATTAAAAGGGATGGAAGACTAGTAAAGGAAATAAGTTGGACTGTAGATTTAGTGTAAAGTGTGAAGAATTCGCGCAGCATTCGTGTAATGAAAATATTTATCAGGAAGAGAACGATCGTTGATATTTTTTCCGAATTTAGCGCTGACACTACGCGAATCGATTGAGCCTTTCTGCAAAGATGTGACTGTCCTTGCAATAGCACTTTACCATCTTCGTACAGAGTTCCTCAAGTAGCAAACTCTACCTGAGCTACTTCTTCAGTTTCTGGAGCAGACACTCAATATATAGGGTGTACATAGAAATAGACATATAAACACTTAATAAAAATTTGATAAATGCGTATGTATATATTTGATAGCTTATATTTTACTGGTTGAATCTGAAAATTAATAAAACATCCAGTGTTCAACGTATTCATAAATATTTAAGATGTGCAAATATATATATATATATATGTAATAATTTGTTGAGTTTGATGTCGACTACTGAAATAAGTTGAAGTTCTGGTAAGCCTTGTGTAGAGTTTTCCAGTACCTCTCTGCACCTTGGAAGACCTTTAAAAGTTCTCACAAAATACAGGCAGTCGTGGTCGAGGCAGAGTGGAAAGTTTGGGAATGTCCACACAAAAAACGAAGACACAATTGTACTAAGAAAGTTCCGTTAACAGATAAAAGTTGAGCTAGGAGCGAAAGATGGAGATAGAAGAGTCCTTACAAGTCTTCATGATGAATGAGGAGGACCTTGGTGACAACCGACGTGAGCTCGCGCTAAGGGTGAACTAACTGTATTTTTAGGTTAAGACGAGGGGCCTTTTATATATCTTTCCCGAGAAAGGGGAGTATTGCATTACAGCACATGCGAGAGGGGCTTGGATCGTCTGGAAATTGTACACTGGCGCCGTGGCCGTTTCCTTTCTTTAGACTTTGTTGTTTTGGCAATACTATATGCTCGATCTCTGCTTTAGCTCAACTCTTAATCAATTACAGAGTTTTATTTATTTATCCACTTTGTACAAATTACATTACATATAATGATGTAAAGACACATGTCAATAATACGTATAATCATTAACAGCTGGGTTTCTAATATACAACATTAAAATCTTGTTATAAGTTATATACATGGGTTTGTTGGCTTAAATTACCATAGATGGGCCCCGGGAGTGAAAGGGTTTATCCGGGTTTAAGCGGGTAAAGCCTCTCTAACACAGGTAAGTAATTAAAATTTATTTTAATTAATTTAAACTGTGAGGGTTAAAAAGGGCTATAACAAGATGATATTTGTTTGGATATATAAAGTGAAATAAAAATGACATTTTTGTTTGATTAAAAAAAATGATGATTAAAATAAAATGATGATAAAAATAAAATGATGACATAAAAATTCACATTCTAAGAGAATATTGGTGGGCGTTGGACAGGGTTAGTAGTTGAAGAATATGCAATTGTTAGAAGTGCACATGTAAACCAAATACTCAGGTCCAGGTGCAAAGCGAGGATATAGACTTGAGCTTGTTCCTTGGCAATGTTTCACTTGCGATCCTATATAAGGGTTACGGTGCTTTGTCACAATTTTAGGATTATTGGGTTAAAAGTTGCTGAAGAAAAGTTGTTTATTTATATGATTGGGAAAGGAGTGAAATAGAGCCATGCGATAAGTAGAATTGTAGCGACAGTAGGTAGTCTGACTTGACTCGAAATCAAAGGTTGATTGTAGTCCGCTAGAGCTGAAAAAAAAGTTGAAAGTTGAAAAAAGTGAACGCTTTGTGAATGCGTTGGTGATTTGCTCTTCGGATGAAATGAAATAAACTTTTGAAACGTGTTCAGACCAGAAGTCGGGATTTTTAAATCTGGGGAACTGTGTTTTCAAAGAGTTTGTTGAATTACGAAATCAAAAAATAAATTGTCAAGCAGTGCTGTCGTTTTTCTACGTTGATGTGACGCAATGACTGAAAAGATAGTGATGAAAAATATAGGGAATTGGTTAAAGAATATGATTGTTGAAAACGATTGTTGTAGATGCCCGATAGTGGATGATAAACATTGTCAGATAATAAAGGTATTTAAGCAAATATAAAATATAGTGAAGTTTTCTTCCTTTCATTCATTAAATAGTGAATAAAAATATAGAAATATGATTGCGGGTACAAAAAAAGTGTAAGTGGACAAAATTAAACATGTAATATATAAAAGATATAATAAATAATAAAATAAAAATAATTTTTGAAACAATTATATGTTTTGCAATACTAAAATAATATCATGAAAAATAAAAATAAATTTGATTACAGTTTTTTTTTTTTTTAAATCATGTTGGATTAAAAATTTGATTATATAAACGAAAGGTAAAAATAAAAATAATTATTCAAGATGTTATACAAAATTTCAAATATAATTAAAGGTTATTAATGATTGGATAAATTTTAAGTAGTGTAAAATTGAACAAAAATTGTCTCTTTTTAAGAAAAGTTACAACTGTTGTGTGTAGATCATATCCCATTGGTAAACATTGGTGTTTTTGACTCTCTGAAGCGGGAATATGTGAAATGATCCCTTCGTTTGTCCACAATGCTGGTATGTAGAGAATGATTTCTCTTTCGCGTTATAAAATCTATATAAGACTTAACCAAATTGTTTTAATTGGTGTTATCAATTAACATGTAAAATGTTTAATGTATTTTGTGTTGTGATATCTCGTTGGTGAGATTTGTGAGATTCCTGTTTTTCACGGGAATTTCCGGGTTCTATTTCTGGGATGGTCACACATGTGGGATGGTTTGCTATGTTTGAGATTTACTCGAAACTGACTTTCTCTCTCTCTTCTTTTGTTGAGTTTGGCATATTTCTTGCCTATTTGAAAATATGATTTTCTCGGTGTTCGTAGTTGTTGTTTTCGAAGTTGTTTAGACTTAATAAAATTGTTATACGATGATTTCAGGCTAGAAGTGAGTGAAAGATATGACTTTCGACGTGGACACGCTTTGAGGTTAGATGTGGTGTCACAGGCGTGAAGGGCGTCTTTGGCCTGAAAAGTGAAAAAGTTTTGTGGTGTGGCACTGTGACAGGAAGTGAGAAATGTGAATAAAAAGGTGTCACGTGAAGTCTTAGTTTGGTACAAATCTAACCTGTTTCACCATAAATAACAAATTTAATAGTCATGGGTGGTTGTTGTATGAAACACATCGAGAGAATATTTGACTGTTAGTGGATGTGGCACGCTTAATGTGAAATTATTTTATTGTGGCGACGATATAGAGCTAAGTGGAGCTTGTGTGGCTCAAGATTTGGATTTGTGTGTTAAGTCGCGCACAAATAATTGTTGCCAATTGGATAAAGTGATGTGTGAGTGTTGTAACATTTGTTGAGAGATATTTGTTGAAGTTTAAATATGCATGTAAAAGAAAAAGACGAGGGAGTGTATTTATCCTCGAATATTAACGATTGTAATCGTTTTGGAAGGCTGTGACTTAAATTAGCTACTGGCGGTGAAGTGGGGTGAATCCTTATTTTTTAAATCGTTGATTTTGGTAGTTAAAATGATTCTTGTAAAAGGGCAATGTCGTGAGAGTTACAAATAATTTGAATTGGGCGCTTACTTAAAATGGTGAACATTACCAAATTTTAAGAATTGATAAAGATATTGGTCTTTTGGTATAAAGATAACTAATAAGTAAAACAAAAATAAGTTTAAAATTATGATGAATGAGAGATTTTTTAAAAATAATAATAATGATTATTATTTTTTTTTTTTAAGTTGTAGATTCGGCTAATGCCATTTTAGGTAAATTCAGGAAAGGCGTGTAAGATTAGTAAATTAGTAAAAATGCGTGATGGGTGAAATTTTTTTTTTTAAAGTAAAATTGAGAGTAATAACTTGAAATTTATAATCTGATTAAAAATTAAAGTAAATTTGATAAAAATGAGAGTGTGAAAGTTTTAAAAATTGAATAAAATGTTATAAAAAAGGTAAAAATTGATTTTAAAATGCTTAAAGTGAAAATATAAGTACAAAAATTATGGGGAATCAAGTTTTGAACTTGAGGATAAAGTTATGTAAGATTTTAAAACTTACAGTTTTGAAGATAGTTCAGTCAGGAGACTTGGTCTTTGGTGGTCGTCCTGCTGTCGTGGAAGTCGCTCCATGTAGATCTTGTAGAAGCTTGTAGTTTCTCCAACGTTGATTGCGGTTTGTCGCCTTGATCATTGTCTCGATGATGTCAAGTCGAAGGTGGAGAACTTGTCACAGGGTTTGCATCATTCTGCTCGGTTTCCATGACTTGCGGGAATTTCGGGGCTGTGGTTGGCGCGGTCAGCTTGCTCCCGGCGTTGGCGATCGGTGTTAGCGGGTCTGCGGAGGTCCCTCGGGACGGCGTTTCTTCCGTAAATATCTTGGGGAAGAGATTGCTTGGACGTTTCGTTGGAATGGTCGGTTTGTTCCTCCATCTTTACTCTTTCTCGCTTCCTATCTGAACAGTCTTCTTACCTCTTCGATGTGTCATCCTTCGTTTTGGTCATCCTGTCGACTCACTGTAATAAGAGATCCTGTCGACTCACTGTAATAATTTGTTGAGTTTAATGTCGACTACTGAAATAAGTTGAAGTTCTGGTAAGCCTTGTGTAGAGTTTTCCAGTACCTCTCTGCACCTTGGAAGACCTTAAAAGTTCTCACAAAATACAGGCAGTCGTGGTCGAGGCAGAGTGGAAAGTTTGGGAATGTCCACACAAAAAACGAAGACACAATTGTACTAAGAAAGTTCCGTTAACAGATAAAAGTTGAGCTAGGAGCGAAAGATGGAGATAGAAGAGTCCTTACAAGTCTACATGATGAATGAGGAGGACCTTGGTGACAACCGACGTGAGCTCGCGCTAAGGGTGAACTAACTGTATTTTTAGGTTAAGACGAGGGGCCTTTTATATATCTTTCCCGAGAAAGGGGAGTATTGCATTACAGCACATGCGAGAGGGGCTTGGATCGTCTGGAAATTGTACACTGGCGCCGTGGCCGTTTCCTTTCTTTAGACTTTGTTGTTTTGGCAATACTATATGCTCGATCTCTGCTTTAGCTCAACTCTTAATCAATTACAGAGTTTTATTTATTTATCCACTTTGTACAAATTACATTACATATGATGATGTAAAGACACATGTCAATAATACGTATAATCATTAACAGCTGGATTTCTATTATACAACATTAAAATCTTGTTATAAGTTATATACATGGGTTTGTTGGCTTAAATTACCATATATATATATTTATATATATATTATATATTATTTTCAAAACGATATATATATATTAAAATCAAAAAAAGGCATATACTGACCACGTTTACATGAACTTTTAGATGGCAGACCGCCATCTAGTGGAACAGAAATCAACTAAACATTGATTTATCCTGTTCCCTGATATTTGGCCAACCCATTTTCTTGATAAATCTGAAAAAGCCAACCACGAACGCGTTTCGGGCTGTTGGCCCTCGTAGCGTGTGCAGACTGTACCTCTACGACCAAAAATAGGTTGGTCCCAGAGACTTCCTGAGAAATCAAGAAATAGGTATTTAAAGACAAACTTACGTAAATACGCTATGAACTCTTGGCACGTTGTGTTATACTTTAAAATGAATATTATACTTTCTTGTTGTAGAGCTATAGCATGGTTTATGAAAGCATTAAGACGCGAACGTTTCTTTCACACAGAAATCAAACTTCTACTGTCCTTACTCCGAATGATCCAATACAGTATTAGAGCCCTAAATAAGCGGTCTGGTAGATTAAATTGACCAAACCGCTGGGAGGGTTCACCACTGATGATTTTTTGATCGCAGTAAGGACAGTAGAAGTTTGATTTATGCATGAAAGAAAGTTCGCGTCTTAATGTTTTAATAAGATATGGCACGTTATTGCTTTATAAAAGAGTTTATATTTTTAGGTAAATTTGAAAAATGCGGAATTTTCATCATCATCTATTTTACTATTATTTTTGGGAAGATGAGAAATATTGGGAGGTCCTGGATCATCATTGGCGTACCCTCTTTGGACATTCCGTTTATTAGTAGTAGATATTTATGATATGAATGCTAATATTAGGATTCTGAAAGAAGACAATTACATTGATAGTTGGCGCTAAGTATTGTTTCAATAATAGGCAATGTTATTCTATAGTCTCATATTTTGTAATATGGACGTTGTGCAAGTATGTGATAATTAGTTGTTTTGTTATAAATCCACACACACACACACACACACACGGCACCTTTTCATACGTTAATTTTAAAATATGTGGCAGAGATGAATGGATTCTAGAGATTTACCAAATCTTCAGGATTAGTTTAAGTTGGACCGGCCGGAATGGTCGAGGATGGTCGGTGCATACATCTGCCATGGACAGAGAGGTGGGATGAGACCCATTAGCCATTCCATCGACAAAGTTTGCTCAGATATCACCGTCCTGCGGTGTTTGCTCCAATCCCGTCTACTTTCCATTTTTATCTCCTTCCTCAGTGGTATTGGGTACCATGGTAGTTGAAAGCCTCGGTTGGAGACTTGCTAAATAGATTAGGCAGATATTGGCTTCTGTTGATGTGGGATTTGGCATTTGGGCAGATATAATCCCAGATAACATTGCCTATATAATTCACAGCCATGTCTTGTACGTGCCCAACTTTTATTATTACTAATATGGTTTATACTTGCCAGATAAATAACCTAGTTATGGTGTGTGGTGCAGGACAGACTTTGTAAATAGGTATAAATACTATAAATGGGCCCCTCTGTGTGTTCGGCGGGTTCGACTTGCTATGTAGAGTAGATTGCCATGGAACTTGACGTGTAATGCGATGGGAATTGATGTTTAGTGCGATGAATAGTACAGATGTATTTTGTAAGTAAAACATTTAATCCACATGTACTTTATACGACAGACCAACCGAATGATCAGGGAGAAACGCCCGAGTTAAACTCGAGTGCATTAACCTCACTATACATATGTATAAAATAAAATGTAGATTTCTGCTTAAAGATATTCGTTACAATTATATATCATGACACTGGTTCACCCAGTTTCTCGCGTGAATGCGCAGCGAATAGCGCATTAACAAATATTATTTATAATGTTCACTCTGAAATAAAATAATTAGTAGATTAAACACAAAATGATGACCTTGACACAACAATATCCAGGACTTGATTAATTTGAATAGTTGGATACGTGACAAATACTCTTCAGACTCAACTCTAAAATTTCAGCCAGATTGGTCAGATGTCAGGAAACTGGTCAATGGGGATAGCAGTCAAAATATTTTCTCTAGTACACCTTCTTAATTATTTAGGCATATATATGTAATTGTTTATTTGTGTTAGCTAATTAATAATTTTCCTTTTTGTGCATTTTTATAAAAGAGAGATATTTTATTGAAAATATCTTTAATAGAATAATTATCAAAAGTAATACCCCCCACCCTACACACAGTGTGAGGCGTATCATCCTCCCATTATAATTCCGATCACAGAACTTGTATAGAACTATTAAGATAATAAAATTATCTTCCCTGGAAGCCTGAAGTTTTTGTTGGATGAAAATATATATTCGTTGAAGAATAGAAAGATCCTTTATTACTTAAAAGTATAAAAGAATGACAAGAGATAAAATTATATGTACGATAAAATTCAAGAATTAAGGGACGAGTTTCTTTTATACGACGATTTATTACAAAACGCTCAAGCTTTCGGGCTGGCCGGCCCTTCTACAGGAGAAATGTGAAAACATATGGAATATTGAACAGTATATAGGGATGAGACTATTTACATTTTTAAAAACTATTGGGACTTTGCATATCTATGAAACGTTGAGATGAATAATTAGCATACCAGGAAATTATGGAAAGGAGAAATTAACATGCATGATAATAGCTATTGAATGTAGTAGAGTTAGGAATATTTTCTAATGTCTATGAGGGAGGAGAGGGGAATACGCACAGATGGAGGATACAAGGCTATGGGAACAGGGATGTACATCAGCAGCTCACGCCGGCCTGTCCTATCCAATAACCACTAGCCAACTAACAAACTAACAAAGCTGCGCTATATAGACAGAGATGTCAATTAACATAGACAATACTGGAATGTTATGCAAATCATAATAGTATTCTATCTTAGAAATATGTGGAATTGTTACTTTCAACAGTTTTCAACCTTGATATTGTGATACAAGGGATTTTTTTATTGAATAAAGTTTAGACAATTTGATAATGAAGAATAGTATCGATTGAAAAAAGAAACCTTCGTGCTTTATAAGGCTTCCATTGTATAGATGGCGCGTTATCGCCTTATAAAAAGTGTTTATTAATATAAACATATTAGGAAAATCAATTGTAATTATATGGAACATTTTAGTAGAGAGTGATATATTCGTGGGAGAACACACCGATCTCTATTTCAAAGTTTCCTAAATGTTCAGAAGACTTAATATAATACAGTGTGAGTAGGAAGCCAAATACAATTACTTCCACAATATATCACATATCTTTATAATAAAATAGCGAGGTTGCTATAGAGAAGTTTGTATCCGCGTCAATTTGTTATTTACCTTAAACACATCAATACCTCTCATGAAGGATCACCTCTCTAAGCAACCACCTCTCAACCTGATATTACTCAACCTCCAAAGAGAGACTACCTCTATGAAACATCTAACAACAGTCCGTGGTGATGCAGGGAAGGAGAGGAGCTGGGAAGAATGGTGGACCTACGAGGGCATCTCTGGTAAGTCCGCCTCCGCTCTCTCCAAATCTATTTTTGCATATACAGCCTGGTATACAATCTGTTTCCTTGAAAAACAAATGTATGACTTAACAAACGTCAAATAATTAAAACTAGGACTTAACATGACGTCAAATGGTATATTCTATAAATACTCGGGTAGTGTATCATTATAAAATGAACGAAATCCCGTCCAACCTCCAAATGGGCGACACATTCAATACGTGACAAACCTCCTTCATCCACCGTTTTTGTAAATTCAAAATTAACTCGTCCTGATCTAATTTCTCACGACTTTGATAAAAACATCTGGATAAGAATCGAGTAAACTACTTGTTGGAATAGCGATCAAAAATTGGCGTGCAGTATTGGAGGATCGACCAATCAACGGCCGCGGCGGCGCTGCGGTCGACGTCAAGATATTTAGTCTTTGTCCCTCGCCTTCCTATATATACTTGCCTTTAAAATGTTGCTACTTTAACATCTTGTTTTAAGTTACTTTGTTTAATAAATAATCCTTTTATTCCTTGATTCAATCTCAAATTTCAACAGGTTATGGGCCCAGCACGCTTCCACTGCGCCTAAAAGGATTAACCGCCAGCAGTGAGTAAGCCTTTGTTTTGCTCGAAGTTTAGGCGTCAACCGCCAACCATAACCCTAGTTTCTTTTTGTCGTTGGCCGATTCCAAGACAAAGAAGATGAGCGAAGATTGTCTTTCAAGGATTAAAGTTTTTAATGGTGAAAACTTTTCACTATGGAAATTCCAATTCAGGCTTCTTTTGGAACAACAAAAATTACTAGAATTATTGGAAGGCTTAGAAATAAAGCCGAATGTTGTTTCCTCCGACAGTAACTCTGAAAGTTCACTACAGAATTGGAAATCAAAGGACGTTAAGGCAAGGATGTTATTATCACAGGCAATCGAATTAAAGTTTATTCAGCCCCTGATGAACTGTACTTCCGCTTCACAAATGTGGCAGAAATTACTTGCTATTCATGAACAAAAATCCGAATTTACTATTGGCCTACTTTGGCAACAATTCTTCGATGCACGATTGACATCGGAAACAATAAGTGATTACATAGCAAAAATTGAAAATATTTCTGCACAAATTTCACAAATGGGCGGAACCATAACGGAAGATCAAAAGGTAGCAAAAATTTTAAATACTTTGCCTTCGAGTATGCGCTACTTTGTTGCAGCGTGGGAATCGTTAGATCCGAAAGCTCAAACTCTTAACAATTTAACTGCAAGACTTTTGATTGAAGAAACAAGGAATCAACAAAGCGGTTCTTCTAAACAAGATGAGGCCTTATTACACAGGCAAGCACGAACTAAGCCTAAAGATACACAACGTTCTTTTCAAGATGCCAAGAAGAACACTAAATGCCACTATTGTCACAAAATTGGACATCGGAGCCGCGAATGTAGAAAAAGATTAGCTAATGAGAAAAATAAATCCAAAAATCTTCATGATTCAAAAGGAAGTTCAAGTGATTATGGACTTATTTTGTGCGATAATCAAGTAGAGCCCAATGATATTTGGTATGCTGACAGCGGTGCAAGCTGCAGCATGACATTTCGACGAGAGTGGTTCAAGACCTACACGCCGTTCACCAGTGATCATCCAATCTACTTGGGAGACAACTCGACACTACTTGCAGAAGGCATGGGAGACATCGAGATTCAAGCCTACGTCGACGGTGGATGGTACAATACGTACATAAGAAATGTGCTCTACTCGCCGCAACTAAAGAAAAATTTGTATAGCCTTTTTACGTCCACAAGAAGAGGATTCAACGTCATTATCAAACATGACAAGCTACAGATCTTCATGGATAATGACCTAAAAGCCGTAGGAGTGCGTCATGACGGCCTCTACAGGATGCTCTTCAAGGTTACGTCATCATCACAAGGATACATCACCAACGAGAACAAGCTTCAGTTGTGGCACGAAAGACTTGCGCATCTTCCAGTTGCTACACTTTGAGAGATGGCGACCAAAGGATTGGTGGATGGTCTGCAGCCTCAAGATTTAGAGGGAGAATTTTTCTTCTGTGAAGGATGCCAACTTGGAAAAGCCCATAGAAAGTCGTGCTATCCCTCAGATGGCAAAAACTACCAGCTAGGTGAGTTTATTTATGCTGATATTTGTGGCCCAATACAGACTCAATCATTAAGTAAATATCTGTATTTCTGCTTATTTAAAGATTACTTTAGTGGTTATCGCCATATTTATTTTATTAAAAACAAATCAGATGTGCTAGATATATTCAAAGAATATGCTACTCTAATCTATACTCAAACTGGAAATAAGATAAAAGTTTTTAGGACTGATAATGCGCTAGAATTCAAAAGCGATAATTTTGCAGATTTATGTAAAAGATTTGGGATAATTCACGAGTTCACTGCACCTTATGTGCACGAACAGATAGGACGTATAGAAAGAGACAATCGTACGATTGTGGAAGCAGCCAGGTCCATGCTAAATTCACGAAATCTTCCAGGATTTTTTTGGGCTGAGGCATGTAACACAGCCACTAATATTCTAAATAGAAGTGCGACTAAGCAAACCCCTGGAACGACACCTTATGAACTTTTCTTTGGCACAAAGCCTAATGTAGCTAACTATAAAATATTTGGCTGTAATGCTTATA
This sequence comes from Cordylochernes scorpioides, assembly GCA_030710605.1. Lineage (NCBI taxonomy): Eukaryota > Metazoa > Arthropoda > Arachnida > Pseudoscorpiones > Chernetidae > Cordylochernes > Cordylochernes scorpioides. Next base: position 47,113,787 of record CP092875.1, on the reverse strand, counting down.
TGCATATTCCCAAAGAAAACCGTAAAAAGTGGGATAATAAATCGATAAAACTTATGTTTTTAGGTTATGAGAATACAAGCAAAAATTTTAGATTATGGGATTGGAAAACTAGAAAAATAAGAATTTCTAAAGATGTCACATTCGATGAGAAAGCTACTACACATTCAGATAGAGAATCTACCAAACCCAAAGAAATAATATTTCAGATTAACAGCGCTCCGGATGAATCACCAGTTGCGACAGCAAACATTCCAGTGCAGGAAATGCCGCCAGTATCCGATATCAGTTCGCATCCAATGATAACACGCTCTAAAGTTTCGAATAGCCAATGTAACTTTGCGCTCGCTGATGAACCCAGTAACTATATAGATGCAATAACGAGTTCAGATTCAGAAAGATGGAAATTAGCCATGGATGAAGAGATTGATGCATTAAATAAAAATAAAACATGGACTTTAGAACGTTTGGCAGATGGTCATAAACCTATCGGTTGTAAATGGGTTTATAAAATTAAAACGGAGTCCGATGGTACAATTCAACGGTTCAAAGCCAGATTAGTTGCAAAAGGCTATTCTCAAATCAAAAATGTTGACTATTTCGATACGTTTAGCCCAGTAGTCAGGTATGATTCGTTACGCATTCTTTTATCACACGCTGCTTCTGAAAGGATGTTTCTTAAGCAATTCGATGTAAAGACAGCTTTTCTCAATGGCGAATTAGAGGAACTTGTTTATCTTGAACAACCAGAAGGCTACAAGAGAGATGATGTATAGCCATAATTTCAAAACATCAGACGCCGACCCGTGCATTTTCATTGGAACACACAATGATTCAAATGTTATCTTAGCTCTCTATGTTGATGATGGAATTATTCTATCTAAAGATAAAGAGGCAATAGCTATTATAATGGATGAGTTAGAACACGCATTTGATATTACATCTGGAAGTGTTAACTTTTTTGTTGGGCTACAAATAGAGCAGTCAGAAGATAGGGCAAGTATTTTCATTCACCAGTCATCATATATTGACAAAATTTTGAGTAAATTTAATATGGCTGACTGTATTCCTGCTTCGGTGCCTATGGATACTTCTGTCATCTTAACAAAGCAGGACTGTCCTACTCCAGAACAAAAGGAAAAGATGCCTAAATTCCCTTTTCGAGAAGCTGTTGGATCCCTTATGTTTACATCATGTGTTTCACGTCCAGATATCACTTATGCAGTTTCACAAGTGAGTAAATTCCTAGAATATCCAGGACATGCACATTGTACAACAGTGAAGGATATTTTCCGTTATCTGAAAGGCACTCCACACATGGGAATTCTCTTCACTGGACAAGACCAACTTGTTGGCTACTCTGATAGTGATTTTGCTCGTGATGTTGACTCCAGAAAAAGTACGACTGGTTATGCCTTCATGATGAACGGAGGAACTGTTTCTTGGGCAAGCCAACGACAACCAATTATCGCACTTTCAACCACCGAAAGTGAATACATCGCTGCCTGCAGTGCTGCTAAGGAATTGATTTGGATCAGAAGACTTCTACAGGGCATAGGCTGTGATATTACTAAAGAAACTGAACTTTATATCGACAACCAAGCAGCAATAAAACTTGTTGAAAATCCAGTATTCCACAAACGAACGAAACATATTGATGTTCGCTACCACTTCATTAGATCCAAACATGAAGAAGGTGAACTTAAAGTGCATCATGTTTGCAGCTCAGAACAGCTAGCTGATATAATGACTAAACCTCTTCCACGAAACAAATTCCACTACTTAAGAGGTCTACTGAACATTTTGGATCGAGAGGGAGTGTTGGAATAGCGATCAAAAATTGGCGTGCAGTATTGGAGGATCGACCAATCAACGGCCGCGGCGGCGCTGCGGTCGACGTCAAGATATTTAGTCTTTGTCCCTCGCCTTCCTATATATACTTGCCTTTAAAATGTTGCTACTTTAACATCTTGTTATAAGTTACTTTGTTTAATAAATAATCCTTTTATTCCTTGATTCAATCTCAAATTTCAACACTACTCAAACTATGTTCTTGATCGCTACCAACACCTATTTTGGAAGTTCCCCAGATGTTTTCTAGGTGAGGCGGTACTTTTTTTACACAGCTGTGATGCTCTAAAGACCTTTGTAAGGTCGCGATGGAAAGAGGCTCAACGAGACCCAATTCAGAACATTTCTCTAGTGCTTTAAAAGAATCGTACGCACATTACTCCGTTGTGCAATTTCGACAATTCCTCGACCACAATTCGAAAGACCTCAACAGCAATCAAAACGAACATAAGGCATTAAATGACATAAATAATTTACGCACACACACATACTCTACCCCACAAACTGATGATGAAATATCTTCAAAAGTTTTAAAATACGAAGAGATTTTTTAGCGCCATACTTAATCCTTAAATTGATAGAAATCAGCAATTGAAAAAAAAAAACTATTGCAAATCAAAAAAAGATATTCCCTGCAAATTTTAGCTACATCAATGGGAACTCCTTGGTCATCAGTAATAGTTGGAATAATCTAAGTCTGGTAGATACCTAGATTACTGGAAGAGAAGAAATGTTACTCCTTGGTCTTGTAGATGATTTACTTCATAATATGAAAAATACAGAATAAATAATATTCGTTCAACCCAAATCTCCATTTACATATTCAAAATAGAAAACAACAACCACCTACCCTACTCAACATTGCACTGCTCAAATAAAACAATCAAAACCAAAGTGACCCAAAATTTTCTACAATTCCACAAAAAGTTATTCTGCCATTTTATAGCCAAGAACTGAAAACACCTAGTAAATGGGAAGTTTTTATCCACAAACGACCCATTCAAACATGTCTACTTTGTTGTCTGCAGGCACTTTTAACACCTTGTTCTTCAACAGTCGACTATTGTTGATTGTCACAACCATTTACTATGTTCTCTGTTGGAAGGCTTTTATATAAATAATTCGGATTTCAAAGAATTTAGTTCCGGTTTGCCTTTATAACGTAACCATTATATAATTGCCCTAACAGATGAAGCTTTTTATCATACTATTGTAGAAATAAGCCATTACACACACAAAAAGTACCTCCGTTTTACCCTTCGTCCATAATATCGGAGTGGGGAGAACTCTCACCTTTCACTAATTTCTCCAAAACAACAAATAACCACAAATGAATTAGCATATAAACATTCATAGGCATCAGGATACTCTATTTATGGATTAACAGAGTCGGATACAAGCCTGGAATCTTGCGTATAAATACATCCATCTGTTCTTTACCATTTTCACAACACAACAATTATAATATCCCGCCTACCTTAAACATGCCATATTGCATACAAAATACCATAATTTTAAACATAGTCAGCTAATTTGACAAATTCAATAAGGAATCTAGGTTTTTTTTTTTTAATTCTTTTATTTCTCTCTTTATGAGAAATAAGAAATTCATCTCCGGAGACTTATTGACTTGTTGAAATAAGTCGCAGTGGTACAGCCTACTCCACGCTGACGAGCGCCAAAAGCGCGAAACGCGATCGTGGATGGGCTTTCTTGATTTATCAAGAAATAGGGTTGGACCAATATCAGGGAACAGGCTAAATCAATGTTTAGTTGATATCTGTTCCACCAGATGGCGCTCTTCCTTCTGTAAAGCACACGTGCTCCTGGTCAGGATATGCAATTTTTATTTTAATAAAATAATTGTAAAAAGAAACCAAACCCTAGATACCTTATTGATTTTGTCGAATTGTAAAAGGAATCAAACCTTAGATACCTTATTGATTTTGTCGAAGTGTAACAGCAAGGAAGAATCTTTATTATAATCATCTACCACTCTCCATATGTAAAAAAGGATCAAAATATATCCCGTAATGTACAAAGCAAAACGGCCATATTATACTTGATTCAATAAAGATAGAAAATAATTATAAACCACTTAGAGATTCTTTCCGTAAATATATATTTCAACATATGGACAAAGCTTATCATAGAGCAGCGCATATCTTTCTTTAATAAAACAAGGAAATCCACTCAAATATGAGACATACAAGAACATTCCACCTGAATACACTTTCTCCAATGTATTTAACTTGTAATTGAATTAAGGACCTATATTATCTCTGTCCCTATTCCTACTTTCCATTCTAATTTAATTACATCGACTGGAACTTCTTGTTCTTATTATTTGTATAATATCTTTGTTCGCTCCAACTTATGTTCTACTTTTTATGTGGAACCGTCGATTATCGAGAACATAGACCAGGGATCGAATCCCTACATTTAGCATTATGTTCCTCTTCAATGACAACTCATTCTTGTGAAAAAACAAACCCTTTAATTAGTCCAAGTAACCAAACCGCTAACTTATAAGGGTAGGTATATGTGTATGAAGACATTTGGTGTACTTATAGACAGTGTACAGTGACGGTATACAGTCTTGTTCTATAAACAGTGTACAGCACTGGTGTACAGACAGTGTACAGTCTTGGTGTACAGACAGTGTACAGTCTTGGTGTACAGACAGTGTACAGTCTTGGTGTACAGACAGTGTACATTCTTAGGTTATATGTGAAACGAATTCTCGAAAGGTACAAGCATATCTCACTGCATATTATTACCAGGCGTACGGACTTTGGTCTAGGTAGTCCACTATCCATTGGTGTATATTTTCATGGTTTATGGACCGAAAGGTCTGGGAGGCCATATGCTCCTAGGGTTTATTTTCCATTAAGTGTAATTATAGTGTAGTCATTTGGTGTATTTCAGTAACTAACCTCTATGATCAGCATGAACTATAACATATGTACCTAACCAGAGAGATATCCTATGGCTAGCCATGGGCGTAGCTAACCAATTCCGTATTTGCCTCCATTATAGCACGATTATAGACACAATAGACAAAATCTAACCAGAGAACAATCCTATGGCTAGCCATGGACATAGCTAACCAATTCCCTATTCCCCTCCTTTACAGCACGATTATAGACTCAATAGACAAAATCTAACCAGAGAACAATCCTATGGCTAGCCATGGGCGTAGCTAACCAATTCCGTATTTCCCTCCATTATAGCACAATTATAGACACAATAGACAAATTCTAACCAGAGAACAATCCTATGGCCAGCCATGGGCGTAGCTAACCAATTCCGTATTCCCCTCCATACATCATCTCACCCACGCCCGAAGAAATAAAACAGGCAGACGAAATGAATATGAGAATTAGGTTTTTATGTGCCAGAGAGAGAGAGAGAGAGAAAATCGTTCTGTTCTAAATATATAAATTGTTCCTTTTTAACATCATTTTCAATTGGAAATTATTTTTTGTAAATTCTTTTACTCTATTAAGTGATGGGGGAATTGGTATTTCGCAATCCCTTTAGGTTATTTAATAGAGGGCTAAATAAGTTTTGTTTTTTGCTCCGTGAAATTTTATATTAAATTCTTGCCTTTCTAACTGGCGGTAGAAACTGGCGAGAGATATTTAATATTATTGTAGAAGTAATTTTATTGGTGGCTTGCTTGCTGTGTTCCATATATCTATTGGAGCGAGTTTATTAAATTCTGGCCAGGTATGCGAGATGTTTTAAATTCGAATCATTTCTCTAAATATGTTCGCCCATTGTTTAATCCCTAGGGCTGTGTTGTGGGTGGGTTGAATTGTTTTTGGTTTGGAGTAATGCCGTGGAATTGTATATGCATGTAAAGATATTCAAAATTGTTTATTATATCATATTAGAATATTTTACAAGCTAATATGCAAATTTTCTAGAACGATAAAATCATTTTACTGGATGGATATTAGTGTATTAGCCGGTCGCAATATAACGGAGCGACATTTGCCTTTATCTCTCTATATATAAAATTCAACGTATGTATATATGATGCAATACCGTGCCATATATTTAACGGCATATAAGAAATGGAAGCATTTAATCACGAATATTCGTTTTAAATATACAACAAAAAGCTTATATCCAGAGTTTGCTTGAATACCATTTTAAGATTCCACCCTTCATTGCTGGATATATAAGTAGAATAATCCAATACAGTATTAGAGCTCTAAAAAGCGGATTCACTGCCTGGATAATTCACCACTGATGAGTCAAGCCCTCCAAATATTTTTTTCATTGCATATATGTTTGTTGGCTATGCAGGTCCTCAATACTAAACTATACACATGCCAATACTTGTCATTGGATATACGCCTCGTACTTAGAACAGTCCCTGTTACATTTCAATGTGTTAAGATCCGTAGCAATATCCTTTATGCGAGGCTTGGGAAACGCTACGTTTCAGCAGGTAAATGCATGACAGCATTTTGCCGGTATTGTAGGACCTTCCTACATACTGTAAATCCAGCTTCTCTGCTGGCCAGCACCTTACCCTGATCTGTCACCAATAGAAAACCTCTGGTTAATGGCTACTGAACGACAGGCTAGTCACCACACGCCAGTCCCTATGACCAATAAACTGTGGCATAGTTTTGAAACTGCATGGGAAGCTGAACCTGCACATAGTATAATTTTTTTTACATAATGCCCAGTCCTTTTTACTTCCAGTGGTGATTCTTCTGTGTGCTTTTTTTATCAGGATCCATACTTTCAAATTCGTTGAGGATTTAATAATTTGTTATCCCCAGTGTAATCTATTTGTCTAATAAATATAATTTTGGTATTTGCCTTTCTTCCGTTCGCTAGATCCTATTCATCGTCTTTTGCGATATACGAGTCGTGATAAAGACATCTACGGCAGATTATCTTTGACGAAGAACTGAATGCGTCAACTTTTACTAATATAAATTTTGGCATCTGCCTTCTTTAATCTGCAATGATAAATTCCTTAGTATAATGTAGCGTTGATGTTAGCTATATACATTTTTCCTCACTGAAGACTTTTTCTAGGAGTCAATATATCGTCTTCATCAGCTATTTCCAATTTCTTCTTTAAATCACTATATTGCTTCGATTGTAGCATTTATCACCGATATTATTACCGAGGTTTACATTAAGACGGGATTACATAGCTACGCTGTGTTCAACCACAGACACATAGGTACCTGTGCTGTACATGCAATATTGCCTCGAATTACGCGAACTCAGAGTTACAATGCCTTTTTATTTTATTCGTTTGTTAACGCCTGCGTATATTACTTCCCTTTACCTTAGGGCTTCTCTTGGTATAGCACGAATTGACACGTTTCACCCAAACTAGATTTGTGCGATTATAGGATGGAGCATATTCGTTTATTTCTTCAAACCCGTAAACTACTGAGCTCCTCAACCTGAAAGAATTCGACTAGTTTATTTTATTTTGTTCAATGCACCATAACTTTTGGGAATTATTCTTTGTGTGTTATTATTATATGAATAAAATCTATTATAATTATATCTCTTTCACTGCCAGTTTTCGATGCGAATTTTGAGCTTTATTTAATAGTGAGCACAGTAGAATAAACTGAAGCACTACTACAAAAAGTGATTTTGAAACTTTTTTAACAAACGCCTTGTTTAGGAATATAATGGGAGCTGAAAAAGAGGCGACTGTATATTTAATATTTAAAAGTTGGCAGAAGTTTTATCCCCTCAAGTCTCACAGATGATCTACTCGGAGAACACGCTAAAGAGATAATGAACCAACTTGTCCTTCTAATTCTCAGCCGCCTCCCAGCACCCTCACAATTATGGAGATGGCTGTTAATAAAATTTAAAAGCTTGCCTTGGATGATGGGGCATAAAAAGTTGGTATCAAACTTGGAGAGAACCGGAGCTCGTGCTGATTAAAAAAAGGTTCATAATTAAGAAGAATGGAGCCCAACATGGTGAGGTAACAAACTAGACTACGAACAACGCCTCAATCAACATTTTTTTTCTTACTTGGGAGAGGGGAGGGTGTTAAAAAGTTAGGAAGCCTAATGAATCGTCGCGGGAATCCATCACCAATTGACAAAGTCTCTCGCCCGTGAAATCGAAGTGATCCATTGTGCAAAGAAGCAAAAAATGGCTCGACGACCAGGTCGCGGCTGCTTGGGACTTTTTCCTCGATGTAGGTTTATTAATTCAGCCTACAGACTATTTAAATTTATAAAATATGTAACTTGTGATCGTGTTTCTATTTACTTCGATGAGGGGATGGTAACTTAGTTACTGGTAGTCCAGGTCAACTGGGTTTCCTCCCGGACAGTGGATTCACCGTTTGGACTTGGATTTTACTTGCACTTCACTCTTTTGTACTAATTTGAGTTTTGATTTATATGAAGCTAATCACCTCAATTTTCAAATTTTATTTACTATATTTTAACTAATTTGGTTTTGTTATAGACATGTTATTTACTTTATATTTTTGTATATTTGGTTCGTAGACTTTGTAAATGACTTGGCGAAATATAAAGTTTCGTATAGGTTTCCGCTTGCATAACCTCTAAATCATAAACACAGATGAGACCAACAAGGTTGAACTTATTATTTTATCACAAAAACATCTGGACAGGACTTTGTTGAACACAAGAACAGGGAAGAGAGAATTTTCTTATAGAATCATACGGTGGGCTTTCGTGTTTCTCCCTTAGGTCCACCACAATATAGGATATATTGTATATAGTACTTTTTTAGGTGACTTTCCAGTTCTACACTTGGACTTCGTCTCTAACCTTTCTCGCGGTTTGAATCTATTTTTATAGCGCCTTTTTACTTTCTACATTAAATATTATATCAGTTATATAGAATTGAATATAAAAATGTTATATATGTGATAAAAAATAATAATAATTTGCTACTATCCCCATCACTGAAGTTAAGAAATCATCAGCGAGTGACGCCGAGAATGACAGATCAATAAAATAGCCCTAGCCATATTAATTTCCCAATGATTAGATAGTGATCCACCAGGAAGAATCCAGGGCGTCAGGCAGAGAAAGTCAAAAAAGCTAACGACCTACAGCCGTTTCCTCAATATTATAGGAATATATCCTAGAACGAGGTGTAATGTACAGTACATACCAACGTGTACATAGTCTCGACTATAGAGAAATAAAACTTCCAACTTAAGTCAAGAAAAAGAAGTCTATTAGGCAACGAAGCGTGTCCACACGAGTCAATATAACAACAAGTGAATGGGGCAACTAACACCCGATACAAACAAAGAAAGGATCGAAAGCACAAAACGAAATCCGATAAGTAGCAGTCAATCCGGGGAGTATCGACCTGGACTTCTTGATTGAGTCCCGCTGGACCTGTATACTGGGCAGGATAGGGTCCGAGGAAATAAGGGGCAGATAGACCTCGCAACATTACTCTCGCCAAGTCAACAGTACCTACTGGCCGTGATCGAAGTGTCTCTTTGGGTGGACATACATGGAAGATATATTTCAAAATGGTGAAAGAAAGTTCCTTAAATAATCCGCGATATAAAATCTATCAACCTTTGTAACAGTTTTCAATCTCTAAATAAACGACACTACTAAACAGCACTACTCTCGCCAAAGCTACAATACTTGCTGGCCTTGATCGAAGTGTCTCTTAGGGTAGACATACATGGAAGATAAATTTCAAAATGTTGCAGGAAAGGTTCTTAAATCATTCCCGATATAAAATCTATTAACCTTTGTAACAGTTTTCAATCTCTTAATAAACGACAGAGAATGAGTTGAGCATAAAGTTAAAATTATTTGATAACCGAATCATAAATACAATTTTTCAGCGTTTATTATTATTTTTCTACTAGTTCTAGTTCTTCTCTCTGGAGAAATCAAATAATAAAAATATTGATGATATTTACAGAGGCTATATTTACTTTATTTATTTTCAATGGAATTCAAATAAACGTATTTAATATTCTGATGTTCATTGTGTGTGTGCGGAAAGATAGATGATACAAATGACCAGAGCATATCTCCATTTCAAAATACATCAAATATGTGATTTTACCATCTTGGCGCAGGTTTAACGAATCAATGAATTGTCCACAACATATATTGATGAATGTCAAAGCCAAATAAACAAGTTTACTCATACATAGCTCTTCTTTTTTCCGAATTTTCAAAGCTGCCATCGGGGCATATTCCTTTATCTGTGTATCAAATACACTCCAATTTTAGATGGAAATTAGGATTAAAAACTCAAATATTCTTAAAGATATAGACCAATTAAATTCTATTGCATATATGAGCTTTGATTATGACCCAATTAACGTGGATTATACGCCGGAAATCTAGACACCGTTTTTTCCGTTAAAAACGAAACATGAAATAAATCTTTAAATATTTTTTTGTAAATTCATGTATTTTGATAAACCTATAGCTAATATAAAATATTATCTATGTTAATATCATAATATACAATAATTATTTCAAATTATTTGATAGATTTTGTTTCTCTTCAAAATAATCGATTCGCATGGTGAAGATGAACGCACTAAATAAAAAGTTTCTATAGAACCAAGATGCTCCTTATATATACAAACTATATAGATAGATAGATTGTTTTATTTCCAGAGTGTTGTGAATGGAAAACACAGTAAGGCCTGTCTTAACAGGAACTCGATGGAAGAAAAAAAAGGGCTGGATGGGAGATTAACACAGTATATTCAAGGGAACTGGAGAACCACTTGGATTTGGCCGTTTATAGCCAGTGTAAGACAGTACCTCTCACTGTGAATTTACCAAAATTGGAATTTCCTAATTCAAACTCTAGCTAATCTTAACAACTATAAAAATAGTATATTCTATAAAAATGATCGAAGAGTAAACTCTCTCGACGACAAATCGGTAGCAATGAGTCAAATTAGCGAATTAAAACATCGTACATGAGAACAGAACGTTCCCTGGATTGAGAGAGACGTAAGCGCTAGAGAACAGCCGGCCAAATACCGGCTCGCAGGATCTTTAATTAAAGAGGATTAGCCACAGGTGAATGGAGACAGAATCGCTCGGTGAAGAAATTAGCCCTCGCCCTGTTTTCTAATTGATCCTGTGGGGGAGGAATTAGCCCAACCGCTCCGTTTTGGATCCAGAAACTATGTCGGCCAACAATGTGTCACACATCGAACTATATTCATTTATTTATAGGTAAACTGATATTTAGGAAAATTGTAATATAATCAAATTAAGTTTTATTATATATATTTTTCCACATTACATATTATAATTGACTCGAGACATATATATTTCAAGTAACTATTTAAAAATAAACAGATCTTCTATATTTCTCAAGGCCTTCTCACGAATACAACAGAGCCGTTCCACAAGACATCTCTGATGTCACTGGAAATTCTGGAGTACGAGATGGTTGACCTGTTCATTCAAATATAAGAAATGGGAGCACCTCGAGTTAATGACGTATTTTCAATGGAATTGCACCCTTTTAAGCAAATAACATATAAATTCATATGAAATTAATAAACCATTTTTCTCTAAATTTCATATAGTATTTCGTCAAACATCTAATTGACTTAGAAATGCCCCGTTTGTTGGGGGAAAACACCTAGGAAGTACTTCGGCCAGAACATCATTCTTGAACCATTACTTACAGTTGTCTTAGCTATGATCTCATGCTAGCTCTTGGCAAATAATTGGTTATTCTTATTATGTATTTACTTAAGATAGATTATTAAAACTTTTTAAAGATCATTAAAATATAAATATCCTTAAAATTGAAATTTCTTTGGGAAAAGAGATGGTTGGAAAATTTTTATATTTAATTATTTTATGATGCATTAGCGCGCCATCAATTATAAAAATTAGAAACTATTATAGACGCGTATGATTCTTTTTAAAATAGTTTATTTTTATAAACAATTTCTACTGTCCTTACTCCAATGGAAAAATAAATGGGAGGACTGGCTCATCAGTAGTGAACCCTCCCAGCGGTTTCGCCAGTTTAATCTACTATACCGCTGTTATATTGCATTTTTCAATCTTCCTTTTATAGTGATACTGTTGCTAAACTCTTGGAATGGGTATTTTAGATGAACTATGGACATTAGCTTTGAGGACATCAGAATTACATGTAATTGGTATGGTATGGTTGATTAAATTGGCGAAACCGCTGGGAGGGTTCAACACTGATGAGCCAGGCCCTCCCATTTATTTTTCCATTGCAGTAAGGACAGTAGAAATTGTTTATTTTTAAAAAGAATCATACGCGTCTATAATAGTTTCGAATTTAATTATTTGTTTTTACCCTCTCTATTATTCTCTTAGAAAGGTTTGGTCAAAAGGTTTAATCACTATTCCGAGACTTCTAGATTGCAAGGACAGATAACAGACGGCGCATAAATTTTATGGGTATATTTAAAAGGGAAAAGGTGTCATTTTTAGAAATATATATCCTCCTAAGAAACATTCGTCCATATTCTGGCTAATTAAACAGAAAATTACCTGATAAATACCTCTTTGTAAAATTGGGAGGATCCCATGAAAATATCGTCTTTTTCAATGATATCCAACAAATAGCGCAAAGATTTCGAAACGATTTTGACGAGAGAGAAGCATCCATTCGACTTCTTCTTTACCTAGATTTTATTCAAATAAAAATTAGTAATTTTTTTTTTCCTATATTAATTATTAACGAATGTTGCTCAATATATATGTTGCATGCGTGTGATAGTTAATTTTTCTGAAGCAAAATATAATTTAGTATAATTATTTCCAGATATATATTCCGATAGCTTCCCTCTTTCCTCATTATTCCATAATTCCACAAAGGACACCACTTCTACGTGTATTCACAGAACGCCGGCGAGAAGACGGACAAGAACACATTAGAAATACCTAGGAGACAATTATCGACACTATACTTGAAGGAGATCAGTTTTTGTGCTGTTAAAACATCAAAACAGAAATATAGTACTGGACACTAAAATTGAAACGTCAGCGACAAATACAAATAACAAAATGATATTCATTGAACAAATACATTATACTGGACATAAACGTCATCAAATTTAAAGAAATTCAAAATATGGACCGTGTGAGAAATAAGTACTCGGAAGAAAACCTCCTTTGTAGCCATTAACATCACTTAGACGCCTAGGCATTGAGTTAAAGAGAGATTGGATGGCATTTGCAAGCACAACATCCATACTTCTTTAACACGATGCCACAGTTAATCGACAGCAGTGACTGGCGTGTGGTGACGAGCCAGTCGCCGGGAAAACTTTGACTAGACGTTTTCTATTGGTAATAGATCAAGGGAATATGCTGACCTGGGCAGAAGTTGAAAATTTTCTGTATGTAGGAAAGTCGGTACAATACCGGCAACATGTGGTCGTACGTTAATACCTACAAAGCGTAGCATTTTCCAGGCCTCGAATAATACTACCACGAGCCTTAACACACTAGAAATGTATCGGAGACATTTCTAATTGCCGTGATTGAGAACAAAAGGTAACCGAGCCGTGTATCAAATGGTAGCCCATACCATTCTGCGTCATGGGCCAATATGACGAGATCGAATGCACGCTAGCAATGTGGATTCTCTACGTTGGTATAAATGGTGTTGAAAGATGAACTTGGTTTCATCTGAAAACACGATGTCTTGCCAATAATAGAAAAGTATTGCTATAAATCTTGGAAGAGACTGAGTGAGGAGGCATACCAGAGTGTGAACTATATATTTGGCGACTCCTACAAGACCATTAGGCTCTAGATCACGAATTGTTTTGAGTCAGCTTTACACAGTATAAAATCTCAACTTTTTGAAAATATGTTTTAAAAGAATTATTAAGACCAACTCGATATTGAACCAACCAGTGTACATAGGGAGGATCCACTAATATGACACTAAAGTAAACCTCCAGCCGGGTGAATTGAAGCAGCGCCACTCCGGCAGCAAGAATTGTACCCCGGAGACCGCACAAATAAGTCCTTCTCTCCCGCCGCGCCAAATGATATTTACCTACTTACAGATTCATCCCGGCTGAATCAATCGTGGAGTTATTCTTTGTGGCTCCCCCTGCTGCTGCTGGTGGTTTAATTTGGCGGGGGGCAGACCCAATTAGCGGCAGACTAATCCCTGGCTTCATTATCATTTAGACATCGGAGTGGTGTTTTGTCATCCGCGGTCTCCCCGGTATTGGGGCCGTTGACACAATGTGGCTCTGGAAGGTCACAGAATTGTCGTAATGTAGTTAGCAAAATTATTCTGTTTAGCAAAATGTTAACAGCGCTATGTCCTCTATAGATGAAGGTTGAGAATAATTTCTAGTGATACTTAGTTATTATTAAAAATTCAATCGTTATTGACCCTTTTTTTTACTGCAAAGAAAAATAAATTGAATTAAGAAGGTTGGATCATCAGTGGTCAATTTCCCCAGCAGGTTTGCTGAGTTGATCTACCATATCCCTACAACTATGGTATTATAGATGGAAATTTTTCCGTAAGGATATTGATATATAAATATAATGGTAGCCTCTCCCGTCAAAATAGACGTCAAAACTAGACGCTATATATTGAGCGTTACCGCAAACTAGCGGCTTTGGGTTGGTGTCAAAGCCTCAACATCTGCTTTGGAAAACTGAGAACCGCCCACCTGGAGTTCAAGGATTCAGGCCAATGGCCATCTTAGTCCAGGGCGCGCTTCATTTCATGAGATTCATAAGAGATCGAATGAAATCTTCACAATCTGACAAAGCTCTCATGGAATAAACTCACCCTGGACTGACGAAGGCAATAGACCGAAAACATGGTCTCCAGTTGTGCGCTTCTCAGTTTTCTAAAGCTAATTAATGGCTTTGCCACCGACTCGAAGCCGCTAGTTTGCAACAACGGACAATAGATGGCGTCAGCTTTGACATATATTTTGACGAGAGAATTGGTCATTACGTAATTTCCTAGAACTATGGTATTGTTCATTCTGCCCCCATATAGTTATCATCTAGGGAGGTTCATCACCGATGAGCCAAATCTTTCTAAATATTTTACATCTCTTTAGTTCCCTGATTTTACACTGCGTGACATTGAAAATGGAACACCAAGAAATAGTGGCCAGAAAATTATGCAAATTTCAGGGTAGACGCGCCTAACCGAGTTATGCAAATGATGTAAAATGCGCAGCTCTCGTGCGCACATGGAGTAAGATATAAGGGAAGGAACTTGCAGAAAGGACAGTATTCGTGTCGTTATTTCTTCAAGGAAAATCATTGTAGAAATTTTGTTCTTGTGTCAAAAGACACGTGTAATAACAGAGAATGCCAGGTCATCGTAAACGGAGGCAGTTCAAGCAGACAGACGCTTTAACGAGGGGCATGGTGATCGGACTGAAAAGGGCAGGTTGGTCCATACGTCAAATCGCAGCTGATACACACCTTGGTGCCTCCACGGTGCACCGACTGTGGAGAAGATGGTTGGAACAAGGAAATGTGGCAATTTATAGGAATGTCGGTGCAACCAGAGTGACGTCAGCACGTGTGGATCGGCGTATCCTTCGACAAGCAGTGGCGGCCCCACAAGCCACTTGTACCGCCATCCTGCAACATGTGCAAGACACCCTAGATCATTCCATCTCGACCAGAACCATTTCCCGTCGATTGGTTGCTAATGGCTTGAACTCATGCCGTCCGCTTAGAAGACTGCCATTGACCCCACCTAATAGGCGCCAACGTTTGGAATGGTGCCGGGCTAGATCGACGTGGATGACGGAATGGCACAGGGTCGTGTTCTCAGATGAGTCGCGTTTCTGCTTGTCCAGTGATAGTCGCCGTGTACGCGTGTGGCGTCGACGTGGAGAAAGGTCCAATCCGGCAGCAATTGTGGAACGCCCCACCGTGCGACAACGTGGAATCATGGTTTGGGGCGCAATCGCGTATGATTCCAGGTCACCTTTACTTCGTATTCAGGGCACTATGACGGCCAACGATACGTTGATGATGTGCTGCGACCGGTGACACTCCCCTACCTTCAGGGGGTACCCAATGCCCTTTATCAGCAGGATAACGCCCGACCGCACACTGCTCGCATTAGCCAACAAGCTCTGCAAGATGTACAGATGCTTCCCTGGCCACCGTACTCTCCTGAACTCTCACCAATCGAGCACGTCTGGGACATCATTGGACGCCGTTTGCATGCCTTGCCACAGCCGCGTTCAGAAGACGAACTGTGGCAAATGGTTGAGAGGGAATGGAGAGCCATCCCTCAGGACGCCATCCGTACTCTGATTGACCCTCTAACTAGACGTGTTGCTGCGTGCATCGCCGTCCGCGGTGGTCCTACTTGCTACTAAGCCGACGCCGTTCTCGCTCTGTATTATGACTATCATTTTGAAATAAAGATCACTTATTGTTCGTCCCTGTCTCTCTCTGTCTGCCGAGTTTCATCACTTTCTGGCCACTATTTCTTGGTGTTCCATTTTCAATGTCACGCAGTGTATAAATCCTTCATATAATATTAATAACACGCTGAATATCCTCAGCATATAGCAACTTGTCATCGGATGGAATCACTATTTCTGCGTGATAATATACGTAGCGAGTATTTGGTTCTACTTTTATTCAGCTATAATAAATTTCATGTTGCACATTTCATCTATATTATATTTATATCGAATCTATTATACCTCTCTTTTTGTAAAATGGTACTTTCTAAAAAGGTGAAATGATGAATTCTTCTCTCTCGTTTAAAACTACTCATGGGGATGCTCCTCATGGGTGCTGTTTCTTCCATCTGGAGGAAACTTCTATTGTAGGTTGCGACTTGTCGGGACCAACCCTGTTGATATTTTAAAAGTGCTTCTTTTAGAATGTGACAACTCTCTAGATAGGTCGGAGCTGTGGTCCAACTTCTTGTAAATGTGATCCAGATCTCACTTGGATTGATACGACTTTGTTACTGACGCAAGATGAGTGATGTTTTGTAGAATTATAGAAAGATATCCACGTTATAAGTTTGGTTAAATTTATTTTTTAAGTGAATATATACTTAATATCAAAAGATCTAATGATTATTACATTATATTCGGGAGTTTTATTCTGTTGAACAGGTATCAACGTTTTTGAACATTTCTCGTATCCACCTGACCTGGCCCAATATGACACTTCCTATTTCTCAAGCTGAGTCGGAGTTGAACGGACCGAGGTTTGATTCTGTTGATGCTGTGATGACGGATTCTGCTTTCGGCGGTAATGGAAGATTCACAGGATAGAGGGAGTAAATTGTAGAAGGCCACGATATAACTGTGTAGGTTGTTCTTTCAAAATATCATTGTTTCACAATCTTTTAGCCGTATGTACCTAAAACTGTCCGTGATGTCTGATATCTATGGAACACTTTATTCTTGATTGATATCAACATTTACTTTGATAAATTCCCTCAATACGATTTCTTCTGCCGATACCTAAAGTTTTCCTTCCCATCATTTAAATCTACTCCAGGGCTCTTGCGGCAGAAACATTAAAGATATTAATGGCCCGGACTCTCCCCACATTTGGTCCGTCATCAATTAGCACAGTCCGATGCCGTCACAATTTATGTGACAACACGACGTTACGTGTGACAGATGAATCATTTAGATAGGGAAATTAAGCCCCGCCCCTCTCTCAATTAAACTCCAGCCGGACTTGCGAGACGTCATCGATTTGGGTCGCTCCTCCTTCGATCCATTTTGATTCCCCAGCGTTGATGATGTCCAACTTGGCACAAATATCTGATTGGCAATGTGACAATGTTCTTGTATGATGCTGATTGAGTGTGGAATTTGCTCCTCTCGTTCAGCTCAAAATATACCGCGGTAGGTAGGGCTGAGCCCACATTCTATTATGGCTGGTCTCTGGAAGGCCGAACAGAGCCCACATTCGATCGTGTCAGAACTTTGAAAAGCAGAGAAAATCCTACATTATATTTTGTCATAGCTCTGGAAGCCAGAACTATTTCCACTATTCTATTGTGTTAGAACTCTGGAAGCCAGATCAGATCCCACATTCATTGTTAATGATCTCTGGAAGCCAGGGCAGAGTTTACATTATTTTGTGATTGGTCTCTGGAAGGCTGGATAGAGCACACGTTCTATTATTGCGGAATTCTGGAGGCAAGGCAGAGTCCACATTCTATTGTGGCGGAACTCTGGAAGCCAGGGCAGAGCCCACATTTTATTGTGAATGGTCTCTGGAAGGCAAGGCAGAGCCCACATTATATTGTGAAGAAACTAAGGAAGCCAAGGCAGAGCTCATATTCTATTGTGGTGGAACTCTGGAAGCCAGGGCAAAGACCACATTCGTTAATGGCCTCTGGAAGGCAGGGAAGATCCCACATTATATTGTGAACGATCTCTGGAAGGCTGGATAGAGCACACGTTCTATAATTGCGCAACTCTTAGCCCGGGCAGAGTCCACATTCTCTTGTGGCTGACCCCTGGAAGGCAGAGCAGAGCCCACATCTTATTGTGAATGATCTCTGGAAGGCAAGGCAGAGCCCACATTATATTGTGAAGAAACTATGGAAGCCAAGGCAGAGCTCATATTCTATTGTGGTGGAACTCTGGAAGCCAGGGCAAAGACCACATTCGTTAATGGCCTCTGGAAGGCAGGGAAGATCCCACATTATATTGTGAACGATCTCTGGAAGGCTGGATAGAGCACACGTTCTATAATTGCGCAACTCTTAGCCCGGGCAGAGTCCACATTCTCTTGTGGCTGACCCCTGGAAGGCAGAGCAGAGCCCACATCTTATTGTGAATGATCTCTGGAAGGCAAGGCAGAGCCCACATTATATTGTGAAGAAACTATGGAAGCCAAGGCAGAGCTCATATTCTATTGTGGTGGAACTCTGGAAGCCAGGGCAAAGACCACATTCGTTAATGGCCTCTGGAAGGCAGGGAAGATCCCACATTATATTGTGAACGATCTCTGGAAGGCTGGATAGAGCACACGTTCTATAATTGCGCAACTCTTAGCCCGGGCAGAGTCCACATTCTCTTGTGGCTGAACCCCTGGAAGGCAGAGCAGAGCCCACATCTTATTGTGAATGGTCTCTGGAAGGCAAGGCAGAGCCCACTTTATATTGTGAAGAAACTATGGAAGCCAAGGCAAAGCTCATATTCTTTTGTTGCCGAACTCTAGAAGCCAAGATAGAGCTCACATTCTATTGGGCGGAACTCTGGAAGCCAGGGCAAAGCTCAAATTATCGAAGCAAAGCTCTAGGTTGTTCTGCCTAGTAACACATCACATGTATGACAGCGTAAGTATCCCTAGGGGGACATAGTGCTTTAAATTGAAATAAAATATAAAATTTTTAAAAATGCAGAGGAGAAAGCACTTTTAAAATAACGTATTTGGTACGACATAGAATATCTGTAAAATTTCATTTTAATTTACATTCATCATCATTTAATGAATATAGAGCAATTAAATTATATCGATGTTTCAGAATTATTCAAAATTTGAAATTAGACATTTAAACAAAGTATTCGTGTTTATTCCTTACCAAGCCTCTCCAAGCAATTTCCCTCGAGTCTATTTACTGTAATCGGTCTCTTTTCAAAGATCTTGATCTAGTTCAAATGTACATAAATTCATAAGAAGGATATCAGGTGATTTCGCAGGGTTCAAAGAAACTGGACTAGCACAAAATTCTGCTTCTATTTGTTTTCGGGGCATGTAAATCTCGGCGTTAACTTCGAGGTGTGCTCGGTTCCTGATCTTGAGGTATAACTTCGAAAACCGGTTCTAACATTTTGATATGTATTCTGAATTTATTTTAACATTATATTCTCGAATTTGAGAAATTTGAGCTTCCTTCCTGAGAAAAAAACAGCAACAGCTTTGAAACCTTTCCAAATGAATGCCTCTTTTAATATTTTTTTAATATGTTGCATTTGGCGATTACATTCATTGAGATAAATATAAAAAATTCAAACTACTCAACAAAACTTTTCAACATCTAAACTATGGCCATAAAGCGTTCTGCAGTTTGTGATTTGTTTTATGAATATGTTTTGTCAACTTTGACCCTTTTTCAATTTTCTTCCAAATCTCTATTTTTACTTCTAAAGACGGAAAAATATTTACCAACATATTTCTGAGTTTGAAATATTTATAAAATATAATTTAGGCTACTGGTTTTGCGGTTATTTATGGCGTAGTATTGCTGCTCGCGTCGGTCGATATACCATGACTGTTATCAGAATATGGAGTCGTTGGGTTAAGGACGATCAGACGGAACGATGTACTGGATATCAGTTGTTCACTATCACTAACAGCCGAGGAGACCGATATGCTACCCGCAATTCCTTAATGGATTGTGTAGACACGTCAAGACCCCCGAATCAAAGGGTCAATTTCAAGTTAAAAGTGTCTACACAAACAGCTTGACAAAGTTTGCAGCAGCCTGGACTGTCATCTCAGTGAAACTGTCTTCAGCTATTCTTGACGCTACATCACACACAAGAGCGCCCTCGATGGTCTGATCAACAACGAACATAGGAATGATATCCATATCATTTTTGTTCGCAGTGGTACAGCATGCACCACACTAACGAAGGTTAACATCCCGAAACGCGTTCGTAGTTGGCTTTTCTTGATTTATCAAGAAATTGGGTTGGCCAATATCAGGGAACAGGATAAATCAGCGTTTAGTTGATTTCTGTTCTACTAGATAGCGCTCTGCCTTCTGAAAACCTCATTCGCTCGTGGTCAGGATATGCCTTTTTTGATCTTAATGCCAACAGCTGAACCTTTATATTATTTTTTGTTTATAGATATATCTTTGTCGAGAGATAGACACACATATAGAAATCTTAATTTTTATGTTACGATGCACTAGCGCGCCATCTGTTATCAAATTATAAAACTATTTTAGAGGCGTAATATTCTTTTTAAAATAAAACAATTTCTACTGTCCTTACTGCGATGGAAAAATTGGGAGGGTTCACCACTGATGAGCCAGGCCCTCCCTTCAATTTTTCCATCGCAGTAAGGACAGTAGAAATTGTTTTATTTTAAAAAGAATATTACGCCTCTAAAATAGTTTTATAACTTAATTTTTATAGTAAACTATGCTAGAAAATCCATATAACGTTCCTACTTATAACGCTATCCCGCGTATTACGCGCGCTATTGATACTGATCCAGCTCCTATAATGTGAATATAGCCTTCCCATCTATAACGACGCGGCGGCGAAGCACGCGATATAAGTATTCTTCGTAGATCACGAAATACGTGGTGTCGCTAGAGATCCGCTGGCAATTCTCAAAAAAACTCTGCAGCGCTAGCAGAGACACCATATTTATTGTACATAGTATCATGCATATATAATCATATTTTTAAAATAGTGCAGACTGTGCACGTTTTTATGTATTGACAAGATGTCAATAAAATTATTTGTCAATTGTCTATATCGAAGCTATCTAGGTTACAGTGGCCTTTGGTTATCCTGATTGGTATATCACCGATCCATGTGAGGATGGATTGAAACATTGGTGACCACTCTAGGTTAATTAATGACTCTCTTCAAATCCATCACCCCCGCGGAGAAAGAAAGAAACATTCATTATAAGACAATATCCACATACCACGCGTACTTTTAAACTGTCAGTTAATAAACAACGATAATTCATCACCCAAAATCAATAGAAGTACAAACAATCTGATAATTACTTTCTAATTAAACAATAGTTGAGCGATAACAATAGGAATTTATTATCCATTATAATTGTTTTAGATATTTATAATTAGAAATATAAAATAAAGCGAATGCTCTAACAGAGTAAATTGCATATATGTAATAAATTATATATTCCTATGTGAATTGGTATACATATATACTGTCTTCCGTTGTCTCTGGCACAATCCTGTATTCTCTCCCTCACTAGATTGTCTACTCAGCTCCAGAGTCAGTGATCAGTTTATTCTGGACTCGTATCTACATTTACACACCGACCACTCGGCCACTATGGTCTGACGAAAGAGCTGTGTCATCCAGTGTCGGCCTGGATAGCTCCTCTGTACTCAGCTCCCTTAGCTCTTGTCCTGGACTGGAGGCTTCCTTCCTACACTCCACTTCCACCTATCTACAACACCATACTCGGTCAACTATTGTTTAATTAGAAAGTAATTATCAGATTGTTTGTACTTCTATTGATTTTGGGTGATGAATTATCGTTGTTTATTAACTGACAGTTTAAATGTACGCGTGGTATGTGGATATTGTCTTATAATGAATGTTTCTTTCTCCGCGGGAGTGATGGATTTGAAGAGAGTCATTAATTAACCTAGAGTGGTCATTAATGTTTCAATCCATCCTCACGTGGGGAAAAAAACAATAGAAAAATTAAAATAAAAAGATCAGGTGTTGATATTAAAAATAAAAAAGGCATATCCTCGGAGTCACTTAACCAGTCATTTCTCACCGCTTAAAAGAAATATGAATGATCCGAAAAGTTAGAAATTAGGGTGCCGTATGAACTGAAGCCAAGAGACGTCGAACGCCGTTTTTTCACGTGTGACAACTGCTCTAACGTCAAAATAGAAAGGGGCTTTTGCATCGAATTGTAACTGGCGATGAAAAGTGGATCCATTACGATTATCCAAAACGTCGGGAAACGTATGGATACCCTGGCCGTGCCTCATCATCGATGGCCAAGCCGAATATTCATGACGAGAAGATTATGCTGTGTATTTGGTGGGACCAGCTAGGAGTGGTATATTATGAGCTGCTACAACGGAATAGAAGTATCACAGGGGAGGTCTACCGAAGACAATCGATGCGTTTGAGCCGAGCATTGCGAGAAAAACGGCTGAAATACGTCAATAGACACGACGAAGTAATTTTTCAACATGATAATGCTCGGCCACATGCTGCAGCATCCGTTGAAACGTACTTAGAAACGCTCAAATGACGATGAAGTTGAAAAATAGATCGATGAATGGATGCCGGCCAAAGAGCCGGCCTTTTTCCGCGATGAGATCCGTCAATTGCCAGAAAGTGAGAAAAGTAGTGGCTACCGACGGAAAATACTTCGAACATTAAAGGTCTAACCAATTTTTCACAATAAAGCTTAGAGTTTCGAAAAAAACCGCACCAACTTATTTATACTATTAATATATTTAAAAGATTCCACGACTGCAAACCATTGGCTAAGTGCTCATGAACTCAAAATATCAGCAATTGATTATAGCAGAATACTATTACCAAAAATTACCATATACTCAATACACGAAAATAATCTCTCATCTCAACGAAAATTATATATGACATATAGACAAATATTTTATTCATATCTTTCAGCCATTTTATTCCAGAATATCCGGTATTTTACTTGAGTTGTTTCACAGAACGTATGGTGACACAAAATCATTGGGGACAGCGAGAGTGCATTGAAAATAATAATAGAAAGAAATGTTAAATATAAAGATCACAATTAATGTTAATTAGAACCAATCAGAGATAAATAACTCGATAGCAAACGGAAAGATGGGCACAATGTGGATCATACATAACTTCCAGCCAACATACTGCCAGAATCGTTGTGCCAGACACTGGGTCAAACGCCCATTTATTCCAAGTTAGGGAAGGCTGCGTCATTTATTTACATTGCCATTATTTTTAATTACAGCGCTAATTGTCAATATTTCATAATTATTAGAGGGGAGGGGTCACGCGAGGAACTTCAGGGTGGGGAAGCTTTCTGGCGAAGTTCTAGGTACGTTTGGAAATGGCTAACTTTCTTTCTTTGATCACAGCACCACGACAACACCTAGGTCTCAGCATAATAACCTCCAACGAAAATTTTATAGAATTTTAAAAGTTATATATAACACCTTATTGATAATAATTACTACATTATATATAAATATTATTATTTTCATTCTCTAGGGTAAGAATCAAAAGAGTTTAAATTAAATTTCAATTATTTTGAAATTTCCAAAACAATTGACACCTTATTATATATATATATATATTTGTTTTCTATATATGAATATTTGTATGTATAAATAAAATATGATGAATAGGAAAGAAGAACTTTATATAATGTTGTGCCCATGCTTGAACACTGTAACAACAGGCCATTCTATTCGTTCTAAAAAATTATGCGTTGTCATATATCCCATATACATACTAACGTTCCCAACGCTCATTGAACTTGTGAAAATATCGTAAGGTTTGGGAGGGTAGTTTTTTTACAAAATAATTGTTGTCGCGTCAGAGAATTCCGAGAATTGTGCAGAAAAGTCGGTTTCTGTGTATGTCCTGCGCCAACTAGGTACCAGAACGACTTACTCTCAGCTGAAGAAAGCTTGAGAGTTTCGGTAATTACTTTTTATAAAAATTTATATTTCGATGTCACCTACTCTTTTATCTATATATATAAAAATGAATGTTTGTTGGTCCGTCCGTAAGTGATAATCTTCTACATTGCTCAACCGATCGTGATGAAACTTTGGGAAGTTGTTTAGTATACTACCGGGATGGTTTCTGGCTAATTACTCTTTAGAAATAACCTTTCGTTGCATTTTTATTTACAATAAAACGTAAATTCACTCGCAATCAGCGCCCCCTCGCGGCAGGCGTATGGCCTGAAATAGCCTCGCATGAGCGTATTTGTAACGTCAAGCTTAGCCTATAGGTTAGGTACACAGCTTCGTACCCCCACAACCTAGGTTCGAGGCTCAGCGTGGGTGTTTTTTTTTTTTTTTCATTTCTTTTATATTATTGTAGCAAATTATTAAAAATATTATTTTATTTAAAATGTAGGCTTTTTAAAATGAAAATTAACATAAACAATTTTAAAATAATATTTATAACAAACCTAGGTTCGAGGCTCAGCGTGGGTGTCTTTTTTTATTTTCATTTCTTTTATATTATTGTAGCAAAGTCTTTTTTTACAGCATTATTATATTTTAATTGGTTTATTTTAAATATGTTTGTTATGAAGGCTTTATGTAATACTATTTAGAGCACATTTTACATTTTAAACACCTAAGCACCCCTCTTTTTAATATTGTAGCAAAATATTAAAAGTATTATTTTATTTTAGATGTTTGCCATGAAACTTTGGGAAGTTGTTTAGTATACTACCGGGACGATTTCTGGCGAATTATTTTAAAATAATATTTATAACAATAATTATAGCAAATTTTAAGACATATTTTTAAATTCTGTGTTTGTGCATATATAAATATTTTACAAAAATTGTGAGAACGTTCTATTAGAATATCTCAAAAACAAAAAACAATACATATAAACAAGTTCACTGACATTTATTAATGCAGTGATTATAAAGGGCTATATTATCTATATATATAAAAATCACTTTCAAATTTTAACGTAACGTTCCATTCTCAATCCCGTAGGGCTTTAGATCGGCTAAAACATTTTTATCTTTATAAGTGAATATTAACTTTACTGTACTGAATAGTTTAGTATAATATTAATTTAACATATGTATAGATAAATATGGGGCATATATTGGATATAAGTTTATTAATCGGCCAGTATTTTTAGGGGCAACACGCCTCTATTTATCAAGGCTTTTCTTTGATTTAAACTAAATCACGCGGGCATGTGATCCACTCACGCTATACAAGACCAGAGCAAGATATCATTTAAAGAAAATATATATATTTGTACATACATGTTTATTGAAATTGTATACTTTATTCCTGTAGAAGGGCAGCTTGCGCCCGAAAGCTCGAATTAATTTTACAAATAAAGAAACTTATCCTTATCGAATCTAATCGTTATTATAATATTACAACTTAGCCACAGCAACGCGTGGCCGGGTTCGCTAGTAGTTTCTATGCAAACGTTACTGGGCTAAAAGAGTTTGAACCAAAGCCACTCCGTTGATATAGGTGGTAGGTTTCCTTACCTTTTTTTATTATCCTTAGTACACGTGGTACAGGCCATGATAATCATGGTGGGTAGAAGTTGGCGACTGCTTTTACTGTAAATGCACCACATGTCTAGACATGTGAAAAGCAGTTAGACCTTTGCACTTACAAATGTGCCAGAACCCCGTTTGATTACTTGCACTCGCTGTTGGGGTTGAATTTTTGCAAGTATCGGGGGCCACTGAATATTTTATTTATTTATAAAAAGTGCCCAATGTGGGATTCGATCCCGAGTCGTAGCGGTCGAAAAGCAACGGTTTAGATCATCCTTCCACCGACCCCCTGGTTTCCTTACTTAAAGATCATCAGCATTACAGATTTTGAAATTCTGCTACATTGTAGGGTGACAAGTAGTTGAGGCCAGAGGTACTAATTCCTCAGGCCTAAAGTTTATATTCTTCACTGCCAACTAGAAATAGAAATAGATGAGAAGTGGATAAAAAATCTAACAGTAGCCCAATATATGTGGAAATGCTCATAACATTTCTTGCTTAGCTCTTCGGATGTTTCTAAAAATATGATTTTAAATGAAAAGGAGAATACGCTATTTTGTTTCTCCATAAAGAAACAACACGGTCTGTTAATGCCTTGATAACTTCTACGAGTTTATTATGGGCAACAACTTCAATAATAGTCTGTAGGCATCAGAGTTAAGGATTACAAGCTCTTGTTTATATATGTTTATATATGTGTATTACTGAAAATTCCATTCTTTTCGGCTAAGCGAATGTATGGAGATAATTCCTATAATGAGATGGATATACACTGTAGTAATTTATTCTTTCTGAGAAAATATATAAGTAGATATAATAAGTTTATTTTTCCTATATAAGAAATATAAATCTTGTAGTTGGATTCTCACAATAGTTCTCTCATACAACCTTAGTGACGCATTGTAGATCTAAGTTGCTCAGGTCAGGATAGCTCATGTAGCCCTTAAGGTTTTTTATTTTGAAAATGTGGGGCGGAAACCTTTTATTTATTAATTTTTATGTGAGAATTATACTTTTTGAGTTAATATATTTTGGATCTTCCTCACCGTTCGATAATAAGTGACCTCAATTTAGAGATAGAATTTATGTTTCAATTATCTCTGTGCCTGAAGTTTTCTGTTCAAGGAAAAACCTAAATGTCTCAAGTTAAAATTGTGATGGCATGTAGGCATATATATTGATTGGTATTTTTCCGGTAGGAAATAATTAACATATCAGAATAACGAATTAAAAATAGTCCCAAAACACATTGAAGCATCTATCGACACTCTCTCTTTTCATATAAATATTTATAGTTATTTTATAATAAAACATTTCCAATTCAAAAAAAAATAATAATAATAATAAAAAAATACCCAGAAACTCATCAAGAAATATTCGGAACATTTATCGCAATCTCTATCTCGATTATTATAAATTCTAAACAACTATTCTCATCAGTTTAGAATCACAAGCCTTCTTTGAGAACCCTTCAAATTGGAATGAAGAACAAGAAATGTTGCGTCAACGGTGTACATCACCATCTGGAAGCGAATGGGATCAGAATAACCGATATTCCAGAATACCGAACAAGTATCAAAGACCTGCTATAGACCCTAGGAATCCACAGGAACACTATATCCATCAATGATCACCCTAACACCAGAAGATTAAGAAATAACGCTTTCCAAATATCAGTAGACATTCTCAACTTACTCCACAATAACGCGCTCCGTACTTAAAATAATATATGCAATTTCTCTCGCTAAGAGAACGACAAATGAAGTAATATAATTATGTAAATTTACCGCATGTATATGTTAATATACTAAATTATAGAGCGCCATTTCGCTCAGAATCGCTTCTGCAGTGAAATGTAGTCCACGCCATTTTAGCTTTCTACGTTTTCTCGTTGAAGATTTTCCCATAAAATGTGTTTAATTCTAAAAGGAATTAACGTTTTAATTATTTTTTTGATAGGGAAAAATTAGAATTTGGGTAAAAAGTTTATATTTTATTTCAAGGTTTTTGCAACTTTTGGAGCATGTTTTGCTCTTCAACGGGAAAATAGTATTGTGTTCGATATCAAAATGATCTTTTTACAAAAATAATTAACACAAATCATTAACGCGCCATCTCTACATATAAAATGAAAGGATTTAAAAAAGCACGAATGTTTCTTTTATACATAATACAAACTTCCACTGCCCTTACCGCGATTAAAAATATATTGGGAGGGCTTGGCTCATCTATGGTGAACCTTCCCAGCGGTTTCGCCAATTTAATCCACCAGACCGCTTCTCAGAGCTCTAATACTGTATTGGACGATTCTGCTTATATACGCAGCACTGAAGGATGAATTCTCAGAAATGGTTTTCAAGAAAACTATAGACATAAGCTTATAGGACAGTAGAATTACATTCAAATATTTACATCGAGAAATGCTCTTCCGCAAACAATAAAGACAAGGCCAGTTAGGCATGAATTAACACAAAGCAATAACCATGTTGTTATTACCATGTGCCCGCCTGCGCGGGCGTGAATTACACTATTTACAGCTAAAATAAAAGATAATAAAATATTAACACACACAAACAAATATATAGATATTTTTATTGATTCATTCGTTTCATTTTCTCCTTTTCACCGGTTCTCGTCCGATCAGGTGAAGTTAAGCAATGTCGGGGCCGGTCAGTACTTGGGAGGGTGACCTCCTGGGAACACCAGGTGCTGTAGGCTATTACCTTACTGCCTTTCACATTAAGAGTACACGTGGTACAGGCCATGATAATAATAGTAGATAGAAGTAGGCGACTGCTTTAACTGTAAGTTCACCACATATCTACACATGTGAAAAGCAGTAAGGTAATAGCCTACAGCACCCGGTGTTCCCAGGTATTCACCCTCCCAAGTACTGACCGGGCCTGACATTGCTTAACTTCGGTGATCGGACGAGAACCAGTGAAAACGAGAAAATGAAATGAATGAATGCATTTAAAATATCCAAATTTAGTCTTACGTAAGACTATAGAACGGCATTAATACATTCTGTTTAGTCATGATGAAAAATATTTTTTTTGGGAATTATAGAAAGAGAGTCTTAGGGATATTATCATACTGGGTTAAGAAATCTATTTTTATATTCATACTATTTATTTTTGATGATATTAGTTCTTCCTTTCCTTGTTCTTTGTTTGTAATCTTACAAATTACAATACTTTTGTCAAGTAAATACCCTAAGGCTATCAAGATTTATTTTCAACTTTCAAATTTTATTATATGATAACCTTCATTTTTTAATAAAGCTATTCAATAGATACTATATATCATATAAGTTATATATTTATGATCTTCATTATTTAAGATCGCACATAAACTCACAAAGACTAGGTTAAAAGGAATCTAAAAGGGCGCTATACTAACAAAGTGCTCATATTTCTGAGGACTCCCACAACAACAGTTCGGTTCCAGGTTGTGGAACTCTCCTAGTGTGCATATAGAATTATGCAAGCAACCATATTGTAAACTTTATAAACTTGTTACGTTCTCCCATTGATTTTCTTAGCCATGAAAAGGCATGGACCTTTGTGTTTATAAATCATATATCTATGTTTATAGACACTTAATTTCCTCCCAAACCGATCTTTATAGAGATATATCTATATATATATAAATGAATGTTTGTTTGTATGTCCGGTATACAAATTCGCAGTAGTTCACTAATTCAAACCAAAATTTCCATACATAGGTAAAAAATACGGGGAAGACGATAGGCTATCTTAAAAAATATATAAATCAATTATTAAAACTATATATTTTCAGTCAGGAAATGATGATGACGATATTGCTGTATCATGTTTGATTATCAGATACAAATTTATATCGGGAAAAATTCCAAAAAGCAGAGACCACGGGTGGAACCAGTCCATTATTTTGTACGCAGGAACAAAATGCTAACAGAAAAACATTCATTCGAGCAGAAAACAAAAGCCAGATCATCTTTCTATAAAAATATCGCTTCTCAGACACAAAGTTTGGAGCGGGACGTTTCACAAGAGTGACATCCACGGCGCCAATTTATAATTGTAACGAATAGTATTTGAAAATCAAAAAATAATATAATTTTCAAATATCGTTGTGAAAATTTACATATTTATTTTTATATTTTAAAAACACACAATGTTTGGAGCGGGACGTTTCACAAAAGTGACATCCACGGTGCCAATTTATAATTGTAACGAATAGTATTTGAATCAAAACATTTAATCGGGTAAAACCCGGGCGTTGCCCGGGTCATTCGGCTAGTATATTATAAAGGATCTACCTAGGGAATACCTACTATAGCGACTTTCACAAGGCGACCATAAACTACGAGCTCTCAATCCACCGAACACTAGGGGTTCAACATATCAAAGCTTAGATTGCTGTACAGTATGTGGATGTTGGATTTTATAGCGTTCCTCTCATGTCGTACATCCACCAAGGCCTTTAGTAAGACATTTATTTACTACGGAGTCTGCAATGTAAAAAAATAAAAGGTCAAAGCTCTAATTATATTCATTTATAATAATTTTGCTGATATATACACAAAATCTCAATTAGTTTCTCAGTCCAAGGCCATAGCTCGGAAATATTGCCTTCAGGTGGACGCTTCTCAGTTTAACAAAGTGTTGTGGCTTTGTCACCTACCTGAGTTCGCCAGTTTGCGGAGACATTCAATAGATGGCGTCTAGTTTTGAAGTTTATTTTGACGCTGATGAGGTGACCGTTATTTTTTATTTTAAATTAATATTTTCCCGGCAAAAAAACATATATATATATATATATATTATATTAAAATATTTTATTTAAAATTATATTTAATCGATTCAAATACTCTGTTAAATCTACCACCAGATGTCGGGACTTTCCCTATATAAAACCGATTGTTGTTGTTTCACGTTGGTCGGCTCAAAACATTTGTACATTATGTAAATAAGCTTTTCATTTTTTTTTTATTCTTACGCCTTAAGCCAGGCAGTACTTTAATCAAATTATGTTCTTATATATTACTTTAGCTCAAATAAAACAATCTCTGATCAAAACCATTTTTGTTATTATAATTGCAAGATTTTAGCCACGACTGCATCACCAATAACATTTAGTCCTAAAAAAGAACCTGCAAATAACTACATTACCATAATCCTCAACTTTATCTAAATTTAAGCAGAAAATTATCTCTTTTCTATTTATAATATATATACATATACACCATATCAATCTAATATTCTATTTCTACAATCGTAGCAATGGTAATATAAGAATTAACAGATATATTTGCTTGTGTATACTTGTATATATTTTAGAACAATACAGACATTACGTTTAAAATACACGTGGCGGTTAGTTATTGAAATGAGATAATTATCAAATTTTCAAATCATTGAAACTATACGGATGTATAAAAAATAGCGCTTTTCGTCGTTAACTCCGCTATCACTTCTATTTGAATACTACGTTGGGAAGTAAAAAACACGGTGCTGGATCTGTCCCACCTTGTCTACTTATACAATTTATATAATATAACAGAAACATATGTTAACGTTTAATATTTTGATATTGTTGTTGTTGCGCAACATTTGGTGCCTCGGGATATGGATCAGATTGCAGGTTCGAATCCTGATTGTCTTTCTTGAGATATCATTTAACTTGCTTTCATATCTGTCCACAATTCTTTTATACCAATTATTAATATACTTGCATAGCACCTAGAAATCTGAAATTTGGTTCACTCATTCAAAGCTGTTGGCAATGGAGGCTGATGGGTGGTCGTAAATAGACTAATTTCCATATCTACCCTTGGATTTTATGATGAATTTTAAAATAATTACATAATAACTAGGACTCTGAAATTTTATTGAATTGCTCAAAACCTCAAGTTCCTACTTCAGAGATATATATAGTCTAGAAAATACTTTTTTCTATAATTCTATTCAAATTTTGTGATCAATTTTTATTATGATCCCATACCACGCAAAAGTCCTAAATTGCGTATACTTTAAAACCATGTCATAATGCATGTGTATAAAATATTATACTTTTATGTGGACTTGTGATGGTCTGGAATATACACTATGGAATAAATTTTGAATATATTTAAAAAGGAGAAAATAGGCTCAACCGTTTGTATCGAAGTAAGCGTCTGGGGTTTCATAAAAATAAAAATATATATGTGATAATAAAAAATCGGTAATAGGAAACTAGAGCTATAAATAATGGGAGCATATATTGCCAGAAATATATATTCATTCTAGAAAATATTTACCTCTGATCACAACAATTTATAATAATATATGAGTATAATAATAGAGACATAATTTAAATAGATGGAAATTTTGCCGGGAGAATATTGATCTACAGAGACAAAGGTCGCCTCTCCCGTCAAAATAGACGTCAAAACTAGACGTCATCTATTGACCGTCGCCGCAACTAGCGGCCTCGGGTCAGTGACAGCGGGTCGGGTCTCTAGGTGAACGCTTTTAAATTTGTCAAATCTGGTGTTGTGGCTTTATCACCGACCCGAGGCCGCTAGTTGCGGCGATGGTCAATAGATGACGTCTAGTTTTGACGTCTATTTTGACGGGAGAAGCTACCTTTGTCTCTGTTAATAATTATATATAAAGTTTGTGCTATTTCAATACATTTTCATCATACTACATTTACACTTCAATAAAAAAAAATTACTCTCTAATGAATGACAACAATTTCCATTTTAAAAACAAAATTTCACACTTTATTAGCAATATTTTAAAATTTTAATCGATAGTTTTCGATTTCATTTGATATATTTCAACATATATTTGATATATGGATAGCTCTATTTTCCAAAATATTTGATATAATATTTGGATCGGAAATTCATATTAGTTCTCTACCAAAAAAGGGATATAAGAAGGTTTATGTATGAAATGTTGTGAATAATAAAATTTTCCAAGGTTTCTGTAGATATTTCTCTGCTCTATTGCTTTAAATTTATAAAAGGAACAAAGAATAAATAACCGTTTAGTTAAAGTTTAAACTTAGGTTATTTGTATGTATGCAACTATAGGAACTCAAGAGGATGTATGCAGGCTTGGAATTATTCTTATAGTAAACAGTTTTGTGCTATCTATTTTCTCTTCTTATAATGAGCGTATACAAAAATGGCAAAACTATATTGATATATTTTTTTATGGTAAAAGATTTTGCTGTGGTATCTGTTAAGCATATTCAAAATAGACTGTTCCTGTTCTGAATGATATTCATAATATTCCATTTCCTATCCAAAAGTTATATAGTCTATACACCAGAGAATATAAACATAGCACATAACTAAAGAAATATTATACACGATTTTTTTCGCAGTCCAAGAACTTTTGAAAACAATCTGAGAAACCTTATCACAGAGAGTAGAGGTCAAAAATAATAACTCCAACAAAAACAGAATTTCATATATTTAGTATAGTTCTTAGAATATCATTCTATTTATATAGTTGAGACCAATAGTAAAATAAAGAAACGAGACTCAAGAAACATAAATATAATACAGAGAACACAGCCACATCAACTAATAGTTTACTTCAACTACCGACGTTTCAGTGGCTCCTTGAGCTCTTTTCAGGGGAGTGATGAGAACATTGCCCTGAAGAGAATGACAAGCAGGTCACTGAGGGAGTTGAAATACAACAACAACAACAAAAAGCCTTTATTCAGGGTCACTGACCCTATACAGGATTCACCAGAGGTATGCATAAGAACAAAGCAGTGAGACAAAGGAAACAACGATATAGACAGAAGAAAAAGAAAAAAATACAAGTAAGAGAAAGAGGGAAGCAAGAAAAACAACACAAAAAGAGTAGCGAGGGAGTTGAAATGAAGTATTAGTTGATGTGGCTGTGTTTTTTCTCTGAATCAACTTCCAACCAATAAATGATCTTCAGATAAATATGACATTTAAAAAAAATAATCCTATATTTCTAATTCATCATCATATAGCTACTACTGACAATTTGTATCTGGACATCCATACCTGTCATTACAGTAACATACCTACCAAATCAGAAGGTTTGACGATATACTACTGAGCATCTAAAGGTAAAAACAATATCAACAGAAGAATAAAAATTCTGGAACAGTAAAATCATATGATAATTAAAACAAATTTTATTGACTTCTTGTCAATAATTTACATTAAAAATGGAAATAAAACTAAAAGATAGATAATCATGCGGGGGATGTGTCCCGGCGAGTGAGCCTTCTTTCCCAGGCGATGAGCGGGTCCTCTGCTCCTCCAGTCAGCCCAACCTGTACGAAGTACCGGTAGATGATGGATTTGGCAGACGCTAGGATGGCCAGGTCGACATCTTCGAGGCTAGACCCGAAAATACAGGCCCGCAAGTCAGGGGGTCGCCAAAGGACACTGAAGGCTTCGATGATGAGGGGCCTGATACGACTGCAGCTCCAGTAGCGATGATCAATGAGTAAAATCATATGGTGGTGGTAGTGTCTTGTCCATGGAGCAGATTAGATCGGACCGTGCACCTTTATAACGATACCGGCCAACTGAGGTGTCTTGTCCATAATGATATGTATAATCTTATCAATAAATAGTGAATAACCCACCACTATACACCACATTCAATCTAATCACCTTTTGGCCGTTTAAGATATCTAAAGCTTGCGATTAAAGTTAATAAAAGAAACTTTTCGCGAAAGGATTTACTTTTAGATAAAATATTTATTGAATTATTTTCATTTTAAATAAATTCCAATCTGTTCACAATGGTTTTAGTGCTTTGAACTTCATCCTTCTAATCCCATGAAAGAAGTTATGAAATCCATCTAAGCTACATTATTTTAATATGTTATAAAGGAAGATATGGTGGCCTTTTATCATATCACTAGCATTCTTATAAACTGATACATCACTGCATGATATCACCTGTACAATATATATATAAGCTATCTTTACCTCATAACCAATAAATGGTGAAATTTCATAACCATTATTTGTACATTATTGATGTTTAATTAAGGCATAAAGTGATAATTTGGAAATTAAAAATTACATCTTCAAAATGAATAATAAATTCCGCTCTATAGATTTAAACACATATCTATTAAATATTATTATAATTTATTCATAAAATAAATATTATATTAAACTTAGAATATATGACATAATTAATTTATGTTGTGTTCAATATTTCCTAGTTACACAAACACAGAAATAAAATTAGTATGCTCCCGAAATTGTCTATCTCAAATACAATGAACCTTTACTTTCTTCACAGGGATGACACATTATATTCCCATACTTATATTTTGTAATACACAAATGCCGTATTTATTAATGACCTCGTTAATTATGGGATCATATATGACAGACAATTAAGGGATGGTTAAAGGAAATTAAAGTTATAATCGCAAAAGACTAATTTGTTATTACCACCAAAAATGTGATTATATACAAAATGTTCTATCTAATTGTAAACGCTATTTAGCTCAAGTACCCTAATGATAAAGAGTATATGATGACACCAACTGTTGAACTATCTGAAATTAGTTCCATTCAATAATATATACCGGTTTAATTTATTAAAAGGAACCCATTGCAGATGGTTTATCGTTCTGTCTCATTTATATAAGCATTTTTTCTCAAATTTAACAGAGGTTTAAACTAAATGTACTATCACGTGTCCATACATGGAAAAGCAGCTGAAATTATGCTTGCAAGAGGCCACAGTTCTATTTGATCGGCTTGTTGTAAGACTCGTAGGCCGGTTTGGTATTTAAAAAAGAACATTTGTGGCTTGGTTGACGTAATGTGATGAAAGATGACCATATGGCTACTTAAATGTTTTGGTATTATTTGGCAAAACTATTTTGAAAGCTGAGTGAATCGATCCCAGTATGCAAAGTGTGTAATCTAGAATTTGCATATCTCTGACAACGGCAATCATCAGATCCTGGCATTTAGCAGATGAAAGCCGATGGGCAGGTCAATTATAAAGAATGAAACAAGGAGACATAAAACCCGGAGAATTGCAGATGGGACTGTCATTCAGGATTTGGTATGCTTCCCTGATCTAATTGCAAGTCATCCCCAGCCCGCTGGGTTGACCGATTACGTCCGGGTATTTTTACAATTTGTTTGCCTATTTAGCCCTCGCTCCTTTTTGTGGGTACATTGATCTTTCTTGGAATTTGTGAGGTTTCTAGATAGGGGGTTGCAAACCTAACTTTCCTAATTGCTACAGCAAATTTTCCATGAGCAGCCATCTTGAATAATTCAAGAATGACTCATCTGTTTTAATCTGTGATGAATGACAACCTTCAAAAGACACCTGAAGGATTGATGTTTGAAACGGTCTCTGTACAGAGGTTCCATTGTAGCCATTGTTCGGAAACAAGCCGTTGAAGCAGTGTTTTTGATATTGCAATTTATTTTTCTATAGCAAGGAATAAATATTTATCACTTAGAAACTATTTTTTTAAGAATAAGCAATAATGCGCGAATAACAGTGATATTTATTCATTACTATAAAAAATGAATATTAAATATTGGAGAAATACGTCCTCTCAGTAGGGTTCTTCAATTAACTTTAACCGTGAGATTTCGAGATTTTGTTCTTTAAAGGACAAATATTAATTATTAAGTGTAAACCTAGGAGGATATTTCACTCTTTGAATAACGAGAGATGAATAAATCAACGTTTAGTCGATTTTATTTCCACTATGTTCACGTGAGCGGTCAGGACATATGGCCCCTTTTTGAATATCAACACTTGATAATTATATTTTATCACTTTTTTTTCATTTATATGATAATACGCGTAGAGTAGAAGGAAAATGAAGAAACGACTTAATTAATTAAAAATAAAAAGAATGCACAACTTAAGGGAGAATCAAAATGGCTCGATACATTTAAACAGCTATCTTTAGAAGGATGAGCGCGCGGCCACCTGTAGCTTTGCTTCACCTTAGCTTGTATTTAATTATTGGGAAATTATTATCATGCTTCTGTCTTTGTTATTTTTTCTACAAACCTCTATCTCGTCGCTTATTCTCAGCATATGACTCGATTTTTTATTTATTAAATCTATATTGGAAACGAACCGCTTATGTTTTAAATTAGCTAACAAATATATATATATATATATATATATATATTTGAAAATAGAGCAATCCATAAATAAATCTTGCCAATATTTCAGTTGGCTGAACGCGCTGAGTTTGTTGTTGACACACTTTAAAATGTTATAATACCTTGATAAAGGTTGGCGTTCAGCCAACTGAAATATTGGTAAAATAAATGATATTTTGATTCATTATATGCCTTTTTAATTGGCAAATATATAGTTTGAAATTATATCTTAATTGTATGAATATTTTGTAATAAGATTCAAAAATGCGGTCATTTGATAAAAATATTGGAAAATAATAATTTATTATTAAATAGTTTATTTTTAATTACTTTAGTAAAAAAATGACAATACTATTTTTTCGCAGTTATATAGGATTTATGAAATTAAACCTATGCTTAAATCTATTTCCTCTCAAGATTTCATGCTTATTGGTTGACTGTTGTGGACCCCTATGAAGATCAGACACCCCAACATGGATATATAAAGAAATAAGTCATACGAAATTATAAGAATGGCCTGGATTTGCTAGTTGTCAGCCTGTGTTAATGTTTTCCAGACTAGGTTTGTTCTAACAATTAAGAATTCCTATTATTTGGATAGAGTGTTATATGTAATAGAAGGAATTTATAAATACATTATTAGAATAACCATTTCTCGGAGTGGGAACGATGCCAGTGATTTCTTCCAGACTAAAGGAATATATTAGTAAACACACGAGCACACTCCAATATTTTATTCTATTGAGTAACTACTATGAAAATTCGAAACTATTATAGACGCGTATGATTATTTTTTAAAATTAAACAATTTTTACTGCCCTTACTGAAATGGAAAAACTATTGGAGGGCCTGGCTAATCAGTGGTGAACCCCTTCAGCGGGTTCGCCAGTTTAATCTACCATACCGCTGTTATATTGCATTTTTCGATCTTCCTTTTATAGTGATACTGATGCTAGACTTATGGAATGGGTATTTTAGACATATATTTAGAACTATGGACATAGCTTTGAGGACAGTAGAAATACATACAATTATGAATATATGAGTAGTATATATATATATATAGATTAAATTTTATAGTTATTTATTGAATCAATTTCGTTATCTATCCCTCTATATATTCATATTATATTTAATAATAATAACTACATATATATTTTTTTTCAGTAATGAGAGAACCGCAATCTTCTATATAAAATGTCTTGAAGTTTTAATAAAAAGTATACAGCTTAAAAAAGATGGCAACTCTAATCAACAACTATGCATTTTGAAGGGAATACAAATACCTACAGCTCTCACCTGACCTAAAATTGATACCTAGTGACCCAACCTTACACAATATATAACATATATCTTTAACCAATTACAAACAAAAGGTTACCACATATACATATATAGATATGTAAATTAATAACAACACATACAACAATGGTCAATAAATAAATATTCGAGTAAATATTATCGAACTTTCAGTAAATTTATATAGAGATAAATTCGGAGAGAAGTTCCCAAATATAGAGGGGAAAAAGGCGTTGAGGGAAAATGAAAAAGGAGCAGCTGCGATATTGGGAAATGATAAAGATAGTCAAAAGGACACAAACTACAATTTAATTATAGTCCTAGACGAGCACAGCCAATTGTTTTCCGGACAAGTATTATAAACTTGTGGGTTTCCTGGGCAAACAGAATCCCTTTCTAATTAGCCTGTTCTAATCTTGAGCGCCCAATCTCGAGGGAAATTACCTCTGAAAAATGAGCCGCCATCAATCCCAGAGTTTACATTGCGGCGTAGACACACGCCAGGCCCTAGAGACTTGTACGATCTGGTCGGGTTTTCTTTCTAATCTGATTGAGGCTGCCACTTGATCGACAACCGTCGAATAGCCCCCTTCAATCATTCCTGCGGATTTATTCCTCCTTCTGCAATCATCAATATTTCATGAGAGGTACTTTTAAGCATCTTGAAGATATCTAATACGATAGAGAGAAAAAATTGTTTCCTCTTTTTTTTTATTAATCTAAAAGTTTCTAAAAATTGATTTAAAAAAAGAAAATCTTATTGATCCACTTCAGATGTTATCTTATTTGAGAACGCATTAAAAGCCGTTAATATATTTTTATTGACTCGTAAATGTATTTTTTTTAAATGGTTTTGTATTTAAATTTTATTTTTCTTGTGATAATTTGGACATTTATTTGCCACTGTGCATAACTCTCTTTATATATTGAATATTAAAAAAATAATAATAATATATATTGAAATATGAATTTTTCTATATAGGGTTTTTCCATTTTTCTTGAAGTGACCTTTTTATTTTTTATTTGCGTCTATAAAAAAAGGCTACAATAGTATTGAGGGGAATAGTTTTTTAAAATTCAGATTATATAAAAATATTAATTTCATCAATATATAAGCCAGGCCAAATTGGTTTCAGGATTAAAAAAAAAAAAACGCGAGAAACCAGCCAAATAATATTCATAGACAAAGGCCAGTGTATTGAAATATTTCAAACATCTTCATAAATGGCGTAGACACTTCTCTGTAGGGATTCAGAGTATTTAATTGAAAATAACACCATCCAGGTTTTTTATTTATTTATCTATCAACCAGGCAAGATATTGAAACATTTGCGCCTAATACAGAGGACCAAACAACAAACATATTAGAATGTCTCACTTCTGTAAAGTTCGGACAGTCGTAGATGAGATGAAGAGCAGTTTGTTCAGTTTCTCCGCAGGAGCAATTTGGTGTTTCTGATAAACTTCTTTTATATAAGTATTTCTGGAATTTTACGGGGTTTGATACGATCCATATCGAAACATCTATGTCTCGTTAAGGATATTTTCAGAAGTCAATCTGAAATAGCGGTTACGTTTGGTCTCTGTCTAATACAAGGATTATATTAGAGATGTTAGGACAAGGAAATAACCTCATAATATCCAAAATGGAATAAGAAGGCTTACAAGAATATCTTCTAAATAAATGACCTCTTACAGAACAGAACCCAAGTACTCTATTTAAAATGATGGGGATAACCAGACAAGGCCTTGTGAAGTGAATAGACCAGGAGGTTCGAAAAATGTAACAGTGAAAAGGTTTGAAACAAAGGTTGCGAGGCTGAAAGAAAGATTAACAGATCTGAAAATCATAACAGAAATTAAGGCTGCTAAACAACCGACCCTTACCTGTTGGTTTGTTGGGTTATTGACAGCATGTTCGTTGTTCACTATTGTTTTACCAGGCTGCGGTTTGTCAGATTCTTCAGTCTTGATTCTCTCCTCAGACGCGTCTTGCATCTTTCCAGAACGTGTCTCAACCATCCTACAAGGTTAAACCAGTCAATAATAAAAACTATATTTTTAGGTAGCACCTAGAATATCTCTTTATTTATCACATCAAAGTTTAAAGCAGGTGGTGTATTCAGTGTATCAAAATACAAATGTTTTATAGTACATAATATTTTATAGTAATAATTTGTTTTATAAAAATAAATAAATATATGATTTAAATTTTAAATATATTTAAAATAATATTATAAATAAATTTTAAAATACGCGCATTAATCATGATACAACACTATGGAACTGTATGGTCCGTAAACAACTACCACAGGAGAAGAAACCACTTTGTAGTCCAATTGACATTGGAATCTTTAATTGCGGTTACTGCTTTCTAAAGATGCAGGAGAATCAAGATTTATACAAGTAAATAAGCCAAATGTTGATGTATCGTACCGTGTACATTGACCCTGGAGAATAGCCAATACAACCAGAAAGTCGAAGACGAACTGTGATAACACCTGATAAAAACAAGCTATCAAGACAAGTCATGCCAGAGAACAAGATATAAGGTTCGGGAAATGAATTTCTAAAAGATATCAATGGCACTACCCACAAACAAACATACCATATATACACCTACGAGACAAGTAAAATAAAAAAAATCATTCTCTATATAAAAGAAAATTTTGTGTTCTAATTGAAATTTCTTAAATATAATTAAAAACAATGTGTGTGTATAAAATAGACCAACTAATTGTGTTATATATAAATTAATTTTATCTAAATAAAACACGAAGGTATAACTACAAAGAAGAGAAGATATAATCAAATATGTGGTGTTTCTATAGAAATGTTTGTAGAGAGGTAAAGTAATTATTGTGTGGATTTTAATTCTTATCAAATATGCCACTCTCTCTAAAGAGATTAACCTTACAAGGAAATATTCTTTTTTTATGTATTTTGTTTTTGACAATTTTATTTAAAATAGTATTTTTGTAGGTATACATTTTTACTTTATTTTGGAAATATATATATATTTTCATTTGATGATTTAAATGTGATTCATATTTTTCCATATTACACTTCTACAATGTATTTGTGGTTATTAATTAGCAGTTATTTGCAATAAATACATAGTATAATATATTTTACTGACAAATATTTCATTATATAGTTATTTTTGTTGAACAAATCGATATTTATTTATTAAAGAATGTGCTAAAATAACTAAGAACTCTGAAAAGTGTTTTGCGCTAATCGAATTTGGTGTATCCAATAATTTCTGCTATCTCTCCCTCTCTGTACTATAATTATGTTATTTAATTTTAATATGGTTTTTTTATTTCACCTTTAATCTACGTCATTAAATGATCGGAAACATATGTTGAAAAATAAGTTTTTATGATGTTTCAAATAAGTCAAACGATAATCTCCAACAACATTAAAATTATAAGTATAGGGTGAGAAGAAGAGAGAGATGAGTGCTCTCTTCCCAGTTTGACGTAAAACATTTCTGTTAATGACAATGGTTGCCATTATATTATGGAGTGTATGAAGATGACAGTGTATATAGTATAGCCTTATCACCAAATCAAATAAGCTAATTTTTATTTTAAAGTGACCACCTATATTTTTCAACAAATATTGAATCATTAATTCAATCAAACAATATGTTACTGGGAAATTGACCACAGCATGAGCAAGGAATCGTTTTAAAGAGTACCAAGAATTGTTTTCCTTTTCTTTCTTCAAGGAAAGATCACAATTTATAAATCGAGGAATTGAGATGAAGACTACTTGAGGGCCATTTCTCAGATTGTAAGAAACCGTACACATTCTCTTGTGGTCACTCTGGGTGATTAACCCGCAGAGAATTCTGTTGGAAGCTCTAATTTTGATGTCCAAATAAGGATGTAGAAACATCTAACATGAGCCTTCGAAACACGCGCCTTATGAGTATTTGACAATTAGAAATATTTTAACACTACTTTTCTTTTTAAATATATACAAGTACAATATTTGCATAATTGAAACCTAATGATATACAACTCTTATACTGCAATGAATAAGAATTGAAAGAGGAAGGGCATGACTGTGGTGAACCCTCACAACGGTTTCGCCATTTAAATCTCTTGACCACTCTACTATTGTATTATTGATATATATATATGTGGCAATATCGTTGCGGGGTTTCTTATTGTTGGATGCGAATGGTGAGATTTGGTTGAAGCGCAGCCGTTTGAGTGGAAGTTGCAGCATACAGTTAGGAATAATCAGGACACGTGATTGAGTTTGAAAATAAAGGCAACGGGTTGGAGGAAAGAAAGTTTGATAAGAGCTGAGCGATTTGACTTATTAATTAACTGATCACATGGCGGTGATTGTACTTAGCTGTGGGATGAGCAGAGGGGAAGAGGTCTAGAGCCGATGTCACCTCCTTGGGAGCCAAAGCGTAACTGACATTTCTTGCTTTTCGATTTAACACCAAGCTTCAGTTTCTCTCTGATTGGTTGAGATATGATCACATGGTGTTTTCCTATTGGTTGACCTACTTAGTGGTTCCTCCCTAATTGGCCGGCGGCTCTCCTTGATGAAAGATGGCCTGCCTGGTATATCCGATTTCGTCAGGAAGTATTGGGTATCTTGACGCTTATAGCTTCGACGGATATTAGATACGTCCTGTTTTTGCCGGAAGTATTGAGTGCATCTTGGCTAAAATAACTTCTGCGGTCACTAGAGACGTCCGGTCTCTGCCCCTGCAATGTTGACACAGGGGTGCCAAAATAGTCGTGCCAGCTTTAGTCTTACTTCCTATATCTTTTGTTACTTTCTTTCCTCCAGTTACCTT
The DNA here is from genome assembly GCA_030710605.1 of Cordylochernes scorpioides. Lineage (NCBI taxonomy): Eukaryota > Metazoa > Arthropoda > Arachnida > Pseudoscorpiones > Chernetidae > Cordylochernes > Cordylochernes scorpioides. The sequence goes on along the minus strand of CP092875.1, from coordinate 47,070,694 downwards.
GTTCTTTATTAAGTCTTTGAAAATCATACATGATATATACATAGTGGGTCGGGGTTGCATTTAATTATATACAAATTATGACAGATGCGCCCCCTACATGTGAAGAATTCAAGAAGGGGTTAGCCTGAGAGAATTCTGTAAAGTGAAAAATAATTTTGTGGGAAAATTAGTTGTGGGTATGGAGGGGCTATATACAAACATTGCTGGTAATATAAAAGTAAAATAGAATGGTGTTGATGATATAGGTTGAGTATAATTAATAGAAATCAAAAATTTTTAATTGTAAGAAATCAAGGAATGTTATGGTACATAGTGGATTAAAAGAAAAGAAAATGCGCCTAAACGAATTCTACTCGAGTTAAGAAATGAATTCGAGGGGGTTCTATTTAGGCTTTGAAATCAAAATAAAAATAATATAAAAATAGTTGAATGAAATCAAAATTGAATGTGTTTGGTTGAATGGTGAGAAAAAAAAAAAGAAAAATGCCTAACCATATTCTAGCTCGAAATTGGGAATGAAATCGAAGGAATTCTATTAGGTCTTTTGAGAAATCAAAAATAAAAAAAATAAAAAGTTGGAAGAAATCAAAGTGAATGCTTGGTGCGTGGTGAGAAAAAAAGGAAAAATGCCTAATTACTTTTTTGCTTGAATTTTGGAAAGGAATTCGAGGAAATTTCATAAGGTCTTTTGAGAAATCAAAGTAAAATAAAAATAAAAAGTTGGAAGAAATCAAAGTGAATGCTTGGTGCGTGGTGAGAAAAAAAAGGAAAAATGCCTAATTATATTCTAGCTCGGAATTGGGAATGGAGACCGAGGGAATTCTATTAGGTCTTTTGAGAAATCAAAAATAAAAATAAAATAAAAGTTTTTTGAGCGAAATCAAAGTAGAGTGCTTGGAAAAAAGAAAAATGAAAAATAAAAGATTTCAACAACAAAGGGTGATTTAATGTTTTTAGTTTAATCGAAAGTCAGTGAGTTTTCGTTGATAATTGAGTTGTGGCAATATAAGTCAAGTGGTAAATAGAATGATAATTGATAAATGAAAATGATAATATAAACTAATTGGTAAATAAAATGATAGTTAATGATTAAAATTGATAATAAGTTGAATAAATTGCTAAATTGATTAAATATTTAAATTTTAATTGAGAGAAAATAATGAAAATGATTGATATGAAAAATAAGGTGTATTGGTTGGAACCCTTTGGTATCTACATGCCCTGATCTACATGTATTGGTTGCTCCATTTTGCCCTATAAATGTTTTACTTGCTCAATTATGCCCTATAAATTTTTTGTCTCGTCTGTAGCGACACTTAGGTGACAAACGTGATTCTAGTCCTCAAGTGCGTTTATGTTGTGTGTACAGGAGACATGGAAATCTATATAACCTTTATGTGTAATTTTTTGTCTTTGTGTGTGTGTTGTGAAAAAATGTTAGAAGTCTGTTGTGTAAGCGATGTGTGAGTTAGTTCTAGGTGTTGTTTCGTGGATGTGGAGTTGGGTGGTAAAAATCGATATGTAGACTCGAACTGGAATCCAAAAAATCGGTGGCATAGAGAAATCTGTGGCCGGGGAGAGCGGTGACCTAATTTGGATGAGCGGGGCTTTGTAATGAGACGCCGGAAGCGGGACTCGGGGACGCGAGGTCCGGTCTAAACTTATCCACCCCCTGTTTGCGTAATTGGAGTCATAGCGACGTCCTTATTTCTTCGCGGGAAGATATCTGCCTTGCTTCTACGTTTCTTGTCGGCCTAATTGTTTTTTATAATTGAATCTTTTACTTTCGGCATTGGTTGCGTTGTGTGTATGATATGTTTCGTGTACGAAATTTTGTTTTGTTTGTGGGTTTTACTTGTTTGACGATGTCTTGTGTCATGTGTTATGGTCTGCCAATACATTGTGAAGAGATAAGTTGGTATAATTTCGGCATTATTTGTATTTTGAAAATCCGGACGTTGTATCCATTTATTAAATCGAATGGTCGTTGTGACTTTAGTAAAAAATGCTATTCAGTGGCATTAGGGTGGAATTGAGTGAAAAATGAGGCTTACGACGTGAACACGCTTTGAGTGAGAGACGTGTCACAGGCTTGGTGAAAGGCGTCTGTGGCCTGAAGTGAAAAAGTTTTGTGGGTGACCTGTGACACGAATCGAAAAAAAAAAAAATTGTGAATGAAAAGGTGTCACGCGAAATCCTTGTTTGTACAAAATTTTACCTGTTCTCACTATGAACAACAAATTTATTAAAGTCATATATCGAAATTTCTATTGTTAGAGTATATGGTACCTTTTAAGGTGAACATTTTTTTGTGTTTTGGGTAGACGAGATGATTGTTACTAACGACGGTGCATGCGTTTGTTTGTGGTTGTCGTCTTTTGGCGCGAGTGTCGTGCTTGTTGGGCGGGTTGTGCGTGTTTGCTAGCGTGAAAACCGTCCTTTGGATGGATGTTGTCGGTGTATTGTTGTTGCGAATGTTGTGATTGTTGCTAAATACGTTTGTGGGATTGTTGTGAGGTACATTTTTATGGCGTGGCGTCGTATGGTCATGCATAGATTTTGTGTGGTAAGTGTGTGAGCTGTACTGACACGTTTTTTTTGGGCATGGTGAGGGTTGAAACCGTTGTGGCTTGTATTTGAGGGCATATAGTACTGATAATTGGGTTGAGTGATAAACATGGTGGTGGGGTCAATGAATGCAGGTAAGGGTTGTCCTGTGTGACAAATTTGATTGCAGTGCAAGTCCTTTCGGACAGGTTTGGTCTAGCCCGTGCGTGCATTCATTGAGTACAAAGGTTAGATATGGTTAAAGGGGTAGGTAGGTTAGATAGAAGTTCAAAGTCAATTCCTTGACGGCATAGGGTGGGTGCCTACCTCAGTTCAACAGGTCTCCTTTGGGACGCCTTGGTTTGGAGTGGTTGGCTTGGGGCTCGGGACTGCTCGCACCGTCCGCGAAATTGAAGTAAAGTCCGGTACTGGAAGATCATTTTGGGATCGTTTGGGCTGTCCCGGATCGCGCGGATTGGTTTCGGGGACTGTGTATGGCATGGCGGTGGTTGAATCCTCGGTGGTCGGTGTCTGGTCTTGGTGACACTCGCCTGGGGTTGGTGGGGGTTGTGTCCGTCGTCCTCCCCGGGGAATGGTGCTCCGGAATTCCGTCTCACTTTGTGGGGCGTTGACACGTCGGATGGCCACGGTCATCTGCCATATGATGGCCGCTAGAAGGCGCCTGGTCGCTTCTCTTCTTGTCCGCTTCTTTTCCGCTGGTTTTGTCATTGCCTTTTGATTTGCTGGTGTCTGGGCTAATTTCCATCTTGATCCTGATTAAGTTCCATAATCTTTATCCTGTCGACTTAACCGTTCTGTGGCAATATCGTTGCGGGGTTTCTTATTGTTGGATGCGAATGGTGAGATTTGGTTGAAGCGCAGCCGTTTGAGTGGAAGTTGCAGCATACAGTTAGGAATAATCAGGACACGTGATTGAGTTTGAAAATAAAGGCAACGGGTTGGAGGAAAGAAAGTTTGATAAGAGCTGAGCGATTTGACTTATTAATTAACTGATCACATGGCGGTGATTGTACTTAGCTGTGGGATGAGCAGAGGGGAAGAGGTCTAGAGCCGATGTCACCTCCTTGGGAGCCAAAGCGTAACTGACATTTCTTGCTTTTCGATTTAACACCAAGCTTCAGTTTCTCTCTGATTGGTTGAGATATGATCACATGGTGTTTTCCTATTGGTTGACCTACTTAGTGGTTCCTCCCTAATTGGCCGGCGGCTCTCCTTGATGAAAGATGGCCTGCCTGGTATATCCGATTTCGTCAGGAAGTATTGGGTATCTTGACGCTTATAGCTTCGACGGATATTAGATACGTCCTGTTTTTGCCGGAAGTATTGAGTGCATCTTGGCTAAAATAACTTCTGCGGTCACTAGAGACGTCCGGTCTCTGCCCCTGCAATGTTGACACAGGGGTGCCAAAATAGTCGTGCCAGCTTTAGTCTTACTTCCTATATCTTTTGTTACTTTCTTTCCTCCAGTTACCTTGTTCTTTATTAAGTCTTTGAAAATCATACATGATATATACATAGTGGGTCGGGGTTGCATTTAATTATATACAAATTATGACATATATGGAGTTTCTTATATATCCTGCATATACTATTGAGTAAGGTAAATAAGTGCTTTGAAAGAAATATGGACATAGAACTTCAGGATTCTATAACTGTTGAAATGTACACCCAAATTAGGGATTTAAAGAATATGGGTTTTTGCTGATGATTTAACATTTTCCCGTAAAAATGGAGTTTTGTTGAGCCTTCACATGACACATCCCACCATTACAGGGTTTGGATGGCGATATTCTTAAGCTTTTGTCTTGTCCCTTTAACATATTTTCTGCAGCTTTGGCGGCTGAAAGGCTGCTGTATTTCGTTCATCTGTAAAGAGTTTTACTCGGGAGCAGTTCGCCGCCTCTGTGCTTCTTTTCAAATATTTGAGAAGTAAATCTTTCTTGTTCAATCGTGGCATTGATATCTTTGACACACTCATTTCTCGAGCCTATTATTTATTGTTCTCTGGCCGGACTTGTCTTGATATCTCGCTCTTACACGCTCAGCAGTTATCACAATCGACGTTCTGGTTGTGCGAACCATTCTACGAGATCAATGTATACGGTACCATACACCAAAATTTGGCTCATAAATAAATCTTGGGTCTCCTGTTTTTACAAGGCAGTTATTGCAATTCGAGGTTCCAAACACCTTGTTCGTTAAGCAATTACCGAACACACAAATGACGAACAAAAATAAGTTTTTTTTTCTACGGGCACTGAATACATATTTGGATATTTCAAATCTATTTTTATCATTTAACAAACTCTCGATATTCAAATATGTATCTTATTTTTAGTCAATTAACAGTGGAATAGAGATATGTAATATTTTAAAAGCAACATTTTAAGCGAGTTAACGATTATATAACGACCTTCAACACCCATTCGTTGAACGAGCCATATATCGTTCTAATTACTTTCTAAAAATTAGAAAATAGCTTTTATAAAAGAATATAAAATCTTTAAGAAATATTGAAAATAATGTATAAATTTAAGTCGAATATTTCTATTTCTATTTAATGCTGAAACAACTCGCCCTATTTAACTCTCTTCTATTTTAAATTCGAATATAATTTTTTTACAATAGAACTCGAGCTTACCGAGAAAAAAAAACATTATGATGTCGGAATAACTATCATTGTCATATTGAAATATTACGTCTACTTATATTTCCCAGGTAGGCCTGCCGTTCGAGGATGGACGGAGTCCAAGTCGAATAGATTCCTGAGAAGGTGTCCAACACAAATATTAGAGTTGAAAAAGGAAATCTTCAATTTCCTGTGGCGCCTTCCTTGGTTTCATTTGACTGGATCCTCAGCCAAGTTTCCCTACCTCGCTCTCTCTTCAAGTATTACCTCTATGTACGTATATATGGATATATCTATCATTCTAGATGGAAGAAAATTAGCCTTTTATTATTTTATTTTCGACACAAACTGATTATTTACGTATTGTGAGCAAGCGTCTTTTAAAATGATATACATATATGTAATAATGTAAATTGATATGTGGAAATATGAACATACCAGTGGTTAACACAAAGCAATAAGTGGTTAGTGGCGACAAGAAGACTAGGTCTGTAGAAAAAGACGTACTGACAAGGCTCCAAAAATCAGACTGCCCAGTATGGTCGCATCTCCTTTGAACTTTTCCTCCCTAATATCTTCTAACAGCCCCGGCTCTGAAGTTCCCCCCCCTACCGAGGATAAAGGTCGGACCTTTCCTGTTCCCTGTTTTCCTGTTGCGAAGTTATATGGCGCCAGGTTGTCGAAGCTATATCTGGGGACGTCAGCCTTTCTTCAACTTTATTAGTTTCACGGGGATGACTTTGATTTTTCACAATATTTGTAAAAATACAAGCTACATGCTGGCCGGTTTAAAGATCAAGCCGAAGGAAGATTCGACCATCAAAGATACATAAACAGAAAGTGATTATTTAAAAATCGGAAGTCTAATGCATTTATGGTGTTTAACCTTGGAATGACTCGTATTCCTATCAACTATTCAAAGTTATTAAAACTATTTATATACGCAATTTGATATTTTTCTATTCTAAAACGAACCATTCGAAGGACCAATAATCGCAAATAGTTTAGAATTTAATAGAGATGGCTCACTTCTACATGTAGTTGGGTATTAAACATTTGAAATTATTCTTCGCGCAGAGATCTACCTGTTTATTCACTAAAAATCTTTGGGTGTCTCTTCATATAAAGTTTATATAGGTATTTTCACCCAGAGAATAGTCTGAATGGCATCAATAAAGTAATAATTGGTTAATTCACGTACAGAGACTTGAGTTAGAAGAACAAAATTAAAGAAACATTGGCGCCATCAATCTGTGCTAATCAACCTGATATATGAACCTTACCACCAACCCGGCTTCTCTTGAAGGTGTTGGATCGAATCGAAGGCTATTTAGTCCATGTTAGGGTAACACTGGATTCTTCTCTTAACTTCACGCAATATTTTCAAAACTCAACAAATGTCAGCATCGAGGCGTTATTGCTACTCTCCAACGCCGCTTGTACAAGACTCGGCTCCATATTGCGGCAGCTAAAAGATTCAGTAGGACAAAAAGTGTCTAGAAATGGGACAAAAATTAGAAAGGTGACAGTCGTTTCGTGACACCGTGATGACATTCCTCCTTCTAGCGTGAGAGACGCGGCGTCTATTTACAAACTCCGTGGGGGGACATTCATTCCACAACTTTCTTTACCAGGAAAAAAAATCGATTTTTTAATAGGTTTTAATAAGCTTTAAAAATTCCATTAATAAATTAGCTTTTTTTCTATTTTTTCCTATAATAGCGGGGTAGAGATAATGGGCTGTTGTTGTAGTGCTAGGGATGCCAAGCAGAATTAGCCCTTCATTAGAGAATCCCTTCTGCCTCGCAGAATTTTTAATATCAACACCCACGGATCTGAATAAGCGAAAATTGTGCCTCGTCATAGCTACACCTTTTTTGGGCCATTTAAATGAACATTCCATTAGGAAGACAGGCTTACAAGTCAATATTACTGTGATATCGTTTCCATTTCTTCAAGAATTTTTCTGAAGCAACACGGATTAAAGGAATAAGTTGTTAAATATCGAGAAAGGTTTGTTTAGAAAGAAGGAATCATATATCGCCGCAACTCTTTTTTATTAACGCGATAAAAGAAGCTTTCGGGCAAGCCCTTCTTCAGCTAATTATAGTGTACAAACAAGGAGAGATTATATATCGTTTTTAATATAAACAAAATATATTTTTTTTTATTTTTATTTTGTTTATATTAAAAACGATATATAATATCTCCTTGTTTGTACACTATAATTAGCTGAAGAAGGGCTTGCCCGAAAGCTTCTTTTATCGCGTTAATAAAAAAGAGTTGCGGCGATATATGATTCCTTCTTTCTAATTTGTTCGAAATCCGCAAACCGTTTACCATGAAAGGTTTGTTTATCAAGAATATAAATGACAGTTAAATGTGTGAAATTTGATAGTATTTTATTCCATATATTATCATTGATTAAATAATAAACCTTCGTTATTTCTCAAAACATTTTAAAATGTTTAATAATCAATGTCAAAGTATTTTACAAGTTGGTAGATATTTCCATGAACAAATTGTTTCTGGCTGCGAGCGTAGAGCATAACGCCTGCCTTTTTGACCCCTCCATCAGTCCTCTACAATGTCTAAATTATCAATCATTTCGTTACGGCTTATAGTAACATTTTGTTCATGTTGCGATATCTGCAATGTGAAGGCCACGTCGGTTGTTGGCAATTACGGGAGGTCAGACTACATCGATATTTCTCTGGATAGCTGATGGCTAATATCTTGGTTTTCCAATGGATAGTTAGCAAAGTTTCGCCCATCGGATTTCGAAACGTAGATATGGCATCATGCCTTGCTCTGATGTTCAGGTTCTGGTTGGTTGAAATGAGAGCAGCAAAGATCCATGTAGAGACCCCTATTTTTAGTTTCAACCTTTGTAGAAATTTCACACACTCCATATTTTAGTTCATAAATCAACTTGCATCATTCCCATTTTGTTTAACATATATTGTGCCGAAATTACACCATGGAGGAAATAGTGATGCGATCCATGACTGGAGTCCGTACTTATGGATATCCATACAATGTTATTCACGTTGTTTATATGTTATACATTTCAATATATATTTCTGCTCTAGAGTCTCTCACGTGGTTACTTTCTTGGCCTGTCCATGATGAGAATCATCTGCCATAGGAATTATCGTTTAAACATTTCGAACTTCAATATTTAATACAATATAATATAATGCGGCTTGTGATTGTAAAACGACATTTGAAAATTATCCCGCATGAGTTTCTTTTGAACGAATTTCATTTTTCCGTTTATCATTACTCTTCACAATTCATCCTTTCATACCTCATCCCTAAGATTAGAAATAATCGTTATTTCTCCTTTAAAATATTTTCGATTTTTCGTTCAAAAGAAACTCATACGGGATAATTTTCAAATGTCGTTTTACAACTCCAATTTTGTTGGAGTGACAAACTCTGTGCTAATGTATGCTTACATTATTTTGAGAGATTTCAAAAAATATTATGCCATATTCACATATTAGTGCTTCATTTGATATGGGGAAAGTAGAGCGTCCGTCGTTGAATGCCGACACTTCATGATTAAATGTCCTATAGACACATTACAGAGAAAATACACATTATATTATAATTACACAATATATATTTCTATACATTTCTATATACATAATATGTGACCCTCTTTATATGTGAAAAAGATATTTGGATGAATTTTCTTCTAACCCCTTTTAAATCTATAATATTTCATCTATGCCACACATTCACAGAAGGAATATTTATTTAGATATATTTAAACGCCCTTTTTAAAGAGTCATTTAACACACACATATTGGTACAATTAAATTAACTTAAAGATTTTTTCACATACACACAACAACACACAACACAATTTAAAGAAATATGAGTAAGGTACGAATTATAATTTTTAAAACTATCAAAATCGGTGGTAAATGGTTAGTAAAGCAGCAAAATTGGTTTACAAAAACTTCTTCTTCTTTTAGCGAAAACATTGACCAGATATTTTTTAGCATACGACTTAACTTACAAGCAGAGGCAAAAACATTAAAGGAGAGAAACTATATATATATTTTTAAATATTGTTCCAAAAAATATTATATATATTTAACACACACATTTAAGTTTATGGTGCAAAAATTGATAAGAGGAGGTAATCCCTTAGAATATTTTGAGAAAATTTTGTTTTTCCTATATAGATCCAGGTACGATTTATATATATATTAATAGTAAAATATTTTTGGAAAATAGAGAAAAGTAAAATATTAAGAAATACAGATTTTGAATTTAACTTTGAGTTAGAACATCAAGCTAATTCTCTATCGAATAATACCGTTAAAAGAATTTCAAAATTTATATAATTTGTTATTTATTTTAAACATGTGAGGTTTGTTTTTGATCTATGTAAATATATATAAATATATTTGATATATATAAAAGTTGAACATAAATACATATTATAAAATTTTATTAAACCATATATATATATATCATTACCCCAGAGGGATGAGCAAAGAACTTGTTCCTGGAGGGTCATCTCGACATCTCCTCCTTCATCCCCAGCAAACTATTTATTTACCAAACGATGCCCTCCCTCCAAAACGCTCTCTATTGGCCAAATTGAGTTTGCGCTGGCCGATAATCACTTATGTAAACTTGGCCTGATTTCTAATTTAATTCAGGACTTTTAGCATTCGCCAAGTTTTGACATCTATTTAATGTCCAATTAATAGGTTCGTTTCATCGTTGATAATTAAATTGGGGAAGAAATGAAGTTGTAGACTTCATTATCGACTAAAGTTTCCCTTCTTCATTCTTGTCGATATTCTAGATATAAAATTATTGGGAGAATATTTAATTAATTCTATTTTAGCCACATTGTGTGTTGCTTGGGAGTAGAGCCGATCTGACTGGTTGTTTGTTCGAGAACAGAGCGTCTAGCATATAAGAGATATTTTTGATAGTAAACGTGGTAGTTTATAATCCAGTGAGAATTCGCCGCATGATACGGTTAGTTGGCGTTCCACGCTCAAAAACCCGGGTAAACGGTATAATTCAACCGGGTAGGTATCGCTATATGCGTAAATCTGGCAATAGAGAGATTGTGGAAAATAATTAATATTAAGAAATGATGTGCTCAGACAGTCATATAAAAAAGAACATAACGCTATTTCAGCAACTAGCCAAGTTTTTAAAATCTTTTTTTCTCTCAAGTAAAAAATAAAACATCTAAATAACCCTATAATTTTTTATTTAACTGCCTTTTTCATATCGGGTGGATACCTGTGAATAATTAAATGGACCCTTTTGAAAGAATATCTGTGTAAAATTTAATAAAATACACTTCTGAAAGAAAACCATCTGAATTATGTTTGAATTTGATTAACAGAAAATTCTAAAGAAAAAAAAAACAAGAGAAATCGTATCAAAGATGTAGCTTTTATAAAAGACCTATACTTGTATAGATAATGGTGCGAATATTCCAATGCTTTAAGCTCTCTAAGTTTGATATCGATTTTACCTTAATAAAATACGCCTTCAATGATACCTGCATCAAACTTTGGACCGAAGGAATTAAGAATGAAATAAAGAAATGTCGAAATCATCTGATCAAGCTTGTATGTAAATGCAAAAGAAATTTACGAATTTAAAAGGAAGTATCGAAATGGAAATATACCTTACATGTCGTATACATGCACTCTACCGAGTTTGTAAGAAAATTCCTATATGTATCATATGGAATATGATTCTAATTTTAAGAAAATTATTGAAATCATTCTTTGCTTATGAGCTTATAGCTTATAAGCTTATAAGAATTGAAAAATTACCTTTACCAAAGGTGAATAACTTGGTTAAAACCAGTAAAATGCTTATTTACTTTATTTTGAAAATCGGTGAATGAAGATAATTATACTGAAAATATAAATATTTGATTATGAACTGTTGAACTAGAAGAACTGTTCTGGAAAATGTATTTTCTTTTAAGCATCTTTTTGCATTATGAAATTAGAATCGTCATTGGATTGAATGAAGAACTTGGAAATAATTTCGTTGATAAAAGTCATGTAAACTAAAGAACTTGAATTTAAATATATAAAGATTTCTCAGTTCTCTCATTGGATTATTGAATAAATTTCAACTTGAAATAAAAGAAAATGCCCATGCAAAATTAACTAGGGTAGATGTGGAGAGAATTTATCCACGTATATGAACATTTTATATAAATGATAGAAGGTAAAATTTTACTCTCCAGAAAATAGTGAGAGTGAAAATAAAATTTAATATTATGGCTTTTCATTTTAATAAATTATTTTATATTTTTCGATATTTTAAATTATTTATATAGGCATTTTATAAAATTGTATATTATATATTATATTAATAAATATAATTAAAAATGTTCCCTAAATTATTTATAAGAGCAATAAATTGGTTTCCAAATAGTTTTATATAGATACTAATATTTGAGACTTTTCTTTGACAACTTTGCAACCAAAGTCCGCCTTTTATTATCATCTTTGTCTATAGGTTTAGTGTTGTTAAGTTCATTGCAGTCATTAAAATCATCTAACTATCCCCCGACCCCTCTGTCTTCTAAATTCTACCTTGAAGTGTTAGTCGGAAATATAGAAACGGGGGAGGGGTGTTGGAGCAATGACTTCAACAACTTCGAACGAATCCCGCATGCATCAACATTTTCCTGATTCAATGTCTTCCCCCCCCCCCCCCGAACCCCACCACCGAGTTCAAATAATCAAACCGAACTCTGGTTCCTGATAGTTTGCAAAGTCAAACTGCTCAAAACATGTGTTTATTTGTGGTAAACTTACAGTTAAGGGCAGATGCTTACCATGCTTATCATGGTCTGTTCCATGTATATGTGAAATAAATAGAAAAAAAAAAGATAAACGGTCTACTCTCGGACAATAAGAGGTCCCAAATAGGAAGTTCTACGTTGTATTCGAATTTCGAGCGAGAAGCTGCTACCAGGATTTCACTCAACTCTCTCTACCATTGGCCGGTAGATCACAATGTCAGATTTCATCATATAAGTTATTTCACCATTTGACCAACATCACTTGTCTATAAAGTTTTGTCCCCCTTGTTTAGAAAAGGATACATTGTTAAAATGTTGACTTTATATTCTGACATTTGAAGTCCTGATAATTGGACAAATATATTACAATGTCGTACGGATTGTAGATAAATTTAAAATATTGAATTGTTCCATCCTTTTTGAAGTTTCAATTTATGTTAAAAATTTGAGCATAAATTCCCTTTTTTTTTCAAATTCAAATGTACATACTGTACTCAATTTTGAAAATATTTAATATCGAAAGTTGAGGTTTTCTCAAGTTTTCAACCAAAACAGATTATTAGCAACAGTGTTGGATTCTTTAATAATAAAACACGATCAGGTATCGTTCAACGACAGAATTCCCCAAACCTACTGTCCTGAGATTGGTGTAAGAACTTGAGAAGGTTCTGAGCCAACCAAAACCTGTGGCTTATTAAATTGTATAGTGTTCGCTAAGAAACTTATTTTTCTTGAAATCTTCTTTTATCAATGACTAGAGGAAAGTGACATCTAACAAAGACATTTCACCCACGGAACATACTCAGTGAATTGTAAAATAAAAGAAAGCAATAAAAATCACGAGGGGATTGAATTTCTCAACTCAGCTCGTAATATCTTTTCTTGGTAAAAAGTGGCGTGGAAGAACAATTCTCAACCCTTCCAGGTATATAAATAAATAAATAAATACGTTCCTGGAGGTAAATAATTCCGATGTCACAGAAATCTATTTTTTAGGATGAAATTGTAATTACAGGTCTCAAAAATTCCATTAAACCTGAAATCCACCTTTAGCGGATTGTTGTGGGAATGTCGCAGGAAACAATTACACTATCCGCTCTGTCTACTAGTGGACGACCCTTCATTTTAAATATTAAAACCCCATTAATTTCTGCGTATTTACACTCCCGACTTTCCATGGAACAACATAAAAAGTATTCGGAAAGAATATCCATATTTAATGTGCCCCATACATAAATATATATTTATATATGCACCGTATATATGTACGACATGTTCATTTATTCGTATACTTGTTAATTCTTATTTCGTGTTAATTAGTATAGATGGATCCGCGTCCTAACAAATATTTTTGCTATTTATTTTAATATAAACTTTAGTTAATTAATATATTTTTTACTTCAGATTCAGTTGTTAAAAATATCGGTTTATATTATATATATGTGTAGTACAATCTCACTTGTCATATTTATTTATTTCCAAACACTCGCCTTTTCCTGTATATATATTTTCGTGTATATATTCAAACTATTTTATATACAAGCTTTCAAAATATTAGATAGAGATTGAAAAAAATTAAATTTACATTTTAAAGTAATATTTTAACAAATAAGAAAGTATTGATATTTACATTTTAAATAAAATATTTTTATAGTATTTGTGTGTGTATGTTCCCATTAATAATATTTAATATAAATGTATATACTGTATATAAATTATATAATCTAAAATGCAATTATTTTATTTTTTAAAAACCTATATTTTATTCTCATTCATTGATTGTTCTACATTTTTTTACCATAGATTTTGAATATTCCACTTTGAATATTTGTTGTAAATATGTAAAGTTAACCTATCTTTTTTTTTTTAAATCACGAATATAGAATTCATTTTATAAAATCTATATTGCTGTGACAAATAATATTATGTATAATTTGCTTCTCTCTCTCAAGTAATTCGAAAATAAAACTGCTTGATGGGTAAATTATTTATTTCCTAATTTATCACGACTGCACCTCCAATTCTATCATTTTTCAACAACAAAACAAAATATTCATAACATATATATAACTTGTATAAATGTATAAATTTTAATATAATATTTAATATATTATAATGCTTAACTACTTAATTAATGATGGAAACATTATTTACAACTATCAAATTATACAAATTAAACTTTTCAATTCATTAATCCACGGTAGTTGAGAGAGAGTCTACACAAACCTAATCAAATTTTAATTATTTTTAATAACTGGAGACCATTTGGTTTAAATTGAAACTGTTCATTTAACATCGTTCTCTTAGCTCTGCAACAAGTGAGTACCGAGGTAAAATGTGCTCTGGGTTGTGATCTACTTGGTTGCATAGGCATCGTGAATAATCTAATCAACCAATTATAAATAAGTATGCTTCAAAGTTACCATGACCCGTAAAAAATGCAAATTTTATATAAAATTTGGTCATTTTGATTCATAAAAAATTATCTGAGAAATTATTATTAGAATCTTCATAGTATTTTTGTAATTTTTCATTCATAAAGATATATCTTTACTTTACACACTATAATCTATTTCAACTTTACTTAACTTTACAACTACTCTCGTAAGTACGATACGTTAGCGCGCCATCTGTTTTGACATTTCTAAACTATTATAGACGCCTATGATTCTTTTAAAATTAAAAAAATATCTACTGTCCTTACTGCAATGGACACCAGGCCCTTATATTAATTTTACATTGCAGTAAGGACAGTAGATAATTTTTAAAAGAGCTTTAAGTACATTTAACCGAATACAATCCGTAACTTCAAATATTCTTGCAAGGATATGTGTTAAGTTCGATGAAGTTGTATTGTAAATATGTATACAGTATTTGAGAATCTTATACTGTAATGAGTACTATTTGATTTTAGACCTCTTATTTATATACTAGACGAATGGCCCGGGCAACGCCCGGGGTTTACCCGAGTGCGAATATATTTTAAAAACGTTGTCTTGGGTGGTCGCTATTGACAGGGTGGTCTGTATAGACAGGTGGATGTATCACACAGCTGATAACAGGGTTGTCTAGAGTGGTCGCTATAGACAGGGTGGTCTGTATAGACAGGTGGATGTAGCACACTGCTGATAACAGGGGTGTCTAGAGTGGCCGCTATAGACAGGGTGGTCTGTATAGACAGGTGGATGTAGCACACTGCTGATGACAGGGTTGTCTAGAGTGGCCGCTATAGACAGGTGTATGTATCGCACAGCTGATAACAGGGTTGTCTAGAGGGGGGCAGGGAGGCCACGTGTTCGCTGGCAGCCAATGGGCGCGCATTCTATCCGTGAGCTTCAGACATACAGACAAACAGACAGAATAAGGCAAATATATAAGTAGATGGGTATCATATTGTTGAACCATAGGTTATTGTGCCTTATTATAAGGTCTTATATGATTGTCTTCTATCCACACACACAATACCCACGAATATTCTGTTAATTCGAGGAGATATCCACTATCACTCTCTCTAGTTGTCTTGCAATAATATTGTCAATATAAAACATATAATTTGATTTTTACTTGTTTCGATGGTTCTTAAAAGTCAATTCCGATGTTGTTAAGGTTTCAACTGGTTCAATAAGTTTGCCATTCAAATTAATTATATCGTTTATACAATTGGATAAATATAAATCCTTTGTTTTTTCTGTCTTGATATTTCAAGTTTTTTTTTCTCACATCTCGCATTTATTTTACTTATTGAATTTTCAATTGTATTCTTGACATCATTTTTAAATCTGTATTCCAAAATATTAGCACTAGATCATCTGCATAACCAGTAATTTTGCTCTCAGATTCCTAAAAGTTGGTTAAAAGGTCATTCATTATAATATTCCAAATTGTCGTAGATAAGGGTCCTCTTTGTGGACATCCTTAATATTTCAGCTAATTCATACGTAGAATACCTAAATCTTATCTTTCGGTTAGTGAAGCAGATTTTCATAAGTTTTATTATTGGTGCAAGTATATTGCCTCGATAAGTCCTTCATCACCATTGGTCACCAGGTATTGTCAAAAGCTCCGCTAATATCAATTGCAATTATAGCCTATACTTCTTTGTTTTCTGTTATAAAATGGTGTGAATTATATCAGTTAATGTAATTATCGTTAATCGAGATTTTGTAAAACCATGTGTTAGCGATTACTGAATAGCTTAATTTCATCCAAGTATTTGATGACTTTATTGTTGATTATTTTTAAAAGATATTTAATAAAGATTTGAATTTAGACCTGAAGGTCTAAGCTACCTTAATCTTTGTGATCAATTCACAGTTTTACGCTGATTTACCCAGTTTTGGGATGAAGAGCGTATATTTTCTTTTCCATTAATAAGAGAAATAACTCATATCCAGGAACTTATCAAATATTTTTGTTAGTAATAACAGTACAAATTGTTTTTCGTGTATTATCACATTGTTTGAAATACATTATTTTCCCAGAAAACTCTTCGGGTTCAATCTACCAATAATAGTGTTTACTTCATTGATTGTATTATTGTTTTCTAATATATTGTTTTATAATATAAGTCTTGGATTCCAACATGCCGTCCTCCATTTGGTTAAGTTTCAATAAAATTCTAAACGATGGCATTGAAAGAGAGAGCCAGACTAGACATGCCATTTAAAGTAAAGTAGCTGACATCTATGAGGCCTTTCTGTCAGAACCCTGTACAATCGAGAACGTTAAGTTGAGGTTTATCCCGATAGATGGCGCAAACCACTATTAACGAGAGGCTTTCGTCATTCGACAACTCCAATATGGTGGGATTTGATACACAATGGCGTAGATGTATTCGTTGCTTAGCGTCTTCGTTTGCTGATCCTTTTTTAAAAGCCAAGTCGGTCGATTGGACCTTCGGATAAATGAGGATGATTGGTAATTGACCTCTAAATGATAGAGATCCATTGTGAACCTTAATTACAAAAACACATATAGGAAAGTTCTAACAGATGATTTGGTAGTTAGAGGCCCTAAGGAACAATTCCTGCTTTGTGAGAGAAGAAATGTGATATACCAGGTGGTTTATCCATAGATGTAGCTATTTACACATATGGTAACAATACATAATTCAACAGCGAGTGTCGAACAAAATGGAGGATCATCAATTCTCTTCTTTTATTATTTACATAACTGCTGCACTCTTGAAGATTAAGCCCCTCAGTGGAAATATGATATCAAATTCCAACCTTTGAATGGGAATATCTCGTATCATACGAGAAAATCTATGGCGTCGATAAAAATTTACACCTATTCTCTCTCTATCTTTATATATATGCACACAATAAGATCTATCCTATTGTAATATTGAATTCTATATAGAGTGTGTTTTGTAGCATATTGTATATACAGAGTCCAGGGTGAAAAGCCCTGTTTTGGGACTATTGAATAGAACTATACACGTGTGGCCACATGTTCTGTGTTGACTTGCCACTGGCAACTCCCGGACGGTGGCTGTCTTCTACGCGCCGTGCCATACACACGGTGGGGGTTCCAACATTTCCCACTCGACACGACTTATTCCATACCACATCTACCTAATTGGTGTTTGCAATTTTATAATTAAGATTGAATATTATTTTGCGCTATATTTATATTGTAGTGTAGAAAATTAGTCTTGGAATATTTTGAGATGTAAGCGTATTTATTGATGACGTCAGCACGACTTGTCGACAATTATCAACCAAACTATCTACAACTAGAGAATATCGAGCAAGCAAGCTAGGCAACTAAATGATTATTTTGAAATATAAAATAATAAATATGTTTCAAATATTTCATTGAATAATTAAATGAAATAATAAATATAAATTATATTTCTTCGTCACAATATATATATATATATTGATGCACACACAAACTTATTTTATATTTTTTGAAGATAGAGGTTGCTGTGCCTGACCGGCTTTTATATTTCATAAAATTAAGGATACTTCGGTAAGTAAGCTTATATATTAATTTTAATATTTATTTTTATAGAATTAATATTATTTGTGAGAAATATATTGAATTGGAGAAGAGATCTCATAATAATAGGATTTAGAAAATGGATAAGGAATGGTGAAACAGATTATTGTCGATGCCATGCTGCTACCTACCAGGAAATTATAGGCTGAATGTGGAGTTTTATTTACCAGAAAGTTCGCCAATACCGTCTATTGTGAATTATCAAGAAATAAACGAACCATGTAGGCGTTTTTGGTTGAAGGCCGTTGTCAGCTTGATGAAGACTGTATATTGAAGGATCCACCAAAGAGATCTGTGCCGTTTCACTTTAATCCCAGAGAAGAGTGCTAAAGACCCAAACGATATGCCCATTTTTAATATAAATATCCTTTGAAATACTATCCCGCATATGTTTCTTTTCAACGAAAAATCAAAATTTATTTCAAGAAGAAATAACGATTATTTCTAACCTTTTGGATGAGGTATGAAAGGGTGAATTGTGAAGAGCAATGATAAACGGAAAAATAAAAGTGTCCAGGGATGGGAATTATTGTATTATAAATATCCTTGTTGAAATACCCAATGTTTTAAAAACTTGTTCGATATTTAAACTATCTTCTTGGTTTGTTAAAAAATTATAATTTTTGAAGACAAGGGTTGAGAGTTTTTTAAATAAAATTTCAAACTTTTTATTTATTTCTACGCAAGATATTTGAGCCTCTGAAAGAATATTTTTTTAAAAAAGGTTTCCCGATTATTTTGACAATATAGGACCCGTATTTAATAAACTAAGGTATAAATAGCCAAATAAGACTTTGACCTCTTGCAAATATTGAACAACGTCTTTAGTTAGGATGTCGTGTACTCACAGATTTTTCTTTAATCATTCCTGACACTAAAATTAGATTTTATTTTACTATTTTAACCTTTCTAGAAATATTTTGAGATCATATAAATTTACAAATTTGCTTCAAATTGAATTTTTATTTGAATAAATATTACAAAATAACTATGTTAGCATATTATTTCGAGAGAGATGGAAAATTATTTGATATGTTATATGAATATAAAATAATAGGCTTAGTATTTATTTTTTCAAATATTTTTGTCTTTCACTTGAATGAATTACATTTTTTCAACTCTCTGAAGAGACTACACATCTCACTATTCCACGTTAAAAAGAATTGAAGTAAATTTGCTATCACGGAAATGCCTGCGTAGTAAAAAGCTGCCAGAACACCTTTCATGAGAAACTCCGAAACAATCGTCATTAAAAGTCATTGTTCAGCAAAATAAAATTGGCTCCTTCAAAATTATCTTCCAAGTTTACAACCAAATCTACAGAATCACTTGGTTAAAAGGTAAGCGTTTTTTTTAAAAGAATAACTCGAGCAGAAATTACAAGCAGAACTTCAAAACGATCAGACTCAAAGTTCCCAATGTTGAAAAGATATTGACTCATTCATATATTCTTCCAGATTCACAAAACCAGTCTACAGGAGAGATAAACAATTAATAAAAAAAAAGATAAAATCTCTAGAAAAATATTCGGGTCACAATTACAAACGGTGACGTTTATATACGTATCTACAACTTCGGATGACTCAATAGAAACTTTAATAAAAAAGGAAACCACAAGACAATCGGAATTTCCAAACCCAACTAGATATTTGGGGGAACCATTCAAAAACCATTGATAATGACGCTATAATAAAAGAACAAAAAAAAAACAGCTCCTGTTTGAAAAAGGAATAAAAAAGGATGTTTGTTGAAAATATCAAGTGATAATCGTACAGAATATAAAAGAAAAAAATCAATAGTCGAATATATTTTTTATTCAAGGAGCTAAAAGAATTGAAACACTACTTGAGAAAAGACATGGAAGCTGATAGCTATAAGGCAATAATCAAGAAAATGAATAGAAAAAAGATAATAAATAATAATGTCCTTTATATAAATGCAAGTGTTCGAAGATATTACGAAAATTATACCTTGAAAAAAATGCAAATTTACATTAAAAAATGTTTAACGAAACATTTCACTTATAAAGGAAGCTGCAATAATTTTTATTTAATGATTATTATAGAATGAATTTGAAGAATATGGTTAAATCATTCATTTAAAAATATCAGAAGATAAGAAACAATATTTTCCTAATTGAATCCAAATTTATTGTAATTTATATCAAAAGGTATTGTACTTTTATATAAATTTGAATAGTCTTAATTATATCTATTTTAAATATAAAAATGTACGTATTTAGTCTTCTAAGACAATTTTAACTGTTTAACAAATTTCACCTTTGACAATTGACAATTAAAATGATTTATTGACATCTTGCCAATACATGCACAGTCTGCACTATTTAAAAAAGATAATATGCATTATATACACTATTTACAATGAATATGGCGCCTCTGCCAGCGCTGCAGAGTTTGGTTGAGAATCTTCAGTGGGTCTCCAGCGACATCACGCATTTCATCTTTGATATTCATTTAGTTTTTTATAATGTAAAAATAGGAGTTTGTTCATATATATTTTCATATATCACGCGCCTTTATATTTTTTATATACCCTACTGGCCATTAAAAATACTACACCAGGAAGAACTTCAAATAGCTGAATGATTACATTGGTCAAATGCGTATATTGGGAATAACAAGTGCTTACATCTATATATACAGGGTGTACCAGGTAAATTGGGACTAACTTTGACAGTCCATAAAACAAAAACTACTTGAGATTAAAAACTTGTTTTTTTTATTACGTAGCCATATTCATGTAAAATGCAACAGTACATGTGTGCGCAGTGTAGTGATGAAGAGTAACCGAGAATTTGAAAATCGAGCTGCCATCATCGTTGCTCTGCGCGCCGGAAGGAGCCCCAAAGAGATAGTGGATTTTCTTAAGTTGCCCAAAACCACTATTTATCGTGTCAAGAAGCAGTTTGATGAGGCCGACAGTAACAAAGAGGGGATAGCTACAAGGAAAAAGCACTCGCGTCGATCGGACAGGGTAAGAGGCGAAGAATTTGTCAAAAATGTCAAGGAGAAGATTAATGGAAACCCTGGGAAGAGCATGAGGGCCATAGCCAAGGAAATGGACGTTGGCTCTATGACAATTGTCAGAACTATCCATGAGGACCTTGGTCTCAAGTCTTATGCCCTTCGGAAAGGTCAGTTTCTGACTGAGAATATGAAGAATAACAGAAAAGGAAAGGCTGCTGCCCTCCTCAACAACCTGAAACACGACTCTTTTGGCATGCTAAGGTTCTTCTCTGACGAAAAGAACTTTGACGTGGACCAAAAGGTAAATCCCAGGAATGATCGCTGGATCTGTAAAGACCCCTCAGAGATACCTGTCGTGATGCACACGAAATTTCCTGCCTCCGTAATGGTCCTTGGCGTTATCAGCAGTGAAGGTGATGTCATGCCTCCCCATTTCTTTGAGAAGGGCCTTAGGATGAACGCTGACACCTACATCAATGTTCTGGAGACCGTTGTGAAGCCTTGGATGGACATGGTGG
Source organism: Cordylochernes scorpioides (assembly GCA_030710605.1). NCBI lineage: Eukaryota > Metazoa > Arthropoda > Arachnida > Pseudoscorpiones > Chernetidae > Cordylochernes > Cordylochernes scorpioides. The sequence goes on along the minus strand of CP092875.1, from coordinate 47,049,169 downwards.
CCGCAGGAAGGAAGTATGTCTTCCAACAGGACTCAGCTCCAGCCCATAAGGCAAAAAAGACACAATCGTGGCTGACACTTAACGTCCCTAGTCACTGGGGTCCTGATATTTGGCCCCCTAATTCTCCAGATTGCAATCCCCTCGACTACTAAGTATGGGGCGTTGTTGAGAGAGATGTCAACAAAGCTCCTCATACCACCATCCAGTCTGTCAAGAAAGCAGTTCACACGGTGATGACCCAAATGGACAAGGTCATCGTCGCCAAGGCCTGTGCTTCATTCCGCACTCGCCTCGAGACTGTTGTAGCTAATAATGGAAACTACATTGAATAAATAAAAACTATATCCTTTTATCTACTACTGTGTCAAATTTCATTCGGATATTTTAATTTTTACTTGCAAAAAATTTCAGTTGAAATACCATTGTTGAAATTCCCAATTTACCTGGTACACCCTGTATATAAATTAATGTTTGTATGTTTGTCTGTTTGTTTGTTGGTCTGTATGCACGGTATACAAATTCGCAGTTCACTAATTCAAACCAAAATTTCCATACATAGGTAAAAAATAACGGGGATGACGATAGGCTATTTTAAAAAATATATAAATCAACTATTAAAACTATATATTCAAATTATTCTACTTAGCTCACGAGCAGCGCCCTCTAGAACGCGGGCGATCTGACAGCGGCGCGCGCCCATTGGCTGCCGGCGAGTACGTGACTTCCCTGCCCCCGCCCCCCCCCCCCCCCTCCGAGAAAATGTGATCGTCCAGCTGCCGGCCGGTTGGACAGTCCAAGTTTCCACCGACCAATTAGAGGGATCAAGAGGTCCTGGCGCGCGGGGGCAGAGTTGGTGACACAGAAAAAAGCCTCGCGGGTGACCTCCGGGAACTACGTCCATCTTCCATATGTAATATACATTTAATCGTGTATACCCGGGCGTTGCCCGGGTCATTCGTCTGGGTTTTAATAAATTCGAAGGTATTGCTCCTGACAAATCAGTACCCAGAAGAGAGTACCCATTGATTCAAACAGTAATTGTATGGTATGTACAGGTACAACTTCCCATACAGCTTCAACAGGATTTCACAGTTCATCTATAGTAGTGACTGGTGTGTGGTGACGAGACAGTCGCTCGACAACCATGACCAAACGTTTTATATTGGTGACAATCAGAAGAACGTGCTTACCAAAGCAGCGGCTAAACATATTCTGTATGTAGGAAGGTCCCTACAATACCCACAACATGCGGTTGTACATTATCCTGATGAAACGTAGTGTTTCCCAATCCTCGAATAAAAGGTAACGTCACGGTTCTTAATATATCGATATGTAACGGGAGCTGTTCAAATTTACGGGAATTTTAACTGTTATGCAAACAGGTTGTTGATGTATCTGCTTGATGTGAATACAGATAGTGTTTTTGGCGAGTTACTGAGCGCTCTGTGCGGACTATATCTACCGATGCATCTTTAGAGCAGCTCATCAATACCAACTTTCCGCAAAAATATATATGAAAATTTCTATTGGTGATATACACAAGTATATATTAATATATATATAAAGCACACACATATTCTTATATTGAGAAAAATATAGCTGCTGTCAAAATGCATAATAATCATTAGAACCCTTTTTTTTCAAAGTTTCCGATAATAACTTATTCCTCAGATATGGAGAGCTGGGCTTGAGAACTAATTTGTTGTCGTGTTCCTATGTGTAATTTTACCATCAATTTATCCTTTAAAAATTGGCTTTTATATCAAACCTCATTAGATACTAATGTTAAAGTAATATTTTATTTCTCCAAATAATAAATAGGATAAACCATGAAAATTATAGAAAGTGGTCAAATTCTATTACGAGTTTTGAGGACAATTCATCACACGCTAAGATAGCTGCTGAACACTTCTAAGGTGCCAGATTCCATTTAGTTACTAGAATTCACCAACAAAGTTTGGCTTGTACAAGTTAAAGGTAAACTAAATTAACATTTTAATTTTAAAAATGCGCTCAATGTGGGATTTGTCTCAAATCTAGGTTATCGACAGCATCTGCCACAATGCTGTATTCTATCAAAGAATTAAATAAAGGATGGGGAATTTATAAGGTTGTTCCCAAAGGTTCGTGTTTTTAAAACGTTGTTTCTCTTATTTCTTGGCGAATAATATTATTACGGCAAATACATAATAATACAAAATACAAATAATTTATTACTAATACAAAGACATTATACATAAAACGGTGAATAATATTGGTAATTCGATTTTTTACAAGTGATTACGAACCTTTGGGACAACCTTGTATAAAACTCACAGGGTGGAATGTCCCCGATATTGTGACTCTATATATAGCCTCTATTTAGTCACAGGAAGATATTCTCTGAAGAAATTGCTTCCAAATTTTTAAAAAAGAGCGCGGAGATTAAGAGCGGATTGGGAATCATTCAACCGATGAATTAGAGATAAATTTGACGAATAAAACGTCAGATGACTTCCTCACGTGCCATCGATTGTGGATTGGGATTAAATATGTGCGAGATTGCATTCTTTTAATTCTTGAACCATAATTGTAACTTTGCTGATGTGTTTGTTTGTTATTAGACCTTTCATTGCAATATTGGTTTTTGTTCCCATTCCCATTAACATTAAACTCTATCAACCTATTTTACTAAGTTCAAAATTATTTCTACCTGATGTGACCAGTCTTATGTCATCTAAAAATTATTTGAATATGTTTCTATAGGTTTTTCATGTTTTTTTTTTTCAAAAATAAATTAAAGTGTAACCATAAAATGTATTTACTTATTTAATCTCAAATGTCATCAATTTTCTTTTGTTGCCACAAGATAGGTATTCTAAATGTGAATTTTTCAATTATTAACGTGCAGAATATGCGAGTTTAAGCCTTCGAAGGCAACTAAAAAATAAAAATTCTATTCAGATAAAGATTCCTCAATTTTATAAAATTTATACTTTAATAAATTTTCAGGGAAATTCCCACATGAATCAAATAATTAGCTGAGCCGTCCGTAAAATTGAGGTTCGGTGGCAGGTAATTGTAACCAACTGGGAATCCTTCCAGAGCTTAATGAAAGCCTCAGGTCTTTAGCATGCCTCGTTATATTTTATTTTATATATATTTTGCTATATTCCACACAGAAATGTTCGCGTAGCATCTATATAAGCATAGAGTGTGTGAAACCTTCATACATACGAAAGATAATTCTGGATTATTCTAAACATTCTGTTATCAAAATTCGAAAATATTTTAAACGCGTAAGATTCTTTATGAAATTAAACAATTTCTACTGCCCTTACTGCAATGGAAAAATTAATGGGAGGGCTTGTTTAATTTCAAATAGAATCTTACGCTTTTAAAATAGTTTCAAATTTTGATAACAGATGGCGCGCTAGTGCATCATATTATAAACATTCTGTGTTTAACACCTTTATAATAGATAACTACAATATTTCACCACAAATAACAGCAACATTTCAAATATTGAACCAAGTATTGAGAAGAAATTAATAGTTTATAAAACGGTATATCTGAAGGTCTACATCAATATTTGCCATGACAGTCGTCCAATTAGCAGAAGTTGAATGTTGGTATAGCGACCTCTGATTGACCAGGGTAGCTGCCATATATTCCATTGTGAACTCCTATCTCCCCACAATTCTGTTTTTCAAAGTTCATGATGACAAAGTAAAACATGGTTATGATGAAATCAGATTTATTTTTCAAAAGGATGAAGTAACTTTCACATAAAGACCAAAAGGATTTCCGAAATCCTTCATAAGCTGTAGCGTGAAGACATCGCGTGTTTGATCAAAACACTCTCATAAGAAAATAATACCCAGAGAAGAGATATTGAATTTTTTAAAGAAAGATGAAATATCTTATTTTATTACAAAATATAGATTTTTAAAATTATAATTCCATATGATTTTCTGAATTTGAAAACGCCTTTTTCATATAGTTATTATCAATGAGGATTTCCTTTTAACTCAAACATGGAATGATTAAGAATGGGGCATCTTTTTATCGTGCAACTGAAAGTTGATGATGGCTTGCATGAGGTCTATTGGCCCTCGTCAACGTGGTTCAAGCTGTACCTTAACGACCAAAAAATCAAGAATGAGTATTCGGCCAATTCTGGAATAATTAAGAATCAATGAATAGTTGATATTTATTCAGATTGATGGCGCAAGCCATCAGTAACTTTCAGTTGCACGATAAGGAGATGCCCTTTTCTTAATTTTTCTACCCAAACTCTCCCAATATTTTTTTTATCGAAGTAAGGACAGTAGAAGTTTGATTTATTCGTGAAAAGAAACATTCGTGTCTTGGTGTTTTCATTTGTTATATATAGATTGCGCGTTATTGTTTCATATTAATTTCACATTTGTTCTATTTTTCTTACATAAAATAAAATGTTTTAGCGCTGTATTTAAGCTTGATTTTTAAATTTTCAAATTTGAGTAATCTTTAATGAAGGCGTAGAAAACTGACTTATTTGTGAAATTAAACATTCGCATCTTAGTGTTTTCATTTGTTATATATAGATGGCGTGTTATTGTTTCATATTAATTTAATATTTGTGCTATTTTTTAACATAAAATAAAATGTGTCAGCGCTGTCTTTATATTGGATTTTATATATTTTTAAAATTTGAGTAAGCCTTAGACACGGCGTATAGACCCGACACTTACCGTCCCTGTAAGTATAGACCCGCTGAGTTCTGTCATAGAAACTCCAATCAATGGCGGCTATTTATATCTCGAGGTAGCAGAAGATAGACCAAATAGTCCAGTAAGTGGAACAAATTTAAATCTACTTCAAGTCTGGACATGAAATGTTAAAAGAAATGTTTTTTTCTTCTTTACTTATCAAATCAGGAGGTGAGTGAAGTCAATATACTTGTATATATGAGCAATGGTCTTGTTACAAGGAATTCGCTAACGCTTTAAGTGCCATTCACGAAAACAAAATAGGTACTTAACGAGTAACAATATTGTTATTTTCAATTCGAATAAAAATTGAAGGTAACGACACGAATATATTTATTATTAGAACATGCAACACAAAATGTCCCAATACGACTGTATTTTGGTCATAGTAATGGTCATTTCGATAGCTAAACACCTCTTTAGAAGATTGTTAAGATTACATTTGATCCTTTGTGGATCTCATGTTATTAAAAGCCCTACCGAGACTGACACATTAGCCTAAGCTCAGTCTCCAGGTGGGCGCTTCTCAGTTTGCCTAAGTTGGTGTTGTGGTTTAATCACCGCCCTGATTCCGCTAGTGTGTAGAGACGGTCAATAGGCGACTTTAATTCTTAAAGATCAATAATCTAACTGCAAAATTTCCAGAGATAGAATGTTATTCAAATTTACAAATTAAGGCTTGAAATAGAAACAATTTATTAATTAAAGTTGAAATTGATAATGTACAAATTATTGATATGTTTAAAATTGTTTCAAAAGTTTGAATGTGTATGCCATATTTATATATGCACTTCTATTTGGGAAATATTGTCTTCGGCAACATAATATTTCAAATATCAAATACCTATGATAACAACATATGTATTGACTCTGCCATTTAAAATTTCCACTCACCTTATCGTCAATAATAAAATAGGTTTATTTCAAATTAATAAATAAAATATATATAAATGAGGAAAAGTAAGTATAAGTTTGAAAATAATGATATGATTCTATTTTGAAATGTAACTTTGATATGCCATTGGATTAGGATTCAGGGTGGAGGAAAATGCAAATGTGGAGATAGAGTGTGGGTAGTTTGAGAAGAGTTTAAAATTCCGAGGGAGAGGTAATCCGGCCTAATCCAGGGCCGTAATTAACGGTATTTAAGTCGGGATAGGACGTCTCATTATGGCGGCCAACTGGGTCCGATTGGATCTGGCGCCGAGTACAGGTGGAACTCTGCTACTGGCTCAATATAGATAATACTCCGGCCCCAATCTGTCGGCTGGATTTGTGGCAACATAAACACGACCTAGCCTACCGTTCCTGAGGGAATATGATACACGACCCAATCCACCTGTCCAGTGAAAGCCAATATACACACGATCCAATCCACCTGTCCAGTGAAAGCCAATATACACACGACCCAATCCACCTGTCCAGCGAAAGCCAATATACACACGATCCAATCCACCTGTCCAGCGAAAGCCAATATACACACGATCCAATCCATTTGTCCAGTGAAAGCCAATATACACACGATCCAATCCACCTGTCCAGTGAAAGCCAATATACACACGATCCAATCCACCTGTCCAGTGAAAACCAATATACACACGATCCAATCCACCTTTCCAGTGAAAGCCAATATACACACGATCCAATCCACCTGTCCAGTGAAAGCCAATATACACACGATCCAGCCCTCCGATCCAGTGAGAATCAACACACACGACCCAACCTACAGGAACAGCCTGTGACAACTCATGCAGCAAATATTTAAGTCAATATTTTTGGGGTATTATCGATAGAAAGAGATTAATCTTAAAGACATTTATAGAATAGTGTGCCGATATAAGTGTACACCTCTCTTATAGCACCCAATATATTCTACTTGATCTGAAAGGTGTTTCCGATGGATGCGCAAAGTGTCTGTTTGAAATCGGCGACGCTATAATATATATCATCTATATCTACTATATCTTGATGGAACAATCTATTGAATATTACTGAAAATATAAATAGATTTACTGAGAGAGTTTATCGTGGATCAATATCGAATTTATAATTGGAAATATTTGCTTTAATGTTGAAGTACTACTGTCCATCTAGTCCAACCTCTACCTGGAAAGATTATGCTACAACCAGACCTAAAAAAACTGAAAACAAAAGTTCGAAATGTTAGGCTAGGTCTAATGAGCCGTTTTTAGGTACATTCTTCAAGATGGTCTTTTTGCGAAACGACTTTTCAATTCTATCATGTCGGTGAGAATTCATAGGTGGAATACCTTGGTGCTTTCAAAATATGCTTGGCGAAATAACGTGATAGGAATCAACTTAGGAATTAAAGTATCGAAACACCTAGATAAACCATGCTTACATATGCTCACAGGTATCTAGTAGTTTTACTACGCTGAGAGACACAACTGCGGCAGGAGAACTCCCCAATAGAGCTGGGACCATCAAAAAAGGGTTCTAGAAACAAGAGAAGTGCTGTAAGCAAACTTGGAGTCCAATGAGCCGCTAATGGCACCTATTACCATTGATTTATTGGAGGTGTCGTTAGCGAGAGGTGACACAACTTCTTTGGTGGATCGCTCTTCATGGCACAACAACACTATATTGGATTCTTAATTAGGAATTTGCAGCTTTCTTAATGGCATTACACGTCATAACAACACTATTGGTTTCTTAATTAGGAATTTACAGCTTTCTTAATGGCATTACACGTCATAACAACACTATTGGTTTCTTAATTAGGAATTTACAGCTTTCTTAATGGCATTACACGTCATAACAACACTATTGGTTTCTTAATTAGGAATTTACAGCTTTCTTAATGGCATTACACGTCATAACAACACTATTGGTTTCTTAATTAGGAATTTACAGCTTTCTTAATGGCATTACACGTCATAACAACACTATTGGATTCTTAATTAGGAATTTGCAGCTTTCTTAATGGCATTACACGTCATAACAACACTATTGGTTTCTTAATTAGGAATTTACAGCTTTCTTAATGGCATTACACGTCATAACAACACTATTGGTTTCTTAATTAGGAATTTACAGCTTTCTTAATGGCATTACACGTCATAACAACACTATTGGTTTCTTAATTAGGAATTTACAGCTTTCTTAATGGCATTACACGTCATAACAACACTATTGGTTTCTTAATTAGGAATTTACAGCTTTCTTAATGGCATTACACGTCATAACAACACTATTGGTTTCTTAATTAGGAATTTACAGCTTTCTTAATGGCATTACACGTCATAACAACACTATTGGTTTCTTAATTAGGAATTTACAGCTTTCTTAATGGCATTACACGTCATAACAACACTATATTGGTTTCTTGATTAAGAATTTACAGCTTTCTACATGGCATTACACGTCATACCAACACTATCTCTGTTTATTAATTAGGAATTTACAGCTTTCTACATGGCATTACACGTCATACCAACACTATCTCTGTTTCTTAATTAGGAATTTAGAGCTTTCTACATGGCATTACACGTCATACCAACACTATCTCTGTTTCTTAATTAAGAATTTAGAGCTTTCTTTATGGCATTACACGTCATAACAAGACTATAATGGTTTTTTAATTAGGAATTTAGAACTTTCTTCATGACATAACACGTCATAACAACACTATCTCTGTTTCTTAATTAGGAATTTAAAGCTTTCTTCATGGCATTACACGTCATAACAACATTATAATGGTTTCTTAATTAGGAATGTAGAGCTTTCTTTATGGCATTACACGTCATAACAACACTATAATGGTTTTTTAATTAGGAATTTAGAGCTTTCTTCGTGGCATTACACGTCATAACAACACTATAATGGTTTCTTAATTAAGAATTTACAGCTTTCTTAATGACATTACACGTCATAACAAATCTATAATGATTTCTTAATTAAGAATTTAAAGCTTTCTTCGTGGCATTACACGTCATAACAACACTTAATTGGTTTCTTAATTAGGAATTTAGAGCTTTCTTCGTGGCATTACACGTCATAACAACACTATAATGGTTTCTTAATTAAGAATTTACAGCTTTCTTAATGACATTACACGTCATAACAAATCTATAATGATTTCTTAATTAAGAATTTAAAGCTTTCTTCGTGGCATTACACGTCATAACAACACTTAATTGGTTTCTTAAATAGGAATTTACAGCTTTCTTCATGGCATTACACGTCATAACAACACTATAATGGTTTCTTAATTAAGAATTTACAGCTTTCTTCATGGCATTACACGTCATAACAACACTATATTTGTTTTTTAATTAGGTATTTAGAGCTTTCTTCATGGCATTACACGTCATAACAACTAGCATGATTTGTTTCTTATGAATTTGGAACTTTCTTAATGGCATTACATGTCATAATAACTAGCTTTATCTATTAATTTGATATTTGGCTCTTTCCTCAAGGCATTACACGTCATAACAATTAGCTCGATCTGTTAATTAGGAAAATTTGAGCTTTCTTAATGGCATTACACGCTATAAAACCAACTTAATATTTTAATTAGGAATTTGGAGCTTTCTCAATGGTATTACGTGTTTTAAAAATATCTAAATTTGATAATTGATAGTTGGGGGCTTTCATTTATGGCATTAAACGTCATAATAACTACATTCTATAACAAAAAATCGACGTAACAAGAAGAAGCTGTTAGATTTATCTGTAAATACGTTAACAAAGACGTTTCGACCCAACATGAAAATGATTAAAATTTGGTGGCCCATTTATGCTAAAATAAAAGCTACAGCGCATCTGAACTGCGCATTCTTTACGAGTATAATATGCTAAATATTCGCCGCGGCACGAGCTGAATTTCAAATTTTCTGTCTAAAAATTTTGCAATAGGCTTATTTATACTGTTTCAATGCCTCGCCGGAATATTCGTGCTCATTAACAACATATGTCATAGTTTGAAAGATGTCGAGTCATTAGATCGAAAGGAGCTGGTTGGTCTAATCGACTAACGCACGACATCTGTGTCGAAGTGATGCGGCTTTTAGACGATGTTGAAAAGAGTGGGTCAACAACGGAAGAATGCAACATCAGGATGACAGTGGTCGACCAAGGGACACAACAGAACGGGAGGACAGAGCCATTGTCAGAACAGCTGTCGCAGCACCGGATTCGACATTATCTACTTTTCAACGTATGACCTTGCATACAAGGATCCAAAATTACCATAAATAGAAAACTGACAGAGCCGAATCTGAGAGCTCGCCGAGTGTTACGTCGCCTAGCCCTCACATCCGTACACCGACAAATCCGTCTAAAGTGGTGTCGGGAGCGATCAACTTGGAACTGCGCTGACTGGGGACGTATAATGTTTAGTAACAAGTTCCGTTTCTTACTGTTTCCTGACGACCGTCGCTATTGTGTCTGGAGACGTCCTGGGCAGCGTGTGGGTCTTGGCGTTACTTTCAAACACCACACAAGTCTACATCAGGGCGTTATGTTCGGAGTCCATTTCCTTTGAGAGCAAGATTCCTTTGGTAGTCATTTCTGGAACCCTGACAGAACAGCGGTATGTAGATGAATTTATATGGCCCGTTTTGTTTCCGTTCCTCTCACATCACAATTAGATGCCCGGCCACGTGTTACTATGGATTGTTTTAATATTTGTCTAATTCCTCAGTGGCCAGCAAGGTTGATGATATCTCACCCATAGTGCACATATGGCACGTGATTGGAAGGCGATTGCAACCATCCCGGAAGGTTGACTATTTAGCCCGACAGTTGAATATAATTTGACAATAAATCCCCAGTACATCATCCATATCTTATAAGTCCATGACACGCCGAATGGCAGCCTGCATCCTGACCAGTGGGGGTCCAACGACATATTAACTTTCTCAATTTGTGACGATAAAACTCTGGAATAAAACAATTAATTGTTATGTTATTTCAATCGTTTTTTCCTTATACCTATTTTTTACTTACACTAATTTCTGTCCCAATCTGACAAATATTTCTTGGTGCGTCGAAATATTTGTTATAGAATTTTATTTAATCTTTTAATTAGGAATTGGAGCTTTCATAATAGCATTATACGTTATAAAAAAAACTTGCTTAATCTGTTAATTAGAAGCTTTTTAATGGCACTGCGCGTTATTAAAAACTACCGTAATCTGTTAATTAGGAATTTAGAACTTTCTTAATGGAATCCCAGCTTTGCAGTTATAATTACAACTTCTTAAGTTTAATATATGAATATATCCTCTTGGCATTTACAGTTCGTTCATTACCTATCCCTTGGTTCTGATGGCTAACATAAGAGTTAATTCTTCATTTTAACCCTTCTGTAAGCATCAAGGCAACCTTTTAAGAATCCTTCCGTCGAATATTACAGTGAAGATCAGTTCTCAGACATTATTGAATTTTGAAGCAATGCGGAGAGGATTTTGAAAGCACTAATCTAGTATTAAAACGCCCTCTAAACAATATATACCATCTATAATTTATTTTATATATCTATATAAACAAAGTACGTACAGTAATTCCCAGGACTAGTTGAAATAAAATTTTAAATAAGTTAGAAATATATTATGCAGAGTTACTGTACTACCATACCTGACCGAAAGCACAGGTCTCGTGGCGCACGTGCCGATCTAAAAAAAAAAAAGAACAAAATAACTTCCTTGTATGGTTCGTTTTTATATTGGCACGTGGAAAATTAGGGAAGACAAACTTCAGGATGAGACAACAATTTATTTCAGGCAAGGACAGATTATGAATGGTAAACAAAAGTTAAGCCACGGGGGAAATTTATAGAGTAGCAAAATATAAACATAAAAATTTATAGCTTCTTCATAGCTGTGTGACCCTCAGATAGCAATTATTGTAGATACTGACATGGATCTGACGTGCTTCTGCCAAGGATTCCATCCAAGTCTTGGAACTTTGTCCCTAGTACCTTTGCGTCATTTTTCTTGCGGCGTGAAGAGCGGCTTTGTCGTCGTATCGTCTATAGGGACATCGTCTTCTTCGAGGGAAGTCTTGGCTTTAGCACGGTGGTGGAATCCTGGGGTCAGTCTCCGAAAATGTAGATCACAGCACCCATGGCTTCAAGGTCTTCTCGGCGGTCTTCAGTTTGTCTTCCCTAACTTACCCAGCATCTCCACCAAAATGCCACGTGGAAAATTAGGGAAGACAAACTTCAGGAGTAGACAACAATTTATTTCAGGCAAGGACAAACTATGAATGGTAAACAAAAGATATGCCACGAGGGAAATTTACAGAGTAGCAAAATATAAACATAAAAATGACCAATCTGTTAATAAAAATAATAAAATTAATAAATACTTTGTTACAATATTTTTAAAATAGCCGTTTTCGAAAAGCAGAGAATCTGCATTAAGTTTTGTTAAAATTGAAAAAGGTGCTACTATGACGCAAGAATTGATAAAAATGGATTTTGTCAAAGCTGCTTTATCCCGTTCAAGAACTTATGAATGGTTTTCACGTTTCTAAAAAGGTCGGAAAGAGGTAAACGGTGATCAACATACTGGGCATCCAAGAAAATTACGTTGCGAGGAAAACTACCCAAAACAATGGTTATAATCAAAGCTAGCAGAATAATTTCTATTACAGAGTTATCTTCACAAAATGGGCTATCTGTAGGACTGCGTCATCAAATAATAACTAAAGATTTGAACATGATCCGGAAGTCTTCAAAAATATTTCTCCCGATTATAACGGAGGAACAAATAGAGGTTAGAATGGAAGTTGCAAACATATGATAGAAATGACTCGGATTGATCCAAAGTATATTTTATAAAATCATTACCGGAGATGAGACATGGGTGTATCAGTATGACCCTGAAACCAAACATCAATCCAGATAGAAAGAGGGGAACTGAAGCCCAAAAAGGCAAGGTTTGAAAATTCCAAAGTCAAGACATTGCTTGTTACATTTTTAGATATTAACAGTTTGGTTAACCATTAATTTATTCCTTTTGGACGTACAATTAATCAAGAGGTTTATTTTGAGATAATGAGGCGTTTAAGGGAGGTAGTGTGTCTTAAAATACCTGATGGCAATGACAAAAGCTGCAACTTTTGCAGGTTACGCACACAAAAATGAAATAAGCTAGGGCCCAAATTAAATGTACCTTAATACACAGAAAAGCGTAAACTCAAGAGTACAACAATAACAACAAAAAGGAGATAAAAACAACTCACGTTTTGTTATAAATAAAATAAAATACTTAGCTTTATTATAGCGTTGGTAGGGATCGGACTGGGAACACAGGGATGCGAAGAGAACAGCCAGACAGGGAAACTCTGTAGAAAAACACTTTAAGTCTCTCCACACCAATTCTCCACGCTCTGGCCCCTTCGCATTCCCTTAGTCCCCTCTTATATACAGACACGGCCACATTCGTCCAATGAGAAGGCGTGAGAGATTGGTTCACTAACAAACGAGGACAACATTCTGCCCGCTAAAAACTGATCAGAAAAAAACTGAAAATGTTGTCAATATAATTTGACAAAAGGTATCCATCCAAAGAAAAAAAAAGGACCTAACCAATCTCCCAAACAATCTTATTGTCCCATAAGGAAAACCTCCCGCTGTCGGGTGGGAAAAAGCTCACGGGAGCGATGTTATAAAAATACAAAAAGAAAAACTAAAGAGAGGAGAAGTAGGCATCCAGGTCGTTCCATACAAGTGCCTTCCATCTTGTTCCTCCCAAGAAGAAATTAACCAAAAATTTTGCGCAAACTACGTGAGTTACCATGGGTGATTACCAAGCACACACATATACAATATGCTTTAATAGACAGAGTTTAATGGGGGACCAATAAGCTCTCATCTGGGACCTGCCGAGCATGATAGGTAGAGACGTTGGGAACTGACAGACGCTCACTTGATGAGAAACCGAACGATCCAATTCCATTCAGTTCTCTCAAGTCCGAGAGCTAAAAACTCTTCTTGACGTCTGTTTCTAAACGCTTTCATCCTATCGACATGTACAACTTTCACATCGTGCATGGTGACCCCTCTTACTCTGAAGTTAACATTGGAGACCCTAGCTTCCACACGGAAAGGCCCATAGACGTTGGAGTAACCTTCAGTCTTAGGCACAGCTAGCATTACCAGATCTCCTCTGTCGAAACTTTTGGTATAAGGTGGCCTAGGATTCATAAATATTTTAGCAGAATTACCTGACATGAACTGTCTGACAGTCTCCTTTGCTTTCCGCATCACCCTTAACCTCTCAGCCCAAGTAGGCTTTCTAAAACTATTAACAGACCCAGCGTTACACTCACAGTTTTTGTTAAACTCAGTAGGTGGCAACTTTACAGCCTCGTTTTCAATGCGTCTCACTGATTTCTCATCTATGGAGCTTGAGACCATTGGTCTACGTGCACTGGCAATGCAACTAAGGTCTACATAATCATGGTCTTCTGGTTTCAAGGAAATCATGTTGCAACGTTCCCGTACGGGAGGCAACTGGATATTCAATCTCCTTATATCATTGATTCCCAGAATCCCGTCGTAGCCTTTATCTCCAAGTGACATTAACCAGAACCTTATCTCCCCCAGCTCGCTGCCGTTTTCGTTACCAACTCTACAGGTTTTAACACGCGTAAGTGTCTGCTCGTGGCCTGTCACTGACACTATACGTAAAACGAAAATTGCAAATATACCGCGAATGTTTCTTTTATAAAAATCGAAATTTATTTTCAAAGAGAAATAGCGACATTTCTAACTTTAAGGATGAAGTATGGAAAGTGGAAAACATGAAGAGTAATGGCGAACGGAAAAATAAAAAGTGTCCAGGGGCGGGAATCGAACCCACACCCTTCTGCTTACCGGGCAGGTGCCTTGTCCACTCGGCTACCCTGGACGTATTTTTCCGTTCGTAACTAATACTTAAAGTAACATTTAAAATACAATATAACGTGGCTGATGATTGTAAAACGAAAATTGCAAATATACCGCGAATGGTTCTTTTATAAAAATCGAAATTTATTTTCAAAGAGAAATAGCGACATTTCTAACTTTAAGGATGAAGTATGGAAAGGTGAAACATGAATTTTTCCGTTCGCCATTACTCTTCATGTTTCACCTTTCCATACTTCATCCTTAAAGTTAGAAATGTCGCTATTTCTCTTTGAAAATAAATTTCGATTTTTATAAAAGAAACATTCGCGGTATATTTGCAATTTTCGTTTTACAATCATCAGCCGCGTTATATTGTATTTTAAATGTTACTTTAAGTATTAGTTACGAACGGAAAAATACGTCCAGGGTAGCCGAGTGGACAAGGCACCTGCCCGGTAAGCAGAAGGGTGTGGGTTCGATTCCCGCCCCTGGACACTTTTTATTTTTATTTTTATTTTTCCGTTCGCCATTACTCTTCATGTTTCACCTTTCCATACTTCATCCTTAAAGTTAGAAATGTCGCTATTTCTCTTTGAAAATAAATTTCGATTTTTATAAAAGAAAAATTGGCGGTATATTTGCAATTTTCGTTTTACAATCATCAGCCCGCGTTATATTGTATTTTAAATGTTACTATACGTAAAGTTTTAAGTGCATCGTCCCAATTCTTCTTCAAGACCTTGCACTTTTCAGAATCAATAATACTGACTTGGCTTCCTGTATCATATAACAGGTGCCACATATTGTCATTAATATTCACCTTAACTATTGGCAGATTTCCAAACTGATCTCCGTCATAAGGACGTATGTTCACAATCTCAGCATTGTCAAGAGTATTGCGGTTGGCAAACATAGAAGACTGTCTTGAGCAATCACTAGCTATATGTCCTAATCTACACTCAGGTGGACTCAGCTTGATTTCGCACAACAATTTAGTCAGTTTTTCTATCTCACCTCTAAGGGCTTTAATAGACTGTTCATTTTCGTGCTTCATCCTGTTTACACTGGAACTAAGCATCTTCATCTCACCCTTAATGCTATTTATTTCTTCAACCCCTTCTACTGAACATACCCCTTTCATAAAGCTGCAACGGTGTTCTACACTATCCTCCTTGGCCATGACACTGACTGCTTTGTCTATTGATTTAGCCTCACTGCGAACAATAGCCTCCCTATACTTTTCGAGTACATTTTCGAGGAAAATATCGAAAACTAAACTATCGTCAAATCTGTGCTCTACTTTATCTCTAATGGCCAAGAATCTTTCTTTAAAAACCATAGGACTTTCCCCAACCCTCTGCTTAAGACCTTCTATTAATTTAAGGCATTGCCTAATACCACGCGCCTTTTTAGGGTACAGTATGTTCAGTTTACTAACAATAATTTCGAAGCTGCTATCGTTATGGATACCCATCTCCTCTAAGCTCAACCTAACTTCAGGGGATAGAGCCTCGAACATAAGCAGTGCCTTGACCTCAGGATCCCATTTGCCTACTCGAGCTTTAAGCTCGACTTCCCGAATGAAAGACTCGAGACCAACCCCATTAAACACTGACAAGTTGAGCATTGAGTTCACAAACATGATGGAGTATAATAATAATAATAAACCACTCAATCAAAGAAAATAAAACCGCACGTAAAAATTACAGGAATTTACACGTGCAAACACCAGTAATCCTGGCAGGGCTCGCCAATGACAAATGTTAATACTTTTGCGAGTTACGCACACAAAAAATGGAATAAGCTAGGGCCTAAATTAAATGTACCTTAATACACAGAAAAGCGTACACTCAAGAGTACAACACTAACAACAAAAAGGAGATAAAAACAACTCACGATTTGTTAAATAAAATAAAATAAAATACTTAGCTTTATTGTAGCGTTGGTAGGGATCGGACTGGGGACACAGGGATGCGACAGGGAAAACTCCGTAGAAAAACACTTTAAGTGTCTCCACACCAATTCTCTACGCTCTGGCCCCTTCACATTCCCTTAGTCCCCTCTTATATACAGACATAGCCACATTCGTCCAATGAGAAGGCGTGAGAGATTGGTTCACTAACAAACGAGGACAACATTCTGCCCGCTAAAAACTGATCAGAAAAAAACTAAAAATGTTTGTCAATATAATTTGACAGCAAAACAATGACTGGATACTTCACGTAGATAATACGCGACCGCACACAGCCCATATTGCTATGTAGTTCTCGGCCAATTCAACCACACAGCTCCCTTTTTTATCCACCCTATATCCCCGACTTAACACTCAACGACCTTCTCTTCTATCTTAAATTGAAAATTAAGTTAAAAGGAACGGAATTTGACAAAGTTGATATGATACAAGCAGAATCGAAGGCAACCTTGAGGAGCCTTCTGCATCGATAATTGCAAAAAAAGATTTGATTGGAGATCTCTAACACTGTGACCAATTATAGCTTTTTGAAAATATTTACTCTGATTTCTAAATGTTAAACTCAACAACCTTTTATTCACCGACGTCACTGTGATCCACTGCCGCCATTTTGAAGTGATGGAAATTCTTCATGTGCTGCTGATCTATTATTTTGAGTGGTTAGAGTGAGCAGCTTGTGGATGTTTTAACACGATGTAAACTTAGCTAGAACTTCTAAATGGCGCTAAGTATAGAACATTTGTCTTCAGTTTCCTTTTTAAGATTCTGAATTTTTACCTTATTACATATTTATTAGGTATTTGTGTTCCACTTGGGCATCAGTTTTATTATTTAGAAAATCATCATCAATATTTTTCAGATTACCATCCTTCTAGAGCATGTATTTTCAGATTTAGCTTTGGTTCCTCTACATAGTGTATATATTTTAGCGTCTTCCCATTTGCCGTAGAGAGCTGGAAAATAAAAGTAAACCTATTAAATAAATATTGAAGAAAGGCCAAACTAAACCTAATATTTTATTATTGTAGATGACAAAATCAGAATGTTGAATATCTTATTTCCAAGAACAAGAGCAGTATCAAATGAAGAATCGAAATTCCAGAGCAGTTCCATCATATCCTACGACTTGTCTCACAATACAGAAACATATATACATACCACCTAGCCACCCGCGTTTCACTCTTAATGTATTTTCTATCATTTAAAAATATTTAATAAATAAAAATACATTTATATTATGATGAATTTGCGCGCCATCTGTTATGAAAATTCAAAACTATTATAGACGCGTATGATTATTTTGAAAATTAAACAATTTCTACTGCCCTTACTGCCAAGAAAAAATTAATGGGAGGGCCCCCCTGGCTCGAACAGCGGTATGGTAGATTAAACTGGCGAAACCGCTGGGAGGGTTCACCACTGATGAGATAGGCCCTCTCATTAATTTTTCCATTGCAGTAAGGTCAGTAGAAATTGTTTAATTTTCAAAAGAATCATACGCATCTATTATAGTTTCGAAAAATACATTTAAAAAAGCTTTCATTTAAATTCACTAAAAATAAAAAATAAATTATTTATCTTCTGTCATTGAGCTATTAGATGTGCCTTAGTGAAAAAAAAAAACGGGGGGGGGGGGGACGATCATCATGGATTTTGAACCTAATGTGATTTAATATGTAGCAACTGATCAGCGATTTTTATAAGTGTTTGCTATATTTTTACCTCTTCTCTAAATATGATCGCCTCCCGCCGCTTTTATTTTCCCTCAGATACATCTAATTGCTCAATGACAGAATATAAAATATTTTATTTTTTCTCTCTTAATGCATTTAAATAAAAGCTTTTTTTAAATGTATTTTTATTTATTAATTATTTAGTTACTTTTTATCCATTAATTTACAAAACTTAGAATCAAAAGTTCACTGGGGATTAGGCCTTAAATAGATGGAATCTCGCGGCGGATTGATCAATTCCTTGTAAGGGGCCTAACACAAGACTTAAAAACAAATATAGAAATTTGTTCATTCCTGGCCATTCCGACCACCCAGAAGTCTGAAAATTTGTACACTTGCATTGTTCATTAGACTGAATGAGCTTTAAGCCGGGATATCGCGTTTGTGTGTTGAAATAAATAAATAAATAAAAAAGTTTCATACTTCTATGTAATCTGGAAACATATTAAAATTAAATTTCAAAATTTGAAGGGCACTTTTAAAATTTGCCGTTCCTGGTAATTCTGACAACCGCGAAGTCTGAAAAATTGTAAACTTGCATTGTCAACATGTTCTAATAAATGTAAAAAAAATCAGATTTCTACGTTTTCTAGAAATTTACTAAAATCGATTACAAGATTTTTAGACAGGCAGACAGACGTATAGAAGACATGGAGGCAAGTAAAATAAAAAATTTTAATTAAAAAACGAGAGAGTTCAATAGCTCGCGGTTTTTCTTTATGAACAAACATATTGCGAAGGGTTATATAACTTTTTTATGTTGAGACTTCAAAATGACGGCAGTATGTCGACATTATATGGGTAAAAAAGGCTGATTATGTTTTATTTAAACTTTATATAACCCACTCTACAAAATTACTTTTCTATAATTTCGAACATTTAAGCAACTCCTTATTTTTCTTATCAAGAGATGTGAACAAACATATTGACTATAAGTATAAATTTCACATAAATATTTAATATAAATTCTACTAGAGCTAAAATTTAATTGGAAACCATCTATATTTGTTCTAATTATAAGGTATATATACATATATATAGAGGGCAGTTTGGAAGGTAAACTTACAGGTTGTTTTTAAGATTTGATTTAGTACACGCCGCTCTAAACCAGGATGCTTGATCAAATGAAGGGGTTGTGTAAGTCCTAGATAAATATTTAGAATGTCAGAATCTCTCCTGTGAAGTAATTATCCCCTTGATCTCAATGTCAATTTGTCTTTTTGAAGCTCTCGCCCCATTCTCTGCAAGGTAAACACATTGACAACCTCTTTTTAGCCTTATTCCACGACGAAATGATCACTTTGTTGTTTTTGTATTTTTCTTTCTGTATCACACACACGCTGATTTATAGAGTTAGATATTTACCTTTTTTTACATATTTAAGCATTGTTATAAAGAATTTTATGGAAATTGCTACTCGCCCATATACCCTCGTACCTATCTTGGGAAGGATTATAGCACTCGACTCGGGGCTGAAGTAATTATTACAAAGAACATTTTTTATGGAACATATTCCACCGAATCGCCTAAGGTAAAGCTACTCACAGATATCTGTCCTCCTCCTTCAATGTCTTCTTCTACTGAGGGTGGGCCATATGGTCTCTCCATATCTCCCTCCTCCATCTTCATCTTTTCGTAGGTGTGTCGTCCAGTACATTGTACGAGTGTCTAAAATCTACAAAACAGTAATGAGAACACTTCAGAATGACAAATACCTCAGCTTGGTTTCAAACTGCAGAATTTACCGCAGGTTTTATATTGAATCATCATAGAAATGTATAGTTGTCTTCAAGTGAAGTTCTCTAGCCGATTTATAAAAAATACGTCATTTTATATAATATTTCACTTTTTCTTAAATTGTGTGAACTATATTATAAATTTTCTTCGAATTTTGAAATTTCTGTCTGGAGGTCTATCTTAATATTGCTCGCATTATGGTACACAGGTAGGTAATGCCACGAGGAACCTTCTGTAGGTAAAAGAATGCCAGCTAAAGATCCAACTCACATATTGTGGGAAGATTATATTCCCATAAGGTCAATAAAGGCACGTCAGTCTCATCAAATAAATCCATTATTTCTATTAATATAATTCTTCTAATAAATCCAGAACATACTATATCTTTAAATAACCTCTATCAACACTTTTAAAAAACTTTTTGGAAGTTCATGTCGATACCTAGATTTCCCTTCCCTAGACTGTAACCCTAGATGGCGAACCCTTTACTTGGTTTCACAATGTGTTGGATAATATAAGAAGGGTAGCCAATACAATATTCAAAAAAAAAAAAAATGAGCCTATTGATGGAATTACAATTTTGAAAACGTACATACTTTATGGAACAACTATTTTTGTTGTGGAAACAACATAATTCTCTAAGATTCATTTTTCAATTTATTAATTAATTAAAAGCTTTTATTTTTATCCTAGTTTTTTTTATATAAATGACTTGTTTTAAAATAGAAGATATAACATAAAACCTAATCAATGAAAATCCAGAATTCCAATATGTTACAATAATTTTAGAGAGGGCATCAGTCTATCCGTAAAACAAAAAGGAAACAACCAACAAAAGAGAGAAAGATAGAAATAAACTATCAAATTAAAAGATATAAAAGAGGAAGAAGAAAAATTGGGGAATGTAGAGAAAAATGTCTTAATTTCTGCGGAAAAAAAGAAAGCGGGAGGTTTAGTTAAAGTTGGGCCAAGACAAATCTCAGCGATAAATCAATAGGTGCCGCCGCTGCTCTAGAGAAAACTTGTTGAACGGATTCAGCAGGACTTGGCTGGGGGGATTGATCTCAAGTAACTTTTCTTTTAGCCTCTCATCTGCTTACACGAACAACTTCAATTAGATATCTGCTAGGTAGAAAATTATTTGGCCTTAATAACTGTAGACTGAGTTCTTAATAAAAATTGGTATGTGCATTAACAATTATTAAAATCATAAAAACGTTTTGAAAACAGTAGGCAAAATGTTTTTTTTTCTTTTAAATAACAAACCTTTCGCATAGTGTTTATACATATATATAACGTCTTTATTAATATTATAGTGAACTATATAGAAATCAAAATAAAAAATGTCTCTACTGTTCCAGCAAACACTTTCATAAAGATCGGGCTATATAAACAGAATTAATATTGAAATATAGTTGTGGCGATCTGGTAGAATATATTAGCGAAATGGCTGGATTTTGTTGTCTGTTTAGTAATTATCGAAAGTTATTCTATATAGCAAAGAAAGAAAGAGTAGCACAAAAGTAAATATCTTGATTTAACATATAAACATGGCGCTCTATGATCTGCTCGATATTGATAGACACCTAGAGTGAGGCATTTCACTTCTTAAACCAAACCTAGCGAGGTCATGACCGGTAACGTATTCTTGGATGTTAGTGATAGCGGCTTATGAGATCTATGGTAGTATATTGTTCTGTTTGTCTGTCCTGAACTCATCGATTTAATATTCTGCTAACAGTTATGAGATCTTGACCGACGCGAGCAGAAATACTGCAGTACGATAACTTTAATTCCAAAGCCTACAATTCTAGTTCTAACAAACTCAGAAACGTGTTGGTTAGCATTTCTCCTTCTTACACGAGGCATGTAAGCAACGTATCGAATGCAATATCTGCATGATTAACCTGTTGTACAGTCTTTTATTTGAAACATATTGTAGATGTCTCTACCGGTGCCTACTTTTCATAAATTCGTTGATATTCTAGTCATTTGCACATCACAACATCCTCCTGTCGTGTAGATTTCACGTCTGTAGCTTGGCGCCTATTTGATATAGCAATTTCAATGGCCAGTACTGTATATATAGATTCGGTAGAGCATTTATTTATCGTAGATAAACTGAGGTTAATCAGCAATCCGATCTTCAGCTATGACGATATAAATATGTTAATTCTGTACATTTTTGATAACTCCGGATGTAGGGCTTAACAAGGCAGAGGAGAGCTAATAGTAAACATCGACGACATCATATTTAGACAAAATTGAAATAGAAAAAATATATATGTATATTATATATAAAACAGGATATTTCTGTTGATTTTTGATCATGTTGAGGATTATGGTATGGTAATGCAGTCGTGGTTAAAATCTTGAAAGAATAATAATAAAAATGGCCCTGATCAGAGGTTGCTTTATTTGAGCTGAGGAATTATATAATAAACATAATTTGATAAAAGTACTGCCTGGCTTAAGGCGAATAGAATAAAAAAATGAAAAGCTTATTTACATAATGTACAAATGTTTTGAGCCGACAAAGGGGGAAGAGTGACCTCTGGCGGTCGATTTAGCAGAGAATTTGCATCTATGAAATACGGTATATAATTTCAAATAAAATAATATTTTAATATAACATGTATATTAAAAACCAAATAGGCAATTCCTGACCATTTATATGAGCTTTTTATCTCTTTATTATTATTTATTTTACAAATATATATTTATTAAAATTGAATCTCCAAAAATATTTTTATACTTCTGAAAATATTTCATAGAATTTCTTTAAAGTAATCCTGATATCAAATCCATCCTAAATAAGGTTTTTAAATTTTGAGCGAATAGCGGTAACATTGTACAATAGGTTCACCTACACCAGGAATATTTATAAGCGGAATATATACAGAAACACTCAGGATATCAGATGACTGGTTATGTGTGGTAGCGAATGAACGCGATAACCAAATGTTATCAACGAAGAGGGGAAAAAAGAGTTACCTTAGAGGAGTTCAGCGATAACGTGATCATTTTTGTAGCATCATATATATCATATAGAGAGATTAGTTATTTTTCAGCTTCAGGGTTTACTTCAAACATCAGCAATTACTCTTGGCCAAAATCCAGGTATCCCACAACGGACGTAGAAAAGTTTTCTTATAAATCTTCTTGATTAAGATTAAGGTGATTGTAAATATTTTTCAAGAATGGCAGAGAAAAGGATATATTTTCTCTTTAAAAAATAGATAATTTCAATTTACTATATTTTTATATGATTTTTGTTCGAAAGAGAACAATGTTGAAAGCAGTATTTTCAGAAGGTTTGCGAACGCGAGAACAAATTGTTTGTACATTCGATTTCTATATCATTGGCAGACGGAGCCGAAGAGGATTTTCCTGAAAGAGTTTACAAACAGAGGATCACAACAGGAGGATGAGATCTTGAACCTGCTGAGTTTTAGGTTGTAGAGCTGGTTATGACACGATACATTCGGCAACCAAGAAGCCTGGTGTGTGGTTAGAACATCGGTTGAAGGAATGCACGAGGTCCAGGTGATTCTTAAAGATGATAAGCTGGCATAGTAGTTCAGACTTTTCTAAATAGCCATGATGGTCAAAATGTTTATAACAATGAGCCCAACTCTCTGACGCCCAGGATAAATATTTGATTTCAGAAAACAAATCGATATAAAATCGATAGAATTATTCGACCTTCTATTGCCATAGAGTATATTATTACGTTGTTGCTTTACAAAAGAACAACTTTTGTGGGTACAAAGGATCTTTAGGACTTAATTTAGGCGCAATCAATAAAATAATATCAGAAGAATCCAAAATAAAACAGCAAGAATATAAATCAGTTACAAATTTACCAACTGCAGTACAGTGAAGGAAAACAGGAGCAGAACAGGAGACAGAAGTTGGTAGAACCTTCTAGATTCTTCCACGAAGCACACTGGCTTCGGCGGTAAGCAGCAGCCTTACCTCTTGAGACAGCAACTCGCGCTTTCTTGGAGAACACCACATATCTTTGTTCTTCCCCTGGCATGAGCTCCGAATCCCTATATATCCCGGAGTAGATCTTTCCAGAACGCTCAAGGTCGGTCAGCCAATCAGAAAGCAGCCAGCACTAAAAGTTTCATAATCAAATTTTATTGGCCAATCAGTTGTTCACTGATTTTTCTACTTATTTTAGAACGCTCTAAAACACTCTATTCTGGAATGTGTTTTTTATATTCTACGTAACAATATTAATCTGCAAGGTTAGGATGTTTAACAACTTGAGACAGAACTCAAGGGCCACACATAATGTGTTGACAATTTAGTATTCACATCCTTAGAAATAATTAATTGCATTTCATTTAGGAGTACATTTATACATTTGGCCACATATGTTACTAAAAGGTAAAAAATGTTCTCTAAATGAATAAAGTTAGTTTTGAACTGAATTAATAGATTTGTAAAAATATTTCACCCATATTCACACTCTTACATATAGACAGGAATATAGATTTTGTCGAACAGGTCCTGAAGGAATCTCCTGAAGAAAGTCAAATGAATGTGGTACATAGTAGAGAGAGGAAGATGTGCTAAAGAAGGAACATCAGGAGATCTAACTCTATCAGACCGTACCAAGAGAATAACAAGAGATCTAGTCTGATGACATCGTCTAGGGATATACATGGCGATGATGATGATGATGGCTAGAGTATCTACATCGAAGACTTATTTCAACGTTTGCATATCTCCCACGACAAACATTCTGAATTCCGCATCTCACACCCAATTATTGATCCCTTGACTCAGAAAGCGCAAATTGAGTTTGACAAAATTTATTAACTTCGCCCAATTTAATGTTGATTTTTTTATTGCTCCTTTTTTTACTTGGTTCTATTTCTCTCTTATAAAAACGTCCTCTTTACTCTCTCCAAATACATTTCTGTAAACCTAATAAACCATCTTCCCCCAGAATTAAAAACGATCTTTCAATAAGTGCCTGCAGTCCATTAGCTTTTTATACACACAACATTTTAATATGGCAATTTTTATAACTATCATATCTGATTACCTTATTCGTAATATTAACGGGAATTTGAAAAAAAAATGAGAGAGGGCAAAAAGGGAATGCTTATTGCAGCGTATCTGCTTCTATAGGAAAGTTAGAAAGTTTTACAGGTTTAAGTCTATAGCTCTATTTTTAGATAAGCAAAATGTTCTTGTAATATAATGAACTAGCGCGCCATCTGTTATCAAAATTCAAAACTATTTAAATAATAGAATTGTTTAATATCAAAAAGAATCTTACGCCTTTAAAATAGTTTTGACTTTTAAAATGTTCTTGTGTTTAATTTTTCTTCCTCATTATCATGTGCCGTTTCCGATTCGAAGGTAAGCCATTGTTCACTGCCAATGTGTCATAGAGTCTCCATGTCTTGAACGAGACGACACTCAGTGGTATTTGTCTGATACAAATAATTAGAAATTTTGAATATTTATTCTTGTTATATTTTGTTTAGATAATTTTTTAGCTGTTGACTAGAAGTCAATAAACATTTTTTATTGTCTCCATGTCTTCACACTGTCGATCAGGTGACTTCGGGAATATATCTTAACTCCAATATGTTCAGGGGACTTTATTTATTATATTTATTTAACAGTTGCAAAGACACGCCATATCCACAATTAGGATAATTGCGTGTAAATCTGAAATTATATACAAATCAAATCATCGTGAAATTTACATAATTAAACATTGGAAAGCACGCAAATTACACATTCGATGTCAAATTTTTGCAAATAGTGATTAGAAATAGTAGCTTGAAATATGTACACCGTATGTAATATGTACACAAAATTGCCATTTACAACAGTTAGAACAACGTGTAGACTAAGTAAATTAATACATCCAATGATTACATCAGAGCGAGTCAGTGGCCAACAGTCAATACTTTCGCCTTAAAATATACAGAATGCAGAATCTATTAAACTTGATGTATTGGTCTTTATTGTGTGAACAACTTGTTTTGTATTTGTCAAGTAAAGTTGGTTTTCTTCCCTTAGATCAGAAGTTAACGGACAGTCTATCAGAAGGTGTTCGGGGTTTTGATATTCATTTCCACAAGTGCAGAGAGGTGAACTTATTTTACCAATTCTAAACAAATATCTGTTGAAGTCACCATGTTAAGTAAAATATTGGACGTTATAAAAGTTAGGTTGAACATTGATTTGATTGAACATCAGTTCAGGGGACTTTTTCTAGCAGATTGTTTTAGTAGAGTGGCCTTCAGAATACTCTAGTTACTGGCTCTACTCAATATTATGAAAGTATTTTTACAAGTTCATTAAAATGTACAAGCTCTAATTGATCATTTTGGAGAACGTAGGCTTCACCAATGCGTCATATCACACAGGTAAAAGTGTAGTTGAATTGGCAAAACCGCTTGTAGGGTTGAGGAACCAGGCATATAAATAGGATTATATGGGCCTATCGCTCTTCAGCTCTCTGCCCATGTCATCTGGTGGCGTAGTCTCCTTCATCGTCTGCTTACTGGCGAGGTGGAAACCAGGCTACCTTGTTTCATTTGGCAGATTTTTAATCTGTTTAAGATTGTTTCGAAATGTGTGTCGAATCTAGTGTTTGCATTACAGTTTGGAGCTATTCTCGAGTTTCTATGTGCGACTCTGGACCGATGTTCGAATTTCATGTAGATATAAGTCTCTATAAATAATTGTGGGTGAATCAAATAATCATATTCACAAAAATATATATGGTTTTTATTGATTCTTAATAGTTCACCGAGTATTATCTTTTCACAGAGAGTTTCAGTAAAAGATATTTTTGACTACATTTAATGGCTTCAATTTTATTAATGAAATAGTGTTAAAAGGCATAATATGAAGACATTTTGGTTTGTTACGTAAGGGGCTATTATTGGTTCTGGCACCCTTCTTTTAACTAGCGGTTCCTCTATTTGAATAGTTGGTAATAAAACTTTGGATCTGAATTGAGGATATACAGGCCATGTTCTGGGAGCTTTTAGGAGATGTTTTAACTCTGGCCTTGGAGGTATACATAAGATGATGCTAGATGGTGGAAGATCAAGAGGAATGTGGACTAGTGATTTCAAGGACTGGAGTGGAGTTAGCTAGAAACTACTAGAGAGAAAGAAGGTCCAAGGCAGATCATAAGGGAAGTGCATGACTTGGGACGGCCCTATGTAATGATACACATCACCATATTAGGCCGCACGTCTTCAAGTATCCGCGCCCACTGGGACTTGGTTGGAATCAAAGGACAGACCGTAGCAGGCGGTGCACAGATCAAATTGTTTTCTCACTATAAAAATAATTTTTGAATTCAAAATATTTCTCGAACTGAGAACGTATTTATTATGGAATGCGGCATTTTCTAAAAGATCTTGTTATTTGCGAGGAACAAAATCACACGGAGAATTCCCTATAAAATACAAATTAACTCGATAATTCAGACCGAATTCAAATATTTACTCAGGCAAAGTCTAATTCTAAATTCATCAAGAATGGGTGTGTGTGTATTAGGTATATTTACTTAGAGTTATTCATTTTCATGGGCCACATTTTCTACGAAATATTAACCTCTCTTTCTATTACAATATTCCATCAAATTATTTTTCTTTCAACTTGCAAGTACCCATTGTATCACGACCCAGGTATGATATCACAACATCTCTTCTAGTGATATAGCTTCAAATTCAATAGGTGTTAGGTTACATTTTATAAATAACACTTGAAGTTTTATCACCTGCATTAAAAAGCGTGGCCCCATCTGGTTGCGCCTGTTTCCTGTTGCGCCTAGCTTGATTCCTATCGCCATTATTCAAGGGGATGTTTCAAAAATGTTTAGCTCTTTATAAAATTTCAGGATGGATAAACTGTGACTGAGAGACCAACAGAGCCAAACAACCGTCACTGCAACATTCTGATATATCCACGGCACACTGGCTTAAAGGTCCTGGTGGCAGGTCCGGACTTCTGGGGACTGCTGAACCCTGAGTGGAGCCTCTGCAGCAAGGGCCATCGTCAAAGTCCTGTCAACATCGACCCCGGCGTCATGCTCTTCGACCCCTTCTTGCGACCTCTCCAGGTGGACAAGACCAGGGTGAGTCTGGCTGTTCAACAGCGTTTCTCTACACACCCTCCGCCTCAACTGTTTTGAAACCTACACCTAGCATTAAACATCTGTTCTGACAGGCATTGAGGTACCAATTTATATGATTTTACTCCGGTTGTGAGAGAATCTGATGAATATTAGTTCACTTCTACCACGAGAGTATCCACAAAAAAAAAAAAAAAAAACACATAAAAGGTTCAAATAAGGGCGTTTAAGGTTGTGAAGTTTTTTTTTTTTTTTTTTAAATGGCCAAGTGATGATTATCTACAAAATTTTATCTTTCGATTTGATATTTTCTCGAATTTCCCTGCAACGCACGTAAGCGGACTATGTTCAAGTTCTCATTTTCTCTAGTTCAACCAAATATTCTTGGTATCAGTCCTCTTATCTAGATTCGACACTTGAAAATCTTCTATAAACGCAGGGTACTCCTCTCACAACAGCGCTAATTATTTTCACATTCTAATTATAAATCCGAAGAATCCCATATTATCCAGTAGTAGTAGAGTATATTTATTTAATCGTTTTTTTCCTTTACTGGAAATTCGTAGTTTCTTCATTGAAGATGGTAGAAGCCATGGCAGCAGCCTTTAACTACAAGTATAAGTACTGGTAGGATACAGGTGAGAAGATGTAGAGAATCTACCTAGTTAATTGGCTACAGTACTACTAGTGTAGAATGAGCCACCAAATAACATTACCAAAAATGATCAAGAGAAAGTCTAGACCATGCAGAACAGATGATAGGGAAATATTGTGTGTCAACCAAAAAGAAAACTTCTCAAAAGAAAATATAAATTTCGTTGTGGTGAATATCATTCGCTTTCCTATCTGAAGTGAGACGTGCAACAACATCCTGGATAGATGGCGGCTATTTTGGTTGATGCAGAATTCCAATGACATGAGTGAGCCAATAGCGATCACATTTGTTAAATAAGATAATTTCCTTATATGATCCAACTTACAATGAGAAGCCGGTAGATTGTCTGTTCAACTGCAGGACAGATTAGTTGCCATTATTTAAATCTCCCCTCACAAAACTCTCAACATTCGTTAGCTTCTTGTCCCAAGCCACATAATTAAGTTCGAGATTTTCTTCTTAATTTGCCCGAGAGTTAATTACAAAATTAAAGGCTCCTGTCTGAGTTTTGCCCACCTAACAATTAATTGCTACGTAACTAGCGTTCCCTAATTGTCTATGCAAATACCTTTGTTAATAAATATGATTACTGAATAATAAAATGAATTTTTTACTTTTCTTCATGTTTTTTTTTTAGTTTCAATTAAATAACGTTTAACTGTCAACAAATTCGATTTTTGTTATCCTCGACTTTTATTAATTGCTCCATTCCTCCTCAATTAATTGTCTGTAAATAAAGCAAGTGTTGACGTCTTGACTGCTAGGACGGAGCCGACTTAAGATGGCAGATTGAACTTTAACGGCATGATGCATTTTTGATCAAGATAAAAAATATCTCTCTGACGCGGAGGTAAAAAACGCACCTTGAATGGGGGAAAGTAAAATATTTCACGGGGATTTTTGCATTATTGGACAGAGTCGGCTATCGATTACCTTGCCTTATTTATTACTCAAATTACTGAAGCTATTGCTAGCTTACTTTGGTGGATCAGGGAAGTTTTCTTCTTCTCCGGAATATAGTCTTCTATCTATATGTATTTAATATATTGCGCTATAATCCCCTATACAACGACCTAATAACATGGAAGTATTCGTCAATTGATATATACACCTCTATTAATTATAATATAACGTTGTCCTAAAAGTTCGTGTTTTTCTTAAAACGTTGTTTCTCTTATTACTTGGCTAAGAATTTTACGGTGAATACATGTTAATGCATAATACAAAGATATTATACATAATACAAAGACATTATACATAACGAAGAATAATATTGGTATTTCAATTTTTAGCAAGTGTTTACGAATTTTTGGGACAACCTTGTATGTACTTGAAGTACCTGCTCTATTAAAAGAAACGTTTTTAAAGAAAAAAAAGAGATTTAAAATAGCAATTTATTGAACTATTGTAAAATTATGAATTATCTTAGTGTTTATTTTTGATTTATAACGAATTCCTGAAAAAGGAAACACTTATTTATTCATTTTTTGTTTGTTTGTTTACAAAGATAAACCAAGGCTTGATTTAAAAGTGTAAAAAACTGATTTTTAAGAGTGACTAAAGGCCATAACGGTTTTTATTTTGAAAGGACGGCTTTGCATATTTGCTAAATGTTTCACGAATGAATTTAATGTTACCCACTTTATTGTTGAAACATGCAGCAAATGTGCAATTTTTGCTAAACTAAATAGTTTCTCTTCAGCAGGATTTAAAAAAAATGAGCCAACCTAATTATATCTGACTCATTTTAGCAACTACTATGTCGCATTGACCGGTATGCCGTCGTCTGTCAAAGACGAGTTGATTCCTCCTTCCACCAGCACGTCGACCATGTGTAAAAGAATCGGCTTCCTGAGGGAAGACTCGACCAGGTTGGTTCCAGACGGCCAACACCACCAACAAAAAGACTTCACCACATTTTACTAATCAATTGGCTACGCCTTGTATGAAGCGCTGTAATTAAAGAACACAATGGGTTTAAAATTCGGCTCCATTTAAACACGTTGGGTTATTATTGCTCCATTAATTTATTTACTGCGTTTTATTCTTCACCCCCGACTGTGGCCTAGCGCTTGATTCTGCTCCAGGGTTGTTCGGAGGCAGGTTAGCGAAATATTTACGAATGCATTGATGCTTACACCTTTCAGTAGAATACCGGTTGTATTATAAGCTGGATTTCTGAGAGTTGTAGACACTATTACAAAGTTTCATTTTACTGCTAGGTCAGGAATTTGAGGGCCGTATAAGAAAGTTTTATTCCATTGGTAAGGAAAAAATATTAGGTGCTTGTAAACTCTAGCAAGGTTTTATCTCCCTGCAATATCAAGTATTTGAGGCAGTATAGACTATAGCACAGTATATTCTGCTACTGTGGCAGGGCCGTGTAGACTGATCTTGGTTTATCCCGCTGTTATGGCAGGGCCGTGTAGACTACAGTACAGTTTACCCTGCTGATATGGCAGGGCCGTGTAGACTACAGTACAGTTTACCCTGCTGCTATGGCAGGGCCGTGTAGACTACCGTACAGTTTGCCCTGCTGCTATGGCAGAGCCATGTAGACTACAGTACAGTTTATCCCACTGCTATGGCAGAGCCATGTAGACTACAGTACAGTTTACCCTGCTGCTATGGCAGGACCGTGTAGACTACAGTACAGTTTACCCTGCTACTGTGGCAGGGCCGTGTAGACTACAGTACAGTTTACCCTGCTACTGTGGCAGAGCCATGTAGACTACAGTGCAGTTTACCCTGCTGCTATGGCAGGGCCGTGTAGACTACAGTACAGTTTACCCTGCTGCTATGGCAGGGCCGTGTAGTCTACAGTACAGTTTACCCTGCTGCTATGGCAGGGCCGTGTAGTCTACAGTACAGTTTACCCTGCTGCTATGGCAGGGCCGTGTAGACTACAGTACAGTTTATCCCGTGGCTATGGCAGGGCCGTGTAGACTACAGTACAGTTTACCCTGCTGCTATGGCAGGGCCGTGTAGACTACAGTACAGTTTACCCTGCTGCTATGGCAGGGCCGTGTAGACTACAGTACAGTTTATCCTGCTGCTATGGCAGGGCCGTGTA
Source organism: Cordylochernes scorpioides (assembly GCA_030710605.1). NCBI lineage: Eukaryota > Metazoa > Arthropoda > Arachnida > Pseudoscorpiones > Chernetidae > Cordylochernes > Cordylochernes scorpioides. The sequence continues at coordinate 47,017,276 of CP092875.1, read as the reverse complement.
GACTACAGTACAGTTTACCCTGCTGCTATGGCAGGGCCGTGAAGACTACAGTACAGTTTATCCTGCTGCTATGGCAGGACCGTGTAGACTACAGTACAGTTTACCCTGCTGCTATGGCAGGGCCGTGTAGACTACAGTACAGTTTACCCTGCTGCTATGGCAGGGCCGTGTAGTCTACAGTACAGTTTACCCTGCTGCTATGGCAGGGCCGTGTAGACTACAGTACAGTTTACCCTGCTGATATGGCAGGGCCGTGTAGACTACAGTACAGTTTACCCTGCTGCTATGGCAGGGCCGTGTAGTCTACAGTACAGTTTACCCTGCTGTTATGGCAGGGCCGTGTAGACTACAGTACAGTTTATCCTGCTGCTATGGCAGGACCGTGTAGACTACAGTACAGTTTACCCTGCTGTTATGGCAGGGCCGTGTAGACTACAGTACAGTTTACCCTGCTGCTATGGCAGGGCCGTGTAGACTACAGTACAGTTTACCCTGCTGCTATGGCAGGACCGTGTAGACTACAGTACAGTTTACCCTGCTGTTATGGCAGGGCCGTGTAGTCTACATTACAGTTTACCCTGCTGCTATGGCAGGGCCGTGTAGACTACAGTACAGTTTACCCTGCTGCTATGGCAGGGCCGTGTAGTCTACAGTACAGTTTACCCTGCTGTTATGGCAGGGCCGTGTAGACTACAGTACAGTTTATCCCGCTGCTATGGCAGGGCCGTGTAGTCTACAGTACAGTTTACCCTGCTGTTATGGCAGGGCCGTGTAGACTACAGTACAGTTTACCCTGCTGCTATGGCAGGGCCGTGTAGTCTACAGTACAGTTTACCCTGCTGTTATGGCAGGGCCGTGTAGACTACAGTACAGTTTACCCTGCTGCTATGGCAGGGCCGTGTAGTCTACAGTACAGTTTACCCTGCTGCTATGGCAGGGCCGTGTAGACTACAGTACAGTTTACCCTGCTGCTATGGCAGGGCCGTGTAGACTACAGTACAGTTTACCCTGCTGCTATGGCAGGGCCGTGTAGACTACAGTACAGTTTATCCTGCTGCTATGGCAGGACCGTGTAGACTACAGCATAGTTTATCCCGTTGCTATGAAGGGCCGTGTAGACTACAACTCGGTTTATCCCGCTGCTATGGCAGGGCCTGTAAATTATGGCACAGTTTATTCCGCTGCTATGGCAGGGCCGTGTAACCTACAGCACAGTTTACCCTGTTGCTATTGTAGGGTGGCATAAACTACAGCACGGTTTTATCCCGCTGTAGACTCCAGTGTAGACTTTAGCTTGTTTTATCTCGCGTTGCCAACCGGTTGCCCGCCTCCCTTCAGGAACAACAGAGTTAATGAAGGAAGAAGGCAGCAAACTTACCAAGTTAGGGCGTATCTCAGCCATGAATCAATATTTGAGTGCACTCCATTCTACCGTGAAGAGGTCTTTGTGCAAAAGTCTTTTGAGAAATTTGCTCATGTTTTGTACTCCTCTTTGGTTCACAGTAGCTTTCACAGTTGGGAAAATTAAATTATAACACTTTTATAACAATTAAAATTTACAAATCTATATATGTAGGCTACTGTGTAGAATGTATAGAGCATACTATTTATTTATTTTTATTTTTCATACTCCATAGGGCATGGATTTCATGGTGGTTAGTTGTTGAAGACTGTTTTTTTTTTTAAGTGCACTACCTGTCTGCACATCATTTCGGCTTTTGCAATTGCAAATTTGCCAGGACCCAGTTTGGATACTTGCATTCACTGGTCGTGTTGGACTTTTGCAAAAATCGGATGACATTGCAACACTATTTTATTTAGAAATAAAGTGCTTATTGCAGGATTAAACCCCGGTTCGTGGCTGTCAAAACTTGACGTTATATCACTCATCCACCGATTCCTGTTTATAACACTATTCTTAAAGTCAAATAATTATCTTTTTTTAGAGATATATAGAAGACATTTTGGAATTACGCCGAATACTGATCTGTCTTCAAATTGTATATATATAGGTTGTAATAGATATCAATATATACTTATATCCCTATATGTAATATAGCTATACTATAACAGCTAAAACTGTAAAAACAATTCAAATCACCATTTTGGTCATCGTGTAATTCCAAAACGAAATGATAAAATTAGATTGAATGACAGCCGGCGCCAGACACCAGAAAGATCTCCGATTAAACGGTCGGTCCGAAAAACATGTCGGGTTACCAGGTCTGCCCCTTCTGGCTCAAAAATAGATCAGTCCCTCTGGGACACGAGAACAGACAGACCATCCTCGACCGACGTCCAGCTGCCATCTCTCTCAGGACATCCTAAATGCCTCGTCCTTTTATGCAATTCATTCACGCCTGAACCCACTCTGATCATTGTTGCCATCACGACTGCATCTAACTAACCACAGTCATCCGACAGGAGAAACACATCACTACATATATTTTTTACTCTTTCTGAAAGAGAATCACTTTTAATGCGGTTTTAAATGTTATCTATTTATTTTATATTTATCAACCTCCGTAAACAGCTTGCACATTTATTATTCCTTTTGGTAAATATTATATATTCATGTTAAAATTTTATAATGCGTGCGCTATACGTTTAACCCATATTTCCCAAACTCGTCAATATAAAAGTACTTTAAATTACTTGAAAAGAGCATCGGTTAATCGCCAAAATATATTCTAATGGGAAATGAGGATTAATGTAATTTGTTCGATTTAAAAAAGTATTTCTTATTATAAGAATAGATCTATTAATGAATATCGGAAGAGGAATTCTTAAATTCTGCAGCGGCATCGTGGAATCAAAGGAAGAGAAAGAAGAGTCTGTTGGTTTGTCAGCTACACTTGGCACTCTTTATGTTGAGAATAGAATTCTTCAGTGCCCCATTTCTCTTAATATCACACACACATATATTTAATTAAAAAGGCATATATTGGATTAAAATATCATTTATTTACCAATTTTTCAGTTGGCTGAACGCCAACCTTTTTCAAGGTATTAATATGTTATAATACTTTGAAAAATGTTGGCGTTCGGCTAACTGCAAAATTGGTAAAATAAATGATATTTTGAACCAATATATGCCTTTTTAAGTAAAGATTTATTTATAGATTGCTCTATTTTCAAAAAATATATATACATAGAAAGAATTTCTACACTGAGTGAACTAAATATGAAAAAAGAGATTTTGGAAGATCTGGCCCATGTCCTTCAGGCAGAAGAACTGTACTCGAAACTAAAATCTCTGTGAAGTTTCTACATTTACAGAGACAACTTTCCATAGTTATGTTATACTCAATTACTAAGAGGACTATAGTTCTAATGCAAACTATACAGTCGTAGATCGAATAATACAATAGTTCAGGCAATATAGTATTATATTTTTTTGCTAATCCCTAGTATACATGGTACAGGCCATAATAATCATGGTGGGTAGAAGTAGGCCACTTATTTTACTGTAAGTGCACCACATGTCTACACATGTTAAGGGCAGTTCGACTTTTCACTTTAAAATGTGCCAGAGCCCCGTTTGGTTACTTGCACTCGCTGGTGGGGTTGGACGACTTTTGTAAGAATCTGAGGCCATTGGAGCATTTTTTGATATGGTTAATTTAATTGGCGATATCGGTGATCTTCGATGAGCTAAGCCTTCCCCAATCTTTTAATTTTCGCTAACCGTCCTTTAGGTTTAAAAGGAATAGCAATGTGTCCTTCTTCAGCTGATTGATCGTCAACATTTCCATAACTCATTATCACAGGTTTGCCTATTTCAACAAATTACAAAAAGGTATAAGAGTTAATAAAAAGAGTTGTGGCGTTTTAAACCTTTTTGTAATTTCCGTAGCTATCCACATATCTGCACCAATGGTAATTCCAGCATTCAGAGACTTTCCCAGCACTAGGAAAATACGCTTTTTGTTCTCGCCTACCCTCCATGCTGATGTACTAGCTCCCGTAAGTTCTACTCAGAACTTCAATTCATACACACATGGTGATTTTAGAACGAAAATCCATGCTTAATCCAAAAAGAGGATTTTTCAATATACAGATATTCAGGCAGGTTGAATAGAATGATATCTGTACCATCTGGTAGATTAAATTGATGAAATCATTCAAAGGTACACAACTATTGATCTAAGTCTTTCTAATAGTTTCAACTTATTTTTAGCAATGGAGGCTATATTCGTCTTATAGAATAAAGATATGGCGAATTTTATATTTATTGTATCCCACTCCCTCTTATATCTCGGAAATATCTGTGAATATGACAAGGTAGAAATGTACATATTCGATCTAAATATGACACACGAATTCAAAAATCTTTGCTGATCATTATAATATAAACCATTATTGATTAATGTGTTTTATGTAAGCATCCATGTGTATTGAAATGTTTTAACCGCATTCTATAAGGTTAATAAAACGGCTAAATCATCTCCCATTCTATATTTAAAGGATCTAGCAACGAACGATCAAGGTGAGATGACAAGCCAGCAGGGAGAGCTAATCTGCCATAGCTGCCTGTAATCAATTCGATCACAATAATAAATCCGGAGGTTTTGTGCCGCCAAAGAGGCTGGCTTACTCCCATCCATCTTCTGCTTTCAAAATAATCTCAGGGAGGATTTTCCTCAGGTCAAATGTTTACATAAACCTCTGGAGATGATCCTAATCATCCTCGAAATGAAAAACTTCGGCGGCTTCTTTCGTTCCGTGTGAATAGAGAAAAATAAAATAGAGCGCTTTTGGCCTTTTTTTTTATCTCGCCCGCTCGTAGGTGAAGTTCTTTGATACTTTTTCCAGCCATCACAGAATTGCCTTGTAAATCATCGCTTGTGCTCAACCTATAATTTGTGAGGTTCTAATAAAATAGGTAAAAAGTTTTCCGTGAAATTATTCCCATTTACCACGGCTGGCTGGAGAGAGGTTACGTTTGCTCAATTTAACACCGTCATTTAGAAAAAAACACTTGGGTTCCGTTGGGATTTCAAGTCAATTTTATATGCATAAGAATCAACTTTATATTAGTTTTTTATTCGTATGTTTTATGTTGGTTTTTATAAAATGTTACTTGAACTCTACTTTAAAGAAAATTTTATAATTGACTTATTTTTATTTGACTTTCTCTGTTTATAAATAAATACTTTCTATTATATTTTCTTTATGGAAGTTTTTGATAATTTATTGCAATGCTATTTAATATCTCTGAGATATTACACACATTGTTGTGTCTTATTAATGAGTTGAGTACCACATATATATATATATATATATATGTCACATTTTACATAGCTCCCATATAGTTTTATAAGTTAATTGATTCGAAAAACCTTTTTTTTTTATATTTAAAATAACATTATATTTTCTTCTCTATCTTTTTATCTTTTGTATATTCTAATGTTACCATTTTCATCAACTTGTATAATTCTTATTTCTAAATTTTAAACTACTTATTATTACTTTACCATTGCAATAAGGGCAGTAGAAAAGTGATTTGTTTTATAAAAGAATCATAGGCGTTAAAAATAGTTTAATTTTTTTATAACAGATGGCACGCTAATGCGTCATATTAATTGTAAATGTATCGAGAATATTGCCACGTGGAAAATTAGGGAAGACAAACTTCAGGATGTGACAGTAATTTATTTCAGGCAAGAACAAACTATGAATGGTAAACAAAAGATAAGCCACGAGGGAAATTTACAGAGTAGCAAATATATAAACATAAAAAAAAGACCACTCTGTTAATAAAAATAATAATATAATAAAAACTTTGTTACCATATAAATACTTTTAGAAAATGTCATACTATCATTTGAACCTCTCATTGTCACATACCCTCGTCTTGTGGGAGGGCGCCCGCACCACGGGAATGCGGACTGGTCACGTCAGGGCGAGCTTCGAACATAAAAATGTATTTCACTTTAGCTTTTGAATGTTTTTATCTGTTACGTTTAAAGGGTAAATAGAGTCCTACCTCGCACACACTGCCTTTTTATTAAAAAAAAAAAGCCACTTCTTCAGGCTTTATTTGGCCAATTCTGGAATAATTAAAAATCAACGAAAATAGTTGATATTTATTCCGATAGATGGCGCAAGCCATCAGCAACTTTCAGTTGCACGATAAGTAGATGCCTTTTTCACTTCTTCAAGCGTTGGTTAATAGACTGTAGCATATGCAAAGCTAAAGCACGTCTTCTCTATTTAGAAAAATGAACTTTTCGGCGCGCCAAAGTTTCATTTTTCCGATAAAACTAATTTTTTAATGTCCTTTCATTCATTAGCTATATTGTGACACCGAATACCAGTTTCAGTTAAGAAAGAAAAAAACCTGGATATTAAAAAAATTAAAAACCAAATTTGCAAAAAAAAATTGCAAATGATTTTAAGATTTCTAAACTTTTATTTCAAGAGACATTTAAAATATAAATTCAATATAAAATTCCATGCACCTACAGAAGAATTTAAATTTTGTGAAAATGTTTTTATTCTTATTCAAAGGATCACAAATCTCTACGATGTAAAAAAAATCGATGCTTCAAACGGAGAAATGGAGTAAATAAAAGCATCAAACTTTCAAAGAAATCGATATTTTCCTCCAAATCCCAGAATTTTGTTGCATCCCCCTAATTTGCACTTCAAATGAAGTTGGTACAATAGGTGTAACTATCGCTATAATGGCGGCCTTTATGTAATCAGACGGTCAATTTGCCGCTCTTCAGGCGGCGCTGCAATCGACGACAGTTGCTGATTGCTAACGAGCCGCGGTTCGTCTGCTTACGTTTATCGTTCCTCTAATGTCGTCTGAATGATATCTTATTCGATACTTACTTCACGGCGCCTCTTATCTGCTGCTCACAATTACATGACCGACCTCCGTTTCGTCTGCCGATTTTCGTTTCCTTATTGAATGGATATTTGCATATAATGAGATATATAGTATTTTTCTGCTTGAAAAATCTTTTTTTTTTAACCATTTAAGACGCTTTATATATATCGCGACGTTAAAAATAAAACAGAAAAAAAAAAATTTTCCTAAATGTACCTAATTTATTTTAAATGCAACCTTCTTTTTTGTTTTATCATTGGCATGCCTTTGTAAACATAATTATTTTCAAAAAAAAAAACCTGAATCTGAATTTGGTTTTATTGAAGTTCTTGAGTTTCAATATTGACTACTTGGAGTCTTGATAAAGTTTCAACGGCAGTTTTTTGATTTTCAGAACGATCCACAATGTTGTAGGATTTCAAGGATAAACTAAAAACCCTCTTAAAGTACTTTGTTTTGGGGGTTTTCAAGCTAAAAAGCCATTGAATTTTGCCGAATGGGCGTTTTTCTAAGTATACAAGAAAGTAGTCAGTTGTTTGTATTACAGCTAAACATTCCATCTCATGAGCAGAATACTATTTCTGGTATAGCTTCAGTGCTCTGGAGTAATAAGCAATTGTATGTTCCTGATTGTCTGGACCAATTTGTGTTAGGATTGCTCCATATTTGGAGCTATCTGTATAGATTTTAGAGGAGTAGTTCGGGTTGTGAATAGGGAGGACAGGTTTCCTAAATTATATCATCCTCGTAAATTACCAGTCTCCAAATCTCTGTAAGAATTTTATTTTATTTAAAAAAATGAAAAATCGATAAAAATATAGAACACTGTTGTGGCGCTGAGTTTGTTGTTGACACACATTAATATGTTATAACACCTTGATAAAGGTTGGCGTTCAGCCAACTGAAATATTGGTAAAATAAATTATATTTTGATCCAATATATGCCTTTTTAATTAAATATAGAACGCTGTTGAATTCCAATATAATATAATTGAATAATAATAAAAGCAAACATGTTCCCTACAGATTTATTCTCTAGGTGGAAAACTACGCAATAATATACAAGGTAGTTGTCAGCTAGAGGTAGTAGACACAATCAAATGGTAGCTGACAACATTTATTCATTAGCACCTTCCGATAAAAATACACTAGATCTCCCTATTAACTTGATCTGATAAAATCTAAGCCTATTTTACTTGAAAACGTACAAAAATAATTATTTATATTAGGCAAATACTAAAGTAAATAATTATATTTAAAAGTTCTAAGGTCCAAACCCTAAATATATCTCGTATATAAAAGAAATTTTAATAACATCACTGAAATGACCAATTGACCAGAATGTGAAGAAAGAGAGCGTGAGGACCATCTTCCAGAACGTTCATTATTTATCAACTATACATTATAAGACAAAGCTTGGCTGGAGGCTTATTGTAATGAATGTCGCAGAATGCCGGGTCAAATCCCGCATTTTGAAGTATTTTTTTTTAAGGAGCTCCTCCGACTTGTTTAGGTCCGACCACAAGTGATTGACCCTAAATATCCAAACAGAGCTCGGGTTATGCCAAATCAAACTGCTTTCCTCTACGCTTAGAAATGTATTAAGTAGTAAGCTATTCCTCCGTGGCTAGTACAAGGTGTACTATTTGCGGCAAATGTACATGCAGCGACGGCGGAGTGAAACACCGTGACACGGCGTATTCCCGTCGTTTTAGTACTTGGACTCTAACTTCTGTTATAAATAATGCCCGCTTCAGACACTAGAAAAAGGCAATGTCTTAATATGACCCTTCTAACTCTAATTTCACACGTTCAAGTGCACGACAATAAGGATAACAGACAAAATAAACAACCTCAAGAGTTTCTTTTCGGACGCAAAACCTCTATATAAGTGGTACATAGTTAGATGTCGAAATATCTAGAAAGTAATAAAATAATCATTTATATACCTAAGACGCCTCGTGAAATATATTCACTAAAGATTCCAAATTTCGAAGAAAATGATCAATTATTTAATGAAACTTTCAATCACTATATACAATATAGACCACCTCACTAACTTAAACTAACCGAAACAGATGCCAATTTCAACTTGAAAACAAACAAGAATAACGATAACACTAAAATTAAAATAAACTAAAGAGAGTAAGAATAATCCAATTAAACTTTCCATTTCCCAATAGATCGCCCCATTAATTTGACCTAACGAGACAGAAGTCAATTTCAGCGCTGAGGAATAATAACCAACACAAATACAAGGTAGACAGCAACCATCGCCTCACTAACCTAACAAAACCCCGGTTGTTAGCTCCTTGCCGTTTATCGTGAAGTCTCCTACATAAGCGGATCAGAAAGGATGAACGCTCTAATCCCGATTCTATTACGTTCTGCTGCTGCTGCCTTTTAAACTTTGCATCTTCCCAATAAGGCAGGCTCTTTACCCCATCTTTTTCCCCCCCTCCCCTAGATATTTGTACCAACAGCGAGCCCTATTTAAATAGGTTCTTACACAAAATGGAAACGTCTTCCATTAAAACCATATTTTTTTACAAATTTGATTATAATTTTTATGTTTTTTTTATCAAACTTGAGAGAATATTAACAAGGTATATTGTCGAAAAATATGTATGAAGCTTTAATTTTAAATAGGTTTCGAATTTTGAAAGAAAACATTTTTCGACCTATATATGAATGAATGATTTGAACATTAAAACCTGTTTTTAAATCGAGGTAATATATATACTTTATATATACTGTCTATATAATTTATGAACTCATTAAAATATTTATATTTAAAATATTATAGATTGCCTCTCTGCGAGTTTAAAAAATGTTTTCTCCAATCACAACAGCACGGCAAATAAGGGAGAGCTATATAAAATAACGATATATTACTATCCAGCGCAGAGAAAGATTCTAAATTGTCTGGATTGGGAATTGACACAAGGGCGGTAAATAAATTTGCCCATGGAGGTTATTGATGGCGGGGAAGTTAAAACATTGGAGCTAATAAAGAGATTTAGAAAGATGAGCTTGCGTGTGGGCGGCCTGGGTCGATGGACCCCTCTGTCAATCTGTGGGACATGCTTCCTTCGTGGGGTTTCTGGATTCATGAATCTCCTCTTGTTTCCAGTCCTAGATCTTTCATAAATCTTCTCGTTTCCATTCCTTTATCTTCAAAGAATATCCTCGTTTCCATTCCTGAATTTTTCGTGAATCTTCTCGTTTCCATTCTTGGATATTGAATAATATCATTTTTTCCATTCCTCTATCTTCCGTGAATCTCCTTGTTTCCTTTCCTGGATCTGCAATAAATATCCTTCTTCCCACTTTTGGATCTTTCATGAAACTCCTTGTTCACATTCCCCAGGATTTTTTTATGAATCTCCTTGTTTCCCAACTTGTATGTCTCATAAATATTGTTTCCATTCCTGGATTTTTCATGGATATCATCGTTTTTATTCTTGAATGTCTCATAAATATCCTTAGTCATACCTAGATCGTTCATGAATCTCTTTGTTCCCATTGTTGGATGTTTCATAAAAAAATTTGTTCCCATTGTTGGATGTCTCATAAATATATTTGTTCCCATTGTTGGATGTCTCATAAATATATTTGTTCCCAATGTTGGATGTCTCATAAATATATTTGTTCTCATTGTTGGATGTCTCATAAATATATTTGTTCCCAATGTTGGATGTTTCATAAATATATTTGTTCCCATTGTTGGATATCTCATAAATATATTTGTTCCCATTGTTGGATGTCTCATAAATATATTTGTTCCCAATGTTGGATGTCTCATAAATATATTTGTTCTCATTGTTGGATGTCTCATAAATATATTTGTTCCCAATGTTGGATGTTTCATAAATATATTTGTTCCCATTGTTGGATATCTCATAAATATATTTGTTCCCATTGTTGGATGTCTCATAAATATATTTGTTCCCGTTCTTGGATGTCTCATAAATATCTTTGTTCCCATTGTTGGATGTTTCATAAATAAATTTGTTCCCATTGTTGGATGTCTCATAAATATATTTGTTCCCATTGTTGGATGTCTCATAAATATATTTGTTTCCAATGTTGGATGTCTCATAAACATATTTGTTCCCAATGTTGGATGTCTCATAAATATCTTTGTTCCCATTGTTGGATGTTTCATAAATAAATTTGTTCCCATTGTTGGATGTCTTATAAATATATTTGTTCCCAATGTTGGATGTTTCATAAATATATTTGTTCCCATTGTTGGATATCTCATAAATATATTTGTTCCCATTGTTGGATGTCTCATAAATATATTTGTTCCCAATGTTGGATGTCTCATAAATATATTTGTTCCCATTGTTGGATGTTTCATAAATAAATTTGTTCCCATTGTTGGATGTCTCATAAATATATTTGTTCCCAATGTTGGATGTTTCCTAAATATATTTGTTCCCATTGTTGGATATCTTATAAATATATTTGTTCCCATTCTTGGATGTCTTATAAATCTTCTTTTTTCTCAATTCTTGGATGCTTCATGAATCTCCTTGTTTCCATAATTGGATGTCTCATGAATCTCCTTTTTCCATTATTGGATGTCTCATGAATCTTCTTGTTTTCATTTCTGAATTTGTCTGATTTATCTATTATGTCACCATTGTTGAAGGTTTCATGAATATTTTGGGTCTTTTTCCTGTTGGCATGTCAAAGACTGTGCTTTATAAATTCCCATTTTCATACTTGAATGTTTTGGAAATCACACAACACAAAATAATTCTTCAATCCAAATGTCCTAATCCTGCACGATTAGGGTATAAGCGTCTTCTATTCAAAAACTGGCTCGTCTCTACCTGGAGATATTCATTCTTCAACATTTAGCCGACAAAGTATATGGCCCATGACTTCACATTTAGTAAATGATTCTTCATTTCAAAAGTAAAATCGACAGAGCCTATGGCACAAACCTTCACAATTAAATATATATTTATTTAATTTATTTAATAGTCCAAACGACAAAGTCTATGGCCCGAACCTGAGCAATTAAGAATGCATTCTTCATTTCATACGTTCCATCGATGAAGCTTATAGCCCGAACCTGCACAATTGAAATGTATTCTTTATCTAAACGTCCCATTAACGAATCTTATGGCCTGAACCTGCACAATTGAAATGTATTCTTTATTTAAACGTCCCATCAACGAATCTTATGGCCTGAACCTGCACAATTGAAATGTATTCTTCATTTAAACGTCCCATCAACGAAGCTTATAGCCCGAACCTGCATAATTGAAATGTATTCTTTATTTAAACGTCCCATCAACGAATCTTATGGCCTGAACCTGCACAATTGAAATGTATTCTTTATTTAAACGTCCCATCAACGAATCTTATGGCCTGAACCTGCACAATTGAAATATATTCTTTATTTAAACGTCCCATCAACGAATCTTATGGCCTGAACCTGCACAATTGAAATGTATTCTTTATTTAAACGTCCCATCAACGAATCTTATGGCCTGAACCTGCATAATTAGAAATGGATTCTTTAATTTAAAGGTCCCATCGAAAAACCTTCACGCTTACCTGCACAATTAGAGAAGGAGCCTTTCAAATATTTCAAGCGTCCTTTCGACAAAGATTACAGATCGAACTGAATCTGCACAATTAGAAAAGGATTCTTCCATCATATTCTCTCAACGACAGAGTCTTCGTCCCGAGTCTAAAAAATTAAAGAAGTAATCTTCAATTCAACACATCATCCCCTACAATATGTCTGCAGACTTCACGGCATGGGCAAACAGAGACCTTCCGGATGAAGCGTTCAACCCTGCGACTGAATCTGCACTGGCAATTAGTGAAGTAGAATCCTGGCTGTTCCAAAAGAATCAATCCTCCACCGCCCCGAAGGACCAACCAAATTCTCAAACAATCCAGGTAATGGTGGCTAGGGACGTCAAAGTTCTTGCTCACAGACTAATTAAACAATAAGAAGTTTTATTCTAGACTTCATATATCTACGCTATTTTATTTCTGTATATTTATTTATACGTGGATTTTCTCGCAAATATTTCGGAAGAATTCGCGGAAGTTCTAAGATAAAATTGATGAAAATTTGCGAAATAGTCACAAAACTAATATTCCTCAAGGAACGACCATTCCTTAATTTGCACCAATTCTAACGCGATCTCTCCATGCTCGGATCCTTTAAGAAAAAATCCATGGCCCTATTTATAGAAATGTAGTAGGAATACATATTTTAAAAACTTTTGAAGAAATTTGGATGATATTTTTAAGAGAGAGAGAGAGATACAACGAATAAACACTTTAATTCAACCAGTATGACTACAAATAGCGGCGGGTGCGCCCATAATACATTTCGAGTTGTAATGTCAATTAGCGTGAATCAACCATTAGCAAGAATTCAGGTTTATCCAAATTTTCCATATATAGGACGATTTTCCTCCTCCACATTTATTTTATCCATGATAATCTTGATTTTAGATGGTGGTATCTGGAAAATTCGTGAATCAATTTTAAAAAGAACAACAATAAAGCAAATTTCCGAAAAAAAGGTTACTTTGTTCCTAAATAATGTTTATATGGATGCACATATATTTGACTGTATATAGCAATATTTGAAAAGATATTACTAATGATATAAATTTTAATAATTAATTTGGCAAAATACTTCCTCTGGTATATATATCATTAAATATTATCTCAACATATATTTTGCACTAATTGAAATTGTTGAAACAGAGTGTTTGTATATTCAGTGGTAAATCCTCTCAGTGGTTTCACCAACTAAATCTCCAGACCACTCTACTACTGTATTGAATTATTTTTCTTATATATCGTGCATTTACTTTTGGTTTAAAATAAAAAAGGCAGACGTTCTTTTTTTCTCTCTCTCTTTTCTCTCTTAAAGATATTTGGCTACACAAATACCCCAAATTCTATCTGGCGAAGACAAAACTAACATAACACAGACGGAACACCACTATAATTGATAGATAGGAAACTTGACTATCAGGAAAGACACACAATGTATATCCCTCATATACAAATATACACATCTGATACATTGAATATGGCGGATATTCGTTTTTGTATATATATAATTAAGGCTTTAATACTTTTCAATTTATGTAGATAAGTCACATTAAAGGTTTTCGTGTAAATTTCGATACAATAACTTTTTATTCTTAGTTCTTCAAATTAAAGATATTTCGGCCAGTAAATCTTTTTTATTGTCTCGACGTTTCGACAAATATCCTCTGTACTCGTCAGGAGCGAACAAAAATTAAAACATTTGGCAAAGCGTTAAAATTATTCTATGGCTGCAAGGGTGTTCTCACGCGGTATTTCAAATTTTGTTCAACATCTAAAGCACGAGTCAAATCAAATATTTAACTCACAAAATACTATGGTATTTTAAATAATATTTTAATTCGTAATTTATGTCTTCACCTCTCTCACTTCTCGCTCTCTCCTTTTCAAAATCAGTAGTTAGTACTTGTTTATTTCCTTGTTTTTTTTAAAATATTTATCTAAATAAGAATTTGTTTATTCCTAATTTGATCTTGGTAGATATTTATTCTACTTGCTTACTCGTGATGATATGACATTATTTCGAACTTACTTTAGTAATGATAATTATGCCTCTTTATTTCTCTACTTAACATAAATCCTGGCGAATTGAGAACGTGTGCAAATTTCAGTGTTCTATGCGTTTGAGAAGTACGTTAGAATTGATATAAATTCGTGGAAAGCAATGAAATCAAGTTAAATAGACACCTTTAAAAACAAGATTTGTATTGACAATATTTAAATATAAGACATTTCAATAGTTGTTGAACGTTAGTTTTAAAATTCAAATTCAAAGATAGACTGTTTTAGCAATACTCTATCAAATAAATAAGCTTCTAGCTATATAGATATACATAAAGCTTCCCATCCAGCTGGTATTTTGAATAACGTTAGTTGTAGTGCCTGCCACCAGACGACCGGAATGGGCGGTCATGAGTTGTTACAGTACCAAAACCTGCACTGAGATTAGAGGTAGTGTGGAAAATGTATCTACACCTCGGACGATTTATATATTTTTTTCAGCAGTTATTAGTGAGTTTCATTTTTTTCCAGGGAGATACTTTTAAAGAAATTTTATGATTTATTTCTTATAAAAAAAAAATTAATTGGTTTTAATTTTCATCAAAGAGGAAGGAATTTAATATAATTAAACTATTATTGATGAAATTCGAACAAGAAAAAAAAATCAATATTAGGATTTGGAAACAAATTAGAACAATGATTTGAGGAATAGGACTTTGGTTTGCTGGTCTGCTGCGACCAAGAGTTTTCACGGAAGAGAAAAGTTCCTGTGCATATCTTTCTTTCTCCTGAACTGGACGACAGGGAAAGTGATCTCTGAAAAGTCGATACAAAAGTAAAATATTGATGACATACCGTAAGGATAGAGGCTGCCTGGCCGGCATTCATATTTCTTGAAAATAAAGGTACTTCGGCCAGTAAATCTTTTTATTACCTCGACGTTTCGACAAAAAGCTTTTGTCCTCGTCAGGGGCAAACAAAAATTAAAACATTTGGCAAGGCGTTAAAAATAATTCTATATATAATTTAAACGCCTTGCTAAATGTTTTAATTTTTGTTTGCTCCTGACGAAGACAAAAGCTTTTTGTCGAAACATCGAGGTAATAAAAATATTTACTGGCCGAAGTATTTTTATTTTCAAGAAATCGATGACATATGTTCACTTTTTAGTGAAACAATTTTCCTAACCTCTTCAAATAGGATATACTTTCTTCTAAATGCTGTGAGTCATATCGATGGTAGTGTTTAGATGACGTAGGTTGAATTGTTTCTAGTAGTTGTGTTTAGTATCTCAGGTAACAATGGAATATGGGTAACTCCTCACTTGCCTATATTCAGTGATACACTAACCTATGCACGGTTGAGTCTATGGCCACTGGACATGCGTCGGACCTGGAGGCTGTTGGGTTCTGCGCTGCCTGGAATATAGGAGATCCATCTATGCTTCCTTCCTGTGGTGAATCTGTATAAGACCGGCGTTCTTAATAAAGCTCTATGTGTATGTGCCTATATCAGACACACAACATCGGTTCATCTTTGAATATCGTTTAATTTATTATTAACATGTGAATTACTAATCAGGTTTATGTATTAGTTAGATATTGAAAATGTGAATATAAGTAGTTTTACATAATCCATCATAAATCTTACACGCATATATATATGTATGTAGGGTTTTAAATAATAAAGCAAATTCCTTTACCTTTCTTTATTCTAATCTCTCCTTTAAATCGGACAAGCATCTTTACCGGTTTAAAATGGGCCAAGTTATAAAACCTTTACACCTACAAACCGGTGCCCAATCTTCTTTCACCAGGCAAATATTTGAGTGTCAAATGAATTCCCGGCGACACATAAGAATTATACCTGATATGAATTTTGTAATATATTCGTACCAATCATGTGATTTGAAAGCCCATTTTGTCAGGTTTGTAGGTTTTAGAGATTATCATACATTTAGTATTTTTTTAAATTAGATAACATAGAGATTTAGGACACACATTAAAATGTTATGATACCTTGATAAAGGTTGGCGTTCAGCCAACTGATATATTGGTAAAATAAATGATATTCCGATCCAATATATGCCTTTTTAATTTAAGATATTTATATGTAAGAAAGAATAAATGTAACGGCGACGACAATATCCTTTATTCTTCTTTCTTAAAAAATCTCTTCGTCTCGTTAGTCTTTATTACAAGTACTTGTACTTCTTAGCAATGATATCCTGCGGTTCCTCATTCTGCAATATAGACCTTTATATTCCACATGTGCTTCTGGTCAGAATATACCTTCTTTATTTTTGATAATAACACCTGACCTTTTTATTTTTCATTTTCTATTATTTTTTCACGTGTTAACCATATTTACGCAAGTTTGGCCTTAAATACCCATTTCTTGGGTTTTCAAGAAGTCTCTGGGAACCAAAACGATTTTTGGTCGCAGTGGTATAGCCTGCTCCACGCTGAAGAGCGCCAACAGCGCGAAGTGCGTTCAGGATGGCTTTTCTTGATTTATCAAGAAAATGGGTTGGCCAAATATGAGGGAACAGGTTAAATCAGCGCTCTGCCATCTGTAAAGCACTTGTGCTCATGGTTAGGATATGTCTTCTTTATATTTATATATTTGTGGAAATATGTCTAAAGAACTCTTTCGATGCATGTCTTGAGAAACATCGGTCTACCATTACAACATCACATAGGGCGCTGAAAATATTGGCAAATACCTATTGTATATATATAGAGGGAGATAACCTATTTAAAAATAATTTCTTTGTTTCATTACAAATTTTAAATTTGAAAAAACAATCATTTTTCTTCCTTATTCTACTGTTTTCTCTCATTTCACATTATTAATTTTGTTTCTAAAATTATTTTTAGATGAGATTAAATTACTATAATTGCATAATGGAATAAAATAATAAATATTCAAATTTGCGTTTAATTATATTTCATCCCAAACGATTATTCAAATAGCGACGCCATCTTTAAAATTTCCCTCCTAAATGAAGAAGCACCATTTAAACATCACCTTAATTAAAAACTTTGCATAGTAAAACAGGAACCCCATTAAATTTGAATAAATTTATGTATTCACATCCCAAGTATTCTTAATTAAAACTGAATTTTATACATTTTCTTTTGGTTTTTTTCCCTCTCAAAATTTTATTATTTCTTCTGATTTTTAAAATATATATCTATCGTCTCTCCACACTGAATCTACCCCTTATGCTGCTCTATTCGCTGTAATTGGAACTCGAATTTTGATTAAAAGAATTTTTGATGAAATATATTTCTCCCAAAATATATATTTAAATGATTAAAATATTTCTAATTATAAATATTAAATTTAGAGATATAATAATTTTCATCTCTCTAATACTTTTTTTAAAATATTTTACGCTAACAAATTTTATCTTTGCAACATTTTTTATCGACAGTTTTTAAATCAATATTTTGTAAAACTACCATTTAGTTTAGGTTATTCCGTTTGTTTCAATGTTATTGTGGCGTATTAGATACCTCGACAGTGTGATTATTCTCGAAGTTATTCTTCTTAACTCGTGCAGCCCAATATATTCAAGGCATTGTGGTGTGTCGATTTATTAGTCCAACGATGACCCAGAAATTGTTCCAAAGTTAGTGTTTTATTGATATTACTTATTACCTACATTTTTAGAGGAAGACAAAAGGACAACACCCTAGAATGTCTATTGGGTTCTCATTGACTTCCGCCGATCTGCCGCGTCGCGCGACACAGCGGTGGTCATCTATGTCACGGCCCCGCTTGTATGTTTGCCGTGGTCTGTCATCCCAGCAGGCTGGAGGAAGTATCTCGGCTCCCACAGTATCTCTATGATCTCCAGGATTGGTGTGCAGGATAGGCTTGCTGTGATAGGTATTGGACGTAATTCATGCCAACGATTACGATTCAAGGACTGAATGAAGTGAAGATTGATTGGCTATAGGGATTCTAGAATCTCTTGCTTTCCTATACAGTTGTTGTACGAGACTTAGTCTACTTTCTTTCTTCCTAGTCCTAGCCGTCCCGTGGGTGGGGCGGACATCCCAGGTTGTGAGAATAGGATGTGCCGTAGGAAGGTCTCAATTTTTTATTATTTTTTTTGCTTATCCCTAGTACACGTGGTACGGGTCATGATAACCATGGTGGATAGAGGTAGGCGACTGCTTTTACTGTGAGTACACCACATGCCGACACATGTGAAAAGCAGTTCGCGACTTTGCATTTACAAATGTGCCAGAGTCTCGTTTGGATTTTATTCTCAAAGTAAAAATAACCATAATTATACCAAACACTTTCTATTTTATTATTTTCTCAATATTGAGTCAATATTCAAATATTGGACGATTAGTTGCTAGATTTGGAAGAAAAGGTGAGATCTTGTCGTCACAAGAACCAGGCGCATTCAACCTTCGAGGCGGCCCATCTAACATCTAATTCAAACTGTATGGTCGATATATATTTGGAAATATACTTGTATCACAATGCATGTATGTTGATATGTCAGAATATACTGATTCGACTTCCTACTTATTGAATATTGTCTCTAGACAATGAGTCACACGTATTGACAACAGGACTCTCGGGGGTCGGTGGAAGGATGGTATAGACCGTTGGTTTTCGACCGCTCCAATGGCCCCCGATTCTTGCAAAAGTCCAACCCCACCAGCGAGTGCAAGTAACCAAACGAGGCTCTGGCACATTTTTAAGTGCAAAGTCGAACTGCTTTTCACATGTGTAGACATGTGGGGAACTTACAGTAAAAGCAGTCGCCTACTTCTACCCACCATGATTATCATGGCCTGTATCACGTGTACTAGGGATAAGCAAAAAAAAAAAAAAAACAGGACTCTTGAAATATAGGCCGTTGTCTGCCCGTTTTATATTAAATTACGTGGGTTTACCATACGTCACAGATGCAAATATTCTGATATATTTTATAGCTTTTGGGATTCATGATTACAATGTGTGATTTTTATCTCTCTATCTTTTCCTATAGTATAGTTTCATATGTGCGCTCGCTCATGAAAATTAATTTTTGTCTAAAATAAGAATTCGTTTTCATTTGGAATTCGTTGTTTACAACGAAGGATAAATTATAGCTATGTATAACATTTTTTAAAAGCATTTTTCACACAAAGCTGACGATGGCCAGCGATGATTGTTTTCCTTAATTCTTTAGGTAAAGGTTTTGACCGATAGTTTTCTATCAGCAATATGAGTTTAGTGGTGAGGGTATGTAAATGTATGTAAATTTACCGTGAAAGAGAGAGAGAACCGGAATTGTAGAATGTCTGTCGTTAATAGATGGAATATCTAGTTCCTTTCTCGTACATTCGAGCCATCATATGCCGTTGCACAGATATGTTCTGGTGGAGGTCGACACGAGAAGCCGAACAAATTATTCTTTCTTTCTGTGCTGTAATATAGTTTTTTTTTTTTTTTGACATATCGGACGCGATTTCTCAGCTTGGAATACTTGCGCCCAAATACATTTTAGCAGCTTATATACAATTCATTTCATATATAATTCAATAAACAAGACGAAAAACAAAATTGAAACTGAAAGGTTGGTTTTCTCAAACAGAAAAGCAAGTCCGAAATGAATTTACAAAAATTATTGAATTTTACATAGGTGTCTTTGTTATGTACAAATTCGCACATTTTTTCGATGGGATAAAAATGATTACTTCTGTAGCTGTGAAAGAATGGACATTCTAACAATAAATGTATGGGTCTTGGTTTTCTTCTCCACAGAATCAGCTAGGATAATCTTTTGCCCCGATTTATATCGTAATTATCCCTCTGTGTAAAATTTGCATTTATATTTTGAATATAGCATTGGTCAAGCCACATTGCTAGAAAAACACCTCTTAGGTAATTTTTGTATATTTCATATCTCGCTGTGGACTGATGAGGCATTATACTGAATTTATGGTGTCAGGTAGGTAGGCGTTCTGAATTTCCCAAAACGATTGCTTTGGCTTTGTCGCTGGAATTTAGGCTATATCGCTTGGATGGTTGATAGATGATGAATAGTTTTCGCGTCTATTTGATGGAAGAAATTAACTTTATTTTCAAAATCGATATCCTACTGTCAAAATTTTCCTATCTATAGAATATTTTCGATTATTACATCATTATGTTTTAAAAGACACTGGGCGCATATTGAATCTTTAAAGTGAAATTTATTTAATAGGTATTCAAGATCAAAATATCCATTTGATTAAGGTTTGAGTACAAACGTACCTGAACACTGAACCGACTGGAGTTCACCACCAGAGCTACGACTGAACTAAATCGAACGACATTTCAATGGGTCATTGACCCCGAGTCGCGAATAATAAACTTATGCAATTTCCTCCGGAGTAAACCCAGTGCTCCGTCACGGGCAATTTTTACGCCTTCCGTCAATATTGGTCCAGAGCTTCAAAATATTTGCATTCTTCCATTGTGTGCGCGGCCCAACCCTTCTGCGACGTCTCTAGCAGTGGATAATGTCTTCTCGCCATGACGGAAGGACAGTTCTATTCATTAGACCTCTCTCTTAGCTCTCGTTGTTCCTCTTTGAGCCTATACATAAGTATATTTATCAATAAAATTATTTGGCCAAATCAATGTTTATCTCTTCCACTAGATGGCGCTCTGCCATCTAAAAAGCACAAGTGATCCTGGTCTGGATATGCCTTCTATATTTTTATTTTTTTACATAAGTATGCGTGTGTGTTTTTTTTTATCGATATATTGTTATCAGAATAACTTATGAGAAGGTTATTACCTAGTTATTTTTAGTGAATACGAATTACATAGATTTTGAATGGGTTCTAACATATTCGAATACGAACATAATCAATAATATTTTATAGTCATAAGGATTGCAATAAAATATATAGTTAGCATGATCATTTGACCACCATCTAGACCGTATAGTGTATAGATCATATAGACCATACCAGGCATATAAGACCAATCATCATATCCGAATTGAAATCATCATTAAATGGAGGACTCCTTACAGATCCAACTAACCCTACACCGCGGCTATCGGGAAAGGTCAAATATATATTGTGTACACCTATGCGGAACAAACACAATCAGATAAATCTAAAAGTAAATATTTATTTAAATAGATATTGATTTGTAAATTTATAAAGCTTATACTAAAATCATTAATTGTAAATACTATATTTTAATCTTCATTATATTGTCAGGAGAACAGAGTTTCCTGATATTCCCTCTTAACTGAACTGGACGGGAAAGGAGGAGAAAATAGTGGCGCCAAGTAGAAGGAAAAAACTCAGTTCTCCCCTCTCCGTTTCATTGCGCCTATAGTTTACTCTTCTTTACCGACAGTTGAAGCTACAACGTTTAGAATAGCGGTTTATAAAATTGATGTCCGTTTCATTGAACCTGTAGTTTACTCTTCTTTACCGACAGTTGAAGCTACAACGTTTAGAATAGCGGTTTATAAAATTGATGTCCGTTTCATTGAACCTGTAGTTTACTCTTCTTTACCGACAGTTGAAGCTACAACGTTTAGAATAGCGGTTTATAAAATTGATGTCCGTTTCATTGAACCTGTAGTTTACTCTTCTTTACCGACAGTTGAAGCTACAACGTTTAGAATAGCGGTTTATAAAATTGATGTCCGTTTCATTGAACCTGTAGTTTACTCTTCTTTACCGACAGTTGAAGCTACAACGTTTAGAATAGCGGTTTATAAAATTGTTGTCCGTTTCATTGAACCTGTAGTTTACCTTCCTCTACCGACAGTTGAAGCTACAACGTTTATAATAGCGGTTTATAAAATTGATGTCCGTTTCATTGAACCTGTAGTTTACCTTCCTCTACCGACAGTTGAAGCTACAACGTTTTGATGTGGATGTGAACTTAAAAAAATAATTAAATATGAGTGATTGAATATTAGACAATAATTGAATATTTTTTTTTTTTTTTTTTTTTTAATTAATTTATTTTTCTATTGTTTTTTTGACCAAGAAAAGGTAAATTCATTCTATCAAGAGATATGTAAATTTTGTTCGTTCAATTTTAATTTTAATTTTAGTTTTGCTTGGCTTGCATGTAAATATTCTTAAGGAAGAGAAATAAACTTTTTTTCTTTTATAAGTGCAGACATCTTTTGTTTGATATAAATTTCTAGAAAATTATTTAAATAGCAAAATAACAATGGCGACGAGACTTTCGTTCGAACCTTATGTAATGAAAGAAGAACCTTTTGAAAAATATATTCAACGATTCAAACAGTACATTTTTGTGAATGAAATTGAAGGTAAGAAGATTGTTCCTTTTTTTATTATGTCTATTGGACCAAATACTTATGGTATTCTGAAAGAATTGATCTCACCTAGAGATGTTTGTGCATTAGAATTCGAAGAAATTGTTAGTGTTTTACTTACTCATTTTACACCTAAGATAAATATAATTTTTGAAAGATATGAGTTCAGCCAATTGATTCAGGAACATGGCGAAAAAATAAAAGAATATGTCCTTAAATTAAAAAAACAAGCTAATAAATGTAATTTTGGCTTAAATATTGAAGAACACCTAAGGGATAAATTCATTGCAGGAGTTTATAATCAAGTTATTTTGAAAAGATTACTGCAAGAGCCTGAGATCACTTTTAATATGGCAGTAAATATTGCTACCACAATAGAATCGGTAGATTGTAATGTGTTGAAAATGAAGTCTTATGCTGAAACTAAAGAAATAAACAAATTACATTCTAAATGCAAGCATTGTGGAAAGATGAATCATCATTCGGACAGATGTTTTTTTAGAAATTCTTTCTGCTATTCTTGTAAACAATTGGGACATATATCGACTGTTTGTCATTCAAAATCTAAGAATGGATATTTTCAACCAAGAAAGAGAGGAGTGTCTAGTGAAGCGTCTGCCCACGGAGAATCATTTTCGGGAAAGAATGGTGAGTCCATCAATAATATAGAATATCTGACTAATAAATTTGAGAGTATTTTGTATGTCTTCGACATAAAATTCTTAGAAGAAATTGACACTGGTGCGGCTTTAACAACTATGTCAAAAGATCTATTTTTAAAATATTTTGAACATGTTAAATTATTTCCGTCTAAATGTTATTTAACCGATTATCAAGGAAAGGGCATTTCCTCTATTGGAGAATGTAAAGTAAAAGTAAGATATAAAAATAAAATAGGCCATTTAAACTTAATAGTAACAAATATTGAAAATAATAAATTTCTCATAGGAAAAGACTGGATAGTATATTTTGATATGGTACAAATTAATGTCCAACAAAATAATAATTTTGATACTAATTTTATTTTTAATAAATATTATAAACTTTTCGAAGATATAGTCTTGCCAATAAAAGATATTTCCGTACACATTAATGTAAAAAATAATTTTGCACCAAAATTTTATAAATTTAGACCTGCTCCCTTTGCTATTAGAAATTTAATTGAAGAAGAACTATTATTTTTATTGAATAATGATATTATTGAAAATATAGTGGATAGCCCAATAGCTTCACCGCTAGTATGCGTCCCTAAGAAAAACGGCAAAATTAGAATTTGTGCAGACTTTAAGAGAACCTTAAATCCATTTATCGAAGATGTTAAATATCCGATACCGAACATCGATAATGTTTTACATTCTTTTTTTGGTAAAAGTATCTTTAGCAAAATTGATCTTTCAAGCGCATATCATCAGATACTTCTAGACGAGGAATCTCAAAAATTGACAGTTATTTCTACCCATAAAGGCCTTTTTAAATATAAAAGGCTGCCCTTCGGTATCAAGTCCGGAGCGACTATTTTCCAAAGGACTATGGACAATATTTTTTCCGGTCTTAAAAATGTAATAATATATTTAGACGATATTCTTATAGCATCGTCTTATGTAAATGAGCATATTTCAGATATTGAGACAGTCATGAATAAATTATCTGATTTTAATTTTTCAATTAATAAAGAAAAATCTTTGTTTTTTGTTGATGAAATCAATTATTTGGGACATAGAATAAATAAAAATGGAATCTATCCCCTTGAGGATAAATTGGACAGTATAAAAAAATGTCCTAAACCGAGTAACATTTCAGAATTGAAATCTTTCTTGGGCATGTTGTCATTTTACAGTAAATTCGTTAAAAATTTATCCATACATGCAAATCCTTTATTCTCTCTATTGAAAAAAAGTTATAATTGGAATTGGAAAAAAGAACATGATCAGGCTTTCGAAAAATGTAAAAATTTGATTAGTACAAAAACTTGTTTGACGCATTATTCGCAAGATTTACCTCTTTATGTTACTTGTGATGCATCAAATTATGGTATTGGAGGATATATTTCCCATATTGTAAACGGCATTGAGAAACCAATTACTTTTGTTTCAAGAACACTAAATGACACAGAAAAGAAATATTCCCAGATAGAAAAAGAAGGGTTATCAATATTCTTTACCTTAAACAGGCTAAAACAATTCCTTTACGGAAGAAAATTTATTATTAATACAGATCACAAACCATTACTAGCCATTTTTGGCGATAAAAATAATTTACCAGCCTTAGTGGCAAATAGATTACATAGATGGTCACTCTCAATATCAAATTTTAATTTTGAAATTAAATATACTAAGGGAACTGAAATACCTCTTGCGGATTTTCTTTCAAGATTTCCAAATCCTGAGAAAGGGGAGAAGGAAGAGGAAATAGGAGAAATATTATTAATAGAAAATTCGATATTAGATTACGTCTTGGTATCGTACAAAACCCAAGAAGATCCAACTCTTAGAAAACTATATAAATTAGTCAAGTACGATAAGTATGATGTTGACTCAGAGGTAGATATAAAACCTTATAATAGAATTAAAAACGAGATAACAATAGTAAGAAATTGCCTATTTTTCGGAAATAGAATGATCATCCCCGATTCCTTAAGAGAATATGTTTTGAAAATCATCCATGAAAATCATATTGGAGTAAATAAAATGAAAACTCTGGCCAGAAGTTCTGTCTATTGGCCGGGAATGGATGAGCAAATTGAGAAACTGTCTAAAAGCTGTAGCACTTGTATGGAAAACACATCAAAGCTGCCAAAACAGGAATTTACCGAGTGGACTCCACCAAACAAAGTTTGGAAGAGAATTCATCTTGACTATTTCTATTTTGCGGGAAAAACTTTTTTGATATTGGTGGATGCGCATTCTAATTGTATAGAATGTCAAATGGTTCCAAATACATCGGCGGGATTCTGCATAGACTTTTTGAGAGAATGTTTAGCGAGATATGGTATCCCGGAGGTGGCGGTAATGGATAATGGGCCCCGTTTAGAAGTTATGAAATAAAGACATTTTTCGAAAGAAATGGCATACATGCGATGTTTAGCCCCGCTTACCATCCGGAGAGCAACGGACTAGCGGAAGTGTCTGTAAGAGAGATAAAAAAAGCTATGAAAAGAATTATTTCGGAGGAAAGAGAATTACCCCTTGAGTTTGCTTTGATTAAGGCTTTATATGCATATAGATTGAGTCCTTTGATTAGAACGGAAAAATCCCCTGCTGGAATATTTTTAAATCGCGAGATTAGAACGAAGATTTCCATGTTGAGCAAGAAATCAGTAAGAGTGGGGAGATTGAAAAATAAAAAACAGAACAATAGCTACAAAATAAATGATAGAGTAAGATACAGATGGATGGAAAGAGGAAAACCGAAATGGATGTTTGGGATTGTAAAGAGAATAGTGGGAAGCAACAGCTGTATGATAGAAACTGATGGAATAGAAAGGAAAGTACACACTAACTATATAAGGAGAAGTATGGAGAGAAAGGATGTTTCGTCATCAGAAGAAGGAATAAGCTACCCAAGGCCTCAGACGTCAAGTCCCCTGACTCCTGCTACAATAGTAGCAGAATCTACACCTGGACCACCGACTGAATCTACACCTTCCCGGAGATATCCACTACGAGAGAGGAGACCACCGGATAGATATGTACCTTAATGAGTATTGCTATCTTAAAAAAGGGGGAGTTGATGTGGATGTGAACTTAAAAAAATAATTAAATATGAGTGATTGAATATTAGACAATAATTGAATATTTTTTTTTTTTTTTTTTTTTTTTTTTTTAATTAATTTATTTTTCTATTGTTTTTTGACCAAGAAAAGGTAAATTCATTCTATCAAGAGATATGTAAATTTTGTTCGTTCAATTTTAATTTTAATTTTAGTTTTGCTTGGCTTGCATGTAAATATTCTTAAGGAAGAGAAATAAACTTTTTTTTCTTTTATAAGTGCAGACATCTTTTGTTTGATATAAATTTCTAGAAAATTATTTAAATAGCAAAATAACACGTTTATAATAGCGGTTTATAAAATGGATGTCCGTTTCATTGAACCTGTAGTTTACCTTCCTCTACCGACAGTTGAAGCTACAACGTTTATATAATAGCGGTTTATAAAATTGATGTGCCCTTTCCATTGTGCCTGTGATTTACTCTCCTATACAGTCGGTTGATACAAGGTTTAAATAGCGGTTTATAGACGACGCCGTATGCCGCTCCAGTGCTATTACTGTCAAATTATATTGACAAACATTTTCAGTTCTTTTTTTCTGATCAGGTGTTAGAAGGAAGAATGTTGTCTTCGTTTGTTAGTGAACCAATCTCTCACGCCTTCTCATTGGCCATGTGGCCATGTCTGTATATAAGAGGGGACTAAGGGAATGCGAAGGGGCCAGAGCGTGGAGAAATGGCGTGGAGACACTTAAAGTGTTTTTCTACGAGGTTTACCCTGTCTGGCTGTTCTCTTCGCATCCCGGTGTCACCCGAGTCCGATCCCTGACAACGACAAGCTAAGTTTGTTTTTATCTCTTTTTTTGTTGTTAGTGTTGTACTCTTGAGTGTACCTTTTTCTGTGTTTAAGTTACTCTTACTGTAGACCTTAGTTTATTGTTTTTTTGTGCGATAACTCGCAAAAGTATTAACATTTGTCATTGGCGAGCCCGCCAGGATTACTGGTGTTTGCACGTGTAAATTCCTGTATTTTTTTCGTGCGGTTTTATTTTCTTTGATTGAGTGGTTTATTATTATTATTATTGTACTCCATCATGTTTGTGAACTCTATGCTTAACTTTTCAGTGTTTAATGGGGTTGGTCTCGAGTCTTTCATTCGGGAAGTCGAGCTTAAAGCTCGAGTAGGCAAATGGGATCCTGAGGTCAAGGCACTGCTTATGTTCGAGGCTCTATCCCCTGAAGTTAGGTTGAGCTTAGAGGAGATGGGTATCCGTAACGATAGCAGTTTCGAAAGTATTGTTAGTAAACTGAACATACTGTATCCTAAAAAAGCGCGTGGTATTAGGGAATGCCTTAAATTAATAGAAGGTCTTAAGCAGAGAGTTGGGGAAAGTCCTATGGTTTTTAAAGAAAGATTCTTGGCCATTAGAGATAAAGTAAAGTACAGATTTGACGATAGTTTAGTTCTCGAAATTTTCCTCGAAAATGTGCTCGATAAGTATAGAGAGGCTATTGTTCGCAGTGAGGCTAAATCAATAGACAAAGCAGTCAGTGTCATGGCCACGGAGGATAATGTAGAACACCGTTGCAGCATTATGAAAGGGGTATGTTCAGTAGAAGGGGTTAAAGAAATAAATGGCATTAAGGGTGAGATGAAGATGCTTAGTACCAGTGTAAACAAGATGAAGCACGAAAATGAGCAGTGTATTGAAGACCTTAGGGGTGAGATAGAAAAACTGACTAAATTGTTGGGCGAAATCAAGCTGAGTCCACCTGAGTGTAGATTAGGACATATAGCTAGTGATTGCTCAAGACAGTCTTCTATGTTTGCCAACTGCTATACTCTTGACAATGCTGAGATAGTGAACATACGTTCTTATGGCAGAGATCAGTTTGGGAATCTGCCAATAGTTAAGGTGAATATTAACGGTAATATGTGGCACATTTTATATGATACAGGAAGCCAAGTCAGTATCATTGATTCTGAAAAGTGCAAGGTCTTGAAGGAGAATTGGGACGATGCACTTAAAACTTTACGTATAGTATCAGTTATAGGCCACGAGCAGACACTTACACGCGTTAAAACCTGTAGAGTTGGTAACGAAAACGGCAGCGATCTGGGAGAGATAAGGTTCTGGTTAATGTCACTCGGAGATAAGGGCTACGACGGGATTCTGGGAATCAATGATATAAGGAGATTGAATATCCAGTTGCCTCCCGTACGGGAACGTGGCAACATGATTTCCTTGAAACCAGAGGACCATGCTTATGTAGACCTTAGCTGCGTTGCCAGTGTACATAGACCAATGGTTTCAAGCTCCATAGATGAGAAATCAGTGAGACGCATTGAAAACGAGGCTGTAAAGTTGCCACCTACTGAGTTTAACAGAAACTGTGAGTGTAGCGCTGGGTCTGTTAATAGTTTTAGAAAGCCTACTTGGGCTGAGAGGTTAAGGGCGAAGCGGAAAGCAAAGGAGACTGTCAGACAGTTCATGTCAGGTAATTCTGTTTGAAAGCTTATGAAACCTAGGCCACCTTATACCAAAAGTTTCGACAGAGGATATCTGGTAATGCTAGCTGTTCCTAAGACTGAAGGTTACTCCAACGTCTATGGGCCTTTTCGTGTGGAAGCTAGGGTCTCCGATGTTAACTTTAGAGTAAGAGGGGTCACCATGAACGATGTGAAAGTTGTACATGTCGATAGGATGAAAGCGTTTAGAAACTGACGTTAAGAAGAGTTTTTAGCTCTTGGACTTGAGAGAACTGAATGGAATTGGATATTTCGGTTTCTCATCAAGCGAGCGTCTGTCAGTTCCCAAAGTCTCTACCTATCATGCTCGGCCGATCCCAGATGAGAACTTATTGGTCCGCCATTAAACTCTGTCTATTGAAGCATATTATATATTTGTGTGCTTGGTAATCACTCATGGTAACTCACGTAGTTTGCGCAGATCTTTGGTTATTTTCTTTTTGGGAGGAACAAGATGGAAGGCACCTGTATGGAACGACCTGGATGCCTACTTCTCCACTCTTTAGTTTTTTTTTTTGTATCTTTATAACATGGCTCCCGTGAGCTTTTTCCCTCCCGACAGCGGGAGGTTTTCCTTACGGGACAATGAGAATGTTTGTGAGATTTGGTTATTCACTTTTTTTTCTTTGGAAGGATACCTTTTGTCAAATTATATTGACAAACATTTTCAGTTTTTTTTTCTGATCAGGTTTTAGAGGGAAGAATGTTGTCTTCGTTTGTTAGTGAACCAATCTCTCACGCCTTCTCATTGGACGAATGTGGCCATGTCTGTATTTAAGAGGGGACTAAGGGAATGCGAAGGGGCCAGAGCGTGGAGAATTGGTGTGGAGAGACTTAAAGTGTTTTTCTACGAGGTTTTCCCTGTCTGGCTGTTCTCTTCGCATCCCGGTGTCACCCGAGTCCGATCCCTGACAACGATATAATAAAGCTAAGTACTGTTTTATTTTATTTAACAAATCGTGAGTTGTTTTTATCTCCTTTTTGTTGTTAGTGTTGTACTCTTGAGTGCACCTTTCTCTGTGTTTAAGTTACTCTTACTGTAGACCTTAGTTTATTGTTTTTTTTTTTTGTGTGATAACTCGCAAAAGTATTAACATTTGTCATTACTACTCAATACATTAGTGAGCTACAGTGGGATCGCTGAGATCCCGCTCTCTATCAGCGTAATGGAGCATATTGTTGAAGGTTTGATTGGTTTATTTATTCTCTTTTTTCTCTAACACATGCGAGACTAACTAATTTTATATTTTCATTATAATTACCACTCATTTACAGATTAGTGTAAATAGGAAAACACTTATATATTCTCCACATTACTGGAGACTTGGCATTAAAAATGTTCCTTCAACTTTCTCTGTTCTGTGTAATCCTGTGGATAACTGTTCTAGTATTGGACTGTTGGTCTTCCAACTGGTAATACAGTGGAAAAAAAGCAAGTTGAAATAGGGTACAAGATGAGGTTTCATTTACTCTTCAGTTTATACTAAACGTTAATCTGTGTGTTTCAAACTGCATTTTTGTAAGATAGAATCTTATTTCCGACATGTATACTTCGATTATGCATATATAGTTGGGTTGGTGAATCAAGCTGCCTGAGGTAGGTTAAGGCGGCTCTGAACCCCCAGCCGCCAATTACCGAAGCAAATAGGTGTAAAGGACCGCCCCTATCTCTGCCCTAATGGATTTATAATGCCCCGGACCTAATGGCCGGCAAGCGTGCCGTACCACCGATCGGACCGACCACCGCCCGAAATGGAAAACAGCGGGGCACGTAGCACTCACGCACCTGCCGCGATGGACCGCCGTAGCTTATTACACCCTCCAATCTCCATCCATATTACATATGTGGGGGTTTACCCACTTGCTTGTGCTCGCTGACGCTGTTATTGCAGCCGAATTCCTTGTACGAATCCATTAAAATACAGCTGAACAACTTATTTATATTTAATCCCTTGAAGAAAATTCAATTTGTTTTAAACTTCAATATATCTAATATATACCGGTGAATCTATTGATGTTTAATGTTAGAGATTGCGTGTTCCTACATGGGGAACATGAGTGAACTTTGGACCAGCATTATTGAAGTCGTTTTTAATAGTATTGGATTCAATGATTATTGATCAAGCCCACAGCTCCACCCAGGTAGGATTCTTGCACAAGTCTAGCCTTACCAAGAAAACATTCTCTAACAAGTCCTGCCCCAAGAGAAAAAATATTTCACAAGAACAGCCTCGCCAAGGAAGTTTTCTTACACAAGTCCAGACTCGCCAGAAAGGATTTGCACAAGTCCAGCCCTACCAAATAAAGATTCTTGCACAAGTCCAGCATCGCCATGAAGGATTTGCACAAGTTCAGCCTCACCAAATAAGGATTTGCACAGGTTACCTCTCGCCATGAAGGATTTACACAAGTTCAGCCTCGACAGGAAAGATTTGCACAAGTTCAGCCTCGACAGGAAGGATTTGAACAAGTTCAGCCTCACCAAATAAGGATTTGCACAGGTTCAGCCTCGCCATAAAGGATTTGCACAAGTTCAGCCTCACCAAATAAGGATTTTCACAAGTTCAGCCTCGCCATGAAGGATTTGCACAAGTTCAGCCTCACTAAATAAGGATTTTCACAAGTTCAGCCTCGACAGGAAGGATTTGAACAAGTTCAGCCTCACCAAATAAGGATTTTCACAAGTTCAGCCTCGCCATGAAGGATTTGCACAAGTTCAGCCTCACTAAATAAGGATTTTCACAAGTTCAGCCTCACTAAATAAGGATTTTCACAAGTTCAGCCTCGACAGGAAGGATTTGAACAAGTTCAGCCTCACCAAATAAGGATTTTCACAAGTTCAGCCTCGCCATGAAGGATTTGCACAAGTTCAGCCTCACTAAATAAGGATTTTCACAAGTTCAGCCTCGACAGGAAGGATTTGAACAAGTTCAGCCTCACCAAATAAGGATTCTTGTACAAGTCCAGACTCACCAAATAAGGATTCTTGTACAAGTCCAGACTCACCAAGTAAGGATTTTCACAAGTTCAGCCTCGACAGGAAGGATTTGAACAAGTTCAGCCTCACCAAATAAGGATTCTTGTACAAGTCCAGACTCACCAAATGAGGATTCTTGTACAAGTCCAGACTCACCAAGTAAGGATTTTCACAAGTTCAGCCTCACTAAATAAGGATTTTCACAAGTTCAGCCTCGACAGGAAGGATTTGAACAAGTTCAGCCTCACCAAATAAGGATTCTTGTACAAGTCCAGACTCACCAAATAAGGATTCTTGTACAAGTCCAGACTCACCAAGTAAGGATTTTCACAAGTTCAGCCTCGACAGGAAGGATTTTTGCACAAATCCAGCCTCGTAAATAAGGATTCTTTCACAGGTTAATCCTCAAGGAAGACGCTAAATAAATAGATTTGGTGCCTTATATCTCAAACTTTTTTCAAATGTTTAGACATGTTATGAACTAACAATACAAGCAGTTTTGGTTTGCGATGCAATAAGGGGAAAATATTATTAAGCAATAAGAGAGTGTATTTTGTCTTAAAATATTTCTTTTCATGTCATAATTATATCTGCTATAAAGAGAATGCCATATTTCTTTAGTAGTTTTTATATGTTACTATAAGAGATATTGGGGGGTCGCCTTCATTGAGCAGATTCTTGTACTCTTTCTCATCAATTGATTTAAATGTCTCATGTATATAACTCAACTAATACAACAGGTTTCTGGAGATGAGCTTCTTTTCTATTTCATTAATGCAATCTCATTCTTTCGGGCATCTATGTCCTTCGACAGAAGTACCTAAACGGCTTTCATTATTATTCGTTTATGTACTCCTCTAGAAAGGCAGAAATGCCTGAAAGCTTGATATTGCATTAATAAAAAGGAAAAAACTCATCTCCAGAGCAACCTGTTTTTCTACTTAATTAGCTTATACTCTTTGCTTGAGCATCTTCAAATTTACACGCTTCCTTTTGTAAATGATAATCAGGTGGATCTCTGATTAGATAGCCTTTAAAGTTTGCCCCCTATTTTAAAATGGGATAATTTTTAAATTCCCAACAATTTTAATTATTTCCACAGTTTTTATTTTATTTTTTTTTTAACATACACAGCTCTATTTTTTTGAAGATATTTCTAACCTTTTTGATTGACGACTTTCCATTAATGCCCAAAGAAATTAGTGACACAAGACTTCTTGTCATTTATTAGCTCACTCAAATCAGGGATGGACCCATATCATTCGTTGGTGTTAGCAAGGCAAGAATGTACAGCATTTTGTATTCCATTTGAGAGAATCAGTTCACCATTATAAACTAGATATTTCAAGTCTTCAAAATCATCATATCGATCTTAATGAAGACAAGAATAGAACTATATATACAACATATAGGTACACTAATTCTCCTTATTGATATAGAAAACAAGGTGGAATAAACAGCTTGTCTTTGCAATGAAAAATCCCTAACTCTTATAATGCGTTCAGTTCGCTTGTCTTCAGTACTACCTCCGATAGACTTTCTTTTTTCAGTATCATATAAGTGAAATTTCTTCACAATATAGACATTTATAGTACTTACTATGCATACATACTATGTGTGAAAAATCAAGAAAAAAATAACAATGCTCAGGTGTTGATATTAAAAACCAAATTGGAAATTCCTGACAGCTCACCTGAGCATTTTAGATGGCAGAGCGCCATCACATGAAAAGCGTTTTTACACAGACTTGGCCTTAAATACCCATTTCTTGATATCTCAAGAAGCCTCTGGGATCAAATATTTGGTTGTATAGGTACAGTCTGCACCATGCTTACAGAGCCAACAGCCCGAAATTCTTGAGTGGTTAACTTTCTTGATATTTTAAGAAATTGGTTTGGTCAAATATTTTTGGAACAAGCTATATGTGAGCGGTCAGGGGGATTGCCGATCTTGTTTATATATATTTTCCTTTTCATAATTAAAGATCTATTAATGTATTGCTCTATTTTCAAAAAATATATATAATATCATACTGATATATATATAATTTAAAATGTAGTCTTTTTGGGCTTTATATTCCTTCTCCTACTTGGCAAAACAACAGATATCGTTAAAGTAACCAACAAATAAGGGAATGGAGCTAACAGTATCGTAAAAGCCTTGCTACGGTAGTTAAGTTTTTAAAGTTGTCTGCGCCAACAGTGTCTCAGACATTTTCTGCTATCTCACTCCCAAAGGCTTATGTCAGGAAGTCGACCATCAGATAGCAGATGTTGCTATGTTAATTGCTAGGGATTAGGGCTCTTATAATTTAATTGGATTTTTTCGTGGGTGCTCTAAAAACTCCCCTAAACGGCCAAATAATTAACCAAATAATCCTTCAAGATTTCACCCCCTCCCCTTTCTTCCTTTTACTGCAATTGATCTGGAGCAGCAGACGGCGATAAGGGAAGGCGAAGCTCAATTTTTTATTTTAAAAAGTCTTGCGCAGTTCGGGTCTCTTCTCAAAGTCTAATCTTTCTTATGGGGTGACAGCCGGCCTGTCACTCATGTGATAATTCTGTCTTGACACTTTCTTCTTCAATATGGCAGTAGATGGTGATAGGGATCTGTGGGCATTTCTGGCCCCTTCTTAAATAACCTATTATTCAGGACTCTATAAACAGGAATTTGTTTATAATCTAATGTTTATTCAAAGTGCATCTGGCCTTTTTAATTCTCTTTTGCTATCTTAAAATGCGATATGTTTTTGAGAGAAAAAGAAGGTAACTTCTAAATAATTGTACATATATAGTAAACTGAATGAAGAGAGAAAGAATAGGGTAGGAATGGGACAGATGGACTAAATAAGAAAATATAAAGAGTTCAAGATAGGGAATAATGGCGCCACGGGAGCCGGGACCTGTTCATGAAGAAATAAACTGAAGAAGACTTATTAACTATGAGAAATGAAACTATTTTGTCTACCGTTTGTATACTTCTTGTCTACTCCTTGTATTTTTGTTGTATACTCCTTGTCTACTTCTTGTATTCTTCTTGTATACCTCTTGTATTATTGTATATTTCTTATCTACCTTGTGTATTCTTCTTGTATACCTCTTGTATCCTTGTATATTTCTTATCCACCTTGTGTATTCTTCTTGTATACCTCTTGTATCCTTGTATATTTCTTATCTACCTTGTGTATTCTTCTTGTATACCTCTTGAATCCTTGTATATTTTTATCTACCTTGTGTATTCTTCTTGTATACCTCTTGTATCCTTGTATATTTCTTATCTACCTTGTGTATTCTTCTTGTATACCTCTTGTATTCTTGTATATTTCTTATCTACCTTGTGTATTCTTCTTGTATACCTCTTGTATCCTTGTATATTTCTTATCTACCTTGTGTATTCTTCTTGTATACCTCTTGTATCCTTGTATATTTATTATCTACCTTGTGTATTCTTCTTGTATAGCTCTTGTATCCTTGTATATTTCTTATCTCCCTTGTGTATTCTTCTTGTATACCTCTTGTATCCTTGTATATTTCTTATCTACCTTGTGTATTCTTCTTGTATACCACTTGTATCCTTGTATATTTCTCATCTACCTTGTGTATTCTTCTTGTATACCTCTTGTATCCTTGTATATTTTTTATCTACCTCGTGTATTCTTCTTGTATACCTCTTGTATCCTTGTATATTTCTTATCTACCTTGTGTATTCTTCTTGTATACCTCTTGTATCCTTGTATATTTCTTATCTACCTTGTGATTTTCTTCTTGTATACCTCTTGTATTCTTGTATATTTCTTATCTACCTTGTGTATTCTTCTTGTATACCTCTTGTATCCTTGTATATTTCTTATCTACCTTGTGTATTCTTCTTGTATACCTCTTGTATCCTTGTATATTTATTATCTACCTTGTGTATTCTTCTTGTATAGCTCTTGTATCCTTGTATATTTCTTATCTACCTTGTGTATTCTTCTTGTACCTCTTGTATTCTTGTATTTTTCTTATCTACCTTGTGTATTCTTCTTAATTTCTTCTTGTATACTTCTTGTATTCTTCTTCTCTAAATCTTGTATACCTTACTACCTCTTTTGTTTTCTTCTTGTCTACATTTTATAATATTTTTGTATAATTCTTTGCTACCGCTTGTATTCATCTTGTATACCTTTTGTCTACCTCGTGTATTCTTCTCGTATATTCATTTGTACATCTTGTATTCTTATAGCATACTTCTTGTCTACCTCGTGTATTCTTCAGGTATACTTCATGCCTAACTCTTGTATTCTTATTGTATACTTTTTCTCTAACTCTTGTATACTTCTTGTACACTTCTTGCCTGCCGCTTGTATTCTTCTTGTCTACCTCTGGTATTCTTCTTGTATAGTTCTTGTCTACCTTTTATCTTAATTTTGTGTATTCATTGGTTACCATTTATATTCTACTTTTAATATGTCTCGTTTCTGCAAAGAAAAAAGAAAGTGAATTATCTCATTATATCTTTTAGTGCCAAAATATTAGTGAATAGAAAAGGTGTTCTTTACAAAAAATAAACAACCAATTTAGTTCAACGCGAGATTTTATCCAGCCCCATATCAAGTTGATTGTTTCTCAGGCCGTATACAATTTCTAAAAAGCAGCAAGTAGAGAATATAATTTAAATCTATTGTTTCTTCTCCATGACGATGATGAAACATCTTGGGGCCATCTTGCTAGCCGAGACTGTGGAGCTGGTTGAGGCTGTGCTGGAGTATAACCTTCCTTTTCTGATGCTACATCGTTGGTGAAGTGTCCAAATTATTTATTACCTGAACTTATAAAGGCGAAGTGATAAGAAGTTGTTGTTATTTTCTATCCACATTTGTTTTCTCCATCCTGATTAAATCGCTAAATATATAGGATAACTGTATTTAGATTTAAGTACTTGTTTCCTGTATTATTTTTTTTTCCTGGTTTGGATCTT
Source organism: Cordylochernes scorpioides (assembly GCA_030710605.1). Lineage (NCBI taxonomy): Eukaryota > Metazoa > Arthropoda > Arachnida > Pseudoscorpiones > Chernetidae > Cordylochernes > Cordylochernes scorpioides. The sequence goes on along the minus strand of CP092875.1, from coordinate 46,980,342 downwards.
GTACGGAGAATGTGTATAAGACTAACGTCTTAATAAAGACCTTTTATATTTTCTTCTTTTAATTAAATAGTTACCTTTCGTACCTCTTATATATTTATAGTGCATCATGTTTCTTGAATAAATCTTGCTTACATCTTGTATACCCTATTTTCTACTTCTTGTCTATTTTTGTATGAATCCTGAATGTTTATTGTTAATTTCATATGAATTTATCGTATATTTGTATTATGAAAATAATACGAAATTCTAAGAGTATTTTCGGCACACCTAGAATAGTCAAGAAATGGTGTTTTAATTAGACGTGGATCAGTAATGGATCGCCGTGTTTTTTACCTCCCCGAATTTGGATAAAGATTAATTATGTACGAGTTCGTGACCACTCTTGTGCTCTGCCCCAAAAAACTAATTAATTTATTTCTTCTTTTTCCAATTAATAACCTATTAATTTAAATAATTGTTATGTGTGTTTTTTTCTCCATTCTTTCAGAGAAAAGTGAGGAATTCTAGTTTCGGATTTATTTCGAAACTTTAGTTTGATTCTTACTTATTCCACCTGATTAAAGATAATTAGTTTGTGGACACACTCACGCCTATGGAATAAATGTCTAGTTTTTGTCTTAGCTAATAACAACAACTCGAGGATACCTGTGATGGTCGTCTGTACATCACTGAAATATTGAAACGAATTAAAACATCGGCTAGAAATTATGTAAATCTGTTGTGATTGTAAATAGCTAAAATTATGTAAATCTGTTGTGATTGTAAATAGCTAAAATTATGTAAATCTGTTGTGATTGTAAATAGCTAAAATTATGTAAATTATGGCTCGAGAGAGTCGTGTTATGTAAAACTTGAGGATCAGCAGCGTCTGGTTCTCATCGTTTGTTAACTTCCAAGTAAATTAAACAAAAGTTCATCCTAACCAACGGCTGGCCTGATTTCCAACACTACATCTGGTGGAGACGCCGGGACAATCCCTTCTAGTATTTTAACCTGAACGGCAAGTTGAGAAGAAGCCGACGTTTACAAAGTTTGCCACCACTCTTGGTCGAAATGGTGAAAGAAGAAGAAAAGCCGCATGTGCAGCCGGCAGCTTTCACATATCTGCAACAACCAAGAAACCCCCCGAATTTCTCCGGAAAAGGTTCTGAACTCGCCCATCTCTGGTTGAAAGATTACAGCCGCGTTGCTGCCTACAATGGATGGGACGAATCAATGTGCTTGGCCAATGTAGTCTTCTTTCTGGAAGGAGTAGCGAGATGCTGGTTCGACAACGTGGAGGAAAGCATCACGACATGGAATACGTTTAAAGAAGAATTCACCAGAACGTTCGGTGATAAAGAAGACTACGCCAGAAGGATTGAATCGTCCCTCAAGGTAAGAGCGCAAAAGCCAGACGAGTCGGTCGAACTCTACATCCAGGACGTGCTGAACCTCTGTCGACAACTGAACCCGAACATGTCGGAGGAGGACAGGGTGGGCCACCTCATGAAAGGAGTGGCTGAAAACATTTACCGGGCCCTTCTTGCAATTGAAGTGACAACGACCGGGGAATTCACTCAACACTGCCGGCGTATTGAAAGGCTAAATAAAAATAGAATCAGCAGTGTTAGATTTGAGAGAATCCCCACCGTTTCGGCGATTAATGAAAATGAGTACCATCCTTTAAAGGAAATGATCAGAGAGATCATCAGGGAGGAGCTTCGATCTGCTCCGAATGAACTAGATAATCTTCCTCCTCCGCAGGGATTAGAAGATAGAGTTTGGCAGAGAGTCGAACAAAATCTGGCACCCATTGACAAAGCACCAGTGTTCCACTCCGGAAGGGCGGTCAAGAATTTCCGAAGTGGACAACAAAATGCAGGGGAAGCGGTGAGAAGGAAAACGGACGAATTCCGCACCAGAGAAAACATTCCCATATGCTTTTATTGCAATAGACCGGGACATGTCGCTAAGCATTGTTGGGATCGACGCCGCGAACGTGATGAGAACGAACCAATTAGGACCCAAACCCGATTTTATTATGGCCGTAGAAGACCCGGATCCATCTATATGGCCGACTTTGGACGCGGGAGACCGATGACAAGACGTCGCTACTCTAGATCGCCAGACCGGACTCCTAGCCGATCTCCTCATAGAGACGTGCAGGAAAACTAGGAAGCACGGCCTGTAAGGGAGGTAAGGTCGGACATTGTTTAAAGCCTCCACAGACGCGAGCCGACCTAGACGATAACTACATGTGGGTGAGTATCAATGGCCGTCATGTCGAAGCTCTCATTGACACAGGGGCGTCATATTCGGTCGTTTCCAGCAATTTTAGAAAGACGATGAAAGCTATAATGTTTGAGAGCCCGAACATAACTTTAAGGGTCGCAAACAATCGTTTTGTTGCTCCGCTAGGAAAATGTCGCCTAAGAGTAGAAATAAATGGCCTTCAGCGGATCTTCGAATTTCTCGTTCTTCCAAATTGCAGCCACGACGCCATCTTGGGATGGGATTTTCTCGAGTCTTCAAAAGCAGTTATTGACTGTGGTCATTCTGAAATTTCGTTTTCAGAGACGTTAAATGAGGACCAATCCGCGGCACAACTTCACTTAGCATCGGACGACATCATTCCTCCAAAGTGTACCAAGAGGGTATTGACCCGGACGCCTAGTGTAACTGGGATTAAAAATTGCGCAGTTGAAGGTGCGAGGCAACTTTTCTTGGAGAAAGAACTATTTGTACCATCGTCCTACCTTACCATATGGCATGGCCAAGCGTATCTTTGGGTGACCAATTTTAGCAAGCATCCGAAAACAATCCCTTCGGGCATGTGCCTAGCCCATTTATTCAGAGTCCAGCCGCAAGAAGTTTGCCCAATCATGGAAAATCATTCGAATAATGAGTCCAAAAGTACCAAGTCACCCATCAGGATAACCAATTTCGAGTGTCGCGAAGAAATTTTTTTTAAAGTCGGGAGCTCCGAGCAGCTTATGAGAATGGAACAAATCTCGGCCTGCATTTCTCCTGAGCTTCCTCTGCTTCACAAGACCAAACTTCTGGAGCTTCTTGAAAATTTTTCGGAAGTGTTCGGTCCGATCGATAAAACTACTTCTAGGATAATTACTAAGCACAAGATAAATACGGGCGACGCCAAACCATCAAAAAAGATGCCGTATCGGGTCTCACCTTCTGAAAGGAAGGTAATACAAGAAGAAGTTGACAGAATGATGGAAATGGGAGTCGTTCAGCCCTCTGAGAGTCCTTGGGCCTCAACGGTCGTTCTAGTAAGAAAGAAAGACGGGTCTGTTCGCTTTTGTGTGGACTACAGAGGTTTGAATAAGATGACGAAAAAAGACGTCTATCCATTGCCGCGAGTTGATGACGCTCTTGATTGCTTGAAGGGGGCGAATATCTACTCCACAATTGATCTCAAACCGGGCTACTGGAAATTGGCATTGATGAAGCTGATCGAGAAAAGACTGCCTTTATTACACCGGACCGTCTTTTTGAGTTTAAGGTCATGCCTTTTGGGCTGTGTAATGCGCCCGCAACTTTCGAAAGGATTATGGATAATCTCCTGAAGGACCTGCGATGGACGATATGTTTGTGTTACTTGGACGACGTCGTTATATTTGCGGATAATTTTCAAGATCATTTGAGACGACTAGAGGTGGTCCTGAATTGTTTCAAGAGAGCTGGGCTGAAGCTCAATCCCGGAAAGTGTTCTTTTGGAGCCAGCAACATCAAGATCCTTGGACACCAGGTGGATAAGGATGGAATCCGACCAGATGATGATAAGATTAAGGCGGTCAGTCAATTCCCGATCCCTAAGAACTTACAGCAGCTAAGAAGCTTCCTTGGCTTGTCATCTTATTATAGGCGGTTTATTAAGAACTACGCAGATATTGCGCGGCCCCTCAATTCGCTACTATCTAAAGGAACAAAGTTTCAAAAACTGAAGAATGCCTTGACGTCAAAACCAGTATTGGGACATTTCGATGATGACGCTCCAACTGAACTACACACAGATGCCAGCGGATATGGAATAGGTGCCGTGCTTGCACAAAAGCAAGGGAACGGTGAAAAGGTCATCGCCTATGTTTCGTGTACCCTTTTAAAGTCCGAGAAAAACTATTCTACCACGGAGAGGGAATGTCTCGCCATAGTATGGGCAATTGGAAAATTTAGGCCCTATTTGTTTGGACGCCCCTTCAAAGTTATAACTGACCATCATTATCTGTGCTGGTTGACCAATCTTAAAGATCCGGCAGGTAGATTAGCGAGGTGGGCGTTTAGACTTCAGGAGTACGACGTTTCCATTGTCTACAAGACAGGGCGGATGCACAAGGACGCCGACTGTCTGTCAAGAAATCCCATTGAAAATACGGAAAAGGTTTTCAATGACGACGTCCCCACATTATTCCTTTTGAGCGACATCAGTAAAGAACAAGAGAAAGACCCTTACATTACAGGAATAATCAAGGAGATATCTCAGCCGTCACCCGCCAAAAAAGACAACAAGTTCGAGGTTGTCAATGGGATCCGCTATAGAAAGAATTATGACCCGACTGGCCTACCTTTACTGTTAGTGATCCCAAGACACCTTCGAATGGAGATCTTGGGGGACTTGCACGACGCACCTACTGCTGGACATCTGGGTTTTGCAAAAACCTACGACAGAATTAGGAGAAGGTTCTATTGGCCAGGAATGTACAGAAGCGTGAGAAAGTATGTTGGCCATTGTCAGGACTGCCAGCGTCGCAAGAGTGTGCCACAACTTCCTCCTGGCTATCTGAGACCCATACCACCACCGGACCGACCATTCCAAAAAGTCGGTATAGATTTGCTGGGACGCTTCCCCATATCGCAAGGGAAGAAGAAGTGGATAGTTGTTTGCACCGACTATCTAACTAAATATGCCGTTACCCAAAGTCTAGGTTCGGGGGGAGCCCAAGAAATTGCAAAATTTCTTTTGGAGGAAGTTATTTTGAAGCATGGGGCTCCTCGAGAAATAGTGATGGATCGGGGTCGAAACTTCCGGTCGAGACTCATTCAGGAGCTAACCAAGAACTGTCACATCAAAAAGAAGACAACGGCGTATCATCCCCAGACTAGCGGCCTGACAGAAAGATTGAACAAGACAATTGCCGACATGTTATCAATATATATGGACCTCGATCAGAAAAACTGGGATGAGATTCTACCATTCATCACATTTGCCTACAATACAGCGAGGCAAGAATCAACTGGCTTCACGCCATTCTTTCTGGTCCATGGGAGGGAAGCGGAGACGACCCTCGACACTATCTTTCCCTACAGTAGCGCGTCCGAGGGGGAAGAATTTATTCAATTGGTGGCGAGCAGAGCTGAAGAGGCGCGACAAATAGCCCGACATCGCATCTTCAGGGCTCAAGAAACCAACAAATTGAATTACGACGCTCGGCATAAAGGAAAAGTCTATTAACCAGGAGATCTAGTGTGGATTTTTACACCTATCCGACGAGTGGGACTATCTGAGAAACTTCTAAAAAGGTACTTTGGTCCCTACAAGGTCATTAAAAAGATATCGGATGCGACATACGAAGTGGAAGCATTCGGCAAGAGTGACAAAAGACAAAAAGGACGTGACACCGTCCATATCCTAAGGATGAAGCCATAATACGACCCAGAGGGGCAAGAAGACGACACATCGGGAGAGGATCGCGCTCCGTCTGAAGATGAAGAATAGGAGGAGGATGAGAGATAGAAATAAAGCTGTGGAACAGCTCTTCCTTGAGGAGGGAGTAGTGAAACGAGTTAAAACATCGGCTAGAAATTATGTAAATCTGTTGTGATTGTAAATAGCTAAAATTATGTAACTCTGTTGTGATTGTAAATAGCTAAATTTATGTAAATTATGGCTCGAGAGAGTCGTGTTATGTAAAACTTGAGGATCAGCAGCGTCTGGTTCTCATCGTTTGTTAACTTCCAAGTAAATTAAACAAAAGTTCATCCTAACCAACGGATGGCCTGATTTCCAACACTACAATATAATAAAATATGACAATAAAAATGACATTCGAATAAGAATTGTCTTTTTTTTTTTTTGCTTATTCCTAGTACACGTGGTACAGGCCATGATAATCATGGTGGGTAGTTAGCGACTGCTTTTACTGTAAGCGCACCATGTCTACACATGTAAAAAGCAGTTCGAATTTGCACTTACAAATGTGCCAGAGCCCCGTTTGGTTACTTGCACTCGCTGGTGGGGTTGGACTTTTGCAAGAATTGGGGGCCATTGGAGCATTTTTTTTAACATAAAAAAGTGCTCAATGCGGGAATCGAACCCGGGTCGTAGTGGTCGAAAACCAAACAGTTTAACCAGCCTTCCACCGAACCCCCAAGAATTGTCATTAATAAGAAGAGTTCAAATAATAGAAGGCGTTGGTTTTGAGAATATTATTCGAATACACAACACATAGAATTATCTGTAGTATTATCACCGCGCGAATTATTGTTCTATTGTTTGAAAGCCAAATGTCTACAACCAGTAAAGAGGAGAAGAAGAAAACTGACGCTAGGCTTGGCTCCTCTCGATGGAGAACATTCCTGACAAACTTGCCACTTTGATATGTTAGGTTTTTTATTCCACAAAAACCCACGTAATACAAACGTAACTATCCTTAGAGGATAGATTGAAATTTTGGGTTTAGGTCTTAGCTATAATAGGGTCTGTAAATTAAGACTTAAGTCATTTTGTGTTTATATAAAATAAAGATAATCCTAACTTTCGAAACGTTTCAGTTGTGTTGTCCTTCAGAACACAATAATTGGAGCAGAGGCAGATATATTGTACACACACACAAGGACGATATTTCTACACTTACAATGGCAGGAAAGATATTTGAACTTTATTCTATTTCCGATTTTCTTCTAGGAATAAACCTTTAAACTAGAGAAAAGTTCCATTCCGCAGGATACAGAGAAGATGTTGCAGTCTTTGCTTTCTCCAGGCTCAAGGAATCTATCAAAGAACCGGACCATTAACATGACATATGATGGACTCCATAGGGATTATTGTGAGAGCCTCAAATTCCATGAACCTGGTCTGAGCTGCGTATGTAAATATTGTGGGGTATTTTCCTAAAGATATTATTTTATTCGCTGTATATAGCCTTTCTCTTTTAATACTGATTTCTTTTTGCCTTTGTTATTTCGAGTAGAGAAATAAATATTATCATTATGAACTTCTATTCAGAATATAAAATCACTTCATGGCATAAAGGTATATAAAAGTCATTGGACTGTTTCGTCGCAATTTAAAAAAAGGTTAAGGGTCAATAAAATTATAGAAAACTATGAGTAAACCACTCACAACAAAATTTCATTAAAAATTAAATAAATGAAAAATATATTATATTTATATATATGTTAGATGCATAATTTCCTTCACAATTAAATTATATGTCTATAAAATAATCAATTTATATTTCGTTAGACATGAATTATTCATGGTATAAGACAACTGAAATATATTTTGCCATTTCAGGAAAATATATACAAATATATGTCAGAAATATTCCACTTAAATTTTATTTTCAGAGCAATTATTTTCAGAATCTTGGAATTTTTGCCAACGTTCCACCGGTTATGAGATATCCAGATGTCAATTTGGGAAGTCTTGGAAGCAAAGAATTTGATAAAAGGCTATTATATAGGTCTGCCTTATTTACAAATGATATTCCACGAAAGTGGTTGTCCAGGAAATGAAAAAGGCATTAAGATGTTGGTACAAAGCCATGGGAATATGGTGGATGTCAGACTGTTTTCCAACCAAGTTTCTGTTTGACATCCCTGGTCACCCTTGTCGCATTTGTTTTACATGTTCCATAAGAATAAGTACACCATTATGATCAGCTACTGAAGTTTTCTTCTGCCTCAGTCCCTTACGTAAGAGTTGCGCGCACGCACCACAACTTTTCTGATTATAAATTTTGAGTAAAAGCTTGGCCTATTGGTAGCGCCATTGATTTTACATGGGTGTAAAGGACCTCTGGTGGTGTGAGACTCGGTGATGGCAACCCATGCTTGAAACGTTTGTTTCCATTCTTCATCATTGCATTCGGCGCAAAATGGACGCTCTGCAGTGCCTATAAACAAAAAAGGTTGGCCTTCGTTGTTGTTCTTTGTCGGCTCCCATCAGTGTATGTGGGTACTATTTTCTCAACATGATTATTTTACTTATGGGGGACAAGTAAAGTCTTATAGCTGTAGAAGCCTTTTTGATTTCTCTCTTCTTATATAAAATTAGTCTGATTAAAAATATTTGTTTTATACTGCAGTATATAGGCATAATCAATGTCTCAGTCTACTTAAGATTTACGATATGAAAATACTTGTTTCTTACCAAATCAAATTCAATTTAATTTTAATTTTGAAGAGAAAAAATATAACGAAAGAAAACTGGAAAAAAGCATGTCTAAAAGACCAATGCTCTTTTTAAATAAAACTTTTCTTATTTATATATATATTTTTTCTTTTCTGAAAAAATATCAAGAGAACTTAAGAACGTTTCCTCACAAATATATTTCTATATTTTATTCGAAAATTTACTTTTCTATAAAATGTCAAGAGTAAGCTGACAACGACTGATTCTGACGAAGAGGATAGGGAAGTTTTTATTTCTCTTTTTTGTATTTGATTTTTTTTTTCCAAATGACACTAGTTACAAACACACACAAACCACTTCGCAGAAATAGCATCAGATATATATTATAAAATTTCCTGGAATACATATAAAATCAATCTCTTCCAAAAAGTTGAATCAAAAACTTTTAATAAGATTATTCCTATTTCTGAGTCTTCCCGCCCATTTTGTTATTCGTTTGGCACGAAAATACCTAGTTCTTTTTTTTATGTATACCACCAATGTATTTTTTTTGGAGACTCGATAAGTGATAGGTGTCATTTTTTATCATCAAATATATTATTTAAATTTATTTATAAGCCTCACATCAATACAATTAATATTAATGCTGAAGGTAATGGGTTTTTCAGTAGTATCTGTCTATTTCTATGAAATGGTTCTGTTATGCATGTGTTATCGTTTATTGAGAAGTGCGTTAATGGATATTGAGTTTGGCAGGGGCGATTTGAATAGGTATAACATTTCTAATGTCTGTCTTTATAATTATATCACTTTTTGCCTCATTTAAACTTCAGTTCTGTCTCCTCAAATAGATGTAGAGATTCATGTAAGTTTGTACCATTCAAATAACTTTAGATCAAATAACATTTAGAGAACACACACATGTAGCTTGTTTTACCTTCTTCAAATAAAGACTTTGCCAAGTTCTATGATAGTTTATCAAGAACCTATTCAACTTAGTTCAAATGAAATTAGCTTTAACATGTCATCAATTTATATAAATCTGCTGAGAAAGAGGAATGATTTGAAAAGTCAGAAATTTTACTATCTAGATGTTATATTCCGATTATATATAAACTGTATTATCATTATTTCATTAAAATTATTAATATACATGCGTATACAGCTTGTACCACGCTTACGAGAGCCAACAGCCCGGAACGCGTACGTGGTTAGCTTTTCCTGATTAATCAAGAATGGGTATTTGGCCACAATTCTGGAATAATTAAAAAATCAATGAATAGTTGATATTTATTCCGATACATGCATATACTGGAAAAATAGAGGGAAGAAGGTTTTGAGGGAATTGATTTTGTATGTTTTTCTTATTTCTCCTCGACCAATTTTCTAGGATAATTATGTAAAATGATTGAATTGTATAAGCTTGTATATAGCCAATTTGTTATGATGTAAAGAAATGTATTGACGCAAATATCCCTGAGTTTGGGATATCGCGTTATAAGATGTTAATAAAGTTAATTAATTAATAAACAATATATAAAAATAGTTTACTCATGTCAGTAACCAATTTTATACTTAGCAGGTGAATGCATGTATAGGGCTGAATGTATAGATGACTTATACAAAACAATTGTCACAATGAAAGTTAACTTACAAAGAAAAGTTGGATCACAGAAAACTGAGAAAAATACTGTTGAACTTGGGTAGATTTGTCAGCCTCATGTCCCATATCTTTGTAGAACGAGTTTCAGCCATCCTACAAGGTTAGATAGGTAAATAATAAATAGACGTGGCGCACTTTATGATGCCAAACTTTGAAATAAAAGGTATTGGAAATTGTAAAAAGGTGCAAATTTTTATCCATCAAAATGATTTGAAAAACAATCATTGCTTATAAATATAATTAAAACACGTTATTGTATATACATTTAAACACAATATATAATTTTTAAAATATGATTACGTATATATATATAGACATATTTTGGATCAAGAATAAAATAAAACATTTATTACAGAATCCAATATTTCGCTCGGCAGTACGCCTATCTTCTTCAGGGTCTCTCTTTATTTTAAAATGTTTATATATATAAATATCAATTGAATGATTTATATATCGAATATAAGAGTTCTTGAAATAAAAAGACAGTTCACTTAATTATATTGATACCTTCACTTACATGGGGTAAATGATTTCTTTCTATCATCTATGAGGTGTTTATACATGGAAAAACTTCTCTCCACATTCACGCTAATTAATTTTGCATACTGTGAAATTATTCCTTTTTCAAGAGATCAAATATGTCTAATATCTAGATTAAGATTGTATTATTACAAAGCAATACCGCGCCATCTATAGATAACAAATGAAAACATTAAGACGCGAATGTTTCTTTTCACAAATAAATCAAACTTCTACTGTCCTTACTGCGATGAAAAATAATAGGGAGGCCTTGGTTCATCAGTGGTGAACCCTTCCAGGGGTTTGACCAATTTAATCTACCAGAGATTTAATACTGTATTGGATCATTCTGCTCTAATATGCTACACTGAAGGGTGGAATCTTAGAACTGGTATTCAAGCAAACTATGGACATAAGCTTCTAGGATAGTAGAATTACATTTAAATAGTTGCATCTTACAATGCTCTTCCGCAAAAAATAAGGGGCAACACGCCTCTCTTTATCAAGGCTTTTCTTTGATTTAAACTAAATCACGCGGGCATGTGATCCACTCACGCTATACAAGACCAGAGCAAGATATCATTTAAAGAAAATATATATATTTGTACATACATGTTTATTTGAAATTGTATCCTTTATTCCTGTAGAAGGGCAGCTTGCGCCCGAAAGCTCGAATTAATTTTACAAATAAAGAAACTTATCCTTATCGAATCTAATCGTTATTATAAAAAATAATATTTGTTTCGTAACCCCCTAAACCTAAATCTATGTTTTCAACGCTCATTATCAAAAATAATGGCATGTCTTTATTTGTAAAGCTGAAATGAGGCCTATATAATAATATCGGGCAGTTTTATTATCTCAAAAGAATTATATTAAATTATCTAAATAAAATTTGGCATCGTATTTAAATAGATCTTATTTCAGAAGCTAAATATAATGTTTTATAACACAAATAAATAGAAAAATTAACAAAGTAGTTTTATAATTGGTTGTTGGAATGAAAAGGTGCTGCACCAAAAATCCGCCTTTTAATAACAAGGCAACAATCTTTTTAGGGGTAGCCCAACTTTATTTCTTAAGTCCATGTTCAAAGAAGTGTGTAGATACAATATTGCGAATATCAAAGAATTATTATATAATACACATTCTATTATAAATGTAAATGAAAATAAATTCAAATTAGTAATAAATATTAGAAAAAAATTGCAAATCATTATATAAAAATATGCGCATCAAACATGCTGCAACCAAATTGATCCACTTGAGACTATAAAATCCCAAATAAATATTTAAAAGTGTTTAACCTATTTATCATTAACCTATTTTTCAAATAAAGCAAATCTCTCTTCTGTTTACCACATATTGCAATTATAAAAGTGTGATACATTAACGCACCATCTATAATAAGAATTCAAAACTATTATAAACGCGTTTGATTCTTTTTAAAAAATTGTTTAATTGAAAGTTTCGAATTCTCATAATTATAAAAGTATTGATAGGGCTCATCAAGGTGAACTTTACATCGTTTTATTTTCCACCACTGATATACCAGTCGTCCCAATATATTTTTCCCATTTCATTAATGGCACAAACACTGTATGAAATTGTTTCTTTTAAGAGATTCGCCATATATAAGGTTTATATATAATTCTAAATCTAGATAGCCGCTAATATATACTAATAGTATATATTATGTATTTTAGTATATGCATACATATACTAATAGTATATATAGTATATATACTTAACATTACATAGAGAAGAGTGAATTTAACATGATTATAATAAATGAAAACATTAAGACGCGAATGTTTCTTTCCACAAATAAATCAAACTTCTACTGTCCTTACTGCGATGAAAAAATATTGGGAGGGCTTGGCTCATCAGTGGTGAATCTTCCCAGTGGTGTCGCGAATTTAATCAACCAGACCATTTCTTTAAAGCTCTAATACTGTATTGGATCATTCTGTTTTATATGCTACACTGTATATCGCAGTAAAGACAGTAGAAGTTTGATTTATTTGTGAAACGAAACATCCGCGTCTTAATATTTTCATTTGTTATAGTTAGATGGCGCGTTATTGCTTTGTATTAATTTACCTGATTAGTTTAATTTACATAGTACTGTCAGAATATATGAAAGCAGTTTGGATCTACCATAGGATAATATGCAATTTTATATGAAGTTAGAAAGAGTATTTATAGGAGATAAATAATACCATTCAAAGTACAATATATTCTCGTATTTTTAAAACCCCTTTCCTTCTGTTCTTATTTCGCATTGGAACTTCTAAGCTGTGCGATGTGTTTTCATAGAGATTTCAGTTTCGATGCACGTCAGATATTGCTCTCTTCGAATATTTATTGTTTGGAATGGTAGCTTGTATATCCAACAATGAAATATTCACAAAGGTCGTCTGAGATATATTGAAGTATTGTTTTATTTCATGAGATCTCTTCGCGCTCTTTATCCGTTTCTATAACAGTATAGAATTGAAGTGTTTTTTTTTTAAACCACATGTTATTGAAACCTTACAAGAATATTCAAGTTGAGAATAGAATGGATTGTCTAAAGATCAAGTCAAGGATTGAATCCAAGGATTCAAAAACACCAAAGTTAATTTAGGGTTCTGAATTAGGATGTTCAACCAAGATATTTCCTGCGAAATGTTTTCCGAATGGACGTGTGAGATCTGAGCCCAGTGGCACCCACTTTACAGGAAGAGAGGTTCCCCCTCCGTCTAAATATTTATTGTTGACTGGGCAAAATATCCACTGCCAAAGCAATTTCTCTAATGGTATTTTTTTTATCTTTCGAGAATCAGCCGATTGATTTCTTTCAATTTCACTTAGCTGGCCAAGTTGGAAGCCAGACCATTCATTTGTTGTTGCTGTAAATGTCTTCTTTCCTTCCTTATTTGCTCGGCATAAAACCCTCTCATTCATTTGCCCAATTTACTTCAACGAACGCTGCATCATTATTGCATCACACCTTATGTAGATAAAGATGTGTATAAGATCGCGTACGTTTGCACATTATATCTGCTTGAAAATAACGCAATTAATTTTTAATATTTAATAAAATATATAATATGATGCACTAGCGCGCCATCTGTTATAAAAATTGTTTAATATCAAAAATAATCTTACGCCTTTAAAATAGTTTTGAATTTTAATAAAATATATGACTATAGCTGCAAGATAGTGTGTATTGAGAGTCTATAAATAAAGTGGCAATGAATATCTTTTATCATCATATGAAAGATCTCCAATAAGAAAGTTTATTTTGTAAAGGCTTAATCCATTCTGAATTCATTTTATAATTAAATCGTTTATGGGCCTCACGTCGAAACAATACATTTGAAATACACAGAAAATTCATTCAAAAGAAGTTATTTAAATATTTACAATTATATATTCATCATACAAAGAGAGATACCTAATGATATTGTAACAAAGTATGTATTATTTTATTATTTTTATTAACAGAGTGGTCATTTTTATGTTTATATTTTGCTATTCTGTAAATTTACCCCGTGGCTTATCTTTTGTATACCATTCATAGTTTGTCCTTGCCTGAAATAAATTGTTGTGTCGCCCCGAAGTTTGTCTTCCCTAATTTTCCACGTGGCAATATTCACCATATTAGGTTTCAACGCTTTGTGTTTTGATGCTACAGGTTTTCCATGTCAATATATTGAATGTTGATGTGTAATGTAAAGATGTAAAGTGGTGTAACTACAGATGTATATGTGTAGGTGAGCGGCCAGATCGTGAATACGGGCCACAGCGTGGTGTTCCGCGCCGACCCCGCCGTCCCGGGTGTCAACATCAGCGGGGGTCCCCTGTCCTATAACTACCGCTTCCAGGAGATCCACCTACACTACGGCCGGACGGATGGCCGGGGCTCGGAGCACACGCTGGCGGGGCGGGCATTCCCAGCTGAGGTGGGTGACGGGACACTGAAATACCGTACAAGACATTATGGGAAGAGATGCTAAACAAAATACAGGATTTTGATGTATTCATAAAACACTTTAAGCGTTTCCCGTAAAATGACAATATTTTGTACGTACAAGAAGACACTAAAATACCGTAAAAGACATTATGGGGAGAGATTCTAAACAAAATAAATTGTTTTGATGTATATAAAAACATTTTTGCTTTTCCAGTAAAATGACAATAGTATGTACGTACAAGAAGACACTAAAATCCCGTTTAAGACATTATAGGAAGATATTCTAAAAATAATACGTGATTTTGATCTATTTAGAAAGCACATTTAGCGTTTCCCGTGAAATAACAATAGTTTGTACGTACAAGAAGACTATGCAGAGTATATATTGTACGAGGGACCGTAGAAGGCCTGTGTTTTCTTTAAAGTTATTCCAAATATATCGACATAAATGGACGTACAGCGCTACAGAAATTTGTCATCTCGTAACTTAAGTTTGAACAGCCATTATGGTTAGTTAGATTTATATTTATTATAAGATAAAAACGCGCCACAAACACACACACATCTGTAAATAAAATTAGAAACTATTCATTGCAATTTATTTTAAACTTTTATTCTCTGAATTTAAAAAAGAGAAACAATCGTGCTGAAATCATATTCAGGTTTTCCGAAATTAAATACGCACTTATTTATACTTTTATTTTTCTTAAAATCCAACAATCACATTTTAATTATTTCTAATTACCCATGGAGGTACACACGGGCCATTGTAACCATGGTAGATAGGAATTGGCGATTGTTCAGACTGTTGCATGTATCTAACATTCAAGTAGTCTAATAACGCAAATTTTCAAAATTCCAACATCCTCCCTTGCGCGACCACATAAAAACGTGATATGCGAGATAAATAATTATCAATCTTAACGTTTTATAAAATGCTAAAATCATTTCTCCATATAAAGTATCTAAAAGTGGCAAAATAAAGAGGCCCCAAACAGCCACCTATGCGGCCCTAATAACACTATCAATGTTCCAACTCTCGCACTTAATCAACTCCCCCATTTGCATAACGCCTTCGTCTTTTTGTTCGGCCGAGAAGGAAAGGGGATCTAAAATCCATTTTCCGGTAAACACTCTCAATTCACATTTTCCCGAGGAAAAAACTAATCAGAAAGGGAACAAAAAGGATGCAACAACGCTAGGAATCACTAAGCAAACGTTCTTTAATCCTTTAGTCAACTAAATAGTTTTTGTATCTACTGTACACACTTTTTACTGGATCGAGGAGAGATTAAAATGTAAATTGACGCCGGAATGTCGGCTGCCAAGAAATCGATAATCAGCAGTAAAATTAATCAAAAGATTGTTGAAAATCTCTTGGGAAAATATTTATCATTTTTTTCTGCCAACTCAATGCTATCTTCTGTTTACCTGATTGTACAGGTTAGATCCTTGAATCTTAGACTCTCGACTTTTTTTGGTAAGCGTCTAGAAATATTGTGAAGTTGTCAAATATTGGATGTTTTTATAAAGGTGATTTTTTTTTTAGTTCTGAATATTTCTCTTATTTTATTTATGTTTTTTTTTAACGCCATGTTTTGATACATTAATCGAATTTTAACCCGTTTGTTAATTAGGTTCTTGGAATACATTGTGAATATGTGAACTTTCCATGTTACCTCGAATGTGTCAAAATCGCATAATTGATTAAAATCAAATTTTTAAGTAAATCGGGTAAATGCAGCTTAGAGATACTTCTGGCGTTTGGAATAGAGTTTGTAGAAATAGTGAAATCCCCGGACATTTAACAAGCTTTCACATTCATCTTTTTTATTATTGTTCCTTTGTATATATAGTTATACAAGGTCATGTAGTCTGAAGGATTTATTTCGGTGATTGTAGGCTGTTGGATGGTGCGAGAACTCAGTTATCAAGTGTTGGTTGTCAAGACACGAAGGTAAATTTCAGTTTCGTAGTCCCCGGTGATTGAAAATAAACTATACCTTGAAAATATAGGAAAGTGTGAGTTGAGTAATCCAGTCGGATAACTTGTGATATATGGTAGTGTTGGCTGTTAAGTTAGTGGGTGGGGAGTGCGAGGCACACCCAGGGTCAGAGATCCCAGGAGGTCTATCAGACGGCTACATCGCGATGTGGACGAGCCCGAGGGCACTAAATACGGCTAACCAAGAGATTCTATTTTATTATCGGTCATTGGCTGGAATAGGGGCTAGTCTGTGAGACTGATGCAGCTCGTTGCTGAAAAAAACCTAACTAAAGAAAAAACTTTGCTTTGTCTTACTGACCTTACGAGTCCTTACTTTATTCGGTATTTTAAAAGTTGCATTAGAAATATTAATCAAGAGTGATAAACAAATGGCATTGTATAAAATTAACCCCACACAATCAATCTCCTTAGTCTATTTTTCAAATTTGAATATTTTAAATACTATTCAAGAGTAGGTTTTACAGATCAAAGTGTACGAAATAAATTAAAAGAGAATAAATCAGATCTTTTCTCTGTATAGTTGAAACTCAGGTACATAAAAGAAAATATTAAAAATAAAAAGATAATTATCTGGGGAAAAAGGTATACGCTAGGTATAGGAATAGTTTAGTTGTTATGTCTCACCCTCCCAAGAATAAGAAAGGTCAAAGGTACTTTTAAATACCATTCAATACAAATCTTGTAGCTATATTATTGACTTCGAACATTGCTAATATATTCGAAGGGGTAATAGGCAAAAACATTGAGTTTTAGAGAATTCTAATCTACTTAGCAACCCTCAACATGGAATCACAAAATCACGATATACTATCACGGAATAAACTGAAATAGTTAAAATTCCCTCGAACAAAATATTGAGGAATAAACAACATTGATTATAGTTAACACATAGGTGGAGCCTTTTCGAAATTCCTGGTAGCCAAAGGTCAATGGTTTTCATCTATAAATAAGAAAGATAGAGACAAACTAACTCTCTCAGCAATATAAAATTCTTAAACAATGCATAAAGGCCTTTACCACAACCCCGTCAAACTGCAAACATATTCCAACACAAATATTAAAACTCACAGATTGCATTGGATCCAATTTTTGAAATCAAATAGGCTAAAATACATATAATTATCTCTCAAACAGTAAAGATAAAATTCTAAATATATAACAAAAAAACTACAGGAATCCTATTAAGAATTCAATAATAATTTCGAAAGTTTATTCTCTCATTTTTCCTCTAAAATATATATATATAAAAAAAGGTTTTTTAAAAACCAAATTTATCGTAATTTTACTTATTTAGATCTACGCTTTCCATATGATTCTGCTTTCTTAGGTCTAACACCATTATATAAGTATTGGGAATTCTCCTAAATGTTGATGTGTAGCAGAAGAAGAAACTCCATTAGGACTTCATGCCTACTGGTTTCAGACATAAGAAAGCAGAATAACATGGAGAAAGCGTCTACCTAAATAAAATATTTTATAATAAAGAAAAATACATTGAGTTCAATCTGCCCTGTACATTTTCTTATATATAGACAGTTTCAAGCAGCCTGAGGAATTGTACTATTGGATGATTTGAATTAATGAAAATAATTTATAATTTCTACTTTACAACATACCTCATTGCAAATAACCTCACCTTTGAAATCAACTTTCTTTCTCCACATTACTAATGATTGTAGATAACTTTATCAATTAAACCTCTCTATCATTACAATGATAACATATTATATAAGCAACTATAATTATAGATTTAACTTTAATCTTATGTTGTGATTAATTGTTGGTATATGTTTATTTATATTTATTTTGTTTCAATTTACAGGTGTTACATTCGAGCACGGCTCGCGAGTCACTTTGTCCTGGCTATTTACACATGAGGACTTGGTGAAATAATTCATATATATATGTATTTATTACATATTATATATTACATAAGGTTTTATTATTTATTTATAAGAATCAATAAAGAAAAATTAATTTAAAGAAAATAATAAAATTATTATTAAAAATAAAAATAATCAATTATAATTCTGTAACAAAATCCAGGTAAATACCATTCTACAGTATTGTAAATAGCTCCAACTATCCAGATCGGATAAAACCTGTCCAACCGGTCCTAAAATAAAATATGATGGATTGCAAATATAGTGGCGGCTGGAGATTGGTTTCCAATTCGAAGGTTTTTCGGATATCTGATGGGGAATATATGAAGCATACGCTATGTGTATAAGTTGCATAATTAGCATTAATAGTATATATTAAGGTGTTAAGTACTATAAATATTTAGCAAAGATACTTTCTTACTTTGTGATTTTATATAAATTAATATATATATATATGGTAATTTAAACCAACAACCCCATACTGTCTATATAACTTGTAATAAGATGGCTATGTTGTATATAGAAACACATCTATAAATAATTATGCGCATGATTAATCTGTGTCATTGCATCACCTATGTAACGTTATTTGTACAAAGTGGATAAATAAATAAAATCTGTAATAGATTTAAAAGTTGAGCTAAAGCAGAGATCGAGCATAGTATTGCCAAAACAACAGAGTCTAAATATGGAAGTCATAAATCAGGTAGATTCACAATTCCCACGACAGGCCACCCACACTGTCACATGTGGTGGAATGCAGAGACCCCTCTCACACCTGGACAGGTAAAGGCGCCCTTTCTCAAACGCCCCTGTCACATAAGGCCCCCCCCCCGTCTTTACCATAAATACATCACCTGACAGTGGCTTGACAGTTCAGTTCAGTTCAGTTTAGTTCACCCTTAGTGCAAGCCGCGTCGGTCGTATGTTATGTCGATCTCATCCAACATGTAGTTAGGAAGAACTCGTCTATCTCCATCTTGCGCTTCTAGCTCAGCTTTTATCTGTTAACGGAACTTTCTTAGTGCAACTGTGTCTTCGTTTTTTTGTGTATGGATATCCCCAGCTTTCCACTCTGCCTCGACCACGACTGCCTGTATTTTGTGAGAACTTTTAAAGGTCTTCCAAGGTGCAGAGAGGTACTGGAAAACTCTACATCCTAACTGTTCCTCTTGGTCAACACAGTACAACAAGAGCTACCAGGACTTCAACATTATTTCAGTAGTCGACATCAAACTCAACAAATTATTACAGTGAGTCGACAAGAGATCGCTTATTACATATATATATGTTCATAAAGGGCACATCTTGGATTCAATAAATAATCTTTTATTTCCGATATTTCGATGGGCTAAACGACCATCTTTTTCTAGGATCTCATCCCTTTTCGCGGCAAGCCGCGCGTTACACTTGAGACACGGGCGGCTTGCCGCGAAAAGGGATGAGATCCTAGAAAAAGATGGTCGTTTAGCCCATCGAAATATCGGAAATAAAAGATTATTTATTGAATCCAAGATGTGCCCTTTATGAACAAATATAACAATATGGATTGCTCTATTTTCAGAATATATATATTTATAAAGATTAAACAGAGGATATTGAAGGAGTAACGAAACATGATAGTTTAATTCTGAGAGATGTGCCTTCCTAATATTCAAATAAATGTTTAAAATGTTCAAGATTCAGCCAAGATCTACGCTCTAAACGCCTATATTAGGGGTTTTCACCTCTCTCCGAAAGGAAAATCTAAATTTTATTTTACTCTTTCAGTGTTTCTTCCGTTTACTTTTAATAATTGAATATTCACATAATTAATATTTAATATAT